>OX336392.1:495015020-495640020 GCA_946902985.2 Meconema thalassinum | reverse complement strand
ATCACCCCCAATGGGGATCACCATCTTCCTGCCCCAGAGGAAGGGACGTGGAAGGCTTAATTCAAGGGTTGGATTTATGTATATTAAATACAGGGGAAGCTACACATTTTAGCTTAGCGCACGGCACGTACTCACACATTGACTTGAGTGTGTGTAGCCGTGCGCTGGTCCCCCTATTTGGTTGGTATGTACACTACGACCTCTGTGACAGTGACCATTTCCCGATCGTTCTTACCCTTCTGAACCAGACGCCCGTGGAGTTCCCCAGTCGTTGGGTTCTTAAGCGGGCAAATTGGCCCTCGTTTCAAGAACGAGCTGTTTTCGTTGATCTTGGTTGCCGGAGCGTCGATGACGAGGTACAGCACATCACCGATGTGCTTCTTGCTGCCGCCGAAGAGTCCATTCCATCCTTTTCTGGGACTCCTCGTCGCAAACTCGTCCCTTGGTGGACAGAGGATATTGCAGCGGCAATAAGAGACCGTCGTCGAGCTCATAAGCACTACCGTCGGCGTCCAACCATGGCCAATTTGGTGGCGTTTAAGAAATTTCGTGCCAAGGCACGGATTCTTATTCGCCAGAGTAAGAAACGATCCTGGGAACGGTATGTGTCTTCTATTACGGCACATACCCCCTCCTCTCAAGTGTGGACTAAACTACGACGCATTTCGGGCATTCAGACATCTTCTACTGTACCGGGAATTTCCATTGATAATGACTTGGTTACAGATCCTTATCGCGTTGCAAACCATCTCGCCTCGTATTTTGCGGATATATCCGGTTGCGATAACTATGACCCTGCCTTCGTGGCCCTGAAGCGCGAAGCGGAACGTTTCCAGCTTAGTTTTGCTTCCCGCGCTTCGGAGGAGTACAACGTGCCCTTTACGGAGTGGGAACTCCGCGGAGCGCTGGCGCTCTGCAGGGACACGTCTCCTGGCCCGGATAATATTCACAACCAGATGCTTAAACACCTTAACGATGAGAGCATTCGTTATTTGCTCAGGGTGTTTAATCGTATCTGGTTGGAGGGTGTGTTTCCAGCGCAATGGCAGGAAGGTATCATTATACCTATCCTGAAGCCCGATAAGGATCCCAAATTGACAGGGAGTTACAGACCTATTTGTCTCACTAACGGTCTGTGCAAGCTCTTCGAGAGGATGGTCAATCGGCGCCTAGTGTGGATCCTGGAGAAACGGGGACTCCTGTCTGAATACCAGTGTGGTTTCAGGGCGTCACGGTGTACCAACGACCATCTGGTACGCCTGGAGACCGCCATACAGGACGCTTTTCTCCGGAGACAGCACCTGGTCGCCGTTTTCTTTGACCTCGAGAAGGCCTATGACACCACTTGGCGTTACGGCATCCTCTCTACTCTGCATCAATGGAAATTCCGAGGTAACTTGCTGGTTTTTATTGCGAATTTTCTGTCCCTTCGCCTGTTCCGTGTCCGAATAGGGGGGACATATTCGCAATATCATATACAGGAAAACGGAGTCCCACAGGGATCGGTGCTTAGCGTAACATTATTTGCGATTGCCATAAACGGTATAGTCGCTGCTGCTGGTCCAGCAGTGGTACCGTCGCTATATGTAGACGACTTCGCTCTACATTATAGTGCGCACAATATGGCGGTCGCTGAACGACAGTTACAACAAGCTATTCGGAGAGTGGAACGCTGGACACTGGAGCATGGCTTTCGATTCTCAACCGCTAAGTCCTCGGTTGTCCATTTCTGCCGAAAGCGCACCCTCCATCCAGATCCCGAGCTTTATCTGGGCAATGTAGCTTTGCCTGTTGTTGCTGCGTACCGGTTCCTTGGGCTCCTTTTCGACCAGAAATTGACGTGGGAACCACACGTGCGGTGTTTGAAGACTGCCTGTGCTAAGAAGCTCAACATGTTGCGGTTTCTTAGCGGCACATCGTGGGGGGCGGACCGCGCGGTGCTTCTACGTTTTTATAAAGCACTGATTTTATCTAGGTTAGATTATGGCAGTGTAGCATATGGTTCGGCCCGTAAGTCAGTGCTTGTTAAACTGGACAGTGTCCACCACGGCGGTGTGAGGCTGGCGACGGGTGCCTTTCGGACGAGCCCAGTCGTCAGCTTGCTCGCCGAGGCTGGCGTACCTCCTTTACACCTGAGGCGCCAACAAGTACTGCTAACCTATGCTGCAACTATTCGACAGATGCCCCTTCATCCAAGCTATCCATGTTTGTTTTCCAATCCGAATCGCCGGCTGTATGCTGCGCTCGCCCGAGCCACTCGGCCGGCGGGGATTCGCTTGGATGACTTATACCGTCAGTTCCGATTTCCTTCTGTCTCCTGTATCGTCCGAGTACCTAGCAAGGCCCCTCCGTGGATGGTCTCTCGCCCTGATATCATCCTGGATCTGCACACCGGCCCCAAGTCGGACACGGACTCCTCCGTCCATCGGAGGCTGTTCCAGTCCGTGGTGACACGGTATCCGGGATCAGGGCTTGTATTCACGGACGGTTCGAGGGTAAACGAGAAAGTAGGCTGTGCATTTGTGGTTGAGGATCGTCGGTTTCTCTTTTCACTTCCCGAGGCCTGTAGCGTGTACACTGCGGAGCTCTATGCCATCTTAGAGGCTCTGCGGTACACGTTATCAGACGATCACCAGCACTTTCTTGTGTGTACTGACTCTCTGAGTGCGCTGCAAGCGATCGATGTGTGTTTCCCGAAGCACCCGTTGGTCCAGCGTGTGCACGACCAGCTCGTCAGTTCGCGTAACGCTGGAACCGGGGTGACCTTTGTGTGGCTTCCTAGCCACATGGGTATTGCGGGAAACGAGCTTGCTGATCAGGCGGCGAGAGAGGCAGTCGCACTGCCCTCGCTACCATATAAGGTGCCTGCTAGTGATGTGCGCTCTCAGTTGCGGCATTCGATCCTGTCGCATTGGGAGGAGGCATGGCGTGCCACGCCTCCACCTAACAAACTGAGAGGCATCAAGGAGACAACGAAGGTGTGGAAATCTTCCTTCCGATCTCTCCGGAAGGAAGCTGTGGTACTCTGTCGACTCCGGATCGGCCATGGGATTGCTACGCACTCCCACTTGCTAAAGAGAGAAGATCCTCCTGTGTGTACTTGCGGCGCCCACCTAACCGTGGCACCCCCCCCAGGGGCTCACATCTTCTGGGCGTGGGTTGGCGACCACGGGGCCCCAGCTGAGTCCGGCATTGCTTCCACTTACTTGTGCCGGGCTCCTCTCCGTCTTCTTTCCTGTCGACCTCACTTGGTCAACTCTTGTTCTCTTCTGACCCCGACGGTATTAGGGTATCCGAGGCCTAGGGAGTCTCTTCATTTCCCGCCTTAATTGGCCCTTGTCTCATCTTTTCTGATTCCCTCCTTCTGCGAGGGGTCAGCCTTCTTTTTCTCTTCCTTTTACCTCCTGCCTTGTGCACAAGGCCCTTAAGGAGGCAGGGTGTATGTAGCCCCACCACTTCTGGTGCACCGTCGATAATGCTACACCCTCAGGGGCTCACTGCTGGTGAGTTCGGGCGTTGGCGACCCCGAGGGATTCCTGAGCTGGGTCCGTTTTCCCCTTTTGTCCCTTCCCTTTGGGGCGGACCTTCTCCTCTCTCCCCTCCCCTCCCCTCTCCTCTCCTTTTTTCCTTCTATTTCCTTTTCTCTTTAAGATTCCCGCACTGTTTTTGTTACTCGAATCCCCGTGTATCTAAATTCCCTTTTAGCGATTTTTAAGGCATTTTTGATCTATGTTGCATTTTGTAAGTTTTTTCGATCTAAATTACATCTCGCGATTGTTTTCAACCTCAATTGCATTTTGTAAAGATTGACAATCTAAATTGCTTTTTAGTAAGTCTTTCAATGCAGGTTGCGGGGCCTTTTAGTGAGTATTTTGAATTTCAATTGCATTTTGTAAGTATTTTCAACCAAAACCGCATTTCGCACGAATTTTGAATCTAAATTGCATTTTGTTTGGTGGGCATTTTGCACATATTTTGATTCTCAATTGCATTTTGTGGGTATTTTGAATCTAAATTACATTTTGTCAAGTATTTTCAATCTAAATTGCTTTTTGTAAGTATTGTCAATCCACATGAGTCGTTAGAATCACCGTACATTTTGTAAGCATTTTCAATTTCAATTGCATTTTGTAAGTATTTTGAATTTCGATTGCACTTTGTGAATAATTTGGATTGGAACTGGGATAAGGCCTATTTCAATCTGAATTGCATTGTGTATTTTCAATTTCAATTGCATTTTGTAAGTATTTTGAACCTCAATTGCATTTTGTACGTATTTTCGATCTCATTTGCATTTTGTAAGTATTTTGAATTTCAGTTGCATTTTGTAAGTATTTCGACGCTTCATTGCATTTTGTACGTATTTTGAACCTAGCCTTCATTTTGTGGGTATTTTTCAATCTATTCCTTTTGTGAATCTTTTCGTTCTAAATTCCCTTTTGTAAGAACATTTTGTGAGTCGTTTCAATCCGAGTTCCTTTTTGTAAGTATTTTCCGTCTCACTTTTTTTCGTTCTGGTTTCCGTTTCATTATCATTTTCGCTATCACCCAGATCATTAGGGGCCGATAACCTAGATGTTAGGCCCCTTAAAACAACAATTATCATCATCATCATCATCTAACCGTGGCACACCTTCTCTTGGAGTGTGTGGATCTGGCCGATCTGCGAGGGACTCTTAAACTGCCTAATACCCTCTCCCTTATTCTCCGTGATGACGGGCCGTCAGCTGACCTCGTTATCCGGTTCATGAGGGAGAGTGGTTACTTTTTTAAGTTTTAATGTGTCGTTACGACTTTTAATTGTCGTTCAATCTGTTTTACGTTTCTTATCGTGTTATGTATTGTATTGTTCACTATGCCTTATTTGTTTTATCCTTTTTTACCATCCGCCTTTTATTCTTTTTATTCAAATAAGGCATAATTTTTGGGGGCTCACTGTCTGTTTTATAAACACCATTTTCGCTTCATCCATGGCAGTGAGTTGTTTTTATCTACATACTTTCATTTGACGTCATTTCATTTCATTAGGGGCCGATAACCTCGATGTTAGGACCCTTAAAACAACAATTATCATCATCATCATCAACCACACCATTCGTCCACCACCATGATATGGTGCTGTTTCCTGAACACACGCGGGATTGTTCCAAGTTCCACGTTTTCTCCAGTTGAGGGAACGACGATTGACCAGCTGAACACAAAATCTTGACTAATCTGTGAACAGAACCCGGCGCCATTCGTTACGACGCCAATCCTGATGTTCCTCCGCCCAGTTTCTGCGGGCTAAACGGTGGCGTGATTTTAATGGGACACACACACCATAGACCTCCGTGCGTAGAGGCCACTTTCCCAAAGGCGATTTCGGACTGTTTGTGTTGATATTGCGGGTCCTGTTGCCGCCTAGAGGGTGCGTTGCAGCTGAGTTGCATTCAGCCTCCTGTCTCGACGGGCCGTTAACCGGAGATAACGGTCATCTCTTGCTGATGTTACCCGTGGACGACCGTGGCCTGGCCTTCTTTTAACGGTTCCTGTTTGAAATCGCGTGCAGGTCCTGGAAATTACACTTTGGGACACTCCAATAGCTGCAACCACCTTCTTCTGAGTCAGTCCCGCTTCCAACCTTCCTATGGCTCTCCATGCCATACCTTCGGGTATGTCACGTTGTTGTTGCATTGTACTACCTGCTCACTACACCATCTGAACGCAACTGCTTGTGTCATTCGTTTGGTAGAGAAAACACACGTCCACACCAACCCCCTCTGCAGCAACTTTCTGTTATTACCACTATCTCGGTTGCCGTAATGTTGTTTTCTCCACTCCGTAGAACCGACAGAAAGACGTCGAACCATTTTAGGTCATTCTGCCGATGACAATACGTCAGAACCTAGATATCTCATCTGATCCCCTAATTGTTTTGACCAGTGTAGTTCCTTACACATTTTAAGATATGTACAAAGTCTGAAAAGGCCCACAGTTGTCCCTGTTGATTAACTGGATTCCGGATGCTACATATCACATTTGCTGGTTTTCCGGTTATTCCTAGGTTTATCCAATCCTTTCTGTTCGACTGTGTTCCATCACTTGTGAAACCTATCACTCTCGCTCCAGCTTGTTCCAGCTGTATAATAATTTGGATTAGTATTTTTGCCAAGATATCGCCAGGTGTTGCATTTTTGCTGGCATAAACTGCAATCGTCTCGATCCAATTATTAAGGAGGGGAACAAACATGAATACAAAAGCATGGTTGGCCAAGGTATTCCTTTTATCCTCCGGAGTTAAATCACCTAAGTCCACGAAATCATCCAATTTTAGCTAGGAAGAATTAAATCGAATTTCCTCCCACAACTTAACTTCATCGAATATCACTACCACTAAACGTTGATTTTCGTCTTGTTCATTTTTAAATGCTTCTGCAATTGCATTTATAGCATTCATGTCTGCGCCATACGAGCACTTAAATCCCTTGCAGAGTGTTCTTAAATGACTTTCAGGAGGGAGAGGAAGTAAGCCGTGCCTTAGACAATGCCTGAAACCCTTGGGAGATTTAATTTTGAGAAGCAAGCTTTCCAGAATAAATTCATCACTGTATCGCATGCCTGTTGCGCTTGTTTGGCACTTCTTAAGCATAGTGTCTATAACTAACTTTTGATTCTTACTCAGGAAAATCGGCTTACAGGTACAACGAGATAGGGATGGAATAACAGTAGTAACTTTCTTTTCTAATAATGTTACCTTTTCCCTCTCTTTCAGTAGCTCCCCCAGGGGCTCACATCTAGTGGGACGTGGGTTGGTGACCACGGGGCCTCAGCTGAGTCCGGCATTGCTTCCACTTACTTGTGTCGGCTCCTCTCCGTCTTCTTTCCTATCGACCTCACTTGGTCAACTGTTGTTCTCTTCCGACCCCGACGGTATTAGGGTATCCGAGGCCTAGGGAGTCTCTTCCTTTCCCGCCTTCATTGGCCCTTGTCTCATCTATTCTGATTTCCTCCTTCTGCGAGCGGTCAGCCTTCTTTTTCTTTTCATGTTATCTCCTGCCTTCTGCTCAGGCCCCATGTAGCCCCACCACTTCTGGTGCACCTTGGATATTGCTACACCCTCAGGGGCTCACGGCTGGTGAGTTCGGGAGTTGGCGACCCCCAGGGATTCCTGAGCTGGGTCCGGTTTCCCCATTTTGTCCCTTACTTGTGGGGCGGACCCTCTCCTCTTTCACTTTCCTATCTGCCTTTCTTGGCTCTCCTTCCTTCCAAGTCCCTCAATCCGCATTCTTCGAGTGTTGAGGGCATCTCCTTTCCTCCTGTCCTTTATTTTCCTTTTCTCCTTTCTTTTTCCATTTCTTCTTCTAGTATGTAGGTTCGTAGTTAGTTTTAGTTTTAAGTTTGCAATTCATTTTCATCTTCACGATCACTTAACCCATCAGGGGCCGATGTTAGGCCCCTTAAATAACAATTATCATCATCTATTTTATCAGTTGAAAGGGGGAATTGAACAGCAGGAAACTTATGATCTCATAATAAATAAACTAGCCAATATTGAACAATGTTATCGAAGCACCATTTCCTGAGTGCAACATACAGTGCAATTACACATCTATTCAGCTACAATGTAGATGTTTGCCTACTTATTATTTATTTATCGTATGTCTTTTAGTGCCGGGATGTCCGTGGACATGTTCGGCTTGCTAGAGGCTGTAGCTGCTTCAAGTGGACACCCATAGGGTGAGTTACAAGTTCTGTTCAATTTCAAGCAGTTCCAACTTTCGTCACTGATACTTAGTGGTGAACGTTGGAACTTGGATAGAGCGTTTGCCTACTGCACCCAAGGTTGATGAGTTAAACTAACACACAGTTGGCTGGCTCTGAACCCTTACCCCTCTAATAACAATTCCCTTACCTTTCCCTATAACTAGCATTTAAGAGTTTTCTGTCAATGGAAAGTTCTATTAGGAAAAAGAATCTTGATCCACCAGTCATTGCAGGATTTATTAAATTGATTTTAATGAACAAGGTTGTGTATTCTTAATATAATTTATCCAGTGTCAAAACCTTAAAGATGAGATTCCTATCTTATTATCTTATTCCTGTTCCACCCCTACAATAACTATCTTATCAGTTATCGGTACCAAGAGTGTGCTCATTCTTGTTTGAACAACTGTACTTTTCCACGTAACGTAAGGCGTTGGGTTGGAATTTGTCATATACCAGTGTATTTCTTGTATTATTGAATTGCGTAAATTATGCAAGTTGTTGACAGACTCCATGTTCATTCAAGAGATAGACAATAATTACAGTCACGGAGTCCTACTACCAATACAAGACTTACTGAAATGATGGCTTGTAATCGTACAGCACGACCCCCAAAGCAAAGAGGATGGGAGTCCTTGAGTAGCTGAAAAGCAGTCTCGTATCCACTCATACTTTGGCTTCCATGAATGAGTACAGCTATTGAAACTGCTCCAGCTTTCGAAGCTGTCATTATAGATGTAACAGAAGATTGTACAGCATCAACACTTGGAGTGGTGTCAACGACAATGATTTGTGATGCTTCTCGCAGCTCTTGAGCTCCTGCCATTATGGGTGTCACTATTAGAATTGCCCTCTGACCATCATTTACGTTGACATGAACATTAATACCTTGAAAATAGAGAGTATACTCAAATTAATCATTATTCTACACCTTTTACTATTGTGTGAGGAAATAAATAAAGAATATTATTTCAAATACAAATCAATACTTATTAGTATATAAGGTTTTGGTTTTCTTCATGAATAAGTAGAAATGCCTTTTGCCCGATAGAGCTCATTTTTTTCACACATTTTCTGGAAGGGACATTGTTGGTCTCCATAATGTTCCTTTCGCCACTCTTCATGCCACTTATGTAATGTTTTCACTGGAGGATTGATGGAACTGTCACTTTTTGCCAGATAGGAATCATCTCGAAAGTCCAATTTCATTAGATGGAATTCTCTGGTCTCAGATACTGACATGCCATTGTCGAAATACTCTTGAAATAGGATTTTCGATTCCTGACGAGAGGCGTAAGGCATCGAAACTAAGTATAAGATGACTGTGATCCTCATTGATGGTGATAACACCTGGAAGTGGCGTGGATCACCTCAATAGGTCTGTTGGTTTGGTTGTAATTAAGGCCTAAACTCGAGTATCCATAATAAAAAATCCGATAGTAGTTCCTTTTGTGCCAAGTAAGAACAAGGCAGTCAATCTTCTTTCCACAATGCGAAGGAGTGGACTCGTCGCTGATCTCACTGAATTCCTCGTTTAAGGTCATACTGTCATCAGAATCTTGCAATGATAAATCAGAGCTCCCATCATCACTACTGCTGCTCTCTCTTCTTTGTCTCCTCTGCTGCGGTACTTGCTGTCGTACTCGTACACCATTTGATGTCGATGGTTGGGGTTCAGATGCTGCGCGACCTTCAAGTTCTTCCGCTGAAATACATTTTCCCGGGGGGACGTTCAGCTTCTTCCTCCTGCTGATTTGACGACGGCCTTTTGGTTGCTTCTTCTCGCCTTTTCGCGATCTCTTCTAAGAAGCTCTCCCCGACGACAGAAGAGACGGACGAATCCAGGCTCTGGGAAGGCATCCTTTTCAGAACAGGCTGTCAGTAGGATAAATTCCTGACTTGCGAAACCCAGCGATCAAGTTGTCTGGACCCGTGTGCAGGTTAACCCACAGTTCCTTCAGCAGTGTCGGAAATTATTCCTTCGGTACAGACTTACACCGACTTTCAGCGGCCGTCTCCTTCCAATCTTTCAGCACTCTTCGCCAGGCACCTTTCAACGGACGAAAGTATACAACGTCTAATGGCTGCAGGAGATGTGTAGCATTCGGTGTAAGCGCTATGAATTTGATTTTGATTTCGCTGCAAAGGCGCAGTACTTCCATGTTGATGCGGGAACTAAGATTGTCACCAACAATGGCCTTCGGTCCCTCCTGACGCTTGAGAATAGGCAACAGTAACAATGGGAACCAATCCTCAAAGGTGTTCCCATCAAACCAACCTGATTTGGTCCTGTTGTACCGAGTTCCGTCGGGACCGTTTTCAGTCCAGGTTGTCCATATCTTCTCAGCTTTGTAGTTGACATAAGGTGGCAAATATCCCCTGCTGCATTTCCGCAGACCAGATGTGCACGCTTTTGAAGAATTTTGTATACTCTCGTAATAATTTTCCCAGCACCAGGATCATCGACAAGGTTTGTTTCATCGTAATTGTATATGTGGATGGGAGAAATTCCTACAAACTCCTCTTCCAAATGATCAAAAACATTGTTCACGACACCTTCATCCGTCGCTGCTCTAGGGTGAGAAATGTTTTTACAGATCTCTGGGTAAATATAGTTTTGTGTTTATTCAAAAATCCCTCTGCCCAGTCACTTCCTGGGTAGTTGTTTTTAAAATGCACCTCCTTCCTCCTAGAGCGGTTCAGATATGACTTGAAGACGCCCCTAAGGTCAACGGTATCCACAGGGAATCCATAGTTTTACACGGTAATAATGTGACCCAGTAATTGCAGTTCTTCCTCTTTCGTGAAAACAGGTGCCCGGTCTACAGGATTTAAGTGTTTCTCCTGGCTCTTCAGGTGCAAGCTGTTTTTCGGAATGCCAAATTTTGATGCTGCTTGGCGAAACGGTAACGTCTTGTTTTAGGTAGATTTCATTAGAAAGCTCCCCCCAGGGGCTCACATCTTGTGGGCGTGGGTTGGCGACCACGGGGCCCCAGCTGAGTCCGGCATTGCTTCCACTTACTTGTGCCGGGCTCCTCTCTGTCTTCTTTCCTGTCGACCTCACTTGGTCAACTCTTGTTCTCTTCTGACCCCGACGGTATTAGGGTATCCGAGGCCTAGGGAGTCTCTTCCTTTCCCGCCTTAATTGGCCCTTGTCTCATCTTTTCTGATACCCTCCCTCTGCGAGGGGTCAGCCTTCTTTTTCTCTTCCTTTTACCTCCTGCCTTGTGCTCTAGGCCCTTAAGGAAGCAGGGTGTATGTAGCCCCACCACTTCTGGTGCACCCTAGATAATGCTACACCCTCAGGGGCTCACGGCTGGTGAGTTCGGGAGTTGGCGACCCCGAGGGATTCCTGAGCTGGGTCCGTTTTCCCCTTTTGTCCCTTACCTTTGGGGCGGACCCTCTCCTCTTTCACTTTCCTATATGCCTTTCATGGCTCTCCTTCCTTCCAAGTCCCTCAATCCGCCTTCTCCGAGGGTTGAGGACATTTCTTTTCCTTCTGTCCTTTTATTTGCCTTATTCTCCTTTAGTTTTCCATTTCTTCTTCTAGTTTGTAGGTTAGTAGTTAGTTTTAGTTTTAAGCTCGCTTTTCATTTTTCATCTTCACGATCACCCAAACCATCAGGGGCCGATAACCTAGATGTTAGGCCCCTTAAAACAACAATTATCATCATCATCATCATTAGAAAGCTATCTATTGCAATGGGTACCATGTTTCGACTTCCGGAATATTTCGACATATCTTCCCGTTTCTCATTCCCAGATCCCAAAACCACCGCCAGTTCAAAAAATTATATATAATTTATGTATATCTTTATATATATTCCCCCAGGGGCTCACTTCTAGTGGGCGTGGGTTGGCGACCACGGGGCCCCAGCTGAGTCCGGCATTGCTTCCACTTACTTGTGCCGGGCTCCTCTCCGTCTTCTTTCCTGTCGACCTCACTTGGTCAACTCTTGTTCTCTTCTGACCCCGACGGTATTAGGGTATCCGAGGCCTAGGGAGTCTCTTCCTTTCCCGCCTTAATTGGCCCTTGTCTCATCTTTTCTGATTCCCTCCTTCTGCGAGGGGTCAGCCTTCTTTTTCTCTTCCTTTTACCTCCTGCCTTGTGCTCTAGACCCTTAAGGAGGCAGAGTGTATGTAGCCCCACCACTTCTGGTGCACCCTAGATAATGCTACGCCCTCAGGGGCTCACGGCTGGTGAGTTCGGGAGTTGGCGACCCCGATGGATTCCTGAGCTGGGTCCGTTTTCCCCTTTTGTCCCTTACCTTTGGGGCGGACCCTCTCCTCTTTCACTTTCCTATATGCCTTTCATGGCTCTCCTTCCTTCCAAGTCCCTCAATCCGCCTTCTCCGAGGGTTGAGGGCATTTCTTTTCCTTCTGTCCTTTTATTTGCCTTATTCTCCTTTAATTTTCCATTTCATCTTCTAGTATGTAGGTTAGTAGTTAGTTTTAGTTTTAAGTTCGCTTTTCATTTTCATCTTCACCATCACCCAAACCATCAGGGGCCGATAACCTAGATGTTAGGCCCCTTAAAACAACAATTATCATCATCATCTTTATATATATAATTCTTCGACACGTGTGTATGTGACTGAACTCCTCCTAAACGACTGAACCGATTTTGATGGAATTTGGTATGTATATTAGGGTGGGTCCATGTATGGTTTAGATTCACAATCTGACCCGGTAGGTGGAATGAACACAATTTTAGAACCACAATTTACACACAAATTTAGAACCACAATATACAGTCAAAAACAGTCGTCATGGAAACCACTAGCCTTGGCCTTCGTGAAAGCTGATGTCTTTGGACGGGTTGTCTCTGCACATTAGAGCCACCTGTGCAACTACCGCCATTACATACACTCCACCCGTGGCGAAAAGTTGTGTTTTATACCAAAGGTGGCAGTGATGTCGAATTCTACTGTTGGTCTCTGCACGTTAGAGCGTTTCAAAGTCCCGTGTGCATTCATATACCCCCCCTGTGGGTGGGGGGTTTAGAATACACCCACGGTATCCCCTGCCTGTCGTAAGAGGCGACTAAAAGGGGCGACCTTGGCTATACTTTAAGGAATCCGCGTTGTTTTTGTGAATTGGACCCCCAGTGGGTGGGAGGAAGCGAATACATCCACGGTACTCCCTGCCAGTCGTAAAAGGCGACTAAAAGGGCTTCTCGGAACGGTCCCCTTTCGAGGGTTAGACAGTCAGCTCTAAAAGACATACACCCGTGCGGTTTAACTCTCATTAGGTTATATCGCACTTCTTTCCGTCTCTGCTTTCAGGGTCTGGCAACCAAAATTTCTATATGTGCGTGCTGTTAGGGGATGGGCCACTTACGCTAGCGACTACGCTCGAAAGCCTGTTCCGGTCTTGGCCGCGCCGACAGGTGGGTGTGCCATGTACCCGTTCAGTAGTATCCGCCTGACTACGCAGGTCCCCGCACAGCCGAATGTCTGAGCTGTAAAATCCAGTATATGCCAAGGGGTACATGCCGATACGGCATTGTAAAACATCGGACCCCCGGGCAATGCCTTCCAAGCTAGGCGGGCCTTGCCCTGGCTGGGTAGCGCCTACTGTGACGGCCCGTGATCGGATGTCTGTGGCATTCGGGGAGGATGATCTGGCCATGGGTTCTAATTTGCCTTATTCTCCTTTAGTTTTCCATTTCTTTTTCTAGTATGTAGGTTGGTAGTTAGTTTTAAGTTTTAAGTTTTCCCCCAGGGGCTCACATCTAGTGGGTTGTGGGTTGGCGACCACGGGGCCCCCAGCTGAGTCCGGCATTGCTTCCACTTACTTGTGCCGGGCTCCTCTCTTTCTTCTTTCCTGTCGACCTTCCTTGGTCAACTCTTGTTCTCTTCCGACCCCGACGGTATTAGGGTTTCCAAGGCCTAGGGAGTCTCTTCCTTTCCCGCCTTAATTGGCCCTTGTCTCATCTTTCCTGATACCCTCCTTCTGTGAGGGGTCAGCCTTCTTGTTCTTTTCCTTTTCCCTCCTGCCTTGTGCTTAAGGCCCTTAAGGAGGCAGGGTGTATGTAGCCCCACCACTTCTGGTGCACCGTCGATAATGCTACACCCTCAGGGGCTCACGGCTGGTGAGTTCGGGCGTTGGCGACCCCGAGGGATTCCTGAGCTGGGTCCGTTTTCCCCTTTTGTCCCTTCCCTTTGGGGCGGACCCTCTCCTCTTTCACTTTCCTATCTGCCTTTCATGGCTCTCCTTCCTTCCAAGTCCCTCAATCCGCCTTCTTCGAGGGTTGAGGGCATTTCATTTCCTCCTGTCCATTATTTGCCTTATTCTCCTTAATTTTCCATTTCTTCTTCTAGTATGTAGGTTAGTAGTTAGTTTTAGTTTTAAGTTCGCTTTTCATTTTCATCTTCACGATCACCCAAACCATCAGGGGCCGATAACCTAGATGTTAGGCCCCTTAAAACAACAATTATCATCATCATCATCATAGTTTTAAGTTTACATTTCATTTTCATCTTCACGATCACCCAAACCATCAGGGGCCGATAGCCTAGATGTTAGGCCCCTTAAAACAACAATTATCATCATCATCTAAAAGAAAAATCCCCTACCAGGGTGGTCGTACACCCAAACAGGGTGGTCCTACACCCAAGTCTTTAACTTTTGATTCCTTACGGGGATCAACCTCCTGGGAACAATCTGTGCGTGAAAATCTGGGTGCTAACACCCCCAAGTTTCTGGTAGCTACCAGAACAGATGGGGGTGATTTCAAGCTGGTCAAGAGTATTTTGTTTTCTCGCCACATAGAAGGTGTCTATGGTGAGCTTGAGAAAGTACAAAAGATGAGGAACGGTAGCTTGTTGCTCAAGACTAGGACTGGTGAGCAAGTTGAACGACTTTTGCAATGTGACCACTTTGGCGACATTCCCGTCAAAGTGGAAAATCACACATCCCTGAATCTGGTCCGAGGAGTTATTTTCCACCGGGACCTGATTCTGAACACTGACGAGGAGCTCAAGGAGGATATGCAGTACCGTCACGTGACTGATGTCCGGCGCATTACGCGCAAGGTCAACGGTCAAATCGTGGATACTGGTGCTTTCATTATTTCCTTTGAGCTTTCGGTGCTCCCGGAGAAAGTCAAGGTTACCAGTTACCGTTGTGACGCCCGGCCTTATATCCCTCCACCCATGAGGTGTTATAAGTGCCAGTAGTTCGGGCATATGTTATCCCGATGCTCGAGCCCTGACGTCTGCGGAACATGCGGTAAGGTACCACACGAAGCGGAAGAGTGCACAACACCTTATCAGTGCACTAATTGCCCTGGATTTCATTCTCCTCGGGACAGGAACTGCCCTGTATTCCTGAGTGAGAAGAAAATCCAGGAGATCAAAACCCTGGATGGTCTCACCTACCAGGAGGCCCGCAAGAAGTACCATACCACGATTTCGCCTCCTCCAACGATCGATTATAGAGCCATAATACCAAATTTGGTCCCGGCGACCTCATCTTTTGTACCAGCTGTGAAATCTGCAACTGAGTTACCTGTTCCGAAGCCAGCACCTATGATTATAATGGAAAGCCCGAAGGTGACTTCAACTCCACCTTCGGCCAGCACGAAGGCTGTGCGAGCGAAGGCTACTCCGCCCGCACAGCAGGGGAGGAAGTTGAAGACTTACTCCCCACTCGGGAGGAAGTCGAAGTCTTCCTCCCCACCCAAACGGTCGGCGAAAGCCGCGCCGAAGCCGGCGGAGGCGGCATCGTCGACCAGGGTCAGGACTTCGGCTCCTGGCCCGTCTATATACCTTAAAGAGCCGGGGGCGGGTAAGAAGGGACCCCGCACTACGCATTCCCTTTCTCCAAAAAAGGGGAAGCCATCCGCGCCAACACCTGCGGATGCTTCTGCGCCTGGGGACGTTTCGGTCCCCAGATCTCCTTCCAATCTTTCAGCACTCTTCGCCAGGCACCTTTCAACGGACGAAAGTATACAACGTCTAATGGCTGCAGGAGATGTGTAGCATTCGGTGTAAGCGCTATGAATTTGATTTTGATTTCGCTGCAAAGGCGCAGTACTTCCATGTTGATGCGGGAACTAAGATTGTCACCAACAATGGCCTTCGGTCCCTCCTGACGCTTGAGAATAGGCAACAGTAACAATGGGAACCAATCCTCAAAGGTGTTCCCATCAAACCAACCTGATTTGGTCCTGTTGTACCGAGTTCCGTCGGGACCGTTTTCAGTCCAGGTTGTCCATATCTTCTCAGCTTTGTAGTTGACATAAGGTGGCAAATATCCCCTGCTGCATTTCCGCAGACCAGATGTGCACGCTTTTGAAGAATTTTGTATACTCTCGTAATAATTTTCCCAGCACCAGGATCATCGACAAGGTTTGTTTCATCGTAATTGTATATGTGGGTGGGAGAAATTCCTACAAACTCCTCTTCCAAATGATCAAAAACATTGTTCACGACACCTTCATCCGTCGCTGCTCTAGGGTGAGAAATGTTTTTTACAGATCTCTGGGTAAATATAGTTTTGTGTTTATTCAAAAATCCCTCTGCCCAGTCACTTCCTGGGTAGTTGTTTTTAAAATGCACCTCCTTCCTCCTAGAGCGGTTCAGATATGACTTGATGACGCCCCTAAGGTCAACGGTATCCACAGGGAATCCATAGTTTTACACGGTAATAATGTGACCCACCACTTCTTTCCGTCTCTGCTTTCAGGGTCTGGCAACCAAAATTTCTATATGTGCGTGCTGTTAGGGGATGGGCCACTTACGCTAGCGACTACGCTCGAAAGCCTGTTCCGGTCTTGGCCGCGCCGACAGATGGGTGTGCCATGTACCCGTTCAGTAGTATCCGCCTGACTACGCAGGTCCCCGCACAGCCGAATGTCTGAGCTGTAAAATCCAGTATATGCCAAGGGGTACATGCCGATACGGCATTGTAAAACATCGGACCCCCGGGCAATGCCTTCCAAGCTAGGCGGGCCTTGCCCTGGCTGGGTAGCGCCTACTGTGACGGCCCGTGATCGGATGTCTGTGGCATTCGGGGAGGATGATCTGGCCATGGGTTCTAAAAGAAAAATCCCCTACCAGGGTGGTCGTACACCCAAACAGGGTGGTCCTACACCCAAGTCTTTAACTTTTGATTCCTTACGGGGATCAACCCCCTGGGAACAATCTGTGCGTGAAAATCTGGGTGCTAACACCCTCAAGTTTCTGGTAGCTACCAGAACAGATGGGGGTGATTTCAAGCTGGTCAAGAGTATTTTGTTTTCTCGCCACATAGAAGGTGTCTATGGTGAGCTTGAGAAAGTACAAAAGATGAGGAACGGTAGCTTGTTGCTCAAGACTAGGACTGGTGAGCAAGTTGAACGACTTTTGCAATGTGACCACTTTGGCGACATTCCCGTCAAAGTGGAAAAGCACACATCCCTGAATCTGGTCCGAGGAGTTATTTTCCACCGGGACCTGATTCTGAACACTGACGAGGAGCTCAAGGAGGATATGCAGTACCGTCACGTGACTGATGTCCGGCGCATTACGCGCAAGGTCAACGGTCAAATCGTGGATACTGGTGCTTTCATTATTTCCTTTGAGCTTTCGGTGCTCCCGGAGAAAGTCAAGGTTACCAGTTACCGTTGTGACGCCCGGCCTTATATCCCTCCACCCATGAGGTGTTATAAGTGCCAGAAGTTCGGGCATATGTTATCCCGATGCTCGAGCCCTGACGTCTGCGGAACATGCGGTAAGGTACCACACGAAGCGGAAGAGTGCACAACACCTTATCAGTGCACTAATTGCCCTGGATTTCATTCTCCTCGGGACAGGAACTGCCCTGTCTTCCTGAGTGAGAAGAAAATCCAGGAGATCAAAACCCTGGATGGTCTCACCTACCAGGAGGCCCGCAAGAAGTACCATACCACGATTTCGCCTCCTCCAACGATCGATTATAGAGCCATAATACCAAATTTGGTCCCGGCGACCTCATCTTTTGTACCAGCTGTGAAATCTGCAACTGAGTTACCTGTTCCGAAGCCAGAACCTATGATTATAATGGAAAGCCCGAAGGTGACTTCAACTCCACCTTCGGCCAGCACGAAGGCTGTGCGAGCGAAGGCTGCTCCGCCCGCACAGCAGGGGAGGAAGTTGAAGACTTACTCCCCACTCGGGAGGAAGTCGAAGTCTTCCTCCCCACCCAAACGGTCGGCGAAAGCCGCGCCGAAGCCGGCGGAGGCGGCATCGTCGACCAGGGTCAGGACTTCGGCTCCTGACCCGTCTATATACCTTAAAGAGCCGGGGGCGGGTAAGAAGGGACCCCGCACTACGCATTCCCTTTCTCCAAAAAAGGGGAAGCCATCCGCGCCAACACCTGCGGATGCTTCTGCGCCTGGGGACGTTTCGGTCCCCAGATCTGCGCGCTCCCCACGGAGATCCCCCCGCCGCCGAACTGCGTCTATGAAATCTTCCACTGAGTCGATTCACTCCATGAACTTGCCTGAGGACATGGAGATTATAGTCGACGTAGTGACTGTAGATCCTCCAGAGTCAAAGTTGGAGTAGCTTGCTGCTCCAACTTATTCCCCAAGTTCACACAATGGCACTGTTACAGTGGAATTGTAACAGTTATGACAGGCATTTGACAGAGATCCGTCAGCTTATTGCCCAATACGCAGCGAGTATAGTCTGCCTACAGGAAACAAACCTCAGACCTGATCACGAGACTGTTCTGAGAGGTTTCCGACTATACTCTAAAGAGCGACAAGACGCCGCCCGGGCTTCCGGTGGCGTTTGTACCTTCGTTCGCTCTGACTGCTATAGTGAGGAGTTTCCACTCGCCACTCCTCTGGAAGCTATTGCAGTTCGCGTGTCCTTGCCTGCTATGACAACTGTTTGTAACGTGTACCTTCCACCGAACCAACCCCTTGATATTAATGACTTCTTAGATCTTGTTGATCAACTTCCAGTCCCTTTCCTACTCGTGGGGGATTTCAACTCTCATCACCCCCAATGGGGATCACCATCTTCCTGCCCCAGAGGAAGGGACGTGGAAGGCTTAATTCAAGGGTTGGATTTATCTCTATTAAATACAGGGGAAGCTACACATTTTAGCTTAGCGCACGGCACGTACTCACACATTGACCTGAGTGTGTGTAGCCGTGCGTTGGTCCCCCTATTTGGTTGGTATGTACACGACGACCTCTGTGACAGTGACCATTTCCCGATCGTTCTTACCCTTCTGAACCAGACGCCCGTGGAGTTCCCCAGTCGTTGGGTTCTTAAGCGGGCAAATTGGCCCTCGTTTCAAGAACGAGCTGTGTTCGTTGATCTTGGTTGCCGGAGCGTCGATGACGAGGTACAGCACATCACCGATGTGCTTCTTGCTGCCGCCGAAGAGTCCATCCCATTCTTTTCTGGGACTCCTCGTCGCAAACTCGTCCCTTGGTGGACAGAGGATATTGCAGCGGCAATAAGAGACCGTCGTCGAGCTCATAAGCACTACCGTCGGCGTCCAACCATGGCCAATTTGGTGGCGTTTAAGAACTTTCGTGCCAAGGCATGGATTCTTATTCGCCAGAGTAAGAAACAATCCTGGGAACGGTATGTGTCTTCTATTACGGCACATACCCCCTCCTCTCAAGTGTGGACTAAACTACGACGCATTTCGGGAATTCAGACATCTTCTACTGTACCGGGAATTTCCATTGCTAATGAACTGGTTACAGATCCTTATCGCGTTGCAAACCATCTCGCCTCGTATTTTGCGGATATATCCGGTTCCGATAACTATGACCCTGCCTTCGTGGCCCTGAAGCGCGAAGCGGAACGTTTCCAGCTTAGTTTTGCTTCCCGCGCTTCGGAGGAGTACAACGTGCCCTTTACGGAGTGGGAACTCCGCGGAGCGCTGGCGCTCTGCAGGGACACGTCTCCTGGCCCGGATAATATTCACAACCAGATGCTTAAACACCTTAACGATGAGAGCATTCGCTATTTGCTCAGGTTGTTTAATCGTATCTGGTTGGAAGGTGTGTTTCCAGCGCAATGGCAGGAAGGTATCATTATACCTATCCTGAAGCCCGATAAGGATCCCAAATTGTCAGGGAGTTACAGACCTATTTGTCTCACAAACGGTTTGTGCAAGCTCTTTGAGAGGATGGTCAATCGGCGCCTGGTGTGGGTCCTGGAGAAACGGGGACTCCTGTCTGAATACCAGTGTGGTTTCAGGGCGTCTCGGTGTACCAACGACCATCTGGTACGCCTGGAGACTGCCATACAGGACGCTTTTCTCCGGAGACAGCACCTAGTCGCTGTTTTCTTTGACCTCGAGAAGGCCTATGACACCACTTGGCGTTACGGAATCCTCTCTACCCTGCATCAATGGAAATTCCGAGGTAACTTGCCGGTTTTTATTGCGAATTTTCTGTCCCTTCGCCTGTTCCGTGTCCGAATAGGGGGGACATATTCGCAATATCATATACAGGAAAACTGAGTCCCACAGGGATCGGTGCTTAGCGTAACATTATTTGCGATTGCCATAAACGGTATAGTCGCTGCTGCTGGTTCAGCAGTGGTACCGTCGCTATATGTAGACGACTTCGCTCTACATTATAGTGCGCAAAATATGGCGGTCGCTGAACGACAGCTACAACAAGCTATTCGGAGAGTGGAACGCTGGACACTGGAGCATGGCTTTCGATTCTCAACCGCTAAGTCCCTGGTTGTCCATTTCTGCCGAAAGCGCACCCTCCATCCAGATCCTGAGCTTTATCTGGGCAATGTAGCTTTGCCTGTTGTTGCTGCGTACCGGTTCCTTGGGCTCCTTTTCGATCAGAAATTGACGTGGGAACCACACGTGCGGTGTTTGAAAACTGCCTGCGCTAAGAAACTCAACATGTTGCGGTTTCTTAGCGGCACATCATGGGGGGCAGACCGCGCGGTGCTCCTGCGTTTTTATAGATCACTGATTTTATCTAGGTTAGATTATGGCAGTGTAGCATATGGTTCGGCCCGTAAGTCAGTGCTTGTTAAACTGGACAGTGTCCACCACCGCGGTGTGAGGCTGGCGACGGGTGCCTTTCGGACAAGCCCAGTCGTCAGCTTGCTCGCCGAGGCTGGCGTACCTCCTTTACACCTGAGGCGCCAACAAGTACTGCTGACCTATGCTGCAACTATTCGACAGATGCCACTTCATCCAAGCTATCCATGTTTGTTCTCCAATCCGAATCGCCGGCTGTATGATCTGCTCGCCCGAGCCACTCGGCCGGCGGGGATTCGCTTGGATGACTTATACCGTCAGTTCCGATTTCCTTCTGTCTCCTGTATCGTCCGAGTACCTAGCAAGGCCCCTCCGTGGATGGTCTCTCGCCCTGATATCATCCTGGATCTTCACACCGGCCCCAAGTCGGACACGGACTCCTCCGTCCATCGGAGGCTGTTCCAGTCCGTGGTGACACGGTATCCGGGATCAGGGCTTGTATTCACGGACGGTTCGAGGGTAAACGAGAAAGTAGGCTGTGCATTTGTGGTTGAGGATCGTCGGTTTCTCTTTTCACTTCCCGAGGCCTGTAGCGTGTACACTGCGGAGCTCTATGCCATCTTAGAGGCTCTGCGGTACACGTTATCAGACGATCACCAGCACTTTCTTGTGTGTACTGACTCTCTGAGTGCGCTGCAAGCGATCGATGTGTGTTTCCCGAAGCACCCGTTGGTCCAGCGTGTGCACGACCAGCTCGTCAGTTCGCGTAACGCTGGAACCGGGGTGACCTTTGTGTGGCTTCCTAGCCACATGGGTATTGCGGGAAACGAGCTTGCTGATCAGGCGGCGGGAGAGGCAGTCGCACTGCCCTCGCTACCATATAAGGTGCCTGCTAGTGATGTGCGCTCTCAGTTGCGGTATTCGATCCTGTCGCATTGGGAGGAGGCATGGCGTGCCACGCCTCCACCCAACAAACTGAGAGGCATCAAGGAGACAACGAAGGTGTGGAAATCTTCCTTCCGATCTCTCCGGAAGGAAGCTGTGGTACTCTGTCGACTCCGGATCGGCCATGGGATTGCTACGCACTCGCACTTGCTGAAAAGAGAGGATCCTCCTGTGTGTACTTGCGGCGCCCACCTAACCGTGGCACACCTTCTCTTGGAGTGTGTGGATCTGGCCGATCTGCGAGGGACTCTTAAACTGCCTAATACCCTCTCCCTTATTCTCCGTGATGACGGGCCGTCAGCTGACCTCGTCATCCGGTTCATGAGGGAGAGTGGTTACTTTTTTAAGTTTTAATGTGAAGTTACGACTTTTAATTCTGGTTATATCTGTTTTATGTTTTTTATTGTGTTCTGTATTATATTGTTCACTATGTCTTATTTGTTTTATCCTTTTTTACCATCCGCATTTTATTCCTTTTTATTCAAATAAGGCATAATTTTTGGGGCTCACTGTCTGTTTTATAAACACCATTTTCGCTTCATCCATGGCAGTGAGTTGTTTTTATCTACATCCTTTCATTTCACGTCATTTCATTTCATTAGGGGCCGATAACCTCGATGTTAGGCCCCTTAACCCCCCAGGGGCTCACATCTAGTGGGTTGTGGGTTGGCGACCACGGGGCCCCAGCTGAGTCCGGCATTGCTTCCACTTACTTGTGCCGGGCTCCTCTCCTTCTTCTTTCCTGTCGACCTTCCTTGGTCAACTCTTGTTCTCTTCCGACCCCGACGGTATTAGGGTATCCGAGGCCTAGGGAGTCTCTTCCTTTCCCGCCTTAATTGGCCCTTGTCTCATCTTTCCTGATACCCTCCTTCTGTGAGGGGTCAGCCTTCTTGTTCTTTTCCTTTTACCTCCTGCCTTGTGCTCAAGGCCCTTAAGGAAGCAGGGTGTATGTAGCCCCACCACTTCTGGTGCACCGTCGATAATGCTACACCCTCAGGGGCTCACGGCTGGTGAGTTCGGGCGTTGGCGACTCCGAGGGATCCTGAGCTGGGTCCGTTTTCCCCTTTTGTCCCTTCCCTTTGGGGCGGACCTTCTCCTCTCTCCCCTCCCCTCTCCTCTTTTCCTTCTATTTCCTTTTCTCTTTAAGATTCCCGCACTGTTTTTGTTACTCGAATCACCGTGTATCTAAATTCCCTTTTATCGATTTTTAAGGCATTTTTGATCTATGTTGCATTTTGTAAGTTTTTTCGATCTAAATTACATCTCGCGATTGTTTTCAACCTCAATTGCATTTTGTAAAGATTGACAATCTAAATTGCTTTTTAGTAAGTCTTTCAATGCAGGTTGCGGGGCCTTTTAGTGAGTATTTTGAATTTCAAGTGCATTTTGTAAGTATTTTCAACCAAAACCGCATTTCGCACGAATTTTGAATCTAAATTGCATTTTTGTTTGGGGGCATTTTGCACATATTTTGATTCTCAATTGCATTTTGTGGGTATTTTGAATCTAAATTACATTTTGTCAAGTATTTTCAATCTAAATTGCTTTTTGTAAGTATTGTGAATCCACATGAGTCGTTGGAACCACCGTACATTTTGTAAGCATTTTCAATTTCAATTGCATTTTGTAAGTATTTTGAATTTCGATTGCACTTTGTGAATAATTTGGATTGGAACTGGGATAAGGCCTATTTCAATCTGAATTGCATTGTGTATTTTCAATTTCAATTGCATTTTGTAAGTATTTTGAACCTCAATTGCATTTTGTACGTATTTTCGATCTCATTTGCATTTTGTAAGTATTTTGAATTTCAGTTGCATTTTGTAAGTATTTCGACGCTACATTGCATTTTGTACGTATTTTGAACCTAGCCTTCATTTTGTGGGTATTTTTTCAATCTATTCCTTTTGTGAATCTTTTCGTTCAAAATTCCCTTTTGTAAGAACATTTTGTGAGTCGTTTCAATCCGAGTTCCTTTTTGTAAGTATTTTCCGTCTCACTTAATTTTCGTTCTGGTTTCCGTTTCATTATCATCTTCGCTATCACCCAGATCATTAGGGGCCGATAACCTAGATGTTAGGCCCCTTAAAACAACAATCATCATCATCATCATATCTAGGCCCCTTAAAACAACAATTATCATCATCATCATCATCATCGCATTCATATACCGTTTATCCGATTGCCATGAAACATGGGTGATATGTTGAGTGAGCTCCAGGGAAGGTGTTTGGCTTAGTAAATCCATTTTACAATAGATAGCGCACGAATAGATTCAACAAATGAGCAACGACGCGCGAACTTTTATTCAAAGTCCCGTATGCGTTCATATACCATTCATCCGATTGCAATGAAACTTGGGTGAGATGTTGAGTGAGCTCCAGGGAAGGTGTTTGGCTTAGTAAATCCATTTTACAATAGATAGCGCACGAATAGATTCAACAAATGAGCGACGACGAGCGAAGCGTTTCAAAAAGGTCCCGTATGCGTTCAAATACCATTCGTCCGATAGCGATGAAACTTGGGTGAGATGTTGTGTGCACTCCAGGGAAGGCTTCTGGCTTAGTAAATCAATTTCACATTAGGTAGCGCACGACTAGATTCAACAAATGTGTGACGACGCGCGAAGCGTTTCAACAAAATCCCGTATAAGTTTATATTCCATTCATAGATTGAGATGAAACTTTGATGAGTTGTTGTGTACACTTAATTGAAGGCTTCTGACTTAGTAATCCATTTCACAGGAGGTTGCGCACGAGTAGATTCAACAAATCAGCGGCGACATGCGAAGCGTTTCAACAAAGTCCCGTTTGCGTTCAAATACTATTCGTCCGATAGCGATGAAACTTGGGTGAGATGTTGTGTACACTTACATGAGGGTTTTTAACTTAGTAAATCCATTTTACAATAGGTAGCTCACGAGTAGATTTAACAAATGAGCAACGACGCGCGAACTTTTAATCAAAGTCTCGTATGCGTTCATATACCATTCATCCGATTGCAATGAAACTTGGGTGATATGTTGAGTGAGCTCCAGGGAAGGTGTTTGGCTTAGTAAATCCATTTTACAATAGATAGCGCACGAATAGATTCAACAAATGAGCGACGACGTGCGAAGCGTTTCAAAAAGGTCCCGTATGCGTTCAAATACCATTCGTCCGATTACGATGAAACTTGGGTGAGATGTTGTGTACACCCTACGGAAGGTTTCTGGCTTAATAAATCCATTTTACAATAGGTAGCGCATGAGTAGATTCAACAAATGAGTGACGGCACGCGAATCGTTTAAAGAAAATCACTTATGCGTTCATATGTCATTCATCCGATTCCGATGAAACTTTGATGAGTTGTTGGATACACGCCAGGGAAGGTGTTCAACTTGGTAAATCCATTTTGCAATATTGGTAGCGCACGAGTAGATGTAACAAATGAGTGACGACGCGTGAAGCGTTCCAACAAAATCCTGTATGCGTTCATATACTATTCATCGATTGCGATGAAACATTGATGAGTTGTTGTGTACACTTAAGTGAAGGCTTCTAACTTAGTAAATCCATTTCACAGTTGGTAGAGCACGAGTAGATTCAACAAATGAGTGACAGCGCACGAATCATTTAAACCAAATCCCGTATGCGTTAAATGCCATTCATCCGTTTGCGATGATACTTTGGAGAGTTGTTCTGCACGCTCCAACGAATGTTTCTAAATTAGTTTATTGAATTCACGATAGTTTAGAGGCAGTTAACAGAAATAAAAATAAAAAATATCGTATATCCAAAAGCATTTCAAGAAACAACGTTACAACACTTTCTTTGATTGGCAGGACAACGTCTGCCGGGTCAGCTTGTATGTATATATATGTATATCAGTTTCTTGTGGACACGTTAACTGCCGTAATTTTGCACCAATCACTTTGAATTTTTTACCGAATATGTATACTTATAAAATCTCGGTCGAGTTCGTTACTGGGCTAAATCGGTTGAAGGGGGTGAAAATGGGGGGCTTTTTTCGAAAAAGTGAAATATTGCTATAACTCTCTTAATATGTGAAATATCGAATCCATTCAAAGTTCATACTACGTGTCGGATAAAGCCCAAAAATTTATGTTTGAAGAGTTTTTTTTTGTAGTACCAACCATTGACCAATGGGGTGGGAAAAGGTGTTTTTTTCTGGAAACATTAATCATATCTCTCTTCATAGGCACAATATCAAAAACGTACAAAATGGGCAATATTCCCCTAATAATTACCTAAAACTCTTGTCTGAAAGAATTTTTGATATGACCCACCATTACGCTAAGGGATGAGAAAAATGATTTCGGAATTATAAGAAAATGCCAATAGCTATCAGAGGTTGCCATGGCAACACTACTAAATTGATGAGGGATGAGCCATCAGACGTTGCATGACAACGCACTTGCACGAGATCAGATTCAGATTTCCATCTGACTAAGTGTGAAGTGGCTTCGGTGACGTAACTGGTAACATGCTGAACTTCTATGCCCAAGGTCGCGGGTTCAAAGCCGGCCAATGTCGTCGGATTTTCTAAGAGCGCTAAAACTTCCTCAGTATGCTTTCCTTTGGAGGGGAAGTTCCAACGTTCGTTGCGAGTTGCTGGTTGCGGTGGCATCTAGTAGCCAAGTTCACAGCTAGGTGTCGTTGGCGGTAGTATCTGGTAGCAACATTAGGAACTACTGCTTGAAATTCACCGTCTGCAGTCCTTACCTGAATTACAGACTAATACAGCCATCACAATTCACTCCGTTTATCAGACAGATTCTACACTCACCCAAGATACACGGGGTTACATGACCGCGTTGTCGCAGCCCCTAAACTGAGGAACCAACCAAAATCTCTGTGGGAGATATAATTTTGCGTGAAGAAGTAACAGACATTTACATAGTTACACATCAGTGTCGAAACCTTGCAAAAGGACAGTGTGACCACAAGTATAAAGATGGACTCCAAATGACAAGAAGGTTACCGTCATTATAAGTCAATAAAATGTTTCTAATATGCATAAAATGACGAAAAACAATGTTAATTAATCTCCAATTATAAAATACTTTCTCGCAATAAATGAGGTTTGATCCTTCTTCGAAAACCTGCATATTCTGCCTATTTTCGCCTGTCCCCAAGTTTGTCCGGTGAAATCTGCCTCCGCCTTCCGGCGTGCCGAGAGGACTTTTTTTATATCTTGCAAGGCCTCGTTTAAACTTTCGTCTGTGTAGTTTCTGTATGGCCGTGTTCCCAGAGCCCGTTTGGGATTTCTAGGCATGTTTAATCAGACTTGAATCTAAAAATAAAGGAAAGAAGTACCTTACATTATAATAACTTAGGACACTTTTGGGGTAACTTTGAGACGGTCCCAAAGTTACCCCGCAAAATGCTACCATTCACATTTTTTAGGTTATAAATTAACGTATGCATATTTTTAAAAATTACTTTAAAGGAGAAAGATGCACATGCATACTTCTCAAAATATTGCTACAAATAGATACAATGTAGAATATTGCCCTCTAATAATAATAAATCAAATAACAAATTTTAGCATGTACCAGAAAAAAATAATTATACTGGAACACAAAAGTATAGGCTAGCCTATATACCGGTACAAGTCATGTCTATACAAATCATGGTTATAACGCATTCCTCTTGTGAAGGTTGGGAGACTGTCTGGATGAAAACTAACTTACTGCTTGTACAGCAAGCAAGGAGGTCTTTTTCTCTTGTTTACCGAACACCTGCAAAAGAAAATTTCACTCTGTACTCTTAATGTTGGCCTGTTTGCCATCTCTTGATGAATACTGTACATTTGCATTTGTCAGTTGGCACAGGCTAGAGTAAAAGGTGGCTTTTCACCGATGTCTCAGTCTCACTCATGGCTGTGATTATATGGAAGCTACTGAGGTATGGATGGTGCTTAGTAATGGCATTCGGGGCACAGTCAGTGCCTGTGAATGCTGTGAAAGGTTTTACTCATAGGGTTAGGACTACTGTTCTGACTCAGTGAGGAAAGCAATGGCAAACTACCTCACTCCTCTTCTTGCCTAGAACGCCTCAAAATAGCGCTGCCTTGGGTTTTTGTGGGTATCTACTCACATAACGTAACGGCGGTACTTTTTGAGGATCCAACCAGCCTTCAGGCTGACTACCTAACAGACTCCTAATGTAAAAGCGCTACTAACGGTATCGTTCGGTAATGTGCTCTAGGAGATTATCATATGCCTTCTTGTCAGTCTTGCCATACACTTCCATCCACATAAACTGGTCTATGTGCTCAGGACGTAAGTTGGAGTTCATGACCCCAAGTTTCCTCGCAAACTTTTTTTTAACTTAGACCCTTCAACTTGATTCGTGCACGTCCTAGTTACAGGGTCGACAAAGTTCCTTGAATGATTTACAGTTTTGTGAACTTATGGAGAGGCTCCTCCCATAATCCCAAGGTTACTGAAGCCTGCCCAACAGTCAGTCCATATTTCCGTCCCAGGCAGAACATGCCACAGAATTATGGCTTCCAATGTTCGGGCTTTTCTATTATCCACATATATAATCATCCCCCTGTTGAGGGAACAATCATATATGCCGAAAATCCACTTCCGTGGGACGACCCTTCCCACATTGTACTTTCTTTTCGTGATCACACCTTCATCCAACTTTTCCTTTCGACCACACTTGGTCAACTCTTGTTCTCTTCCGACCCCGACGGTATTAGGTTATCCGAGGCCTAGGGAGTCTTTCACTTTCCCGCCTTAATTGGCCCTTGTCTCATCTTTCCTGATACTCTCCTTCTGTGAGGGGTCAGCCTTCTTTTTCTTTTCCTTTTACCTCCTGCCTTGTGCTCAAGGCCCTTAAGGAGGCAGGGTGTATGTAGCCCCACCAATTCTGGTGCACCGTAGATAATGCTACGCCCTCAGGGGCTCACGGCTGGTGAGTTCGGGAGTTGGCGACCCCGAGGGATTCCTGAGCTGGGTCCGTTTTCCCCTTTTGTCCCTTACCATTGGGGCGGACCTTCTCCTCTCTCCCCTCTCTGCCCTCTCCTCTCCTCTTTTCATTATATTTACTTTTCTCTTTAAGATTCCCGCACTGTTTTTTTGTTACTTGGTTCACCGTGTATCTAAATTCCCTTCTGGCGATTTTTTTTTAAGGCAATTTTAATCTACGTTGCTTTTTCTATGTTTTTTCGATCTAAATAACATCTCGCGATTGTTTTCAACCTCAATTGCATTTTGTAAAGATTGACAATCTAAATTGCTTTTTAGTAAGTCTTTCAATGCATGTGCCCGGGCCTTTTAGTGAGTATTTTGAATTTAAATTGCATTTTGTAAGTATTGTCAATCCACATGAGTCGTTAGAATCACCGTACATTTTGTAAGCATTTTCAATTTCAATTGCATTTTGTAATTATTTTGAATTTCAATTGCACTTTGTGAATAATCTGGATTGGAACTGGGATAGGGCCTATTTCAATCTGAATTGCATTGTGTATTTTCAATTTCAATTGCATTTTGTAAGTATTTTGAACCTCAATTGCATTTTGTACGTATTTTCGATCTCATTTGCATTTTGTAAGTGTTTTGAATTTCTGATGAATTTTGTAAGTATTTCGACGCTACATTGCATTTTGTACATATTTTGAATCTAGCCTACGTTTTGTGGGAATTTTCCATGTGTTCTTTTTGTGACTCTTTTCGTTCTAACTTCCCTTTTTTAAGACCATATTGTGAGTTCCTTTTTGTACGTTTTTTCCGTCTCAGATAATTTTGTTCTGGTTTCCATTTAATTATCATTTTCGCTATCACCCAGATCATTAGGGGCCGATAACCTAGATGTTAGGCCCCTTAAAACAACAATTATCATCATCATCACCCTACGGCACTCGATGCCCCCGACACACTCATTTTCGATACCCAAAGTCATAATAAGGTCCCCCAGGGGCTCACATCTTGTGGGCGTGGGTTGGCGACCACGGGGCCCCAGCTGAGTCCTGCATTGCTTCCACTTACTTGTGCCGGGCTCCTCTCTGTCTTCTTTCCTGTCGACCTCACTTTGTCAACTCTTGTTCTCTTCTGACCCCGACGGTATTAGGGTATCCGAGGCCTAGGGAGTCTCTTCCTTTCCCGCCTTAATTGGCCCTTGTCTAATCTTTTCTGATACCCTCCTTCTGCGAGGGGTCAGCCTTCTTTTTCTCTTCCTTTTACCTCCTGCCTTGTGCTCTAGGCCCTTAAGGAGGCAGGGTGTATGTAGCCCCACCACTTTTGGTGCACCCTAGATAATGCTACACCCTCAGGGGCTCACGGCTGGTGAGTTCGGGAGTTGGCGACCCCGAGGGATTCCTGAGCTGGGTCCGTTTTCCCCTTTTGTCCCTTACCTTTGGGGCGGACCCTCTCCTCTTTCACTTTCCTATCTGCTTTCATGGCTCTCCTTCCTTCCAAGTCCCTCAATCCGCCTTCTCCAAGGGTTGAGGGCATTTCTTTTCCTTCTGTCCTTTTATTTGCCTTATTCTCCTTTAGTTATCCATTTCTTCTTCTAGTATGTAGGTTATTCGTTAGTTTTAGTTTTAAGTTCGCTTTTCATTTTCATCTTCACGATCACCCAAACCATCAGGGGCCGATAACCTACATGTTAGGCCCCTTAAAACAACAATTATCATCATCATCATCATCATAATAAGGAAAAAAACTGAGTCATGGATGATTTGGTGTCTTCCAGGAATGTGCCCTCAGTCACACTCCTGAACTTCTTGCACCTTGTGCACGTCATGTACATCCCCAGAAATGCATGTTCTCTTTTATAAAGAGTGCAATTACTACGACAATTCTGCGTTTTGCAACGCGGATTTCTAGGCAGAAGCCTTAAATTCTGCAATTTTTCTACAGTTCTTGCATCATCACACGCGAAATAACGAAAAATATCCAACATATTCCCAACTTCCAAGTCGTGCCGGTGAACTTAGTAGAATGAGAACTGAAAATCGCCTGATTGTAGGTCGTAATATGATAGGCTTAACTTCAGATAATTATTATAGCTGGGCTAACTTGAGTCTATTAGATTTGGGTACAAGGTATGGTGCATGGATAGTATCAAAGAGTGGAACAATCATCATACGATGGCTGTCACTATTGCCTCCACAACGCATGGAGTTCGGCCAGTTTCTGGTGCGTCTCGGTACTCGCAACAGGATAGCAAAAGAGAATCCATGTCCCTCATCCATGTGCGTTTTGAAAATATAACCAGCATATCGGTGGTGGTGATGATAATTGTTGTTTTAGTGGCCTAACATCTAGGTTATCGGCCCCTAATGGCCTGGGTGATGGCGAAAGTGACAATGAAGTGGAAACTATAAATAAAATTAAGTGAGACTGAAAATACTTACAAAATGGAGCTCAGATTTAAACGGCTCACAAAAAGTAGTCTGGAAATATTTACAAAAGGTAATTTAGAAGGAAAATATTCACATAAGGAAAAGATTGAAAAATACGCATAAAATGTAGTTGAGGTTCAAAATACGTACAAAATGCAATGTAGAGTCGGAATACTTACAAAATGCAAATCAGATTGCAAATACGTATAAAATGGAATTGAGGTTCAAAATATTTACAAAATGCAATTGAAATTGAAAATACACAATGCAAGTTAGATAGAAAAAGGTCGGTTCAGATTCAAAATACTCACAAAGTGCAATTGAAATTCAAAATACTTACACGATAAAATTTGAGATCGAAAAGACTTACAGAATGCAACTAAGATTGAAAATACATACAATATGTAGTGTAGATTCAAAAAGTTCGATAAAGGTAATTTAGATACTCGGGGAGCTGATTCACAAAAACAAGTGCGGGGATCTTCAAGAGAAAAGGAAATAGAATGAAAAGGAGACGAGAGGTTTGACCACTTGAAGAATGAGCGATCAGGAAAGATGAGGCAAAAACCAATTAAGGCAGGAAAGTGGACTAATGTATCCAATATAACTAATACTGCAGTGTATCCCAACACTCCCCCCCACCCCAGGGGCCCACGGCTTGTGGGATGTGGGTTGGCGACCACGGGACCCCAGCTGAGTTCGGCATTGCTTCCACTTACTTGTGCCGGGCTCCTCTCCGTCATCTTTCCTGTCGACCTCACTTGGTCAACTCTTGTTCTCTTCCTACCCCGACGGTATTGGGGTATCCGAGGCCTAGGGAGTCTCTTCCTTTCCCGCCTTAATTGGCCTTGTCTTATCTTTTCTGATACCCTCCTTCTGCGAGGGGTCAGCCTCCTTTTTTCTTTTCATGTTATCTTCTGCCTTCTGCTCAAGGCCCTTAAGGAGGCAGGGTGTATGTAGCCCGATCACTTCTGGTGCAACCTGGATAATGCTACACCCTCAGGGGCTCACGCTCCCCCAGGGGCTCACATCTAGTGAGAAGTGGGTTGGCGACCACGGGGCCCCAGTTGAGTCCGGCATTGCTTCCACTTACTTGTGCCGTGCTCCTCTTTTTCTTCTTTCCTGTCGACCTCACTTGGTCAACTCTTGTTCTCTTCTGTCCCCGACGGTATTAGGGTATCCGAGGCCTAGGGAGTCTCTTCCTTTCCCGCCTTAATTGGCCCTTGTCTCATCTTTTCTGATACCCTCCTTCTGCGAGGGGTCAGCCTTCTTTTTCTCTTCCTTTTACCTCCTGCCTTGTGCTCTAGGCCCTTAAGGAGGCAGGGTGTATGTAGCCCCACCACTTCTGGTGCACCCTAATGCTACACCCTCAGGGGCTCACGGCTGGTGAGTTCGGGAGTTGGCGACCCCGAGGGATTCCTGAGCTGGGTCAGTTTTCCCCTTTTGTCCCTTACCTTTGGGGCGGACCCTCTCCTCTTTCACTTTCCTATATGCCTTTCATGGCTCTCCTTCCTTCCAAGTCCCTCAATCCGCCTTCTCCGAGGGTTGAGGGCATTTCTTTTCCTTCTGTCCTTTTATTTGCCTTATTCTCCTTCATTTTTCCATTTCTTCTTCTAGTATGTAGGTTATTAGTTACGGTAGTTTTAGTTTTTAAGTTCGCTTTTCATTTTCATCTTCACGATCACGCAAACCATCAGGGGCCGATAACCTAGATGTTAGGCCCCTTAAAACAACAATTATCATCATCATCATCATCATCATCTAGTGTGTAGGTTATTAGTTAGTTTTAGTTTGCATATCATTTTCATCTTCACGATCACCCAAACCATCAGGGGCCGATAACCTAGATGTTAGGCCCCTTAAAATAACAATTATCATCATCATCATCATTCTGGTGTGGCTATCACTCCATCTCGTTCCCCTACGTATCGGCTCAGTGCTCCATATTTTCAGTAAATATTTCCATTTCCAAATTTGTCACAGACACTTCAATAGCACCAGTTGGAAAATGCCCTAATTCCATTCTGGAAATTACAAGTCCTTGCGCCAAGCACTGTTCATATTGGAACACAACTCTTTCTATCCACTAGTCTTCACAGCTGTATATTGGCAGTCAGTTGAAAGCATTCACAGCTATTCATGAAATTCGTCACCCAAACCATCAGGGGCCGATGACCTAGATGTTAGGCCCCTTAAAACAACAATTATCATCATCATGAAATTCGTTTGCATCCTCAAGTCACACAATGCATTAGCGGGTCGTCCTACGACGGCAAGTGCTCGAGTGTTCCCGAACGTTCGTTCATACAAGATGCCGTAATGTGGCCCGCTTGTAAAGTTAATTATTTCGTTTTTTAAGCCAAAAGCATTTTCATAATTATGCACACGAAACTCGGCCGTCGAATGTTTCGATTGCGCACGGTAACTTCGGCGATATGTAATTAAAGGGTCTTTCATAGACTATCACAATCCACTCCCGATACACTGTGATATAGCACTCACGGTTCTCCGCAAACACGACCGGGTATAAAGTCACTCACGTACATCACGACGTAACACTGTATCGTACGCGCACCACCAGCATCTGTCTGCCTGTCTCGACCTTACAAGTTGCCGGATGGAAGAGCTGAGCACGTGGTCAGAGACAGCGCGCTCTGCCGGGGATAGAATTCAGATACGCCTGACGGCACTCAACCTGGTGGCCGCGCACCCAGCGATGACGTACCGCGCTGGCGGAGTTGCCAAACCGCGCTATTATGGGGGACTATGTTGGGCACAGTTCTGTATTTTAATTCTTCTCTTTTCTTTTCTTTCCCCCAGGGGCTCACATCTTGTGGGCGTGGGTTGGCGACCACGGGGCCCCAGCTGAGTCTGGCATTGCTTCCACTTGCTTGTGCCGGGTTCCTCTGTGTCTTCTTTCCTGTCGACCTCACTTGGTCAACTCTTGTTCTCTTCTGACCCCGACGGTATTAGGGTATCCGAGGCCTAGGGAGTCTCCTCCTTTCCCGCCTTAATTGGCCCTTGTCTCATCTTTTCTGATACCCTCCTTCTGCGAGGGGTCAGCCTTCTTTTTCTCTTCCTTTTACCTCCTGCCTTGTGCTCTAGGCCCTTAAGGAGGCAGGGTGTATGTAGCCCCACCACTTCTGGTGCACCCTAGATAATGCTACACCCTCAGGGGCTCACGGCTGGTGAGTTCGGGAGTTGGCGACCCCGAGGGATTCCTGAGCTGGGTCCGTTTTCCCTTTTTGTCCCTTCCCTTTGGGGCGGACCCTCTCCTCTTTCACTTTCCTATCTGCCTTTCAAGGCTCTCCTTCCTTCCAAGTCCCTCAATCCGCATTCTTCGAGGGTTGAGGGCATTTCTTTTCCTCCTGTCCTTTATTTGCCTTATTCTCCTTTAGTTTTCCATTTCTTCTTCTAGTTTGTAGGTTGGTAGTTAGTTTTAGTTTTAAGTTTACATTTCATTTTTCATCTTCACGATCACCCAAACCATCAGGGGCCGATAGCCTAGATGTTAGGCCCCTTAAAACAACAATTATCATCATCATCATCATCATTTTCTTTTCTTTCCTTTTCTTTTCTTTTCTTTTCTTTTCTTTTCTTTTCTTTTCTTTTCTTTTCTTCAACCATCCAATTCCTTCTTTCTAGATCATGAGGTACTAGCAATTAAATACATTTTCTTGGAGTAAGACTAATACAGAAGGGAATTTCAGGGAGTTAATAAAGCACGGTGAAAAGTTCCAAAAGTAAATGTCCGATTCTAGGCCTAACATTGGACATCGCTGCATTTTACACTTCGGAGTGCAGCAAGGTCCTGATATTTGGCCCATTCAAGTTTCATAACAATAAGTTTGCAATAAAAATCTGTTAAAATGTGCAAGGAGGTTATACAAACCATCAGATAAAATCATTCCTCTACTATTGCTTACTACGGTGCATACCTTGAGAAGTTGGAATTCACCCTATAGTAAAGGATAAAAGGAAGGTTATACAATGCAAATATCATCCTGAAAACCTTTATTCTACATATTTTTCTAATAATTCTAAGACGTCTTTTTTGAATCTTTGGTGCTATTAACTGCATGTCCTGTACAACAGAATTCATGAAGTTAATATCGCTGCTGCTGATATTCGGAGTGGGCTCCCGTTCTTTCCTTCCTTCTACAAACTCTGAAAAGGACTTCACCGCCTTCACTACTTCCTCTTGCAGCGTGGATTTATGAGTCTTTCGGCTCGACTCAATAGACCGAGAGCTGCATGAACCTGCCGAGCCAGTCTCATTTGAAGTACTAGCAGGCGACTGCTCTTCGTCTAAGAAGGGGATGTCGAATATCCCTTCGTCTACTTCAATAGGGGCATTCTCCATCCAGAATTCTTCTGTTAATTTGTTAACCTTGTTCAGATGAGCCGAAGCTGTCGACACCAATCTAAACACAAAGGACAATCACCGTTTCACTAGGAAGCAATGCACACACACAAAATATATCGATAAAGGAAGGCAAAATAGTGTTACAGCCCCAGCCCTTAAAGGCAGTAAACCCCCAGGGGCTCACATCTTGTGGGCGTGGGTTGGCGACCACGGGGCCCCAGCTGAGTCCGGCATTGCTTCCACTTACTTGTGCCGGGCTCCTCTCCGTCTTCTTTCCTGTCGACCTCACTTGGTCAACTCTTGTTCTCTTCCGACCCCGACGGTATTAGGGTATCCGAGGCCTAGGGAGTCTCTTCCTTTCCCGCCTTAATTGGCCCTTGTCTCATCTTTTCTGATACCCTCCTTCTGTGAGGGGTCAGCCTTCTTTTTCTCTTCCTTTTACCTCCTGCCTTGTGCTCTAGGCCCTTAAGGAGGCGGGGTGTATGTAGCCCCACCACTTCTGGTGCACCCTAGATAATGCTACACCCTCAGGGGCTCACGGCTGGTGAGTTCGGGAGTTGGCGACCCCGAGGGATTCCTGAGCTGGGTCCGTTTTCCCCTTTTGTCCCTTACCTTTGGGGCGGACCCTCTCCTCTTTCACTTTCCTATATGCCTTTCATGGCTCTCCTTCCTTCCAAGTCCCTCAATCCGCCTTCTCCGAGGGTTGAGGGCATTTTCTTTTCCTTCTGTCCTTTTATTTGCCTTATTCTTCTTTAGTTTTCCATTTCTTCTTCTAGTATGTAGGTTAGTAGTTAGTTTTAGTTTTAAGTTCGCTTTTCATTTTCATCTTCACCATCACCCAAACCATCAGGGGCCGATAACCTAGATGTTAGGCACCTTAAAACAACAATTATCATCATCATCATCATAAAGGCAGTAACGCCCTACACATCCATGAAAACTCCTAACAAACCCGATACAGTACTGTACTGTACAACCAGTTATACGTGAAGCAACCATTGCATCACAAAGTAGGTCACCAGAACAGAGACTGCAACTCCGCGATATAGATGCAAAATTCCGCTGACTACGGCTTGTTGCACACAGAGCGGATTTTATCGGCCGGAGATTTAACCGTCGCTGGCCGGTCACACACAAGGCTGAAAATTTTCCGTCGCCGTCGTACGAGTGGTTGCAGTGTAGTTCCTGAAACCAACTCACTTCCTCAGATGTTCAAATTATCGATTGCTTGTGTAGTTTGAAAAGAAGAGAAAGCATCTTCTAGCTTTATGGTTATTCCGTCGTCGAATGAAAAGAAGAAGAAAAAATCAACTGATTTGGGTTCATCCAATTAATGAAAGGAGAGATGAGGTTGGAACTTTCTAAACGTTATTTGAAGAGTTGAGGCAGGATGACACGAGATTCTTCAATTATTTCAGAATGTCGACGACTTCCTTTGAAGAATTGATGATGATAATAATTGTTGTTTTAAGGGGCGTAACATCTAGGTTATCGGCCCCTGTTGGTTTGGGTGATCGTGAAGATGAAAATCAAATGCAAACTTAAAAACTAAAACTAACTACTAACCTACATACTAGAAGTAGAAATGGAAAACTAAAGGAGAATAAGGCAAATAAAGGACAGTAGGAAAAGAAATGGCCTCAACCACGGCGTTCTTAAGTTAACAGGCGGGAGCGGTACCCCCACTCTGCCACCGGTGAGTGACGTCAGGGGTCTCAGCTGGACGGCCGACAGCGCGCTAGTCATAGGGCAGAGAGGTGCATTCATGTAATTAAATCGGTTTTGTTTACAGAAGAAATTGGGATGGACTTCCGAATTTCACCACAGTCCTACCTTAGTGATCGATGATTTGTTTGAGACGTTTTCTGCTATCACTACGGGCGATTAAAGCAAATGACTGCGATACAAGTCAGCCCAGAGCGGTATACAAAAGGAGCATGCTGGAAACTGTTTGATTGCATTACAAGTAGGCGGTTTTTGTATCTTCTACAGAACACAATAATTAGTTGAATATATTTAAGTGAGAATATCATATCTGTTTATGTACTTTAACAAACAAGCAGATATTTTATTACTCATCGGTTTTGTCCAACCACTAATGAATGTCACTTGACAGCATACAGGTAACATTATGGGGAAAGGAATTTGCATCCCTTCCTGAAGCTTTCAAGCAGAACAATGACATCCTCAAACAGCCTGGCGTCACCGATAACAAAGTACAAGGAATCTGCTTACGTGTACTAAAAGATTCTCTTCACATACGGTACTTCCTAACTATATTCTGGCAGGAAGAAACCCGGGAAACTGGAGCTGGAGATGATTAAAGTGATGATGAGAGCGAATAATTAAAGACTAGCTGTTTTTATTTTCTTACAATACAAAATGTTTGACATTTTCGTTATTAAAAATGCCTGCTTCAAGAAAACTCGACTCAGCACTCTCCTTTTTAGTGTTCTTGATTACACTGGAGGTAACGTACTAATCGAAATAAAGTAAATTTCAGAATATGGCTCCACACACACACGCGCGCGTGCGAAAATAATAATGTTTATCTAATAAATCTGCACAGAATATTTATTTTATGTCTACTTTGTGTTTTAATCACTTTAAAGTGTTCAATTTTCTTTTTCTTTTCGGGGCCTTTTCTAAAGAAACTTTATCACATCTTGCTTTCTTGTAATTAGACAGGATAATGTTACAAAGTATACAAATAATACGATCAGTAATTTTCATAATCGGAGTACCACACACACATGTACGCTCCAACATTTGTCTCAGGTCCACGTCTTCGTTGACAACAAGTTTGATTAAAGAACGTAAAATTGAATAATGCCTTTTACATCGCTTTAAAAACTTCGTTTCGTATTTGCTCGATACCATAACTTGCATCGAACGAAATGCATATTTTCCTATGCTGATTACTGTACTTGATGGTACAGTTAAACCACCCTTGTTTATCTCCTCAAAGTAAGCATCCTCCCTATTTTCACCAATTATGAGATCTCTGCAGATTTTGTATTCTATTTTGGCCGCTGTCTTAAAACTTGCGTAGCCACACACAAATAGCAGAGCAGAAGCGTCAACATCACTGTTTACCATACATTCCTGAATTATCGATGGTATGTCGTCACGAAGAATACAATCCAGTTCGTCTTCGGTTTTAATTTCTTCATCACACACTTTTAAATTGTCCACATTGAGAGCAATTTGGCCGTAACGAGCAGATCTGATTCCTAAAACACTTTTTGCTCTGATCTTTCATTCCGAGTCCATTATTTCCCTGACACTAACGGAGTAGTTTCCACCGCTCATTTGACGGTATACACTGAAGCGTTTTTCAAGTCTATCGATTTGAAGTTTCCCTGGTAGGACATATTCCACTGAGAGGTGCAGCAACGCGAATCTTATGATTGAGATTAGTGTCTTTGTTGTATGGATCAATGCTTTTCCTGTGTCATTGCTTAGACTGCCACCATGATATTGTTGTCCTATTTTCAGCCAGGTATTGACCCATAAAACAAATCTCTCTAAGAACACGAATCTTTGGTCATTTAGTGACGTAAAAGGCACCCCCATCATATTATTTCTACAAACGCCACTTATTTTACTCTTTGTATTTACGATTTCCCACCATTTCCAAATTATTGTAATGAAAGCTGCAGTCTCATTAAACCCTTTAGCAGCAAGTGCTGCGCGTGTACTTTCATGGAAAACGTTTACGACCAACATAACAGTCTGCCTTTTCAAGTTGGTAGGATATAAAGTTCTGTAATTTAGTTTAAAGGCTTTCTTCAGAATGTAGTTTGATTCTTCTCTGTACACGGAGAACAGGTCACTAAATTGTGCTCTCAGAGGTGATTTCTCTTCATTGCTATCCTGTACGTCAAATGGTGGAAATATGAAGGTGTTGGAGCTGTCTTTCTGATTAAGCCAGTTATTTCTAATATTTTTAAACTGATGTACGATATCATACATATAGTACACGGGGTGATCAATATCTGGCAATGAAAGAAGAGAACTATCTTCTGAGTCCCTACTTAGAATTGAAACCACACTTCCCCCCTGTGGGTGGGGGGTTTAGAATACACCCACGGTATCCCCTGCCTGTCGTAAGAGGCGACTAAAAGGGGCGACCTTGGTTATACTTTAAGGACTCCGCGTTGTTTTGTGAATTGTACCCCCAGTGGGTGGGAGGAAGCGAATACATCCACGGTAATCCCTGCCAGTCGTAAAAGGCGACTAAAAGGGCTTCTTGGAACGGTCCCCTTTCTAGGGTTTGACAGTCAGCTCTAAAAGACATACATCCGTGCGGTATAACTCTCATTAGGTTATATCGCACTTCTTTCCGTTACTGCTTTCAGGGCCTGGCAACCAAAATTTCTATATGTGCGTGCTGTTAGGGGATGGGCCACTTACGCTTGCGACTACGCTCGAAAGCCTGTTCCGGTCTTGGCCGCGCCGACAGGTGCGTGTGCCATGTACCCGTGCAGTAGTATCCGCCTGACTACGCAGGTCCCCGCACAGCCGAATGTCTGAGCTGTAAAATCCAGTATATGCCAAGGGGTACATGCCGATACGGCATTGTAAAACATCGGACCCCCGGGCAATGCCTTCCAAGCTAGGCGGGCCTTGCCCTGGCTGGGTAGCGCCTACTGTGACAGCTCGTGATCGGATGTCGGTGGCATTCGGGGAGGATGATCTGGCCATGGGTTCCAAAAGAAAAATCCCCAACCAGGGTGGTCCTACACCCAAACAGGGTGGTCCTACACCCAAGTCTTTAACATTTGATTCCCTACGGGGATCAACCCCCTGGGAACAATCTGTGCGTGAAAATCTGGGTGCTAACACCCCCAAGTTTCTGGTAGCTACCAGAACAGATGGGGGTGATTTCAAGCTGGTAAAGAGTATTTTGTTTTCTCGCCACATAGAAGGTGTCTATGGTGAGCTTGAGAAAGTACAAAAGATGAGGAACGGTAGCTTGTTGCTCAAGACTAGGACTGGTGAGCAAGTTGAACGACTTTTGCAGTGTGACCACTTTGGCGACATTCCCGTCAAAGTGGAAAAGCACACGTCCTTGAATCTGGTCCGAGGAGTTATTTTCCACCGGGACCTGATTCTGAACACTGACGAGGAGCTCAAGGAGGATATGCAGCACCGTCACGTGACTGATGTCCGGCGCATTACGCGCAAGGTCAATGGTCAAATCGTGGATACTGGTGCTTTCATCATTTCCTTTGAGCTTTCGGTGCTCCCAGAGAAAGTCAAGGTTACAAGTTACCGTTGTGACGTACGGCCTTATATCCCTCCACCAATGAGGTGTTATAAGTGCCAGAAGTTCGGGCATATGTTATCCCGATGCTCGAGCCCCGCAATCTGCGAAACATGCGGTAAGGTACCACACGAAGCGGAAGAGTGCACAACACTTTATCAGTGCACTAATTGCCCTGGATTTCATTCTCCTCGGGACAGGAACTGCCCTGTCTTCCTGAGTGAGAAGAAAATCCAGGAGATCAAAACCCTGGATGGTCTCACCTACCAGGAGGCCCGCAAGAAGTACCATACCACGATTTCGCCTTCTCCAACGATTGATTATAGAGCCATAATACCAAATTTTGTCCCGGCGACCTCATCTTTTGTACCAGCTGTGAAACCTTCAACTGAGTTACCTGTTCCGAAGCCAGCACCTATGATAATAACGGAAAGCCCGAAGGTGACTTCCACTCCACCTTCGGTCAGCACGAAGGCTGTGCGAGCGAAGGCAGCTCCGCCCGCACAGCAGGGGAGGAAGTTGAAGACTTACTCCCCACTCGGGAGGAAGTCGAAGACTTTCTCCCCAACCAAACGGTCGGCGAAAGCCGCGCCGAAGCCGGCGGACGCGGCATCGTCGACCAGGGTCAGAAATTCGGCTCCGGACCCGTCTATATATCTTAAAGAGGCGGGTAAGGGTAAGAAGGAACCCCACACTACGCATTCCCTTTCTCCCAAAAAGGGGAAGCCATCCGCGCCAACACCTGCGGATGCTTCTGCGCCTGGGGACGTTTCGGTCCCCAGATCTGCGCGCTCCCCACGGAGATCCCCCCGCCGCCGAACTGCGTCTATGAAATCTTCCACCGAGTCGATTCACTCCATGACCTCGCCTGAGGACATGGAGATTATAGTCGACGTAGTGACTGTAGATCCTCCAGAGTTAAAGTTGGAGTAGCTTGCTGCTCCACGTTATTCCCTAAGTTCACCCAATGACACTGTTACAGTGGAATTGTAACAGTTATGACAGGCATTTGACAGAACTCCGTCAGCTTATTGCCCAATACGCAGCGAGTATAGTCTGCCTACAGGAAACAAACCTCAGACCTGATCACGAGACTGTTCTGAGAGGTTTCCGACTATGCTCTAAAGAGCGACAAGACGCCCCCCGGGCTTCCGGGGAAGTCTTTCACTTTCCCGCCTTACTTGGCCCTTGTCTCATCTTTCCTGATACCCTCCTTCTGTGAGGGGTCAGCCTTCTTTTTCTTTTCCTTTTACCTCCTGCCTTGTGCTCAGGCCCTTATGGAGGCTCCCCCAGGGGCTCACATCTAGTGGGTTGTGGGTTGGCGACCACGGGGCCCCAGCTGAGTCCGGCATTGCTTCCACTTACTTGTGCCGGGCTCCTCTCTGTCTTCTTTCCTGTCGACCTCACTTGGTCAACTCTTGTTCTCTTCTGACCCCGACGGTATTAGGGTATCCGAGGCCTAGGGAGTCTCTTCCTTTCCCGCCTTAATTGGCCCTTGTCTCGTCTTTTCTGATATCCTCCTTCTGCGAGGGGTCAGCCTTCTTTTTCTCTTCCTTTTACCTCCTGCCTTGTGCTCTAGGCCCTTAAGGAGGCAGGGTGTATGTAGCCCCACCCCTTCTGGTGCACCCTAGATAATGCTACACCCGCAGGGGCTCACGGCTGGTGAGTTCGGGAGTTGGCGACCCCGAGGGATTCCTGAGCTGGGTCCGTTTTCCCCCTTTGTCCCTTACCTTTGGGGCGGACCCTCTCCTCTTTCACTTTCCTATATGCCTTTCATGGCTCTCCTTCCTTCCAAGTCCCTCAATCCGCCTTCTCCGAGGGTTGAGGGCATTTCTTTTCCTTCTGTCCTTTTATTTGCCTTATTCTCCTTTAGTTTTCCATTTCTTCTTCTAGTATGTAGGTTATTAGTTAGTTTTAAGTTCGCTTTTCATTTTCATCTTCACGATCACCCAAACCATCAGGGGCCGATAACCTAGATGTTAGGCCCCTTAAAACAACAATTATCATCATCATTACGCATGTTTGCTCAGACAACAGAGATTAAAACTTATGCTGAAATGTAACTGAACATACCCTGCGAGCGGCGGGAAGAAGCTGAAGCAATATCGCTTATGATTATATTTTTACTTATTTTTCTTATTCCAAAAATCTACTATAATTATAACCAAGTAATTCTGCATATTTGAAGTACAGCATACTTCGTAAATCGAAGAGACTATCAATTTACGCGGCCAGCTCATGTACAGAGAGCACGCCATATTTGGTAACACCAGTTTCCTATTCGTCCGTGGAAGAGACAACATGTGCATGATGGAGCACAAGTGAAAGGAAATCATGTGGCAGGAAAAATCTACGAATAACTTTCTTATGGATAGCCATCATGGAATTGTGTAATAATTGAACGATTGAAGACATTCACCACTACGAAAACTGTAAAATATTTTTATTATTATCCGAGGTGAAATGACGGACTTGTGTGAAGAAAACTTTGCGATCGCATGGTCTCATTCTCACGCACACACACATGTTTCAGTGTTCTATAAACTGTGGATTTAATTAACTGTGTAACTGTACAAAATCTACAAGTATAACCTCTATTTGCCGGATGGGCAGTGATTTTGATTTATTTTTTTGTTAAAATTTTCGTGAGTAAGTATCAGTGCAAGTCACGAGTGAGTGTCGCACAAGCGACAGAAACTAGAGCCAGTGGCGGAGTGAAATGGGCAATTTTTTTTACCGCATATTAGCTGCAGTGCGCGACAGTTTTATTTAATTATGTGCTACATTTTTACCAACGCAACATCGCAATAATGATAAACCAGCAGATCTTCAGATACAACTCCAACCGCGCGATGGCATGTGATTGCTAAATCATGAGTGGGGAATTGGCGACGGAGGATGACCAGACACAATGAAATGGTAACCTAAAGCCATACACGAGACCGCATACAACATCTCATGGCGGATCTCGAACCAAGTGACGCTGAATCTGTAAGTCAGATCAAATATTTATAGCGTATTGTAAGAAGTGGAAAAGAGTAGACTTAGTTTAAATTTGGTTTCATTTATTTAGTGCTCAATGCAGGTAGCTAGTTATAAGACGCGTGTGGAAAATAATAGTTTATTAAACATTTATAGAAGCCAGGAAGGCTGGATTTTCAATGCTCATTCGTATCATTTAAAAACAGGTATTATCAACTTTTATTTTGTCAGGCTGATGACAAATAAACTATTGACAATGTTAAATCAAGGCCAAGGTTACGAGCCAAGTTCACTACACAGCACACTCGATTCTAGGCAGTGGATTAATATTTTGTTTTAGAAGGCTGTGAGATTCTTGACATTATTACAAGTGGAATACAGAGTTCCGTTATGCACATTTATTTCCCCCAGGGGCGCACATCTAGTGGGCGTGGGTTGGCGACCACGGGGCCCCAGCTGAGCCCGGCATTGCTTCCACTTACTTGTGCCGGGCTCCTCTCTGTCTTCTTTCCTGTCGACCTCACTTGGTCAACTCTTGTTCTCTTCCGACCCCGATGGTATTAGGGTATCCGAGGCCTAGGGAGTCTCTTCCTTTCCCGCCTTAATTGGCCCTTGTCTCATCTTTTCTGATTCCCTCCTTCTGCGAGGGGTCAGCCTTCTTTTTCTTTTCATGTTATCTCCTGCCTTCTGCTTAAGGCCCTTAAGGAGGCCGGGTGTATGTAGCCCCACCACTTTTGGTGCACCCTAGATAATGCTACACCCTCAGGGGCTCACAGCTGGTGAGTTCGGGAGTTGGCGACCCCGAGGGATTCCTGAGCTGGGTCCGTTTTCCCTTTTTGTCCTTTACCTTTGGGGCGGACCCTCAACTCTTTCACTTTCCTATCTGCCTTTCATGGCTCTCCTTCCTTCCAAGTCCATCAATCCGCCTTCTTCGAGGGTTGAGGGCATTTCTTTTCCTCCTGTCCTTTATTTGCCTTATTCTCCTTTAGTTTTCCATTTCTTCTTCTAGTATGTAGGTTAGTAGTTAGTTTTTGTTTTAAGTTCGCTTTTCATTTTCATCTTCACGATCACCCAAACCATCAGGGGCCGATAACCTAGATGTTAGGCCCCTTAAAACAACAATTATCATCATCATCAGTAGTTAGTTTTAGTTTTAAGTTCGCTTTTCATTTTCATCTTCACGATCACCCAAACCATCAGGGTCCGATAACCTAGATGTTAGGCCCCTTAAAACAACAATTATCATCATCAGCCCCCCCAGGGGCTCACTTCTAGTGGGCGTGGGTTGGCGACCACGGGGCCCCAGCTGAGTCCGGCATTGCTTCCACTTACTTGTGCCGGGCTCCTCTCTGTCTTCTTTCCTGTCGACCTCCCTTGGTCAACTCTTGTTCTCTTCCGACCCCGACGGTATTAGGGTATCCGAGGCCTAGGGAGTCTCTTCCTTTCCCGCCTTAATTGGCCCTTGTCTCATCTTTTCAGATTCCCTCCTTCTGCGAGGGGTCAGCCTTCTTTTTCTTTTCATGTTATCTCCTGCCTTTGCTTAAGGCCCTCAAGGAGGCCGGGTGTATGTAGCCCCACCACTTTTGGTGCACCCTAGATAATGCTACACCCTCAGGGGCTTACGGCTGGTGAGTTCGGGAGTTGGCGACCCCGAGGGATTCCTGAGCCGGGTCCGTTTTCCCCTTTTGTCCCTTCCCTTTGGGGCGGACCCTCTCCTCTTTCACTTTCCTGTCCGCCTTTCATGGCTCTCCTTCCTTCCAAGTCCCTCAATCCACCTTCTCCGAGGGTTGAGGGCATTTATTTTCCTTCTGTCCTTTTATTTGCCTTATTCTCCTTTAGTTTTCCATTTCTTCTTCTAGTATGTAGGTTAGTAGTTAGTTTTAGTTTTAAGTTCGCTTTTCATTTTCATCTTCACGATCACCCAAACCATCAGGGGCCGATAACCTAGATGTTTGGCCCCTTAAAACAACAATTATCATCATCACCTTCTTTTTCTCTTCCTTTTACCTCCTGCCTTGTTCCCCCAGGGGCTCACATCTTGTGGGCGTGGGTTGGCGACCACGGGGCCCCAGCTGAGTCCGGCATTGCTTCCACTTACTTGTGCCGGGCTCCTCTCCGTCTTCTTTCCCTCCCCCAGGGGCTCACATCTTGTGGGCGTGGGTTGGCGACCACGGGGCCCCAGCTGAGTCCGGCATTACTTCCACTTACTTGTGCCGGGCTCCTCTCCGTCTTCATTCCTGTCGACCTCACTTGGTCAACTCTTGTTCTCTTCTGACCCCGACGGTATTAGGATATCCGAGGCCTAGGGAGTCTCTTCCTTTCCCGCCTTAATTGGCCCTTGTCTCATCTTTTCTGATACCCTCCTTCTGCGAGGGGTCAGCCTTCTTTTTCTCTTCCTTTTACCTCCTGCCTTGTGCTCTCGGCCCTTAAGGAGGCAGGGTGTATGTAGCCCCACCACTTCTGGTGCACCCTAGATAATGCTACACCCTCAGGGGCTCATGGCTGGTGAGTTCGGGAGTTGGCGACCCCGAGGGATTCCTGAGCTGGGTCCGTTTTCCCCTTTTGTCCCTTACCTTTGGGGCGGACCCTCTCCTCTTTCACTTTCCTATCTGCCTTTCATGGCTCTCCTTCCTTCCAAGTCCCTCAATCCGCCTTCTCCGAGGGTTGAGGGCATTTCTTTCCTTCTGTCCTTTTATTTGCCTTATTCTTCTTTAGTTTTCAATTTCTTCTTCTAGTATGTAGGTTATTCGTTAGTTTTAGTTTTAAGTTCGCTTTTCATTTTCATCTTCACGATCACCCAAACCATCAGGGGCCGATAACCTAGATGTTGGGCCCCTTAAAACAACAATTATCATCATCATCATCATCTTCTTTCCTGTCGACCTCTCTTGGTCAACTCTTGTTCTCTTCCGACCCCGACGGTATTAGGGTATCCGAGGCCTAGGGAGTCTTTCACTTTCCCGCCTTCTTTGGCCCTTCTCTCATCTTTCCTGATGCCCTCCTTCTGTGAGGGGTCAGCCTTCTTTTTCTTTTCCTTTTACCTCCTGCCTTGTGCTCAAGGCCCTTAAGGAGACAGGGTGTATGTAGCCCCTCCACTTCTGGTGCACCCTAGGTAATTCTACACCCTCAGGGGCTCACGGCTGGTGAGTTCGGGATTTGGCGACCCCGAGGGATTCCTGAGCTGGGTCCGTTTTCCCCTTTTGTCCCTTACCTTTGGGGCGGACCCTCTCCTCTTTCACTTTCCTATCTGCCTTTCATGGCTCTCCTTCCTTCCAAGTCCCTCAATCCGCCTTCTTCGAGGGTTGAGGGCATTTCTTTTCCTACTGTCCTTTATTTGCCTTATTCCCCTTTAGTTTTCTATTTCTTCTTCTAGTATGTAGGTTAGTTGTTAGTTTTAAGTTCACTTTTTTTTCTTCTTCATCTTCACGATCACCCAAACCATCTGGGGCCGATAACCTAGATGTTAGGCCCCTTAAAACAACAATTTTCATCATCATCATCATCAATTGCATTTTGTAAAGATTGACAATCTAAATTGCTTTTTGGTAAGTCTTTCAATGCAGGTAGCCGGGCCTTTTAGTGAGAATTTTGAATTTCAATTGCATTTTGTACATATTTTCAACCAAAACCGCATTTCGCAAGAATTTTGAATCTAAATTGCATTTTGTTTGGTGGGCATTTTGCACATATTTTGATTCTTAATTGCATTTTGTGGGTATTTTGAATCTAAATTACATTTTGTCAAGTATTTTCAATCTAAATTGCATTTTGTAAGTATTGTCAATCCACATGAGTCGTTTGAATCTACCGTACATTTTGTAAGCATTTTCAACTTCAATTGCATTTTGTAAGTATTTTGAATTTCAATTGCACTTTGTGGATAATTTGGATTGGAACTGGGATATTTCAATCTGAATTGCATCGTGTATTTTCAATTTCAATTGCATTTTGTAAGTATTTTGAACCTCAATTGCATTTTGTACGTAATTTCGATCTCATTTGCATTTTGTAAGTATTTTGAATTTCAATTGCACTTTGTAGGTATTTCGACGCTACATTGCATTTTGTACGTATTTTGAACCTAGCCTTCATTTTGTGGGTAATTTTCAATCTATTCCTTTTGTGAATCTTTTCGTTCTAAATTCCCTTTTGTAAGAACATTTTTCCCCCAGGGGCTCACATCTTGTGGGCGTGGGTTGGCGACCACGGGGCCCCAGCTGAGTCCGGCATTGCTTCCACTTACTTGTGCCGGGCTCCTCTCTGTCTTCTTTCCTGTCGACCTCACTTGGTCAACTCTTGTTCTCTTCTGACCCCGACGGTATTAGGGTATCCGAGGCCTAGGGTGTCTCTTCCTTTCCCGCCTTAATTGGCCCTTGTCTCATCTTTTCTGATACCCTCCTTCTGCGAGGGATCAGCCTTCTTTTTCTCTTCCTTTTACCTCCTGCCTTGTGCTCTAGGCCCTTAAGGAGGCAGGGTGTATGTAGCCCCACCACTTCTGGTGCACTCTAGATAATGCTACACCCTCAGGGGCTCACGGCTGGTGAGTTCGGGAGTTGGCGACCCCGAGGGATTCCTGAGCTGGGTCCGTTTTCCCTTTTTGTCCCTTACCTTTGGGGCGGACCCTCTCCTCTTTCACTTTCCTATCTGCTTTTCATGGCTCTCCTTCATTCCAAGTCCCTCAATCCGCCTTCTTCGAGGGTTGAGGGCATTTCTTTTCATCCTGTCCTTTATTTGCCTTATTCTCCTTTAGTTTTCCATTTCTTCTTCTAGTATGTAGGTTAGTAGTTAGTTTTAGTTTTAAGTTCGCTTTTCATTTTCATCTTCACGATCACCCCAACCATCAGGGGCCGATAACCTCGATGTTAGGCCCCTTAAAACAACAATTATCGTCATCATCATCGTAAGAACATTTTGTGAGTTGTTTCAATCTGAGTTCCTTTTTGTAAGTATTTTCCGTCTCACTTAATTTTCGTTCTGGTTTCCGTTTCATTATCATTTTCGCTATCACCCAGATCATCAGGGGCCGATAACCTAGATGTTAGGCCCCTTAAAACAACAATTATCATCATCATCATATCATCATCATATCATCTCCTCTTTCACTTTCCTGTATGCCTTTCATGGCTCTCCTTCCTTCCAAGTCCCTCAATCCGCCTTCTCCGAGGGTTGAGGGCATTTCTTTTCCTTCTGTCCTTTTATTTGCATTATTATCCTTTAGTTTTCCCCCCAGGGGCTCACATCTTGTGGGCGTGGGTTGGCGACCACGGGGCCCCAGCTGAGTCCGTCATTGCTTCCACTTACTTGTGCCGGGCTCCTCTCTGTCTTCTTTCCTGTCGACCTCACTTGGTCAACTCTTGTTCTCTTCTGACCCCGACGGTATTAGGGTATCCGAGGCCTAGGGAGTCTCTTCCTTTCCCGCCTTAATTGGCCCTTGTCTCATCTTTTCTGATACCCTCCTTCTGCGAGGGGTCAGCCTTCTTTTTCTCTTCCTTTTACCTCCTGCCTTGTGCTCTAGGCCCTTAAGGAGGCAGGGTGTATGTAGCCCCACCACTTCTGGTGCACCCTAGAAAATGCTACACCCTCAGGGGCTCACGGCTGGTGAGTTCGGGAGTTGGCGACCCCGAGGGATTCCTGAGCTGGGTCCGTTTTCCCCTCTTGTCCCTTACCTTTGGGGCGGACCCTTTCCTCTTTCACTTTCCTATATGCCTTTCATGGCTCTCCTTCCTTCCAAGTCCCTCAATCCGCCTTCTCCGAGGGTTGAGGGCATTTCTTTTCCTTCTGTCCTTTTATTTGCCTTATTCTCCTTTAGTTTTCCATTTCTTCTTCTAGTATGTAGGTTAGTAGTTAGTTCTAGTTTTAAATTCGCTTTTCTTTTTCATCTTCACGATCACCCTAACCATCAGGGGCCGATAACCTAGATGTTAGGCCCCTTAAAACAACAATTATCATCATCATCATCAACCTTTAGTTTTCCATTTCTTCTTCTAGTATGTAGGTTAGTAGTTAGTTTTAGTTTTTAAGTTCGCTTTTCATTTTCATCTTCACGATTACCCAAACCATCAGGGGCCGATAACCTATATGTTAGGCCTCTTAAAACAATAATTATCATCATCATCATCGCCCCTTAAAACTACAATTATCATCATCATTAACATTTATTGGCCAGAACAATACTTGAAAACAGGTTTATTTCTTTAATAGAAGACACACAGGCAATGAATGAAATTGTAACCAAATGAACGCAGGTACGATTTATTCAGGGAAGAGGCAATTTTATAAACGCACACACACAGTTAGCTTGTATCAGGAACCTTTATGTTTATTTAAAGCGTTGTCAGGATGTGTTTTGTACACATAATCTTTATTACCAGCTATTCTAACGTGTATCAATTAGGATTCCACACTTTTGTAAATAAGAGTATTATATGAGTCGCGACGGTGGATGAATACCTCCGACATTGTTATTGTGATTATATCGGTGGTAATGAACTAACTAAAGTCGTGCCAAAAACCGAAGGCGCCTGGATCAATGGATCCGAAATAAGAGTAAAATAATTGGTGAAGACATAGGATGTCTAATAAGTGTGATGAAATATTGGTGAAGACACACGGTGTCTCGTAAACTATTGAGTTATTTGCTTAAGTTGGATACAAACGTTACCTGAATACACTGAACGCTTTTAAAGGTCCATAAACTGAACAACAATACTGTCAGGAATAAATAATTGTGTGAAACTCTAATAATAATCAAAAATAGGGTTTTGAAAGCTAACAAATCTTATAATTCCCCCTGAACCTTTTTTTTTTTCTTTTTCATCTTCACGATCACCCAAACCATCAGGGGCCGATAACCTAGATTTATCATCATTATCATCATAAATAAAATTTATAAACATTAAAAATAAACTATTTTTCTGGACCAAACGGTTACACTTAGATATTGTTAAGCTATTGTAGATACATTTTGATACATTTTTACATGATTAGTCGACCACTAATTGGTGATGTGATATCTGAAGCACACACATCAGATTAGTAGCAATATGAATCGATGTAATTGCTTAATTACTATCGCATTTGCAGGCTTTCCTATATTTTCTATTTTCTTAACACTTTGACACTATGACCGTTACAAACAGTAACAAATCGAGTACGTAGGCAGTGCCAATTGCACAACCATAGGAGTGCTGAATTATTGTATGCATTGGTGTTGTATTAGCATAGTTTTTTATTCAGCAACATTGTGCACATAGCTTGATTTTCTTAGTAATAATCCCCCAGGGGCTCACATCTTGTGGGCGTGGGTTGGCGACCACGGGGCCCCAGCTGAGTCCGGCATTGCTTCCACTTACTTGTGCCGGGCTCCTCTCTGTCTTCTTTCCTGTCGACCTCACTTGGTCAACTCTTGTTCTCTTCCTACCCCGACGGTATTAGGGTATCCGAGGCCTAGGGAGTCTCTTCCATTCCCGCCTTAATTGGCCCTTGTCTCATCTTTTCTGATTCCCTCCTTCTGCGAGGGGTCAGCCTTCTTTTTCTTTTCATGTTATCTCCTGCCTTCTGCTTAAGGCCCTCAAGGAGGCCGGGTGTATGTAGCCCCACCACTTTTGGTGCACCCTAGATAATGCTACACCCTCAGGGGCTCACGGCTGGTGAGTTCGGGAGTTGGCGACCCCGAGGGATTCCTGAGCTGGGTGCGTTTTCCCCTTTTGTCCCTTACCTTTGGGGGTGGACCCTCTCCTCTTTCACTTTCCTATCTGCTTTTCATGGCTCTCCTTCCTTCCAAGTCCCTCAATCCGCCTTCTTCGAGGGTTGAGGGCATTTCTTTTCTTCCTGTCCTTTATTTGCCTTATTCTCCTTTAGTTTTCATTTTCTTCTTCTAGTATGTAGGTTAGTAGTTAGTTTTAGTTTTAAGTTTGCTTTTCATTTTCATCTTCACGATCACCCAAGCCATCAGGGGCCGATAACCTAGATGTTAGGCCCCTTAAAACAACAATTATTATTATCATCATCATCATGTTCATTTTGTCGAATTTTGTATTAGGACCATGAGAGCAATTTAGATCTTGTTTAGGACTTTTTTATATTTCTTTCATGGCAAAATAGTATCGGACAAGCCGTTTGCAACTCTCATGCTAGGCTAGGGATCTATTCTGAATAAAATTTATTTGTGATTTTAACCTAACACTGACCCCTCTTTCTTGTTTAGTTTTGTTATCGATGCATTCCTCTGAGCTGGTTAAAGATCGAACCTCACTAATTCCCGACATCCCCGAGTGCAGACTTTTGTGCTACACCAGCCTATGAATATATCGTCCTCCATACTTGTGTGTTAACTGGAAGAGGGTCTCGGAAGGGTCATTTGAAACCGGTGGCTCCCCGAAACCTTCGGCCAGCGCGCACAGTACCAAGTTTTATGTATTAATGAACACTGGCTTGCTAGTCAAGAAATTGATTTGATTAAACTTGAGGGTTATGTCCTAGTAGATAGTTTTTGTCGCAAGTCATGTTTGTATCAGGCTGGTGGAAGTGCCATATTTGTGTCAGAAGAAACGCAATACCAAGTGATTGATGTGTCAAAATTCGGTTTAGAAAAACACTGAAATTGTGGCAGCAGTACTTCTAGATTTAAACATTGTTATGGTAGCCTTTTACCGAACACCTGATAGTAATATTTATACATTTTTAAAAAGTATGGAAGGGGTTTTGGATAGTGTTATAAAGTCATACCGAAAATATAAGTTAGTAATTTGTGGAGACATTAATGTAGACCTGAGATTCAATGAACGAGAAGCTATTATGGTTCGGAATTTTTTCAAATCCTTTGGCTTATATCACACAATTAACGAACCAACAAGAGGATCATCGTGCTTAGATAATGTATTCATGGATTTAAATCACAGCCAGTACCAGACTAAAGTTATTGCCCCATGTTTGTCAGATCATTCAGCAGTTTTATTTCAAGTGATGCAATCCAGTAGTTTTTCAAATGGGAATATAGCTAAATCACCCACAATAATTCATGTTAGACATATTTCCCCCTACAGATTACAGCTATTTATTTCATACCTTAGGCATATCCTATCTGATTGGGTTTTTACTGACAACTCCTACTCTCCCATTACATGTTTTGATGATTTATTTCACATACTTCTTTCATACTTTGAAACTTCATGCCCAATGGTGGAGATTAAAAGTTCCAAGAACAGGAGTAATTCTAAAAATAAAATAAAATGGTATACCGTACACCTGAGCTTGAACAAATGAAATCACAGGTTATGTTTTTTTTACGTAATACATAATGAACAGGGATCTATTGAATCTAAACAGAATTATCTACAAATAGTATAAATGTGCCCTTAAGCAAGCTAAACTTGAAGCAAACGTCAGATTCATAGAAAATTCAAATAACCCCTGTAAAGCAGCTTGGAGTGTAATTAACAATGTTAGAGTCGCAGATAAATGTTCCACAATAGAAATCAGTCCTGAGGTTCTGAATAAACATTTTATTGAGTCTGTCGAAAGGATTGGATCACCTGCCTCACAGCTGCCTACAGCAGCAATTGAAAGAGTAGAAAAAATAGTTCCGAGTTTATCAAATAATACTTTTAAATGGAGAAAGGAAAACTGTAGTGAGGTAAAGAAAATTGTAAGAAATATGAAACCTTCCAACCTTGTTATGAGTTCACCAACAACATTTTAAAGGCTATTATTGACAGCATTTTAATTCCTTTGACGCACTGCATAAACGAGTGCCTTAGCGTAGGCTATTTCCCAGCTCAGGTAAAAATTACGAGGGTTATTACAGTATACAAAAAAGGGGATAAGACTAAACCTGATAGTTACAGGCCTGTGTCACTAGTAACCATCCTGTCAAAAGTCTTTTGAATACGTTATAGTTGGTCAAATTTATGAATTTTTCATCAACAACAACCTTCTATCACCAACTCAGTTTGGGTTCCTTCCGGGAAAATCTACAATTAGTGCACTGGATGGTTTTGTTTGTCACATAATGCACCATTTTGAAGAAGGGAACTCTGTAGATGCACCCCTGTGTGATCTATCCAAGGCCTTCGATTGTGTGTCACATGATATACTTCTGTAAAAGTTAGCACTATACGGAACTAAAGAATCAGAGTATGAAGTCTTTAAAGCATATCTAACAAACCGAGTACAGTTTGTAGAGAATGGGGATAGGAAATCTCATGTGTTAGAAGTTAGGTATGGTGTACCCCAAGGCTCGGTTCTGGGTCCATTTCCTTTTGTCGTTATGATGAATGACTTAGCAGTAAATGTTTCTGGAAAAACAATTCTTTATGCAGATGACTCTACATTTTTGTGTTCTAGCAAATGTATAAGTGAATTACAAAATTTATCAAGTCAGTGCTTGCTAGAAGCTAGGAAAAGGTTCAGTGAGAATGGATTCCACTAAAATGAAACTAACACTCAAAATTTAATATTTAGCCTTAAAAAGATAAGTAATGATATAAAAGAAGCTAAGCTACTAGTAATGAATTTTGACTCAAAATTAACATGGGAACCTCACATTCATAACATTTCGAATAAACTTGCAAGGGTGGTGTATCTACTGCGTCATTTAAAAAATGAGGTTCCTACGACATATTTACACACAGCCTATTTTGCTTTCTTTCAAAGTCTCTTTAGTTATGGATTAATATTTTTTGGAAATAGTGCACGCATTGTAAATATCTAAAAATTACAGAAAAAGGCAATCCGTATTATTGCAAATGCTCATCCTAACACACCCTGTAGACCTTTATTTATTGAATCTTCCAAACTAACAGTTATAAATCTTTTTGTTTTAAATATCCTCATGTATATGAAAAATAAACATCCACATGAATTGCCAGGCAGACGGGTAACAGTTCACTCATACAGCACAAGAAACTCACACCAGATAGAGGTACCATGGTGTCGGCTTTCAAAAACACAGAACAGTCATGACATTCTTGGCCTAATTTTTTTAAATAAACTGAGTTTGTCTTTCCAACAACTACAAACCAAAATCTTTAAGAAACAGCTGCAAAAGTGGTTGCTGGTGAATCCATGGTATTCACTGGAAGAATGTATGGAAGCAGATTGGTGTAATATTTAATACAATAGAAGTAGGTTACATTTTGTTATAAGAAATATATAAAGCAAAACAATTAATTCAACGGCATGAATTAACTGAAGCAGTGGAAATATGTACAAGAACCCTTCAATCATGTCAAACTCAACGAAAGTAAGGATATCACAACCATGGTTCAATAAAGACTGTTATAATGAACGGAAAAAGACCCTGCTAGCACTACATCGAGCGAATGACACATCGGAATGAATCACCTGGTACAATACGCCAAACAAAGAAGGAAATATAAATCCCTAATCAAAAAGAGGAGAACGGATTATATTGAAGAAGATACCAAGAGACGCGCTGCAAACGCTCAAAATGACCCATTCCTAATGCTTAGGAAACCAAAATCACCAGTAACGAGCAATATCTCCATGGAAACATGGGAAAGCCATTTCAGAAGCATTCTCAATCATCAATACCAGTCAACAGCGTTTGAATTAACTCCAGTAACATTGACAGTAAATTACACCCCCATAACAAGACATAACGACATTAAAGGTATGTTTTCTGAAATACTATCAGAACTTAAAGATTTGAAAAAGCAAACTGAAGAGTTTAAACAAGAAACAAGAGAGGAAATTCAGTCCATGAGAAAGGAAATTAAAAAAAGAAATGAATACTGCGAAAGAGCAAATGAGTCATTAGAACAAAAAATCACTAACATAGACAACACAATACAAGAAAAGATAGAAACATTATCCAAAAGAATAAGTGACCTAGAAGAACAAAAAGAACAACAGGCGAAAAGAGAAAGGAGGAACAACATAGTGGTAAAAAGTAAAGAATTCACTAATGATGAAAGTAACAAAGACGAACTAAAGAACAAAATCAAGAAGATATTGGACACGATAGAAAAAGAAGTGACGGCAGAAAAATCAACCTACGTCGGTAAAGACAGAAACAATCGTGGTATAGTGAAAGTCAGTTTCACAAATTTTTCAGACAAACTAAAAATAGTCCGAAACAAACACAAACTGAGAGGACAAGACATATTCATAGATGATGACCTCACAATAAAAGAAAGAGAAATCCAAGCATCACTCCGACAGAAAGCCAGGGAAGAAAGGGAAAAGGGTAATAACAATGTAAGAGTTGGATACCAGAAAATCCTGTTAAATGACCAGTGGGTGCACTGGAAAGACTTAACCTCAAAAAACGGGGAAGAAGAATTCATGACAACACAACGATGAAACAACGTTCACACAAGGAAGAAGAACTCATACTTGGTACACTAAACGTTAGAACCTTAAGAACCCAAGATAAAGAAATAGAACTCGAAAACGCACTCGAAAACGTAAGGTACGATATATTAGGCCTCAGTGAGGTGAGGCAATACGGCGAAGACATAATAGAGAAAACAAATGGGGATGTCTTTAGCTTCATAGGGGAAACAAAAGGACAAAAAGGGGTAGGTTTTTTGATAAAAAGACATTTAAAACACAATATAAAAGAAATAAAGGGAATCTCAGAAAGAATCATAGTATTATCCCTAAAATTAAATGACAACACATTCATAATAATTCAAGTCTATGCTCCCACAGAAGCAAGTACGGAAGAAGAAATTGAAGACTTCTATATGCTCCTCGAAGACACACTAGCCGAGTACGAAGCACACACAACGTTCATAATTGGAGACTTCAACAGCAAGGTAGGAAGAAAGGAATACGAAGAAGAAGAACCTATGGGCCTTCACGGATACGGAACAAGGAACGAAAGAGGAGAAAGACTAATACAGTTTGCACTGGGACAAAGACTTAAAATTGTGAACACATTTTACAAGAAAAACCCAGAAAGCAAATGGACATGGAAATCTCCGAATGGGAAAATTAAAAACGAAATAGACTTCATCCTAACCAATAGACTAACAGAGGTGAAAAACATACAAGTGATAAATGGTCTGAAGTTTGACACAGATCACAGAATGGTACGATTGAAAGTGAGAATAAAGAAGAAAAGGAGACACTACTTCAACAACAAAACCACACATCCAGGATGCATAGACAGGGCGGAGTATGTAAAAGCCCTACAACAAAACCTACGAGACTTCAACCAACAAACGGAGCAAAACGTCCAACAACACTATACAGAGCTTGTAAATTGCATATCCCGCGCAGCCAAACAATCGTCAACACCTGGAAACAGTATGAAAAATAGAATAAAACTTAAGGATAGCACCAAATGTTTGATCGAAGAAAGAGAACGCCTAAAATCACAAGCCATAGAAAACGAACACAAAAAGCTGGAATATGCGGAAGTCAATAAACAATCAAAAAGGGAAATCCGAAGAGACATCAGAGAACACAACACTAAAGTGGTCAAAGAAATCATGGATACCACAAAATCAATAAAGAAGATCAGAAAAGAATTAACTCCAGGCAAACATTGGATGCTGGGAGTAAAAGACAACAACGAAAAAAGACAAGCCTCAAGAGAAGAGATAATGACGCAAGCGACAGGGTTCTATAGGACACTATACTCAAGTAACTCTCAAAGATCCAACTTGCATCAGGACCAGAATACATCAGAAGAAAACCTAGAGGAAGAAACACCTCCAATACTACCCAGTGAAGTAAGAGCAGCCATTCGACAAACGAAAACCGAAAAATGCCCAGGTGAAGATGGAATTTACAATGAATTTCTAAAATGGGGTGAAGAAGACCTAATCCCAGTCATCACAACTTTATTTAATTCCATACTCACATCAGAAGACATACCAATGCAGTGGAAACAAAGCATTATCATACTTCTACACAAAAAGGGAGCCAAGGACGACATAAACAACTACAGACCGATCAACCTAATTGTAAACCTCTACAAGCTATTTATGAAGATCCTAACCAATAGAATGACAAAGGCACTGGACGAACAGCAACCGATAGAGCAAGCAGGATTCAGAAAGAGTTTCAGTACATCAGACCACTTGCAAACAATAAATCAACTCATGGAGAAAGTTCAGGAATTTAATCTAGAGGTGTATATCGCATTTGTGGATTACAACAAAGCATTTGACTCCGTAGAACAGGGAAGCGTCTTAGAAGCACTGGAAAAACAAGGCATCCCAAACAAATTCGTTAGACTCCTTGGCAAACTCTACGACGGTAACCAAGCCAGAATAAAGACAGAAAGAGAAGGATGTAACATCATGATAGAAAGGGGAGTAAAACAGGGAGACCCCCTCTCACCAAAATTATTCACCTGTTTGCTGGAAAATCAGTTTAGAAAACTAGACTGGGAAGAAAAATATGGCATCAGAATCGATGGGACAAGACTAACCCATTTACGGTTCGCAGACGACATTGTTTTGGTGGCTGAATCAGCGAAAGAGCTGGAACAAATGATAAAAGAATTAGACAAAACAAGTAAAGAAGTGGGCCTTACAATGAACCCGAAGAAAACGAAGCTGATGACCAATGCGTTAGAAGCCCCAATTAATGTGAACGGAGAAACACTGGAATATGTTGAAGAATATGTATATCTCGGTCAGAACATGTCATTTTCAAGTCGTTCAGAGAAAGAGGTCAAACGAAGAATAGGACAAGCATGGAAGAGCTTTTGGTCCCTAAAGTTTATACTGGCTGACAAGACCCAAAAACACACTTTAAAGGCTGAAGTTCTGGAAAAATGCGTTATACCGGTGTTACTATATGGTTGCCAAACTTGGGCATTAACATCGAAACAAAGACAAATGATCCAGAGATGTCAACGGAAAATGGAAAGGAAGATACGTCATGTCTCATTGAGAGATAGAATACGGAACGAAGATTTAAGAAGGAGAACCGGCATGAAAGACGCTATGACATCAGCAGACCAGCTCAAATGGAGATGGGGTGGACATGTAGCGAGATTAGATCCTAACCGATGGACGTACAAAATGACGATGTGGGACCCAAGAACAGGAAGACGAAACGTTGGGAGACAAAGAATCAGATGGGCAGACTGGTTCTCAAAATGGGGAGGAAAACAATGGACAAGAACAGCGAAGACGAGGCAGGAGTGGAAAGACCTAGGGAGACTCGCATGCAGTGACCAATAAAACAATGCATCAACTAGAAAGACACCGTTCAGTGGGCATGCAGCAAAGCGGTACATATCTCTGGTGTGCAATAAAGGCTTCTCACAGAGCGGTGACCTCAAGAAGCGCAATGTTGTTCATACTGAAGTGAAGTAATACACTTGTAGCACATGTGAGAAGTCATTTGCATGGCGGACAGAACTAATGGAACATTGTCTCGCGCTCTAATTTGAGGAAACATCATCGTGTTCACTAGGGAAAATAACCTTACTGCATCACAAGGAATTCAAAAGGTTCAACTATCTTGCGAAACACTTGTTAATTCGTTCCGGGACCACATGTGCACAACATAGTGAATGATTTGTGGGATGTTAAAGAACGTGTATAGGTATCTGCATCCAAACTAGATGTTAAAACTCCACCGGTAAGGTTTTGTATTGCATTTTAAAAAAGACCTATTTGAAACGGTTCAATATACGTAGATTTTACTGAAGAGTGAAGACTTGGCAGTTTCTGTCATTGTTCAAGTGCTTAGACAGGGTAAGCTTTGTGCTTAGTGGCAATGGGAAGCTCCCAGATATTGGTTGATGGCTATTATGATTTCCGTAATACTAATGGATATTTGAGGCCTTGATATCGCCAGACTCAGAAATGAAGATTGTTGTAGCGAATGTTATGCCATCGTAATATAATTTACTTAATCTTTAATCAGCTGCACATCTATATAGAAGGCCCAATCAGAAAGAATAACCCCGAATGCTCCTCAGGACTTGCTCACCTGATGAGTTAAAACTGAGCAATTCCCTGCAAAGCAGGAGGCCATAGCCCTTATGGGATTTGTAAGGCTATTTATTTATTTATTTATTTAACAAGACAGGAAATTATTGATACAATAACAACAGCAAAAAATGGAAAAGCCCCCGGTCCTGACAGCATCTGCAATGAACACCTAAAAGACTCTCTGCCTGTCATGCTAGACTACTGGGTAGAACTATTCAACACATGCATACTCACTGGGGAAATCCCAGAGCAATGGAGGTCGTCAACAATCAAAGTGATGTTCAAGAAAGGAGAAACTGATGACCCTGATTCATACCGCGGTATAGCTCTCGAAAATACATCCTTCAAAGTATTCATGAAAATCTTAACAGGCTTACAGAAGAAATAGATTTCCAGATACCGGAGAGTCAATTTGGCTCCCGAAAGGGAAGAAGCACATTACATGCCGTGAAATATCTAATTGAACAAGCCCAGTATACAATGAGGAACCCAGGAAAGAAATACGTTGTGGTCTTCGTAGACTACCGTAAGGCTTTTGACCTCATTGAGAGAGCGACGCTCGTCCGGAAACTCAATCACCTACTAGGGGCTACACATCCGTTAGTAATCATAATCTCGAATATCATCAGATATAACTATGTCCAAATATCAGATAGCATAACCCTGTGAATGCTGTGAAAGGTTCAACTCATAGGGTTAGGACTACTGTTCTGACTCAGTGAGGAAAGCAATGGCAAACTACCTCACTCCTCTTCTTGCCTAGAACGCCTCAAAATAGCGCTGCCTTGGGTTTTGTGGGTATCTACTCACATAACGTAACGGCGGTACTTTTTGAGGATCCAACCAGCCTTTGGGCTGACTACCTCACAGACAGACAGACAGACATCCAAAAACATAACCCAAACAAACGGAATCCTACAAGGAGATCCAATCAGCCCAATATTATTCAACATCATGACAGCAGATATCACAGAAGTAATCATAGATACATCAGCATCACTTTTACTTTATGCGGACGACATGGCAATAGGTTCAGAAAACATAGAAGAGCTCCAAGAGGTCCTCAACAGGCTCACACGAAATGAAAATCCACAGCCTGCTTCCAGTCTCCGACCGGGTCAGGAATGGAATGAATGAAGCCCCCATCTACCGGCGAGGATATGAACTGTGCCGGCTGCCGAGGCCTGACGCACTCCTCTGGGGCAAATGACGAAATGAATGACAGATGAAATGAAATGATAGTGGAGAGTGTTGCTGGAATGAAATGTTGACAGGGAAAACCGGAGTACCCGGAGAAAAACCTGTCTGCCTCCGTTTTGTCCAGCACAGATCTCACATGGAGTGACCGGGATTTGAACCACGGACCCAGCGGTGAGAGGCCGGCGTGCTGCCGCCTAAGCCACGGAGGCTCTCAACAGGCTCACATCATGGACAGAAAGAAATGGCCTACAAATTAACCACAGCAAAACCAAACAGATGACCTTCAGGAAAGGAGGAAGGCATTCACTTAAAAACACAATGACTCTTCACAACAAACCACTAGAAGTAGTGCCAAAATTCAAGTACCTCGGAGTCACCCTCCAAACTACTCCAACATCCTACAATATCCACGTTAAAGAAAGAGCGGCCGCAGCAATAAAAGCCATCTACCACATCGAACAACCTCAACAAATATCATTGGGTACAGCAATGCTACTGTTCAGAACAGCCATATCACCAATAGCAACCTATGGGATTTGCATTACCTGGGAAAAACTCACACTCAGCGACCTGATAATAATAGAAAAAGTCAAGGCCCGATATCTTAAGAGGATTTTAGGCATAGGAAAGTCTGCCCCTTTGATCACTTTTGTGATACTTTCAATGGTTAGCTTGGCCCATTTGTCGGTCAAATTTTGTTTATTGTTACCGAGATCCCCGAATGGTAATTATTTCCTTGTAAACGTATTAATTGCTTAAAACTTATACATAATCTTGTTATCAATCACTTATTCATAGATATTATAGTTCTCACCTTGAGTGTTCCAGTCTCTCGCTACCTCAAGCGTCCTCACTCCCGACATACAGGGCTTCTACTGGTTGATCCGCTGTCCGCTGAGTAGTGTCGACTGACGTCACCCTGACTTTCGTTCGACCAATGGCAGGTTTTTGTCTGGTTGGGCGATCTCCAGCTTCGAGATGGTTCCATGATCCCTATTTAAGACGCCACTTGCTGGCGTTCCTCACCACTTCTGATCAATCATCACTTCTGATCACTTCAACCTGCTGGTCACCGCTACTGCATCTCATGACAACATCGCTAGTCTCTACGCTACCTAGCAGCTACGTCACAAGATCTGCACCATGACGTATTGCTCAAGATGGCAAGAATAATTGCCAGCTGTTGTACTTTTCACCTTCACCTTAAAGAGGATACTTGGATTCGTCTTTCGAAATACTGCTGGATCATCACTTGGAAGCTATGTCATTCCTTCGCAAGAAAAGAAGAGAGAGTTGACATTTTTACCAATGGTGTACATATCTCTAGGCCATGTACGCCTCCTTCTGAAGAACCCGTGAGGACTTTTAAATCAACATTTATGCTAGCTGGAACTTTTAAGGAGCTGGCTCTTCAAAGATATCCCCCAGGGGCTCACATCTAGTGGGTTGTGGGTTGGCGACCACGGGGCCCCAGCTGAGTCCGGCATTGCTTCCACTTACTTGTGCCGGGCTCCTCTCTTTCTTCTTTCCTGTCGACCTTCCTTGGTCAACTCTTGTTCTCTTCCGACCCCGACGGTGTTAGGGTATCCGAGGCCTAGGGAGTCTCTTCCTTTCCCGCCTTAATTGGCCCTTGTCTCATCTTTCCTGATACCCTCCTTCTGTGAGGGGTCAGCCTTCTTGTTCTTTTCCTTTTACCTCCTGCCTTGTGCTCAAGGCCCTTAAGGAGGCAGGGTGTATGTAGCCCCACCACTTCTGGTGCACCGTCGATAATGCTACACCCTCAGGGGCTCACGGCTGGTGAGTTCGGGCGTTGGCGACCCCGAGGGATCCTGAGCTGGGTCCGTTTTCCCCTTTTGTCCCTTCCCTTTGGGGCGGACCTTCTCCTCTCTCCCCTCCCCTCTCCTCTTTTCCTTCTCTTTCCTTTTCTCTTTCAGATTCCCGCACTGTTTTTGTTACTCGAATCACCGTGTATCTAAATTCCCTTTTATCGATTTTTAAGGCATTTTTGATCTATGTTGCATTTTGTAAGTTTTTTCGATCTAAATTACATCTCGCGATTGTTTTCAACCTCAATTGCATTTTGTAAAGATTGACAATCTACATTGCTTTTTAGTAAGTTTTTCAATGCAGGTTGCGGGGCCTTTTAGTGAGTATTTTGAATTTCAATTGCATTTTGTAAGTATTTTCAACCAAAACCGCATTTCGCACGAATTTTGAATCTAAATTGCATTTTGTTTGGGGGCATTTTGCACATATTTTGATTCTCAATTGCATTTTGTGGGTATTTTGAATCTAAATTACATTTTGTCAAGTATTTTCAATCTAAATTGCTTTTTGTAAGTATTGTCAATCCACATGAGTCGTTGGAATCATCGTACATTTTTCAAGCATTTTCAATTTCAATTGCATTTTGTAAGTATTTTGAATTTCGATTGCACTTTGTGAATAATTTGGATTGGAACTGGGATAAGGCCTATTTCAATCTGAATTGCATTGTGTATTTTCAATTTCAATTGCATTTTGTAAGTATTTTGAACCTCAATTGCATTTTGTACGTATTTTCGATCTCATTTGCATTTTGTAAGTATTTTGAATTTCAGTTGCATTTTGTAAGTATTTCGACGCTACATTGCATTTTGTACGTATTTTGAACCTAGCCTTCATTTTGTGGGTATTTTTCAATCTATTCCTTTTGTGAATCTTTTCGTTCTACATTCCCTTTTGTAAGAACATTTTGTGAGTCGTTTCAATCCGAGTTCCTTTTTGTAAGTATTTTCCGTCTCACTTAATTTTCGTTCTGGTTTCCGTTTCATTATCATCTTCGCTATCACCCAGATCATTAGGGGCCGATAACCTAGATGTTAGGCCCCTTAAAACAACAATTATCATCATCATATCATCTTCAAAGATAAGTTTAATTTTATGAAGCATTTAAATTATACTAGTTATTTTATACTCTTAATCAGTTTCATGGTTCTCTCTTTTTATAAAGTGCATTTTTATGTGTTAAGCTCAACTTCTCTCCAATTAAACAAGCTTGTTTCATTGACATTTCCTTAATCTGGGTTTCTGTCATCAGGCCCTCACACTTTTGCTCCATTTATAATTGTTCATTTCTGTGATAAGCACTTAAGTGCAATTTGTTTATTGATTATAAATTTATTATTAGAAATAAAAATTGTTAATGTATAGCTACCTACATTGGTTTTCTAGTCACGTATTTCATGCCCACTACCCCGCACCGCTTCAGTCTAATTTTCTTGACCACAGTAGTTATTTTGTCCAGGCTTTCGCCTGATGCGTTACCGTTCTCCCGTATGGGGAGAACTCCGAATGAAAACAAACAAAAGAATCAGTCAAAGCAAAACATGGATAACAGACGAGGAGACACTAAGACACGAAAGGCAAAACAGAGATAGCAGAGATGGGTCTAGTATAAAGACCTTTACTAGTTAAAACATCAACAACTCTGACGCGTTTATCACGGCCAAAGTGGCAGTGAATAACTCTGCCCAGGTTCCACACGAGAGGCGGAGATGGGTCTCGAAGAAGAACCATGTCCCCCACTCGTACATCTGGTTGAGGAAGCCGCCATTTCTCACGCCTATTTAGCAAGCTGAGATATTCTAACTTCCATCGGCGCCAAAAAGAACAGCGCAAAGATTCTACTTTTCTCCAAAAGATAGGTAAGTTAGGATCACAGCGTCGAACCAGCAAAGGCGGAGTAGCAGCAAGCGAACATCCAATCAGGAAGTGACTGGGTGTTAAAGGTAAAAGATCCTTAGGATCGTTTGAAAGAGGGGTCAGAGGTCTGGAATTTACAATACCTTCGACTTGAATAATTAAAGAGTTGAATTCCTCATAAGAAAGTATGGTAGGACCAAGAGTTTTCTTAAGCTGTCTTTTAGTAAGTTTGATGCAGGACTCCCATCGGCCCCCATGATGGGGAGCATAAGGCGGGGTGAAATGCCATTTGAAACCTTTAGAATAGGAAAAGTTGGAATTTTTTTCTTTAGCAGAAGGGGAGCTTAACATTTTTTTCCAGAGATCAGAAGCGCTTACAAAAATTTTTGCATTATCTGAAAAAACTTCAGAAGGAACACCCCTTCTAGCAGCAAATCTAGAAAAGGCGGCCAAAAAGTAAGATACAGAAGCGTTCGTAACCAACTCAAGGTGGATAGCTCCCGTCACCATACATACAAATAACGAGATGTAAAGTTTACCTAAGATTTTGCGCTTAGATGAAGAGGGATTAGTCTGATATACGTAAGGACCTGCGTAATCGATCCCAGTAAGAGCGAAGGGCTTACTAGGTTCTGAACGAAATGGAGGTAAATTACCCATAATCTGCGTGGCGGGCCGTGGTTTAACCTTGAAGCAAGGTATACACTTTTTAACAACAGAAGAAACCTCATGAACGCCATTGATGATCCAGTAGAGTTCACGAATTAGACAGAGCAAGGTGCGAGTGCCAGCATGAAGGTGTTTATAATGAAACTTTTTTATTATAAGGGTAGTGATAGGATGCTTTGAAGGAAGGATGATGGGATGCTTTTTCCCATCCTCACAACTAGACATAGCTAATCTTCCACCCACACGTATTATGCCGTCCTGGTCTAGAAAAGGAGTGAGTGGTGAAAGCCTGCTAGACTTGGGTAAATCTTTACCACTTATAAGAGCTTGCTTTTCAGGAGCAAATACTTCCTGCTGAACAAGTAACAACATCTTGCAAGTAGCAAATTCTAACTCTACTCTGGAGAGAAAGGGTTGAGGCTTCAAAGGTTGATCAATTACTAAATATTTCCATCGGAAGATATAAGACACTACACGAATCAATTTATCAAATGAAGAGTATCTATGAAAAAGGCTAGTAGAAGTAGAAGTAAGATGCGACGTGACAGGGTCATTACGGGCATCAGGTATTTCTTCTGCAAATTGATTAGCTAAGCGAGGCCAGCAAGATGATTCCTGACTTAGCCAAGGAGGACCATTCCAGTACAGGTCTGAAGAAATCAATTTTTTAGGCGTGCAACCACGTGATATTATATCTGCGGGGTTTTCACGGCTAGGAATATGTCTCCATTGTTCAGAATGAGAGACTTCATGAATCCTAGAAACGCGTTTTCCACAAAGGTATTCCAATGAGAAGAAGGCTTGGAAATCCAAGCTAATACAATAGAAGAATCGCTCCAAAAAAATGTGCGGGAAAATTTTAACTTTAAACTGACATTTAGTTTAGTAGCTAATTCTGTTGCCATTAAAGCAGAGCATAATTCTAATCTCGGCAATGATACTGTTTTAAGTGGAGCAACCTTTGATTTAGCGCACACTAAATTAGAAAATCCAGGGAAAGTGGCTGAGGAACGTCCTACTATGTATGCACAACAGCCATAAGCCCGTTCTGAACTATCAGAAAATACATGCAGGTCATACTGCTGGTATAAGGGATTAGAAATTAAAAGGCGGGGTATAGAAACCTTGGAGAGATCCAGCAAACTGCTGCGATACTCTAACCATTCTTCTACAAGAGGTAGGGGGAGATTTTCATCCCAGTCTGATTTTAATGACCAAAGCTTTTGCAAGAACATTTTTGCAACAATAACTATAGGAGCAATATATTGCAAAGGATCAAAAATCTTTGCGATTTCTGACAGAACTTGTCTCTTAGTTACAGGGGGAGATTCTGACAGATGTACCTGATAAGAGAAGGTATCAGAATAAGGACACCAAAAAACACCCAATGCTTTTACGGCCGCTTCATCAGTAGGAATGGCAACAAATTCATCAACTGGGACTTCTGATGAAAATTTTGATATAAATTCAGTAGAATTTGAAGTCCATTTATGGAGCGGAAAACCACCTCCTAGGAGCAGGGATTTCAAATCTTCGCACACAAGGAGCGCTTCAGAAATATTAGGGAAAGAGCACAAGAAATCGTCAACATAAAATGCCGTTTTTAATGACTCAGAGGCCAAAGGATGATACAGATGACCATCTTGCTCGGCTAACATGTGGAGAGACCGAATCGCAAGAAAGGCTGAAGGCTTTAGGCCATATGTCACAGTCTTCAATCTAAATATCTTTATGGGTTTGGAACTCTCATCGCGCCACAATATTCTTTGCAGATCTTGCTGCTCAGAATTTACGAGAATCTGCCGGTACATCTGCTTAATATCTGAGATTACAGCAATAGGAAACCTTCGAAAATTAAGCAAAACAGAGGTGAGATCTGTTTGAATCGCGGGGCCACATTGCAAGGTATCATTTAAAGAGATTCCTTTGGAATCTGGTGATGAGCCATTGAAAACTACTCTTATATTGTCTTGTGTTAAGGAATTTTTCCATACCGGGTGATGATTTAGATAAACTATTTCATTTAAAGGATGGTCAATTTCTTCTGATTTAGAAATTTCCTCCATGTGATTAGATGATTCGTATTCCTCCATAAAGGAAGCATACTGAGTTTTGACAGAAGCATTTTGTTTGAACCGATTTTCAATAGCAAATTGTGCCCTAATGCTCTGGAATGCGAGCCCGTAATGGCGGGAGGATTAGGAATAAGTGGAAGAGTTACTATAAATCTGCCTTCAGCAGTACGGACAGTGGTTTCCTTGTATAACTTTTCACAAATTTCGTTAGAAGAAGAATAAGTAGCCTGAACATTCTCAAGATCCCAGAACTTGGTTAGCTCTTGACTCAAATCGGTACCAACAAAATAACAATTCGATACAGTTTGAATAGGATTACGATATATTTGGCCAGTAGCGATCCAACCAAAATCAGTTTCGCGGAAGAAAACATTAGGAGCAATTTTTACTTTATTGGAATGAAGACATTGCCAAAATACGCTTGAGCTGAAAAGAAGCTCTACGGGCGAAGCGCTGTTGAAATGAGGGTCAGCTAGCTGGACAAAATTCGGGATATTCCAACTTTGAATAGGATAAGAAGTGCCAGGAATATTGTTGCCTATAGACTTGATAATCAAACAATCTAATTGCAACTGCGTACCAAGATTATTAGAGTCCTTCAGATCCACTTTAGCAAAGCTTAAGGATTGCGATTTAGAGCAGTTTATTCCTGTAACCTCTATTGAGGTAGGATGTTTTGGGAGGCCTAACTTTTGTTGTTAGTCAACCAGTGGGGGGGGAATCTCCCCAACAACAGGGTATTTAACATCTACGTGAGGGGAAACTTATTACCTGACACCAGGACTGGACTCCCAACATCACCACTTGGGACCAACCGGCCTCAGGGTGGATTGGTGTGGATGGAAACGAACTCAATCAATCACTGGGACATCTGTGGAGATGTCAACACCGTCCTCCCTAGATTCGAGGGTACTGGCGAACTCTCATTCAGTTACAGTGAGGACATTGGTGACAGTGATTCTTACTCTATACTCATACCTCAGTACGATGATGATGATAATTGTTGTTTTAAGGGGCGTAACATCTAGGTTATCGGCCCCTGATGGTTTGGGTGATCGTGAAGATGATAATGAAAAGCGAACTTAAAACTAAAACTAACTACTTACTTACATACTAGAAGAAGAAATGGAAAACTAAATGAGAATAAGGCAAATAAAGGACAGGAGGAAAAGAAATGCCCGCAACCCTCGAAGAAGGCGGATTGAGGGACTTGGAAGGAAGGAGAGCCATGAAAGGCAGATAGGAAAGTGAAAGAGGAGAGGGTCCGCCCCAAAGGTAAGGGACAAAAAGGGAAAACGGACCCAGCTCAGGAATCCCTCGGGGTCGCCAACTCCCGAACTCACCAGCCGTGAGCCCCTGAGGGTGTAGCATTATCTAGGTGCACCAGAAGTGGTGGGGCTACATACACCCTGCCTCCTTAAGGGCCTAGAGCACAAGGCAGGAGGTAAAAGGAAGAGAAAAAGAAGGCTGACCCCTCGCAGAAGGAGGGTATCAGAAAAGATGAGACAAGGGCCAATTAAGGCGGGAAAGGAAGAGACTCCCTAGGCCTCGGATACCCTAATACCGTCGGGGTCGGAAAAGAACAAGAGTTGACCAAGGAAGGTCGACAGGAAAGAAGACAGAGAGGAGCCCGTCACAAGTAAGGGGAAGCAATGCCGGACTCAGCTGGGGTCCGTGGTCACCAACCCACGTCCCACTATATGTGAGCCCCTGGGGGATGTATGTTAAGAACCCTGTACATTATCCAAGATATACCATGGCGGCATTGCTACACATAATCTAAGGAATCAATTACAGTACATACGAAGGTCATTGTTTTATTGTATATTTTCAGACGAAAGCTTGGGAAGGAATTGCCCAGCGGTTCAACGCCCAAACCACTGCACATAAAACTGGAGAACAACTTCGTATGAAGTACGACTCTTTGAAGAATGAGACAAGGAAATATTATGCTGAGCTTAGGCAGCAGAATCTAATAACTGGGGGAGGTAAGGGAAAAATCAGAAAATTTAATCCACTGTACGCCAAAATCAATCATGATGATAATTGTTGTTTTAAGGGGCCTAACATCTAGGTTATCGGCCCCTGATGGTTTGGTTGATCGTGAAGATGAAAATGAAAAACGAACTTAAAACTAAAACTAACTACCAACCTACATACTAGAAGAAGAAATGGAAAACTAAAGGAGAATAAGGAAAATAAAAGGACAGAAGGAAAAGAAATGCCCTCAACCCTCGGAGAAGGCGGATTGAGGGACTTGGAAGGAAGGAGAGCCATGAAAGGCATATAGGAAAGTGAAAGAGGAGAGGGTCTGCCCCAAAGGTAAGGGACAAAAGGGGAAAACGGACCCAGCTCAGGAATCCCTCGGGGTCGCCAACTCCCGAACTCACCAGCCGTGAGCCCCTGAGGGTGTAGCATTATCTAGGGTGCACCAGAAGTGGTGGGGCTACATACACCCTGCCTCCTTAAGGGCCTAGAGCACAAGGCAGGAGGTAAAAGGAAGAGAAAAAGAAGGCTGACCCCTCGCAGAAGGAGGGTATCAGAAAAGATGAGACAAGGGCCAATTAAGGCGGGAAAGGAAGAGACTCCCTAGGCCTCGGATACCCTAATACCGTCGGGGTCAGAAGAGAACAAGAGTTGACCAAGTGAGGTCGACAGGAAAGAAGACAGAGAGGAGCCCGGCACAAGTAAGTGGAAGCAATGCCGGACTCAGCTGGGGCCCCGTGGTCGCCAACCCACGCCCACTAGAAGTGAGCCCCTGGGGGAAAAAATCAATCAAATAATCTTGCTATCAACTGTGGGTCTTCAGAGTAGGTTCGACTCTGATGCTTTATTTACAACAGAAGGTTTGTATCAGATAAAGGATTCTAGCACTGAACTTATATGATAAGTAATGAAAGTACGAGAATTATCTCTTATGACTATTCTCTTTCAGATACCTCTACTTTGTGGGCGTGGGTTGGCGACCACGGGGCCCCAGCTGAGTCCGGCATTGCTTCCACTTACTTGTGCCGGGCTCCTCTCTGTCTTCTTTCCTGTCGACCTCACTTGGTCAACTCTTGTTCTCTTCCGACCCCGACGGTATTAGGGTATCCGAGGCCTAGGGAGTCACTTCCTTTCCCGCCTTAATTGGCCCTTGTCTCATCTTTTCTGATTCCCTCCTTCTGCGAGGGGTCAGCCTTCTTTTTCTTTTCATGTTACCTCCTGCCTTCTGCTTAAGGCCCTCAAGGAGGCCGGGTGTATGTAGCCCCACCACTTTTGGTGCACCCTAGATAATGCTCCACCCTCAGGGGCTCACGGCTGGTGAGTTCGGGAGTTGGCGACCCCGAGGGCTTCCTGAGCTGGGTCCGTTTTCCCTTTTTGTCCCTTACCTCTGGGGCGGACCCTCTCCTCTTTCACTTTCCTATCTGCCTTTCGTGGCTCTCCTTCCATCCAAGTCCCTCAATCCGCCTTCTCCGAGGGTTGAGGGCATTTCTTTTCCTTCTGTCCTTTTATTTGCCTTATTCTCCTTTAGTTTTCCATTTCTCCTTCTAGTATGTAGGTTGGTGGTTGGTTTTAGTTTTAAGTTTGCATTTTCATCTTCACGATCACCCAAACCATTAGGGGCCGATAACCTAGATGTTAGGCCCCTTAAAACAACAATTATCATCATCATCATCAGATACCTCTACTAATAACGGTACCAGTATATCAGAGGAAGCACCACATTACGAGGAATTAATGCAGATTGTAGCTCATGTCCTCACGGTAAGAAGAGTTTATTTCACTGCCTCCAGGCTCTACTTTATAGATGAAGGAAGAAATTGACTAATGGAGAATTTATATTCTAGCTTTCGGCGCCACTCTGTATTTCAACAGATACTGTTGATACATGTAGGCTACATCTGAAGGGAGTGAAGAGTTAAACGGCAATGGTGAGTATGAAGCTTAATCTATAAATTAACATGTATGTATCCTTCCTCTATTGTGCATATGTGTAACTTAAATTATTACGAATGTTAGAAGTTATTTATTCTGCATGATGTTATATTGAAACTTCCTTTGCAAAGATTCACAATTTCTCGTTAACATTGTAACTTTAACAAATATTCAAATTAGGGCATGTTGTTATTTCCTAGAAATTTTCAAGTAGACCACCCTGGTAATAAATTATGAGCGTCCATGTCTGTGGTAGCGCCCAATGACTCAAAATGTTCCTGCACAGCATAATCCTCCATTTCTCCAACTGTTTTCGTATATTCTACAGTTGATCAAAATCTTATTGTATACCGAATGATGATGACGATTATTGACCTGTTAATAAATATTAACGTGCATTCCAGTCGTTTCCGCGGGCGGCTGCAGTTGCAAAACCTCGATCTTCACGGTATCTATTGGTGACAGTCCAAACAAGTGAGCCGGCTAGCTTCGGCGTGATTCTGTCCTATCGATGGCTCGCTCGAGTGGCAAATGTTTGTACTTAAGTTTAGGAAAGCACGAGGTCTTACGATCGGCTCCGTTCGTGCCCGAACGGCCGCCATTGCTCTGGTTGTTGTGAATAAACGCCAGTTGTGGAACTATTGCACGAAAGAAGAGATGTAGGAACGAATTCGCTGGTGAAAAACCGGGGATATCTGGCCTTTGGCCAGATAAATACCTTTCCCCGAGGATGTAATACTTTCTACTTGATTTCAACTTATCGTCCTCTACTTGGAAAACTGCGTCATCGCTTTAAATATGGAGATATAAAAGGAATACGTAAATTGTAAAATCTGGCTACAGAAGTACATCTCGAAGAAGTCTTGAGCTGCTGTATGGTCACTAGGTTTGTAGACCCGAGTAACTATGAAGAAATAGTGCCAATGACTTAATTATTATTCGATGTAATATATTTTGGGGATAGTGTTTTCCCGTTTTATATCTGACGTGCCGACCTGTGTAATGTTCAGATCTCATTTTGTTTTGAGCGAGGATTTTATTAACCTTAAATTATTTTGGTAATATTTTAAATTTCTTCTTTCCTCGTCTCGTTAGTGTGGTCTCTTAAAGACTCTGTTTAATATATCACCACTTATGATATGTATTTTATTATTCCACGGTCCGTTGCCTGGATACTCTTCGGGATTGTTATCCGTTCTTGTTTTTCTAGGAAACAATGTAAATTTTTCATGTCGACTTAAGGTCAGTCATATTGAATTTTCATGCAGTACGCACGTGCCTTACCTTTGCTCCTGAGTAACTAAAAGATTTCAAGAATTATCTTATTAATTTCCAAGAGATATCTTCTTGGTGGTTTGAGCTTGTCATTCTTCGAACCTATACGATAATAATGTATTATTTTCGGAATCTAATTCTGCTGATGTAGAGTATAATTGGTTCTCGCATAATTGAACTTCTTCATTGAAATTAGGTAATTAAATTCCATCTCCTTCTTAATTTTATTGGTTCCTTGCTTCTTGATAATTAATTTAATTGTTCTATTTATTACTATTTATGTTACATCATTTATTTAACATGCATGTAAAGATGTTCTTTTCTTTACCCCCCAGGGGCTCACTTCTAGTGGGCGTGGGTTGGCGACCACGGGGCCCCAGCTGAGTCCGGCATTGCTTCCACTTACTTGTGCCGGGCTTCTCTCTGTCTTCTTTCCTGTCGACCTCACTTGGTCAACTCTTGTTCTCTTCCGACCCCGACGGTATTAGGGTATCCGAGGCCTGGGGAGTCTCTTCCTTTCCCGCCTTAATTGGCCCTTGTCTCATCTTTTCTGATTCCCTCCTTTTGCGAGGGGTCAGCCTTCTTTTTCTCTTCCTTTTACCTCCTGCCTTCTGCTTAAGGCCCTCAAGGAGGCCGGGTGTATGTAGCCCCACCACTTTTGGTGCACCCTAGATAATGCTACACCCTCAGGGGCTCACGGCTGGTGAGTTCGGGAGTTGGCGACCCCGAGGGATTCCTGAGCTGGGTCCGTGTTCCCCTTTTGTCCCTTCTCTTTGGGGCGGACCCTCTCCTCTCTCCCCTCTCCTCTCCTCCTATCTCCTCTCCTCTTTCGTTATCATTGTCGCTGTCACCCAGATCATTAGGGGCCGATAACCTAGATGTTAGGCCCCTTAAAACAGCAATTATCATCATCATCATCATCTCATCTTTCCTGATACCCTCCTTGTGTGAGGGGTCAGCCTTCTTTTTCTTTTCCTTTTACCTCCTGCCTTGTGCTCAAGGCCCTTAAGGAGGCAGTGTGTATGTAGCCCCACCACTTCTGGTGCACCCTAGATAATGCTACACCCTCAGGGGCTCACGGCTGGTGAGTTCGGGAGTTGGCGACCCCGAGGGATTCCTGAGCTGGGTCCGTTATTCCCTTTTGTCCCTTACCTCCGGGGCGGACCCTCTCCTCTTTCACTTTCCTATCTGCCTTTCATGGCTCTCCTTCCTTCCAAGTCCCTCCATCCGCATTCTCCGCGGGTTGAGGGCATTTCTTTTCCTTCTGTCCTTTTATTTGCCTTATTCTCCTTTAGTTTTCCATTTCTTCTTGTAGTATATAGGTTAGTAGTTAGTTTTAGTTTTAAGTTCGCTTTTCATTTTCATCTTCACGATCACCCAAACCATCAGGGGCCGATAGCCTAGATGTTAGGCCCCTTAAAACAACAATTATCATCATCATCATCATCTTTTCTTTAATTATATTTAATGTTATGACATGTGTTTCGTGTTTTCTTCACGTTTGGATTTAGTGCTCTTCTCTCAATTTAAATGCAACCTGGGTATGGTAATTTGTCCAGCCGTTCCATACACATACCCTAGTTACTCTCTGTTTTTATTTATTTATTTATTTATTTTTAAATTGCTTGTAGTTTTTTTTAAATTGCTAATCTGTTAGTGTTTCTGAAGGTAACTTGTGGGTACATACTTTGGTACCTAGTCGCGTGGTTTTGTTTCTACTTTGTATTTTGTTGAGAGAATGTGTACTGGGTTTAACTTGGAGAAGGCTTAGACATAAAAGGGTTACATATTCAGAAAAATCTTGTATTAATCCTATGTTATTTTATGTTTCATGTCGACTATAAATGGAGCAACGGAATCTTAGGGCAGCTTACAGTTTGACCAAAGAAGAAATTATCTATGAACTCCTTATTAGAGGTTCTACTTCTTCTGGAAATAGGGAAAGGGATCTGATATTACTGAATGCAGTTACGGATAATCCTGTACGTGTACCAAACTGGAGGAAATTTGACTGGACGTTAGTTAAGTCCCTTATTGTACCATCTGTTGAAAGTTTAATTGTGGTTTTTCATTCATTAAACTCCGACTGTGCTCTGTCTAATTCTCAACTTACCAGATTTAAGGTCCGCTGTTTACATTGGTACCATCGCCTTCGTGATTTAATAGAAGTTTGGCAGGATAAAGATCCTGAATTCCATTTAAAATTAATTTCCTTCGTGCTAAACTTGTTGATTGTTTTTTTTTTTTGCGTTATTCCCAAATAATAGTGAGAGTGCGAGTGTTAACCCTGTTGTGTGTGCAAATGAAGGGGTTCCTTCTATTAGTGGATTGAACGAATTGGTGCATAATATCAGTGTTGAAAGCAATTTAGGAAGTTTTGGTGGATCTTTGTCGAATCATAGTGAACCTACAGCTATGTATAATCAGGAAAACTATCCAAGTGCGTGCAGAATATCTGAGGTTAGGTCTGAGTGTAGCAATGTCAGAACAGGATCGAACTCATCACGTCATAACCTTGAAAATCTTGATGATATAAATGTTTCCTTTGCTAATGTGTCCATTTCTGGTGATGCGAACAACCAGGTTAGGGGTAATTTATCAAATGCTAGGTCAAATGTTGAAAGATTATCGCCCCTATGTTCTGAAAATCCTTTTAATCCTATGAATTTAGAACATGATGTGTCATCTAATGTAAATAATAATCCTCGTGTGGAGTTTAAAATGGGAATTAAGTTTGGTAGTGTACCTCATCCCTTAAATGCTTGCATCCAAAATCTAGAGATGTGCAACGGTAACGATGCTAACCTGTTAATTAAATTTTTAAAGCAATTTATTGAACTTACTGACAATGCTGTAAGATTTGGGTGTTCTGATGAACAAATTTCCAACCTGATCTTTCCTTATACCTCTGGTTTATTAAGAGAAAAGTTAATTGTAGCCATGGAAGGTTGTTATTCCATTGATCGATTCCATCGTGAAATATTAAGTTCTTTTATTCCTAGTCGTGCTTTGAGTATGCTGATGCAGAATTTTTTCTATAGAGTTCAGAGATTCGAAGAGTCTTTAAATGATTATGTAACTGATATCAAGTCTTATGCTAGAGATTTTTCTGTACAATTAAGTGAACAACAAATTGTGGCTTCTATATTGGAAGGAATTAATCCAGAAAGCAGGTCATACTTGACCACATGCAGTATTCCCATAAATTTCTCTGATTTAAACAGATTTGTGTTGAACTCTGGTATTATCAAGCACTCCGATTCCTTGAGAGTTGCCGATGTTCCTCCACCTAATTTTAATTTTAATCAATCTCAGGATTATGGAAATCCTATCCGTTATGATAGCTCGCAAGGCTCTCGTTTCCAAAATAGAAATTCCTTCGATTCGAGTAATCGCACATCGAATAACAGGAGAAGATGTGATACTTGTGGATCATTTCAACATATTGCTAAATGGTGTCTACACCACAGTGAACCGCCCCACGCTTGGCCGCGCCAGTTTACCTCCTATGAACCCTTTAGTATTGCAGTGTTTATATGCAAGAATCTTTATCAAGGGGTCGCGCTCAGTTCATAGTGTGATGTTTCCGTTCGCCAAACAACATGCTCTACTGAGGGATGGGTCATAGGATTAAAACTATAATTAAGAAAGGAAGTGACAAGACGTAGAATAATAACATAATTTAATGACTATTAGTGCATAAAATGAATATAAACAACAATAATAATCCTCCCTGAATTTTCCCATGACAGAAATATCTATCAACGTTGAGGAGTCAGACGGATCTCCCCCTCATAAAAATGTGGATCCTAGTTCCACTAACTTGCATTGGGATTTTATGTACGCGTAATGACTAACTACGAGGAATGAGTACTTGGATGACTGTTAGTTTACAGCGGGTAACAGCCACGATGCTTACGAACAATCATCTCGTAAATCAACGTTTACGGATATAGGACATAACACTAATAAAAACCCTTAAAAATTAATGCTGACACACAATCTAAAATCTAATATTTACAGGAATCTCCCTCGAGACCCTCCTTCAGTGCGATGATGCATCTGACAAATGAGCTGCCAACACGGCCAATTGCTCAATACACAAACAAGGAAAAGACAGCATCGCACGTGACTGCACGGTTCACTAATACGGAACATAAACATGGAATGAAACCAACAACAACAAAAGCCTCACTGGCTGAGATTACCTTATATGAACAAAAATGCACGTTAAGCTAACGCTTCGGAGATTATAGTGATTCGTAGGCAACTCCCATTTATTTAAACAATTTTTATCATCGATCAGTTCTTATTCTGTATTTCAAGTAATTTTACGGAGCCAACAAGCACTCCACTAATGACCTCGATGCAATCTTTCAGCCCGCCTTGTGAAAACAGCTTCCCCCTTCCCTCACTCTTGTCATCGTCCAGCTCCAGTGTGTAAAAATAACCTGACCAACTGTCCCGTTATCTCGTAGAATCAACAGCAACAATTCTCAACCACATAAACATATGGTAAGACATTAATCGATATAGCCACATACGTCCTCGCAAGGTAACGATATGGACTTGGCACCAAGCTGACAGAAATCAGTCTACGTTGAAATTCCCGCTTGTAATGACCAATAAAATACACACACTGCTGGGAATGACATAACATTTTTCACACAGGTCGGTTGAATCAGATGCTCACAATCTATTTAAGAATATTAAAACCTACGAGAGAGCTGACTGCTCTTCGCCACAACTCACATTGCTCCAAAGGCAATAAACTCACTGAATCTGATCAATAATAAACATTACAAAGATTAATTTACCATCCAATCTACTGTATGATTATATTAATTCAGTCCTACTTCTGAAACACAATATATCTCCGAGAGACGTTTCTTAACCGCTTTACGTACACATATGCAAACACGGTTGTCCACATAGCCACGTTAGTTAAAACAAACAAACAAGAACTTACGACTATAAAAATTTGTGCGAGCTGTATCCATGCAAAAGATGTGTCAGACCAAAACTAAATACACTACGTTAATCAACACAAGCAAGATATTTACGAACAAAATATGTCCCATATACCATAAGTTAACTTGTCAGATAATAAGAATATTATTCAGTACTCATCCTCGGCCAGTCACCGTCAGCGAACATCTCCAGCCATCTCCCTACTTAATGCTGCTTAGCTCATCTCAAACATCTCGACGGAGTGTTGACAGTTCCAAACTTCTTCCAGGATAAGCGATGTCATCTCTCGTGCTGATGCAAAAAGTTATAGATTATTATACACTCGATTTCTGTCTGCTAAATTCACCGTTTTAGGTACGTATTTCCCCAGAACAGTCTGTTGGCGAATTGTCGATGATACTGTCCCTACAAAATAGTACTGTGACTATCTAGCACACTGAATTTAACACATTTGTATTAATAAAAATCTGTGTCCTCGTGACACGCAAAGTACAAGTGCCTACGTCCTCAGACGCGCAAAATGTAGTAATAACCTGTGTCTTCCGACACACAATGTAATAATAACCTACGTCCTCAGACGCACAAATTGTAATAATTTTTCTTGGCTCTTCACGCCACTTATAAGTGAACTGGCCCTAGGTATCGATGGGGGGGGGGGGGGGGGAATTATATAAAAATTTCTCAAAATAATAGTGGTACAGGAATGAAACAAATATCACTGAACTCGTAAAATTGCGCAGGTCAAGAATATGCCCATTAATTCAAGAATCGATCGTAGAGATGTTGTATAGCCGATCTCCCGCGTTAATGCTAGCTATCGCGTGCCCAAGCTAGACTTGGCGCGTTCGTAAGCATTCATCTCTCATTGGTTCCACTTTTTCAATACGTTCGCGGTTTTTATCAGACCTCGGCCTCGTAGGAGTGACCAGTAGTACCATCAGCCTCTCACGTTACTGCATTATATTTTTTCTAGGCGCGAATAGTACAATGAACATGCCATAAGCGTGTCTCACCACGCGTCCCTTCTATTTTGAGGTGGCCACCATCTGTCCTTCTGAAACATTGCTAGGCTCTTTCTTTTCACAATCCTTAAGTATTTAGCCTTTTGTCAAACTGCAGCAGGTATGTCCCCACTGTCTCCAACAAATGCTTGAAGTTTCCTCATCTTCGTCTGGCTATTTCAAGACGCTGGTGGAAATATTAATTAATTGTAGAAATAAAACATCGAATCATTTATCCATCAGAGGATAAAGGGTTCAGTAAGGAGACTTCTTCGGATTGTCATGCATCAAATAGTTCTAAAATAAATTCTATGGAGGTAACTAATTATTTTGATGATGCCAGAAGTCTTAAACCTAAAGAGAGGTTATGTAGTCGCATTTCTGGAGTTTCTAAACATTGTTCCCCATTTATTGATATTTTGGTAAATAACGAACCTGTTACTGCTCTGATCGATTCGGGTAGTGTGAAATCATTTTTAAGTAAAAACTGGTTTGAAAATATGAGGTCAGTATACAAATTTGGAAAACTTATTAAAGAACCGAATAATTTTGTGTCAGCAAACAGTTCTAGTCTTGAAGTTTTAGGATTGGTAAACTTAAAGATCCGCATTTTAGATTTCACTTGGAGATAAGATTTTTGGGTTGCAAATAATTTATCTTGCGACGCCATTTTGGGTGCTGATTTTGTGTCTCATGTTGGGTTGTTACTAGACCTTAGAATCAGGTCATGTTGGTTTCGTTTTAAGCCTAATTTAAAATTAAACTTCAAGCCTTGTCTTAGTTTTTCCGGAGTGAATTCCTCCAAAGTTATATCTAGTTCCGACACCATTGAGGAGCTTAATTTTGAAAATCTAAAACCTGAACAAGCTGATAAACTTCGTGAACTGTGTCCATCCTTCCCTGAGGTTTTGACGAATAAGTTAGGGGTGACCAATCTATTGGAATACAAGATTGATGTTTCTGATAATATTCCAGTCAGTTCGCCTCCGTATAGACTAGCCCCTCCCAAGATGAAAATCTTGAAAGAGATAATCGACGAGATGTTAGATGAAGGGATCATTAGTAAGTCCACTTCCTCGTATTCGTCACCTATATTCTTGGTGCCCAAATCTGACGGTAAATTTCGTCCAGTAGTTGATTATCGAGCTCTTAATAAAAAGGTTATTCAGCAGTCCATCCCGCTTACTGATCTGAGATCTTGCTTTGCATGGTTTAGGGGTGCTAACTGGTATACGATTTTAGATCTGAATCGCGCTTACTTTCAGATTCCATTAACTGAGGATTCTAAACATCTAACAGCCTTCTCCACTGACTGGAATCTCTTTCATTTTAATCGTTTACCTTTTGGGATCTCCACGGGCGCAGCCATCCGAAGCCGATTGCTAGATATGGTATTTGATGGAATCAAGTTCAAGTTTGTGTATCATTATCTAGATGGCATAGTCATATTCAGTGAGAACTTTGATGATCATCTGGAACATATTAGTGAGGTTATGTCTCGTCTAAAGAAAGCTGGTCTTACCGTAAAACCATCTAAAGTTTCCTTTGCTAAACCTAAGATTTCATTTTTGGGACATATCGTAATATCGTCTGGAATTTCTGTGGATCATTCGAGAACCCAAGCGATTCGTGACTATAAGCCCCCCAAGAATGTTAAAGGTGTATCAAGGTTCATCGGTATGATGAACAATTTCCGTAAGTTCATTAACAATTTCGCTCAACGTGCTGCTCCTATAAATATGTTGAGGAAGAAGGGAGTTGATTTTGTTTGGGGTCCTTCGCAAGAAACAGCATTTGAAGATTTGAAATTAGCTTTGATAAATGCACCTATTTTGTCCATCCCTGATTTCTCCAAAACCTTTATTGTGCAAACCGATGCCTCCAATAGTGCTGTTGGTACAGTGTTACTACAAGACCATGGGAAAGGTAGATTACCTATTGCATACACTTCCCGCACTCTGAATGATCAGAAAGAAATTGCTCTGTTTATGAACTCGAAGGTTTGGCCGTCATGGATGCTCTTGGAAAGTACAAGTTGTATATCGAACATGTACCCTTCGAGTTAGAGACCGATAACCAAGCCTTGAGTTGGGTTCTTGGCAGACCTAGGAAAACTGGTCGAATAGCTCGTTGGGCCACTCGAATTTCTTCCTTTAAGTTCTCTGTACGTCACATCCGAGGGAGTGAAAATGTCATCGCTGATTGTTTAAGTCGGATGTGTGGTGACACTAATGTTGAGGTTGAGGAAAATGTGAAGTGTAACGCAATTTTGGAACATAACATGTCAAACGTAATTCTGTCTAACTGTCCCATGTTGTTTCGGGATGTATCTGAATGTCAAAAGGGAGATCCAGTTCTAAGTGAGATTATAAGAAAATTAGAGGTTGGTGAAGTTGTAAAACCATATTCCTTAAGGAATGGAATCTTGTGTTGTTTGGCCCGTTCTGATAGAACACCTAAGATTGTTCTTCCCACTGTTTTAGTAGGTGAGATCTTTAAATACCTTAATGAGTCTCCTATCGGTGGACATTTAGGAGTATTTAAGACCAGATTAAAAGTGAGGCAAAACTTTACCTGGAAGGGTATGGATGGTGACATCAGAAGACTGGTAAATAATTGTACGACATCTAAATTGGCTAAACCATCTCCTAACACTAAGGTTGGAATGTTATCGTCTCAACTTTCCAATAAACCCATGGAAAGATTGTTCGTGGATGTTGTCGGCCCGATGCCGCTGTCGAAGTTGGGTAACCGTTTTGTACTGGTTTGTACGGATGGCTTCAGTCGTTTTAACTGGTTGTTCCCAACTCGTTCAGGTACCACTGAGACGGTAATTAAATGTCTTAACCAATTTTTTGCTGTTTTTGGCCCCTGCCAATTTCTGGTATCAGATAACGCGAAATGCTTTACATCACATGTTTTCCGCAATTTTTGTTTCGAGTTTTCCATTTCCCATGTGACATCTTCTATCTATTATCCTAAAGGATCGTATGCTGAGAGGGTGAACCGAAACCGTCTAGCTGCGTTAATTGCTTACCATCATAAGGACCATAGTTTATGGGACAGTTGCATTCCTTGGTTGACTTATTCGTTCAACACTGCGGTGCACGAATCTCATCGTATCACCCCTTTCAATTTAATGTTCTCCTTCGTCCCAAATGCCCCTATATCTAATTTGTGGACTATTAATCAATTGTTGCCTGATAAAGTCATGAATGAGAACGTACGTTCTGTTTGGAAAAAGCCAAAAAATATATGAAGGTGGCACACGAGAAACTACAGCAGAGGTATAATAAAGGACGTAAACCTACGTCACTTCAGATTTGGGACATGGTTTTTCTCAAGAATTTTTCTGTTAAGGAAGTTGGTTCTGGAGAATCTGGCAAGCTAGTCACAAGATTCCGTGGCCCTTGTGAAATTATAAGTTTTATCACTCCGGTGACATTACTTGTAAAGGACCCTCAGAAAAAGAAAATATTTAGGGTGCATATGTCTCATGTTAACAGAGGTTGTGATGTTTCAAATTAATGATTATAAAGTTGTATTTTAAATTTGTAAAAGCAAGGAATCTCAAAAATTTGATGGGGAAACCTTAGTTAAAATTAGTTATGTATATTCTGTTAGCCAACATTTTTCCTATCATGTTTAACTATGGACTTGTCGTAACTGATGTTAATCAAAAAGTGTGATGAAGAAAGAAATGGACTATTGCTGTCGGAATACGGTTTGTTTTCAGATCAAATGTTGGTGATATCGTCATCCTGTTTGAAGAGCGTTGTGACTGTAGCGAATGTCCAGGGCCCGGACGTCGTGATGCTAAGCCGTGACCTCACCACTAAGAATGATCGAGTCTCCTCCTCCCTATGAAGACTCATTTCTGTATTTTATTGTATCAAAAAAGGATTGTACTACTGCTAAGTAAGAGCTGGAATTTTACGCATGTTGGTGGTTTTCAGATGCATGAAAAACCCTGGGCGTATCTAATCATCGAACGATCAGTTTGGTGTACAAGGTGTTGTGAGAACTGATGTATGTTTTCAGGTCATATTTTCTCGGTTTATTTTCTACCCCCCAATCTTGTGAACAATAATTGCCTATTGTCCAGCATTGTGTGGGGGAGAGATGACCCGTTAATAAATATTAACGTGCATTCCAGTCGTTTCCGCGGGCGGCTGCAGTTGCAAAACCTCGATCTTCACGGTATCTATTGGTGACAGTCCAAACAAGTGAGCCGGCTAGATTCAGCGTGATTCTGTCCAGTCGATGGCTCGCTCGATTGGCAAATGTTTGTACTTAAGTTTTGGAAAGCACGAGGTCTTACGATCTGCTCCGTTCGTGCCCGAACGGCCGCCATTGCTCTGGTTGTTCTGAATAAACAAACGCCAGTTGTGGAACTATTGCACGAAAGAAGAGATGTAGGAACGAATTCGCTGGTGAAAAACCGGGGATATCTGGCCTTTGGCCAGATAAATACCTTTCCCCGAGGATGTAATACTTTCTAATTGATTTCAACTTATCGTCCTCTACTTGGAAAACTGCGTCATCGCTTTTAAATATGGAGACATAAAAGGAATACGTAAATTGTAAAATCTGGCTACAGAAGTACATCTCGAAGAAGTCTTGAGTTGCTGTATGGTCACTAGGTTTGTAGACCCGAGTAACTATGAAGAAATAGTGCCAATGACTTAATTATTATTCGATGTAATATATTTTGGGGATAGTGTTTTCCCGTTTTATATCTGACGTGCCGTCCTGTGTAATGTTCAGATCTCATTTTGTTTTGAGCGAGGATTTTATTAACCTTAAATTATTTTGGTAATATTTTAAATTTCTTCCTTCCTCGTCTCGTTAGTGAGGTCTCTTAAAGACTCTGTTTAATATATCACCACTTATGATATGTATTTTATTATTCCACGGTCCGTTGCCTGGATACTCTTCGGGATTGTTATCCGTTCTTGTTTTTCTAGGAAACAATGTAAATTTTTCATGTCGACTTAAGGTCAGTCATATTGAATTTTCATGCAGTACGCACGTGCCTTACCTTTGCTCCTGAGTAACTAAAAGATTTCAAGAATTATCTTATTAATTTCCATGAGATATCTTCTTGGTGGCCCCCCAGGGGCTCACATCTTGTGGGCGTGGGTTGGCGACCACGGGGCCCCAGCTGAGTCCGGCATTGCTTCCACTTACTTGTGCCGGGCTCCTCTCTGTCTTCTTTCCTGTCGACCTCACTTGGTCAACTCTTGTTCTCTTCTGACCCCGACGGTATTAGGGTATCCGAGGCCTAGGGAGTATTTTCCTTTCCCGCCTTAATTGGCCCTTGTCTCATCTTTTCTGATTCCCTCCTTCTGCGAGGGGTCAGCCTTCTTTTTCTTTTCCTTTTACCTCCTGCCTTGTGCTCAAGGCCCTTAAGGAGGCAGGGTGTATGTAGCCCCACCACTTCTGGTGCACCGTCGATAATGCTACACCCTCAGGGGCTCACGGCTGGTGAGTTCGGGCGTTGGCGACCCCGAGGGATTCCTGAGCTGGGTCCGTTTTCCCCTTTTTGTCCCTTCCCATTGGGGCGGACCTCCTCCTCTCTCCCCTCTCCTCTCCTCTTTTCCTTCTATTTCCTTTTCTCTTTAAGATTCCCGCACTGTTTTTGTTACTCGAATCACCGTGTATCTAAATTCCCTTTTACCATTTTTTTAAAGGCATTTTTGATCTATGTTGCATTTTGTACGTCTCTTCGATCTAAATTACATCTCGCGATTGTTTTCAACCTCAATTGCATTTTGTAAAGATTGACAATCTAAATTGCTTTTTAGTAAGTCTTTCAATGCAGGCGTCAGGGCATTTTAGTGAGTATTTTGAATTTCAATTGCATTTTGTAAGTATTTTCAACCAAAACCGCATTTCGCACGAATTTTGAATCTAAATTGCATTTTGTTTGGTGGGCATTTTGCACATATTTTGATTCTCAATTGCATTTTGTGGGTATTTTGAATCTAAATTACATTTGTCAAGTATTTTCAATCTAAATTGCTTTTTGTAAGTATTGTCAATCCACATGAGTCGTTTGAATCTACCGTACATTTTGTAAGCATTTTCAATTTCAATTGCATTTTGTAAGTATTTTGAATTTCAATTGCACTTTGTGAATAATTTGGATTGGAACTGGGATATTTCAATCTGAATTGCATTGTGTATTTTCAATTTCAATTGCATTTTGTAAGTATTTTGAACCTCAATTGCATTTTGTACGTAATTTCGATCTCATTTGCATTTTGTAAGTATTTTGAATTTCAGTTGCATTTTGTAAGTATTTCGGCGCTACTTTGCATTTTGTACGTATTTTGAATCTAGCCTACGTTTTGTGGGTCTTTTTCAATCTATTCTTTTTGTGCAACTTTTCGTTCTAAATTCCCTTTTGTAGGACCATATTGTGAGTTGTTTCCATGTGAGTTCCTTTTTGTACGTATTTTCAGTCTTCGATAATTTTGTTCTGGTTTCCATTTCATTATCATTTTCGCTATCACCCAGATCATTAGGGGCCGATAACCTCGATGTTAGGCCCCTTAAAACAACAATTATCATCATCATCATCTTCTTGGTGGTTTGAGCTTGTCATTCTTCGAACCTATACGGTAATAATGTATTATTTTCGGAATCTAATTCTACTGATGTAGAGTATAATTGGTTCTCGCATAATTGAACTTCTTCATTGAAATTAGGTAATTAAATTCCATCTCCTTCTTAATTTTATTGTCCCCCAGGGGCTCACATCTAGTGGGTTGTGGGTTGGCGACCACGGGACCCCAGCTGAGTCCGGCATTGCTTCCACTTACTTGTGCCGGCTCCTCTCTTTCTTCTTTCCTGTCGACCTCCCTTGGTCAACTCTTGTTCTCTTCCGACCCCGACGGTATTAGGGTATCCGAGGCCTAGGGAGTCTCTTCCTTTCCCGCCTTAATTGGCCCTTGTCTCATCTTTTCTGATTCCCTCCTTCTGCGAGGGGTCAGCCTTCTTTTTCTTTTCATGTTATCTCCTGCCTTCTGCTTAAGGCCCTCAAGGAGGCCGGGTGTTTGTAGCCCCACCACTTTTGGTGCACCCTAGATAATGCTACACCCTCAGGGGCTCACGGCTGGTGAGTTCGGGAGTTGGCGACCCCGAGGGATTCCTGAGCTGGGTCCGTTTTTCCTTTTTGCCCCTTACCTTTGGGGCGGACCCTCTCCTCTTTCACTTTCCTATCTGCCTTTCGTGGCTCTCCTTCCTTCCGGGTCCCTCAATCCGCCTTCTTCGAGGGTTGGGGGCATTTCTTTTCCTCCTGTCCTTTATTTGCCTTATTCTCCTTTGGTTTTCCATTTCTTCTTCTAGTATGTAGGTTGGTGGTTGGTTTTAGTTTTAAGTTCGCATTTCTTTTTCATCTCCCGCGCGGTGCTTCTACGTTTTTATAAAGCACTGATTTTATCTAGGTTAGATTATGGCAGTGTAGCATATGGTTCGGCCCGTAAGTCAGTGCTTGTTAAACTGGACAGTGTCCACCACGGCGGTGTGAGGCTGGCGACGGGTGCCTTTCGGACGAGCCCAGTCGTCACCTTGCTCGCCGAGGCTGGCGTACCTCCTTTACACCTGAGGCGCCAACAAGTACTGCTAACCTATGCTGCAACAATTCGACAGATGCCCCTTCATCCAAGCTATCCATGTTTGTTTTCCAATCCGAATCGCCGGCTGTATGATGCGCTCGCCCGAGCCACTCGGCCGGCGGGGATTCGCTTGGATGACTTATACCGTCAGTTCCGATTTCCTTCTGTCTCCTGTATCGTCCGAGTACCTAGCAAGGCCCCTCCGTGGATGGTCTCTCGCCCTGATATCATCCTGGATCTCCACACCGGCCCCAAGTCGGACACGGACTCCTCCGTCCATCGGAGGCTGTTCCAGTCCGTGGTGACACGGTATCCGGGATCAGGGCTTGTATTCACGGACGGTTCGAGGGTAAACGAGAAAGTAGGCTGTGCATTTGTGGTTGAGGATCGTCGGTTTCTCTTTTCACTTCCCGAGGCCTGTAGCGTGTACACTGCAGAGCTCTATGCCATCTTAGAGGCTCTGCGGTACACGTTATCAGACGATCACCAGCACTTTCTTGTGTGTACTGACTCTCTGAGTGCGCTGCAAGCGATCGATGTGTGTTTCCCGAGGCACCCGTTGGTCCAGCGTGTGCACGACCAGCTCGTCAGTTCGCGTAACGCTGGAACCGGGGTGACCTTTGTGTGGCTTCCTAGCCACATGGGTATTGCGGGAAACGAGCTTGCTGATCAGGCGGCGAGAGAGGCAGTCGCACTGCCCTCGCTACCATATAAGGTGCCTGCTAGTGATGTGCGGTCTCAGTTGCGGCATTCGATCCTGTCGCATTGGGAGGAGGCATGGCGTGCCACGCCTCCACCTAACAAACTGAGAGGCATCAAGGAGACAACGAAGGTGTGGAACTCTTCCTTCCGATCTCTCCGGAAGGAAGCTGTGGTACTCTGTCGACTCCGGATCGGCCATGGGATTGCTACGCACTCCCACTTGCTAAAGAGAGAAGATCCTCCTGTGTGTACTTGCGGCGCCCACCTAACCGTGGCACACCTTCTCTTGGAGTGTGTGGATCTGGCCGATCTGCGAGGGACTCTTAAACTGCCTAATACCCTCTCCCTTATTCTCCGTGATGACGGGCCGTCAGCTGACCTCGTCATCCGGTTCATGAGGGAGAGTGGTTACTTTTTTAAGTTTTAATGTGTACGACTTTTAATTCTGGTTAAAACTGTTTTATGTTTTTTATTGTGTTATGTATTGTATTGTTCACTATGCCTTATTTGTTTTATCCTTTTTTATCATCCGCCTTTTATTCTTTTTATTCAAATAAGGCATAATTTTTGGGGGCTCACTGTCTGTTTTATAAACACCATTTTTGCTTCATCCTTGGCAGTGAGTTGTTTTTTATCTACAAACTTTCATTTCACGTCATTTCATTTCATTAGGGGCCGATAACCTCGATGTTAGGCCCCTTAAAACAACAATTATCATCATCATCATCTTTTTCATCTTCACGATCACCCAAACCATCAGGGGCCGATAACCTAGATGTTAGGCCCCTTAAAACAACAATTATCATCATCATTAATTTTATTGGTTCCTTGCTTATTGATAATTAATTTAATTGTTCTATTTATTACTATTTATGCTACATCATTTATTTAACATGCATGTAAAGATGTTCTTTTCTTTAATTATATTTAATGTTATGACATGTGTTTCGTGTTTTCTTCAAGTTTGGATTTAGTGCTCTTCTCTCAATTTAAATGCAACCTGGGTATGGTAATTTGTCCGGCCGTTCCATACACATACCCTAGTTACTCTCTGTTTTTATTTATTTTTAAATTGCTTGTAGTTTTTTTTATTGCTAATCTGTTAGTGTTTCTGAAGGTAACTTGTGGGTACAATTATGATAATTGTTGTTTTAAGGGGCCTAACTTCTAGGTTATCGGTCTCTAATGAAATGCAAACTATAACTAAAAACTAACTACTAACTAGAAGAAGAAATGGAAAACAAAAGGAGAATAACGCAAATAAAGGACAGGAGGAAAAGAATGCCCTCAACCCTTCAAGAATGCGGATTGAGGAACTTGGAAGGAAGGAGAGCCATGAAAGGCAGATAGGAAAGTGAAAGAGAAGAGGGTCCGCCCCCACATGTAAGGGACAAAAGGGGGAAACCGGACCCAGATCAGCCATGAGTCCCTGAGGTTCTAGCAATATCTAGGGTGCACCAGAAGTGGTGGGGCTACATACACCCTGCCTCCTTGAGTGCCTGGAGCAGAAAGTAGGAGACAACAGGAAAAGAAAAAGAAGGCTGACCCCTCTCAGGAGGGTATCAGAAAAGATGAGACAAGGGCCAAGGCGGGAATGTGAAAGACTCCCTAGGCCTCGGATAACCTAATACCGTCGGGGTCGGAAGAGAACAAGAGTTGACCAGGTCAGGTCGACAGGGAAGAAGACGGAGAGGAGCCCAGCGCAAGAAAGTGGAAGCCATGCCTGACTCAGCTGGGGGCCCGTGGTCGCCAACCAACGTCCCACTAGATGTGAACCGCTGAAAGTAACTCAAAGTTCGCACAGAATACGCGTCTGACCTGATTTCCTCCATGCCGAAGCACTTCGCGGAGGTAATTGCCAATGAAGGCAGTTGGTTCTCATACTAAACCATAGCAAGAGTATCGGCCCTTTCTAGGGCCATATGAATGAAAAGGCCTATGGCATAAAATTAATTTCGCCACATGCCTGTGAGTGTGTGTGTTAACTCTGCCTCTAGGCTTAAGCCCTAGTGCCGGTCTCAATCCCGCGGAAACGAGGAGAGGCACAATTGATTTCTTTGTTCGAAACGTATTCTGATGATGATGATAATTGTTGCTTTAAGGGGCCTAACATCGAGGTTATCGGCCCCTGATGAAATGGCGTGAAATGAAAGGATGAAGATAAAAACAACTCACTGCTATGGATGAAACGAAAATGATTTACATAAAATAGATAGTGAGCCCCAACAAATATGCCTTACTTGAATAAAAAAGAATAAAAGGTGGATGGTAAAACACAATAAAACAAATAAGGCATAGTGAACATTAAAATAGATGAACACAATAAAAATAAAAAACATAAAACGGACCTAACCTGAATTAAAAGTCTTAACTTACATTAAAACCTAAAAAAGTAACCACTCTCCCTCATGAACCGGATGACGAGGTCTACTGACGGCCCGTCATCACGGAGAATAACGGACAGGGTATCAGGCAGTTTAAGAGTCCTTCGCAGATCGGCCAGATCCACACACTCCAAGAGAAGGTGTGCCACGGTTAGGTGGGCGCCGCAAGTACACACAGGAGGATCTTCTCTCTTTAGCAAGTGGGAGTGCGTAGCAATCCCATGGCCGATCCGGAGTCGACAGAGTACCACAGCTTCCTTCCGGAGAGATCGGAAGGAAGATTTCCTCACCTTCGTTGTCTCCTTGATGCCTCTCAGTTTGTTGGGTGAAGGCGTGGCTCGCCATTCTTCCTCCCAATGCGACAGGATCGAATGCCGCAACTGAGAGCGCACATCACTAGCAGGCACCTTATACGGAAGCGAGGGCAGTGCGACTGCCTCTCTCGCCGCCTGATCAGCAAGCTCGTTTCCCGCAATACCCATGTGGCTAGGAAGCCACACAAAGGTCACCCCGGTTCCAGCGTTACGCGAACTGACGAGCTGGTCGTGCACACGCTGGACCAACAGGTGCTTCGGGAAACACACATCGATCGCCTGCAGCGCACTCAGAGAGTCAGTACACACAAGAAAGTGCTGGTGATCGTCTGATAACGTGTACCGCAGAGCCTCTAAGATGGCATAGAGCTCCGCAGTGTACACGCTACAGGCCTCGGGAAGTGAAAAGAGAAACCGACGATCCTCAACCACAAATGCACAGCCTACTTTCTCGTTTACCCTCGAACCGTCCGTGAATACAAGCCCTGATCCCGGATACCGTGTCACCACGGACTGGAACAGCCTCCGATGGACGGAGGAGTCCGTGTCCGACTTGGGGCCGGTGTGCAGATCCAGGATGATATCAGGGCGAGAGACCATCCACGGAGGGGCCTTGCTAGGTACTCGGACGATACAGGAGACAGAAGGAAATCGGAACTGACGGTATAAGTCATCCAAGCGAATCCCCGCCGGCCGAGTGGCTCGGGTGAGCACATCATACAGCCGGCGATTCGGATTGGAAAACAAACATGGATAGCTTGGATGAAGTGGCATCTGTCGAATAGTTGCAGCATAGGTCAGCAGTACTTGTTGGCGCCTCAGGTGTAAAGGAGGTACGCCAGCCTCGGCGAGCAAGCTGACGACTGGGCTTGTCCGAAAGGCATCCGTCGCCAGCCTCAAACCGCCGTGGTGGACACTGTCCAGTTTAACAAGCACTGACTTACGGGCCGAACCATATGCTACACTGCCATAATCCAATCGAGATAAAATCAGAGCCTTATAAAAGCGTAGGAGCACCGCGCGGTCCGCCCCCCATGATGTGCCGCTAAGAAACCGCAACATGTTGAGTTTCTTAGCACAGGTAGTTTTCAAACACCGCACGTGTGGCTCCCACGTCAATTTCTGATCGAAAAGTTTCTTAAAACTTTATTTTCGTTCAGATCGCGTTCTTATTTAGTTATTATTCATTTAAAAACATCCCTTCTACTCAAAACTCCGGTGGAATTGTACACAAAATTTTTCCCGACACCAAAACATAATGAAAATCTTTACTTACATGTTTAAGGTCGCTTTCTGACCTTTATTCTCGTTTGATGTGACATTTTGGCCCACCTTCTTGACCTACTCCATATTGTACAATCTCATCTTATGTACAGAAATTTCTTGACACATATTCACTATATTTAACACTGACAACATTTTTTTTATACACTGGTGTATCCGTTTTGAACACACATTAAAACACTAAAAAATATTACTCTGGTACATATTATAACACATATCACTGTGCATAAAACGCCTTCACTTTACCTAAAACACTTAAAATGACACTCTTATTTCTTTTCTTACAATATTTACACTTCACTCCAATCACACGGGTGTATCTCAACGATTTTTACAATTTCTGTCGGCTGTTGATGATCCCTGATGTGAATCCTATCGACCTGCATTGGACGTGTGATTTTACTCGTTCAAGTTGCTCTCTCCTACAAAGGAAACTACTGGTTTCAGTCTCTCAAAACCGCTTCTATTGTCTATTACTTGGCTTTACTTTATCTGCTTTTCCCCCCAGGGGCTCACATCTAGTGGGTTGTGGGTTGGCGACCACGGGGCCCCAGCTGAGTCCGGCATTGCTTCCACTTACTTGTGCCGGCTCCTCTCTTTCTTCTTTCCTGTCGACCTCCCTTGGTCAACTCTTGTTCTCTTCCGACCCCGACGGTATTAGGGTATCCGAGGCCTAGGGAGTCTCTTCCTTTCCCGCCTTCATTGGCCCTTGTCTCATCTTTTCTGATTCCCTCCTTCTGCGAGGGGTCAGCCTTCTTTTTCTTTTCCTTTTACCTCCTGCCTTGTGCTCAAGGCCCTTAAGGAGGCAGGGTGTATGTAGCCCCACCACTTCTGGTGCACCGTCGATAATGCTACACCCTCAGGGGCTCACGGCTGGTGAGTTCGGGCGTTGGCGACCCCGAGGGATTCCTGAGCTGGGTCCGTTTTCCCCTTTTTGTCCCTTCCCTTTGGGGCGGACCTTCTCCTCTCTCCCCTCTCCTCTCCTCTTTTCCTTCTATTTCCTTTTCTCTTTATGATTCCCGCACTGTTTTTGTTACTCGAATCACCGTGTATCTAAATTCCCTTTTACCATTTTTTTAAGGCATTTTTGATCTATGTTGCATTTTGTAAGTCTCTTCGATCTAAATTACATCTCGCGATTGTTTTCAACCTCAATTGCATTTTGTAAAGATTGACAATCTAAATTGCTTTTTAGTAAGTCTTTCAATGCAGGCGTCAGGGCATTTTAGTGAGTATTTTGAATTTCAATTGCATTTTGTAAGTATTTTCAACCAAAACCGCATTTCGCACGAATTTTGAATCTAAATTGCATTTTGTTTGGTGGGCATTTTGCACATATTTTGATTCTCAATTGCATTTTGTGGGTATTTTGAATCTAAATTACATTTGTCAAGTATTTTCAATCTAAATTGCTTTTTGTAAGTATTGTCAATCCACATGAGTCGTTTGAATCTACCGTACATTTTGTAAGCATTTTCAATTTCAATTGCATTTTGTAAGTCTTTTGAATTTCAATTGCACTTTGTGAATAATTTGGATTGGAACTGGGATATTTCAATCTGAATTGCATTGTGTATTTTCAATTTCAGTTGCATTTTGTAAGTATTTTGAACCTCAATTGCATTTTGTACGTAATTTCGATCTCATTTGCATTTTGTAAGTATTTTGAATTTCAGTTGCATTTTGTAAGTATTTCGACGCTACTTTGCATTTTGTACGTATTTTGAATCTCGCCTACGTTTTGTGGGTCTTTTTCAATCTATTCTTTTTGTGCAACTTTTCGTTCTAAATTCCCTTTTGTAGGACCATATTGTGAGTTGTTTCCATGTGAGTTCCTTTTTGTACGTATTTTCAGTCTTAGATAATTTTGTTCTGGTTTCCATTTCATTATCATTTTCGCTATCACCCAGATCATTAGGGGCCGATAACCTCGATGTTAGGCCCCTTAAAACAACAATTATCATCATCATCATTTATCTGCTTTAACTAGGCGATAAATGTCTTTACTTTGCCGTCACCTCTATTTATATATGGTGGTCTATCGCCCCCTATAGTTTCTATATCTTGGCCTCCCTTCGAGGACCGTATACTGTCTATCGTACCGTTTAGTTTCTATATCTTGGCCGCCCTTCGAGGACCGTATACTGTCTATCGTATATTTTTGACGTTTTCTCACTAGAGTACGTTTTCCCTCTGGTTTCGAACCTAAGTTCCTAAGTTCCTTTCGCTTGAACTTCTATCTTTCGCGATCGTAATTACTGTTTATTCTTGTCCTTTACAGGATTTAATGTCTTTAACAATGTCTTTACTAGACGTAACGCCGTTTATTTGTTGGAGTTCTTATAACTTCGTAACTGTATTGAACTAGTGTTCTTCTGGAACTCGAAGTTCCCTACTGATCGCTGTGTCTTACTTTGGCGATATTGCTTTAAAGTCCGTATATTTAATGTTCTTTATAATTTAGGACTCTTCAAAGTCTCGAACTGCTAACCCTCAGCGCAGCGTACTTATATCGTAACTGGTCTACACTCGGTGAACTTGTAGCATAGCCTCCCACAGGCTCTGGATCGATGTCTGATACAGCTTAACGTCCCCCTCACGGGCTCTTGAATACTGCGTATACGATGTGGTGCAGCACTTCCGCTCACGGAATGCTCGTAGACTGAGTGATTATGATGCTCCAGCGTCACGCCCCCCTGGACGGACTAATACTGCATGATGCGTCGTGACGCCCCCCTCGGGCTCTTGAATACTGTTCTTCCGGCGTGATACAGAGTAACACCCCTCACGGGCTGTCAGAGTAACTGCATGTTTGGTCTGGCTCTGCCAGGAGCTTTATACTATTCAGCCACAAAAAGATAAAACTCTAGTCCTTTTCGTGACCAACTTTTGAACTAATTGTCGCACAATTATAAAAATTATATATCCAGAAAGCTCGTCTTCCAAACGTAAAATAATCTTCCTGTGCATGGAAATCGATCGTGCATTTCCGAGATATTAATTAATTTCTCGTCCTCAACTGTGTGGGTGGTGCTGTTCTTTTTTTATTCTCCCACTCCTTGGGTCTCGGTGAACCCCCAATGACGTCTACTTGCGTTTGCAGTTTTCTCCTGTGCAATTTTTACAAGGTTTTTCTTTACACAAAAATCTCTAATCCAAATTGATTCACCGTACTGTATCTGGTTACTTATTTTTATACTCGTAAACGGGTTAAATTTAATTATTCCTGTTCTGACTCAGCAGCGAGGTTGCCATATTCCTGCAACGTAAGAGCAATTTCCGAGTCCAGCTTCTTCGTCTTACAGTCAAAATTTTCCACTCGTTCTAATAATATCCATGACTGGCTCCTTATAAATGTCAAGAGGCATGAGCTCATCTAAGGAACACCTGGCCCTAGCGCTTGCACAATGTTAGGCTATAATCCTGGCTTGAAATCTCTCTCCGTTCCCTTAGAAACTGTATGATTCTTTCATTCTTTTCTCAAAGTACATGGATTCGACTCTCTTTGAGGCCATGGTACATGGGTTCAATATCTCCTCAGATGTATGTGACCTGGTAGCAGTCCGGGAAGCTGACCGTTCGATTGAAGGTCACCATCCCATGGGCACGGCCGAAGTCAGCAGCCACCTGGTCCCAGTCCAGATGCAGTCTTCTTCTCTTGAACGCCGCCTCGACTATCGCCTGCAGCTCGCCTGGTTCTGCTCCCCCCAGGGACTCACATCTTGTGGGCGTGGGTTGGCGACCACGGGGCCCCAGCTGAGTCCGGCATTGCTTCCACTTACTTGTGCCGGGCTCCTCTCCGTCTTCTTTCCTGTCGACCTCACTTGGTCAACTCTTGTTCTCTTCCGACCCCGACGGTATTAGGGTATCCGAGGCCTAGGGAGTCTCTTCCTTTCCCGCCTTAATTGGCCCTTGTCTCATCTTTTCTGAAACCCTCCTTCTGCGAGGGGTCAGCCTTCTTTTTCTCTTCCTTTTACCTCCTGCCTTGTGCTCTAGGCCCTTAAGGAGGCAGGGTGTATGTAGCCCCACCACTTCTGGTGCACCCTAGATAATGCTACACCCTCAGGGGCTCACGGCTGGTGAGTTCGGGAGTTGGCGACCCCGAGGGATTCCTGAGCTGGGTCCGTTTTCCCCCTTTTGTCCCTTACCTTTGGGGCGGACCCTCTCCTCTTTCACTTTCCTATATGCCTTTCATGGCTCTCCTTCCTTCCAAGTCCCTCAATCCACCTTCTCCGAGGGTTGAGGGCATTTCTTTTCCTTTTGTCCTTTTATTTGCCTTATTCTCCTTTAGTTTTCCATTTCTTCTTCTAGTATGTAGGTTATTAGTTAGTTTTAAGTTCGCTTTTCATTTTTCATCTTCGCGATCACCCAAACCATCAGGGGCCGATAACCTAGATGTTAGGCCCCTTAAAACAACAATTATCATCATCATCATCTGGTTCTGCTGGAACTCCATTACTGGCCAGCATCATCCTCGTGATGGCCTCGGGTTTTGGCCACCGAATTCTCTTCCCAGACGAGTGGTTGTTCCTGACCACGATAGTCATTGCGGCCTCCAACAGTGGTGGTTCTTCCATCCTTGATAGCTTATGCTGACCCTCCAGCGTGGTGTATATGCTGGAGGGGTCTGCGTCTGTCCTGGAGCCACTGTCTGCTATCATCATTCCCTCCAGAGAGGACGTTAGTTGTTTGTTCTCCCCTTCGGTCATTTTGCCGTGTCCACGTTTAGGTGAAGTACAGATGTCACTGGTGATGGTCCTGGTGCTGGTGCTGATGTTGGTGCTGATGTCCGGGTTGGTGTCGGGGTCCGTCTTCCGGTAGGTCCCCATCATCGCCTTAGGTGCCTTGGCTTCGTCGACCTGGTAGGATCTCGGCTGGTGGTGATCCTCCCGTCTCCTCCTGTCCCGCTGCGTCTGTGCTGGAGATTTCCCGAAGGTGGAGCTCTCCGGGTGATAGACGCCACCATGATGAAAGTTGGTATACTTCAGTGAGGGGCTCGCCTCCACGCGGTCCTCATGAAGTCCCGGTGGATGGAGACTCCCCACTGCACCATGGTGTTGACCAGATGCTCGGCCAGCTGCGGGTTCAGGAATAACCTGTCGACTACTGCCTGGTTCCATGCTGGGAATGTTCCTCTGGCTCCTAGAACGAATGGATAAACAACAACATTAGCCACCTTGTGCCTGCTTCGTATTTCCCTGAGGAAGTCCTCTTTCAGGTACTTGGTTTGCTTAATGTTGTACGCTCGTTCCAGGCTCCCTTGGTGTTCCCAGGAGACTCTCACTTCAATGATGGAGACTTCTTCGGAGGATGCGTCATGTACAAGAAGATGTGGCACATAGCGATCCTCCTTCCTGGTGATTCTTGGCGCGTCCACGACAGTCCATCCCTTGGTCTGGAGTTCCTTCCTGAGCATCGCGACGGCGTTGTTGTGTCGCTGGATCCTCGTGTAGTGAGTTGTGGGACATCTCTGCAGGACGTGGTATAGAGATTCCCTCTCCAACCGCATCCCACAGGTAGGGTTGCGACAGGCTGTTTTGTTCCCGTCCCGGACGTATGGCGGGCCTCTTGTTGGTAATAGGCCTATTCGTAGCTGGATAGCTCCGATGTAGTCTCGGGCTTTCCAGAACGGGGGAGGATGAAGGACCCATTTAGATGAAATAGATGTCATCTCCCTGAGCCCCTCACCCAACGCCGTTTGATGTAGCTCCCTTGTCCAATACGTCCGGTTTGCTTCCCTTGACGTACCACGTCCCCCGATGATCCGTTCCAGCTTAGCCATGAGGTTCATCACTGGTGTTGTCCCAAGAGCTGTTTTAACCTGTTGGTCCCCTTCTATCTTTAGCCTTTGTAGCCTCCTGTAATAGATGTTGGGAATTTGGTGGAGCAAGCAAGGGATTGACAGTCCACCATTCCTTACAGGGGGATACAGGTAGCCTTTTGGTGTTTGTGCAGGGATGTGCAGAGTTCGTTTCACGAATCCCCGGATTGCGTTATCAAGGTACTTTAACTTAGCTGCAGTGAGGTCTTGGTTCTGCATCCTGTGGAATAGTCGCGGAATGAGGTAACGCTGTAGTATGTTCATCTTCTGCCAAGGCTTTAACGGTGCTTGCCTTAGCCTTGACAGCATTTCCTCCAGGTTTGCGGGGGATGGTGAAATTACCCCTTCCTGGTCATAGTTATGCCCCAAGTACTTCAGCTGTGAGCCGTGGTGGATCGTCGGAATTTTCTCTCCTTTAATATCCAATAAAGGCTCCGTACTCACCACGGTTCTCTTAGTTCCTGGGACTACCGTCCTCTGGAGGGCTCTACATTTAGCGACGTTTACTCTCATCCCGTGCCTATCTAAGAAGTCTGTCATTACCTTGATGTGTGCTCGCATTCCGGAGATATTAGGAGCCAATAGTACCAGGTCGTCTGCAAACGTGACTTCTGTTCCCTCGACGTTTACCCCTCGGCGATGGTGTAGCCTCTCAATCAATTGGTCAAGGACCAAGTTGAAGAGAAACCCACTCAATGGATCGCCCTGCTTCACCCCTCGCCTCATTGGGATTCTCCCGGTTCTTATTCCTTGGCACTCGATGATTGTAGATGAGTTGGTGTATGCGGCACTTATGTACTGCACTGTATCCTCATCAATGCCCCTACCTCGTAGAGCGTCTACTATTGAAGGCAATGAGACAGTGTCAAATGCCTTCTCCAGATCGACGCTCACAAGTTATAGTGGGCGTGATGAGCTAATAGAGTGCCGCATTATCATATTCATAATCATCGAGTTGGCCATGGTTCCATCGATGTTGCTGAATCCCCGCTGTGCAAGGTGGAGTTGCACAGCGCTCAGCCTCTTCAGCAGTTCCTTATGGAGGGTGCGGAGGATCAGTGAAGCGATCGTGATGGGGCGCCAGTTCTTAGGGCTCTTCAAGTCGCCTGTTTTGGGTAACAGTACCGTCCTGTTGATTTTATAGTAGGTCGGGTATGAGTTTCATGCCAAGCATGATGTTCATAACCGCGACCACGTCCGGGAGATGCGCAGCCCTCAGTTGTTCACGACGTATTCCGTCAGGACCGGATGCTGTGTCCTTTAGGGCTCTTAGTTGCTCTTTTACTTCGCGGAATCTCACCGGACTTGATACCTGGTACTTCGTGTCCTCAGCTGGTGGTCTTGCTCTCCACTGATGTGGGCGCTTTGTGAAACGTTGTGTAAACTCTGTCCGAATCTCCTGCTTAGTGGGGTGCTCTTTCGTAGTAGGGTCCTTTCCAGTGAGGATCTCTTGGGGGACAGCGGCGGTGTTCTTGATGTATAGCCTCTGGATTCGGCTGAATTCAGCGGCTCGTTCCGTAGCTTTCCTTCCTTTCCTTTTCTTGTGAAATCCTTTGGGCGGTGGTCTGTTCTTCTTCCTTCCGTCAGTACCTAGTCTGGCCACGTGGTGGGTAAACGCTTTGATGTCCTCAGCGATTCCCTCCCTCGGGTGATGTGTCAGAACCTTCCTGACCAGGTTACCGACGGTTGGCGAACATTGATGTTGGATCGCCCTGAGGAACATACACATTTTCCCGTCCGGGACGTTCCTACAGGATGCATCCACCCTTGGAATTACAAGATAGGGTGGTCCTTGGTTCGCTGCCGCTGTTGCTGCTGGAGTGGTCTTCTGTGATGCTGGTTGTGGTTGTGGTGACGGCGCTTCGGCAGGTTCGGGATTGGCCGCTTCCTGGTGAGTCGTCGACGCTGGAGCTGATGGTGTTGCGGTGGCTGTGCGCGGCGTTGTCTCTGCTGCTGCTGCAACTGCTGCCGCTCTGGTCTTCCTGGTAGTCTTCTTCGTCGAGTCTCTTCTGGGTTCGGCCGGGCCTGGTTCCGCTTCCACCGTCATGGTGTCCACAAGTTCGTCTGCACGTTGTTCAGTCAGCACCGTTGCCATCATGTCGTTATATCTTCTGGAGAGACGCAACTTCTTGATGCCTTCAACCGGTCGTCCGCACGCTCTAGCGAGTCTCCGAGCTACCTCGATCTTGAGTAGTCCGCTCTCCAGGCGTAACTCCATCTCGCATAGCTCGCGGATTTCTTCCTCAGAGTATTGAGGGCGTGATGTAGGGATCCGCTCCTCACGAGTTGCCAGATCAGTCTCCTGATACTGTACAGGGTGCGCTTTCTTCTGGTGCTGTCGCAACCCTTGGTAACTCTTGAATACTCTTTGGCACAGGTGACATTGCTCTTCGTCCGGTTGATTTCTCTGGCATCTGCGAATGTGTTGCTTCCCGAGGTCTGGTGTTCTGGCCGTCAGGTCTGCTCCACATTTCGGGCACGTTTGTTTTCCCACGGCGGAAGTTGTTGCTCTCGACTCCGTTCGTTCAATTTCAGTTCTTCTTGCCTCGATCTGCTGACCTTCGCACATTTCAGATGTTAATGTGTTAGGGTTGCCGGGAGGATTATTTCCATTCCCAGCAATTTGTCCTTGATTCGGGGGAGCCGCTATCTTGGGTTTCCTCCCCCATCCGAGGCATTGTTTCATCTTTTTCATAGCAATTGGTTGCAGTAAAACGGGTTGCTAGCCCAGGATTACCTTGCGTATTAGGGCGCCCCCCGCCTCCATAGTTAGCTCGAGTCTAGCAGTGACTAGGTTGACTCTTTTCCCGGCGGACACGTGGTCTTGCTAAAGGACCGGACGTTATGGTAGGCTGACAATGGTAGGTTCTGAATCAGCAGGGTTGATGGTTTCCATACTGACCAGCAGACCAAAGTCTTTGTCGTTAGGACCAGGAAGTCCTAGCGGAGACTATGACGTGAGCTATCCTGGTGGTCACCCCCTAGCATCTAGTAGTAGTATTATCTACATACTAATGGTTAGTTGGACACCAAGTGCTCGCACAATTTCTCGGATACTAGACATTCGTCCGACACCTCTCAGGCAAAGCCCATCGATTTTGTTCGCTCAAAGACACTTTATTTCTCAAAGAGTACGAAGTTATTCTGGCTTATCCCCCAGTGGGCAAATTTACAAGTCTGATGGACTGATACTGATACAATAGGTGCTTTTATAGCACAGCAAGGTTCTCTTCATTTTTGGCTTTTTCTTCTTCTTGATGTTATGGTCGTCTTCTCTCGTTCAGTCCGGCTCTCGTTCCGTGACCTCGTCCAGCAATGTTGTCATCCTGGTGTGATGTGTCTACATATACTGGACGGTGTAGCAGTCCGGGAACGGGACCGTCGGGTTGAAGACGACTCGACCATGCGTAGTTCCATAATCTTTCGCCACCTCGTCCCAGTCCAGTGTCAGGTTGCGACGCCGGAACACCTCCTCCACGAGCCGCTTGACGAGTTGTGGTTCAGGCGGCACACCATTTGACGCCAGGTTCATCTTGGTGATGACGTCAGGGCGGGGCCACCTGATCCGTTGCCCGTGGGTGTGAAGGTGCCTCGTCACCAGCGTCATGGCAGCATCCAGGACCGGAGTTTCCTCCAGTCTTGCCAGCTGGTGTTGCGTCGCAATCTTGTTGTAGATGGTCTCTGGCTATGGATCTAGAGAGATGGCGTCCTCCTCATCATCCGTTTGCGTAGCTGATGTTTTCGTCAACGATGAATCCTCAGGCGATGCTAGAAGGTCCAGACGGTCTCGATGGTCTAGACGTTCTGGATGGTCTGGATGGTCTGGCTGGTCAGGCTGGTGTTGTCGCTGAGTCACAGGGTCTGCAGATGTTGTTATGCGGTACGTTCCCATCATCCTGTCGAGCTGCTGGTTGTTGCCGTTGATATGGTAGGAACGCCTCCTGGCTTGGCGTTCCTCCCGTCTGGCTTCCTCACTCCTGGTGTTCTCCGGTTTCATCCCTCCTGATGCTCCAGGGTTGTAGATCCCGCCGGAGACGAACCTCACGCCTCTCAACTTTTGGGGTTTCTTCTCCACGTGGTCCTCATAAAGTCCCTGTGGATGCTGATCCCCCATTGGATGACTGCGTGAGCTAGATGCACTTGGAGAGAGGATGGTAGGTTGAACTTCCCCCAAACAGCTAGGCTCGATTCTGGTAATGTGCCACGGGCTCCTATAACAAAGGGATACACGTTGACATTAGTCGTCTTGTACCTAAGTCCGACTTCCCGGAGGAAATCCTCCTTTTGGTATTTCGACTTCTTAATGTCGAACGCGCGTTCCAGGCTCCCTTTGTGTTCCCATGACACGGTGACCTCGATGATGGAGACTTCTTGGTGTTGTTCGCTATATACCAGGAGGTCCGGTATATAGCGATCCGCCTTCCCTGTGATCCTCGGTGCGTCGATGACCAGATGTCCCTGCTTCTGGAGTTCTCTCTTCAAGGATACAGCTACATGGTTATGTCTCTGTATCCTGGTGTAGAGCGTGACCGGACAGCGTTGCAGGACGTGATAGAGGCTCTCTCTCTCACTCCTCATCCCGCATGTAGGGTTGCGGCAAGCAGCTTGCTTGATATCCCGGATGTACGGTGGTCCTCTAGTTGGTAGGAGGCCAATCCTCAGTTGTAGAGCTCCAATGTAGTCTCTGGGTTTCCAGAACGGCGGTGGTGAAAGGACCCATCTTGGTGACACTGACGTCATATTTTTGAGTCCTTCCCCCAGTGCCGACTGGTGGAGCTCCCTCGTCCAGTACACCCGGTTCGCTTCCCTAGATGTTCCTCGCTGTCCGATTATCACCTCCAGTTTCCAGAAGAGTTGTCCCGCAGGGACGGAAGTCAGCACAGCCTTCACCTGCTCATCACCCTCGGTCCGTAGTCTCTGCAACCTCCTGTAATAAATATTTGGGATTTGATGCAGAAGACATGGGATGGAAAGACCCCCGTTCTTGATGGGGGCGTATAGATAGGTCGTGGGGGTGTGTGTTGGCAGATGAAGGGTAGTCTTGGCGAATCTCCGGATTTCCAGGTCCACATATTTAAGGATCTTCGCGGTGATTTTCCTGGTTTGCAGTGTGTGGTATAACCTGGGAATGAGGTATCGTTGCAGAATGTTTATCTTCTGCCAAGGTTTGAGTGGCGCTTTCTGCAACCTCTTCAGCATGTCCTGCAGGTTGGCCGGAGTGGGGGAGATTACCCCGGCCTCATCAAAGCTATGTCCCAGATACATTAGTTGTGAACCGTTATGGATTGTTGGTATCTTCTCCCCTCTTATTTCCAACATTGGTTCGGTTTTCACAACTGTTCGTTTAGTACCTGGAACAGTAACTCTCTGCAGGGCCTTGCATTTCTTAACGTTTACCTTCATTCCGTGGGTTTCCAGGAAATTGTTCATCACCTTGATATGGGCCTTGATACCGGAGATATTCGGAGCTAGCAGCACCAAGTCGTCAGAGAATGCCAGGGCGGTTACTTCCATTCCCTCGATGTTAACCCCTCGGCGTTCCTGGAGTCTGTGTATCAATTCGTCCATGACCAAATCGAACAGAAAGCCGCTCAAAGGATCGCTTTGCTTCACTCCTCGATTCATAGGGATTCTCCTCGTCCGTATCCCTTGGCACTCACACACCGTCGAGATGTCGAAGTATGAGGCACAGATGTACTGAATTGTGTCTTCATCAACCGATCGACATCTTAGCGCATCGACTATCGAAGGGAGTGATACCGTATCAAACGCCTTCTCTAGATCGACGCTAACTAGATACAGAGGTCGGGCCGTGTCGACATAGTGCCTCATGACGAGTTCCATGATTGTGGAGTTAGCCAAGGTACCATCGGTGTGGGTGAATCCTCTCTGCGCCTGGTGTAGTTGAATCGCAGTAGTCCTCTTATGCAGTGCCTTGTGGAGGAGTCGAAGTAAGAGTGAAGCAATGGTGATGGGCCGCCAGTTCTTAGGGCTCTTGAGATCGCCGGTCTTTGGAAGCAATACCGTCCTGTTCATTCGGAGCAGTGCCGCAATATACTTCGTTCCGAAGATGATGTTCATCAGCGCTACTATATCCGGTAGGTGTGAGGCCTTCAGGTGTTCCCGTTTCAGACCATCAGGTCCCGCTGCAGTTTCCTTCAACGTCCTGATTTGGTCTTTAACCTCCGCAAATCCTATCGGATCTGACAGCTGGTGTTGCGGCTCCTTTACTGGTGGTCTTGGGGACCAGTTCACCGGTCTTGCAGCAAACCTCTGGAGAAATTCCGGTTCAATTTTCTGCGTGGTGGGGTGGTCCTCCGCCATACTAGACTTGCCTGTGCAGACTTCCTGGGCGACGCTGGCAGGGTTCTTATTGTAGAGTCTCTGGATACGGGCGTATTCAGCGGCTCTCCCAATGGCTCTTCTTCCTTTTCTGGGTTTGGTCTTATTCTTCTTCCTCCTGTTGCTACTTTTATTCTCCTCATTGCCGCTTTGAACAATACGGTGGATGTATCATTCTATCATCACAGCAGTCGTCTCGTTGGGATGTCCATCGAGGACGCCCTGTACGATATCAGCAACATGGGGAGAACATTGGTGGCTGATGGTCTGCAGGAACGTACTTATTTGGTGGTTCTGTATGTTCCTATGTTCTGGTTCTACGTTAGGGGAAGGTGCTCTCTGCCTGTCGTCGCTTTTTCCATTGTCCTTGGGATCGCCTGGTTCGTCATCGTTGTCGTCATCGTTCTGCAGCTGCTGTTGTTGCTGTTGCCTCTGGATGTTCAGAAGTTCCTTCATTATGGCTTTGTATCTCCCAGTCTCTCTGATGTTCTTGAGTCCCTCCGATGGCCGTCCACTTACACCTGCGAGTCGCCTGGCAATCTCAGCCTTACTGAGCCCACCTTGAAGGTTTAGCTCCAACTCGCAGAGCTCGCGCAACTCTTCGTCAGAGTATTGAGAGCGAGTGTTTTGCAGTCGCTCTTCTCTTATCTCATTGTCGATCTTGTTGTACTGATCGGGATGGGCTTTTCGTAGATGTTGGCTCATACCTGGATAAGATGTAAACACTCTGGCGCAGATTGCGCACGTGGGGTCTTCTTTGGGTACGGGTGCGGAATGCTGTATCTGTTGAGGAACAGATCGACTTGTCAAGTCAGTTCCGCACTTCGGACAAGTTACTGGAAGATCGTCGTCGCTGGTAGATTTCGATGAAGGTAAAGCCTTTCTAGTCGGATCCTGCTGCGTCACGCACTTTTGAGGTGGTGGTGGTGGTGGTGATTTTAGTTGGCTGGTGGAAGAACTGTTTCCATTTCCACCAGTTACTCCTTGAGTCGGGGCAGCCGCTATCTTGGGTTTCCTCCCCCATCCGAGGCTTCTTTTTATTCTCTTCATAGCAATAGTTTACAGTAGACGGGTTGCTAGCCCGAACTACCGTGCGTTTTTGGGCGCCCCCCGCCTCCATAGTTAGCTCGAGTCTAGCACTGAATGACTCTTTTGCCGGCGGACACGTGGTCTTGCTAAAGGACCGGACGTTATGGTAGGCCGACAGTGGTAGGATCAGTATCAGTCGAGCAGGTTACATATACCCGATTGACCTGCAGACCAAAGTCTTTGTCGTTAGGACTAGGAAATCCTAGCGGAGACTATGACATGAGCTATCCTAGTGGTCACCCCCTAGCATCTAGTAGTAGTATTATCTACGTAGTAATGGTTAGTTGGACACCAAGTGCTCGCACAATTTCTCGGATACTAGACATTCGTCCGACACCTCTCAGGCAAAGCCCATCGATTTTGTGCGCTCGAAAACTCTTTATTCAGATTTCCGGGCTTAACCCCCCGTGGGTTTACATACATGTTATAGTCAGGTGTTATTATATATATTGTATAGGTGCATTTGTTATGATCAACAGATTCTGGCTCGCAGAGCCTCGTTTAAAGTTCAGTGGCCATTGCAATTCCAATTTGTCCCTTCACTCCCCCCCCCCCCCCCCTCCCCCAACAGTCCACTCCCCACACTATCACCAGGTCTTGTTATCTTCACCGGCGGTCACGTCTTATTGCTGGTCTTCTTTCTTCTTTCTGCTTGGTCCGTAGGTGTTGGTCCGCCGGTAGATATCTCCTCAGATGTATGTGACCTGGTAGCAGTCCGGGAAGCTGACCGTTGGATTGAAGTTCACCATCCCATGGGCACGGCCGAAGTCAGCAGCCACCTGGTCCCAGTCCAGATGCAGTCTTCTTCTCCTGAAGGCCCCCCCAGGGGCTCACATCTTGTGGGCGTGGGTTGGCGACCACGGGGCCTCAGCTGAGTCCGGCATTGCTTCCACTTACTTGTGCCGGGCTCCTCTCTGTCTTCTTTCCTGTCGACCTCACTTGGTCAACTCTTGTTCTCTTCTGACCCCGACGGTATTAGGGTATCCGAGGCCTAGGGAGTCTCTTCCTTTCCCGCCTTAATTGGCCCTTGTCTCATCTTTTCTGATACCCTCCTTCTGCGAGGGGGTCAGCCTTCTTTTTCTCTTCCTTTTACCTCCTGCCTTCTGCTCTAGGCCCTTAAGGAGGCGGGGTGTATGTAGCCCCACAACTTCTGGTGCACCCTAGATAATGCTACACCCTCAGGGGCTCACGGCTGGTGAGTTCGGGAGTTGGCGACCCCGAGGGATTCCTGAGCTGGGTCCGTTTTCCCCTTTTGTACCTTACCTTTGGGACGGACCCTCTCCTCTTTCACTTTCCTATCTGCCTTTCATGGCTCTCCTTCCTTCCAAGTCCCTCAATCCGCCTTCTTCGAGTGTTGAGGGCATTTCTTTTCCTCCTGTCCTTTATTTGCCTTATTCTCCTTTATTTTTCCATTTCTTCTTCTAGTATGTAGGTTAGTAGTTAGTTTTAGTTATTAAGTTCGCTTCTCTTTCTCATCTTCACGATCACCCAAACCATCAGGGGCCGATAACCTAGATGTTAGGCCCCTTAAAACAACAATTATCATCATCATCATCATCTCTTTCACGTTCCTATATGCCTTTCATGGCTTTCTTCCTTCCAAGTCCCTCAATCCGCCTTCTTCGAGGGTTGAGGGCATTTCTTTTCCTTCTGTCCTTTTATTTGCCTTATTCTCCTTTAATTTTCCATTTCTTCTTCTAGTATGTAGGTTAGTAGTTAGTTTTAGTTTTAAGTTCGCTTTTCTTTTTCATCTTCACGATCACCCAAACCATCAGGGGCCGATAACCTTGATGTTAGGCCCCTTAAAACAACAATCATCATCATCATCATCATCATCTCCTGAAGGCCGCCTCGACTATCGTCTGCAGCTCGCCTGGTTCTGCTGGAACTCCATTACTGGCCAGCATCATCCTCGTAATGGCCTCGGGTTTTGGCCACCGAATTCTCATCCCAGATGAGTGGTTGTTCCTGACCACGATAGTCATTGCGGCCTCCAACAGTGGTGGTTCTTCCATCCTTGATAGCTTATGCTGACCCTCCAGCGTGGTGTATATGCTGGAGGGGTCTGCGTCTGTCCTGGAACCACTGTCTACTATCATCATTCCCTCCAGAGAGGACGTTAGTTGTTTGTCCTCCCCTTCGGTCATTTTGCCGTGTCAACGTTTAGGTGAAGTACAGATGTCACTGATGATGGTCCTGGTGCTGATGTCCGGGTTGGTGTCGGGGTCCGTCTTCCGGTAGGTCCCCATCATCGCCTTACGTGCCTTGGCTTCGTCGACCTGGTAGGATCTCGGCTGGTGGTGATCCTCCCATCTCCTCCTGTCCCGCTGCGTCTGTGCTGGAGATTTCCCGAAGGTGGAGCTCTCCGGGTGATAGACGCCACCATGATGAAAGTTGGTATACTTCAGTGAGTGGCTCGCCTCCACGCGGTCCTCATGATGTCCCGGTGGATGGAGACTCCCCACTGCACCATGGTGTTGACCAGATGCTCGGCCAGCTGCGGGTTCAGGAAGAACCTGTCGACTACTGCCTGGTTCCATGCTTGGGAATGTTCCTCTGGCTCCTAGAACGAATGGATAAACAACAACATTAGCCACCTTGTACCTGCTTCGTATTTCCCTGAGGAAGTCCTCTTTCAGGTACTTGGTTTGCTTAATGTTGTACGCTCGTTCCAGGCTCCTTTGGTGTTCCCAGGAGACGGTCACTTCAATGATGGAGACTTCTTCGGAGGATGCGTCATGTACAAGAAGATCTGGCACATAGCGATCCTCCTTCCCGGTGATTCTTGGCGCGTCCACGACAGTCCATCCCTTGGTCTGGAGTTCCTTCCTGAGCATCGCGACGGCGTTGTTGTGTCGCTGGATCCTCGTGTAGTGAGTTGTGGGACATCTCTGCAGGACGTGGTATAGAGATTCCCTCTCCAACCGCATCCCACAGGTAGGGTTGCGACAGGCTGCTTTGTTCCTGTCCCGGACGTATGGCGGGCCTCTTGTTGGTAATAGGCCTATTCGTAGCTAGATAGCTCCGATGTAGTCTCGGGCTTTCCAGAACGGGGGAGGATGGAGGACCCATTTAGATGAAATAGATGTTGTACGGCACCTAGGGGATGTGGAAATCGAACCACGTTCTCAAACGTCGTACTCTGGCAACCATTCGTAAGAATGGTCAACCAGGCGGGTAGTATACCCGGGGTGTGGATTTAGGCCTCGAGTTTCAAAGGCGTGGTTCTGGATGATGCTACAGGATGGCATACCACATTACTTAAGAAAAGAACCATGGTTAAACAACTAAGAATAATAATATATATTAAGTAAAAGGAATACATTGTGGAAACAAAAACATCGCAAGAACACTCCTATCCCTATCTGGAAACCCGCATGGCGAGGGTAAATGCCAACGGTCATGTCTGATTAGTATTTAAAAATAAATGGCCTAGAATATATACATATTCCTCATTAACATGGAACCAAGGTTGCCCAGCTATGAGCTGAAATGAAATAATAAAATGGCAGGAAAAATACCTCACCATAGCGTGAACTAAAATCATGGACCTTCGAGAAGGTTCGAAACACAAAAGAACTCGGAAGGAGTAAAAAAAAACATAACGCAGTATCATAAAATTAGAAACGGAACAAAATACCTAAACTGCATAATGCCTTAGACCAAGGCTCATTAAAACAAGCTACGCATGACCGCTGCCAGGACACGAGTTTTGTTCGCTGCCGACTGCCCGCCATGAGGCTAGCCGTTGGCGACACACCATGCCCAAGACGATGCAGAGCATTGTCTTCCTCAATAAGATACCCTCCAAAAAACATAGTTAATCAAACACAATACAAAACTTAAATTTAGTATGTTCACTCGCGAAATGATAAGAGTTTAATTTGCCTAACGACTTTGTGGGCCGTACTATAAAACAAAGGGCACTTGGGACGGGATATGACCGTCAGTTTGTTCAAAGTTACAGTTCGCAGGTTTATAAGAAAAATACGTAGAATGTTGTTTACTCATGACGACACCATGAGGATTATTTAGTCACTTGTAAGAAATTGTTATACATACTGCCTCATGTATAATCGGAGCAGACATTACCTTAGTCTCAAGATAGGCCATGTGCCTGTGTAAGGAAAGCCGAACTCCAAGAGCCCGGATGCAAGCCCTCTAGTCCGCTGCATGGTTCAGGAGCTTGTGGGGAGAGAAACGCTCTCAGAGAACGCTACTGGCGAGGCGACAGGAGAGTCGCGCGCGCCTCACGGAGAATTTAGGAATTAGACACTACCAACTGCAGTCGGTCCTCAGAGTCACGCAAACCACCTCGCGGCCCCAACCAGAAGGACATTTCAGTTGGCAGGCCGGGCCAGGCTTACTCAATATGCAAGTCACTGCGCGCGGGATCGCGCCATTGGTTCCTTTGAACCGGCCGGGCCAATAGCGTTAGAGACAGGGTCAAGACGGAGACCAGCTAGCCCGGAATAGTTCATTTGTAGAGCCGGAACAGTTCATTTATCGGGGAGAGGGGAGGACATCCCCAGCGGCGGGACATTCAAATATAAGTGAAACACAAGTCACGTAGAAGGCCGCCCGGGTAGCCGCGGGCAGGGGCAGAAATGTGTGCCAGTCTTTGGAGTGGCACAGCCTCCCCCTCATAAAGCCGACAGTGGGGGTGAGCCAACAGGGAGAGGCTCCCCCCTGTAAGTTCTCTTGAGGATGGCTTGGTTTGCCCACAGGCAAAATAATGTTTGTTCATGCGTCACTCACTGCACCAAGAAGTCGAAACTGCAGGAAGGTAGAAGTACCCAACTAATGATGTCGTGAAGACCCCAGGGCTTGTCAAGAAGGAACACCAACAGCACCATACCACCATACCAGATGATCACCATATCACCGCTCCAGCATCACCATAGTACCACTCCAGTCGTTCAGCATCCAGCGTCGACATCGGGGAAGAGATCACCATCCGCACCGACCAGCAGGCCTCAGGATCACCATCAGATGGAAGACGACGTCATGACAGTGACCTTAGCGCAGGCCACCACCATCTCCAGGTGTGAGGAGCGCTACCCTCACACTGGACCACCACTGAAACAGCCAAGGACAAGAGCTGACACAGCACGCAGAGACGCAACACAAGGTTGGGTTGGCTTCTTCACCAGCGGGGTCGAAGAATGCCACTGGCCTGAGAGGGACCAGGGCGAGAGCTTGAGCAACTTCCGTAGCACATGTTAGGACTTTCACTGTGCAAACAAGGACTTGGCAATTCACTTGCCTTAGTGATACGAGATCACATTCACTTTCGTAGGGGCGATGCACACACCATGCACACGCAGACTTTAGGTTTAGCAGAATTACGTTAATGTTAAGTCATTAAAATGGGAAGAAACACTGGACAGCGTTCTCTTGAACTTTGTTACGTCCACTTCACTGGAGTTAGTAACTACACAGAACTGGTACCCAACCAAAATCCTAATGTTACAATGTTATGTTGAATGAATGGAAAATCTTTATACATCTTTCACCGTAGTGAGAAAATACTGAGATGGGGTCGCACGAAAGAAATCTAGGGGAACCCACGACCACAGGAATGGCTCAGCTCTCGCAATACAGGGGAGAATATGAAACAGTTACCTTGTCACCACACAGATCACAACTGGTGTCAACAAATTTCCAACATTTACATTTACAATTTTCCTTTACATTGCATTACTTATACATCAAATGCCCTCTAGCACACGGAATGCAGAACAGGAAACACACCTACACGGAACGCAGAGAACAGAACAGTAACACACACTTCTCTACAACCTTTACAACTCACCAACACGATGACAGGAACAGTGACTCAAGAAACAGAAAATTATCAATTCGACCCGATGGGTCATCTTCTACGACACCAAGGTGCCTGCGAGCAAATGCAGGGCAACCTTCATCCATACCGCAACGTACTAATCAACAGTTCTTAACTCTCCACGCTACAGACAGCGCACAGACAAAATTCAACGAGGAAAGGGGTCCGACACCAGGGCTGCGAGCAAATGCAGTAATCCCTGATATCCACACACACACCAGAACAAGAGCACTACGACTCAGAACATATCCATGTTCACTTCAACACTACCAAAAACAGAACGAAGAAATAGGCCACAAGGGGCATAGAAAGACCTCAAGCAGGTCCCGCTAACAAGAATGAAAACTTGAAAAGAAAAACCATAAGACCCTTTATGCCTATCACTTGATGAGATTTCTCCTCGGCGAAAACTGACTCACGATGTACTTGTGGAGATATTGCACAATCACTGCAATTGAACACGACAGAAGCACAACTTCCAACTCCGCGTCTGTCGACACAGCGTCATACCAAGACAGCACCACACATACGACTCTAAGAACTCTACACGATACCAAAATTCAATAAAGGAGATCACTGTTACCAAATCACAACCCCCCCCCCCCAAAAAAAAAAAACTACTACAACTCACACTACCCCTTCACGTTCTGCGTTCTCAGCTTCCTCGACTTCCTTTGTAACGTCAAAACTACCACAACAAATACCTCAACAACTTGAGATACCTCAACATAAACAATTCCACCGCAACTACCTGTAGAACTCGATGCCCTCAGGACAAATCGACTACGTCGACAGGCACCAACTCTTCAGCACCAAAACCCTGAAATAAAATGTCTAAGACCACTGCAAATATCTCAACAACTTGAGATACCTTGACACAAACAACTCTACCGCAACTACCTGTAGAACCTGATGCCACCAGAACAAATCGACTCCCGTCGACAGGCACCAACTCTTCAACACCAAAAACCCTGAAATAAAATGTCTAAGCAACTATCTAAGACACACTAACACTACAAGTTGCTTCTGTCACAAGGTGAACTCCACCAGTTCACATGACAGAAGGGGACGAACGAGCTCGACACATGACACATTAGGATAGAACTTCCTCCTGCCGAGCGTTGACGTAAGGAACACGCAAGCCAGCTAACCAAAAGAAAACCGAGACAGGCACTGACTCAGGAAAACACTGGCCAATGTCCAGGAACAATACCAAAACAACACCAGTCATACATCCATTCGCACACGACAGAAATACCCAAACAGCAGGACAGAGAAAATATCCATGAGGATTTCGAAAGGTGGCATAAAACAAGATGACTTCAGCGGGACAATAACTCGACCCACAGCTAGAGCATTATCAAAGTCGCATCGAACACCCACTCATTCACTTAAATTACAACCAACAGCAACAACGATCATACTCCGACACTACTCTTATCTACATTAACGACTGATGACATCGACATAACATCACGATATCAGGCCTCCGGATGTCATTGCTGAGGAGCATTACACATGCGGTCCGAATGACCGAAACGACCACAGGCGTTACATTTCACAGAACTGCTATTCACTCGACCTCGAGCTTCTTGACGGTTGGAACCTTCGTCGCGGTTAGTAGTTTCTTGGTGTCTGACATCACCTCTACTATTTGAAGGACCTTGGAAGCGGACATTCCTTCCAGAATTAAAATTACCAGAACTCCTGACTTCATCATTACGAACAGGACTACTCTGAGGCTGATTACTCGACCATCGACCTCCTGAAACTTGAGGCTTACGATTTCCCCAATTACCTTGTCTACCCTGGGAACGAGCATTGTTCCAACGATTAGAAGAACCTTGCGGTTTGTATGAATTAAATTGTGAGGGTTGATCAACAGAACCTCTACCATAGTCAGACTGGCGTACGGACTCTCCACGCACGGCAAAAGCACACAATTGAGCAATAGTGCTCGGGCGAGACCCTAAGCATAAAAATGAACGATAGTCGGGCGTCACACCATCCAAAATGTGTTCTACCATCTCTTGCTCGGTGAAGTTAACAGAAAACATCTTAGCTAGCTTCAACATATCTTGCATGTACACATCCAACGATTCACCATACTTCTGTACACGATACAAATGACGTTGAATTACAGCACCCATCTTTCTATACGGAATAAAATTTGACATTACTTGCTCACAGAACACTTCGATACCTGTGTTACGGGACATAGCCTCGACAACCATACTTCTCATCATACCAGAAGTGAACGGGAACATAAGTTGGTACACCTGAGTATAACTCACACCAAATACAGCAGCATACTCATAAATTTCTACCAACTCACGCAGAAAATGAATAATACCATCAGTGGTATCAGTATTCATGTGCTTCAACTTGGCTACACAATCAGATAACGGGTGGGCAAGATTCCCAAAATTACGGTTAGAAAAAACTGAATGACTAGAACCCGGACCTCTCTGTTCGCCACGAACAGGTCCACTATCATCACTCGGGCTATTGAAATCCCGACCTTGAGGTTCTACACGAGAAGAAAATCTGTTCTTGTTACACCAAACTTTGTCTTTAGGCCAACGGAAATTAAGATGTTTGATACCTAACGAAGGAGGATAGTTACTACTAGAAACGTCCTGAGGAGCACTTCGTCCCGGAGTAGGATACATGCTCCGACTGCGGAGATTTACTTCTTGAACACCCCTCGTGCTGGGCGTCAAAACAGAACAAGTGGGACGAGAAAAGGCACTAGAATAAGAATATGTTACTCCACCATAGGAGTTACTTGTGGTGTACACAGGAGTTGTGCTACACACGGAACGAGGCGTTTCAGTTGACATGAACAACTCTCTAGCACCCGGTTGCAAATTTTCGAAAACGGAAGAATTACAATTGACATCACCGTTAGAATTGTTTACAGCAGAAACAGAATGAGCGGACACTGGTACACGAAAACTAGAATAAGTACCCAAATTATTCATCCATGAAGCGTTTGACACTTCAACCAAATTCGCGTCGGACGATAATCCTGGGTTAAAATTTAACCGGCTAAACTCAGTCACTAAAACACTATCGACTGGTTGCCTCTCAGTGACCTGGAGGTATTGTGTAGACAATTTAACAACACTTGCGTTACCACCAGCATCGACACTACTGGCTGGCAACTCTGATCTAGTACGGGACCTGGCTACAGAAGTGATATCCTCATACACTTTCGACAAAATTCTCGCAGAAGGAGGAGAATAATAAGATCCATGATTTACTTCAGCAAAAGAAACTACTGGCAACTCACTACTACTATCTACTGTAACACTATTGTTAGTAGAAACCGGAGAGACATTGTTGCGATCAACAGATTGAAACATACCAGCATTATTTGAAACTTCACAAGTCAATCTAATTGCATCTAACAGATTAGCGGTACATGTTGGAACATAGGGCTGATTATCACCTTCACTGGTAGGGAACCTTATTTCATCACTGTCTACACTGACTGCACGGAGTGCTTCTGCACCATTACAACCACTAGAATTTTCATCGAAAACTTTATTTGCACATTCGGCTATCTTGCGCTGAATTTCAAAAATATTGGCTAGTTCCTCGTCAGAACGATGAGACGAAACAGATAAAACATCTTCGCAACGAGTGAACAAGTACTGCAGACGAGCACGCAACTTTTTATATTGGGCAGACGTACCATAATCATCGAGCAAAAACAAATTAATGAGATTAGCACCAACTTCTACTCTATGGAAAATCTGTGACTCACCAATTGCAAATTCTGCCTCGGACAGCACAGGCAACAATGCAGGGTCCTTAAGGGCAGGTTTCAGAACTGCTCGAGCCATCTCCGTGCTCGTGGGGACCTCCAAATTCCTGATCTCCAATTCAAATTGGATTTCTTCATGATCCAAATACTTTGGATCTGGTACGTGCCGCTCCATGACAATAGCATGAAAGAAAAAACAAAAAAATGTCAAACACTTGAATTTTACAACACCTCAAGTCTAACGGTATAATTTTCCACATGAAACTTTAACACAAATTTTACTTATTTGCCCATGGTAGGAAGTTATAATTACAAAAAAAGGGATTCCACACTTCAGTGTTTTCATCCTGATAAATATCAGGGCAGAGTCGATAATATTGCCACGTGGCTTCCATCTACCACCAACGGTAGCAAACCAGACAAAATCGACGACCAACGCTCTGCTTCACTTACTGTACGGCACCTAGGGGATGTGGAAATCGAACCACGTTCTCAAACGTCGTACTCTGGCAACCATTCGTAAGAATGGTCAACCAGGCGGGTAGTATACCCGGGGTGTGGATTTAGGCCTCGAGTTTCAAAGGCGTGGGTCTGGATGATGCTACAGGATGGCATGCCACATTACTTAAGAAAAGAACCATGGTTAAACAACTAAGAATAATAATATATATTAAGTAAAAGAAATACATTGTGGAAACAAAAACATCGCAAGAACACTCCTATCCCTATCTGGAAACCCGCATGGCGAGGGTAAATGCCAACGGTCATGTCTGATTAGTATTTAAAAATAAATGGCCTAGAATATATACATATTCCTCATTAACATGGAACCAAGGTTGCCCAGCTATGAGCTGAAATGAAATAATAAAATGGCAGGAAAAATACCTCACCATAGCGTGAACTAAAATCATGGACCTTCGAGAAGGTTCGAAACACAAAAGAACTCGGAAGGAGTAAAAAAAACATAACTCAGTATCATAAAATTAGAAACGGAACAAAATACCTAAACTGCATAATGCCTTAGACCAAGGCTCATTAAAACAAGCTACGCATGACCGCTGCCAAGACACGAGTTTTGTTCGCTGCCGACTGCCCGCCATGAGGCTAGCCGTTGGCGACACACCATGCCCAAGACGATGCAGAGCATTGTCTTCCTCAATAAGATACCCTCCAAAAAACATAGTAAATCAAACACAATACAAAACTTAAATTTAGTATGTTCACTCGCGAAATGATAAGAGTTTAATTTGCTTAACGACTTTGTGGGCCGTACTATAAAACAAAACGCACTTGGGACGGGATATGACCGTCAGTTTGTTCAAAGTTACAGTTCGCAGGTTTATAAGAAAAATACGTAGAATGTTGTTTACTCATGACGACACCATGAGGATTATTTAGTCACTTGTAAGAAATTGTTATACATACTGCCTCATGTATAATCGGAGCAGACATTACCTTAGTCTCAAGATAGGCCATGTGCCTGTGTAAGGAAAGCCGAACTCCAAGAGCCCGGATGCAAGCCCTCTAGTCCGCTGCATGGTTCAGGAGCTTGTGGGGAGAGAAACGCTCTCAGAGAACGCTACTGGCGAGGCGACAGGAGAGTCGCGCGCGCCTCACGGAGAATTTAGGAATTAGACACTACCAACTGCAGTCGGTCCTCAGAGTCACGCAAACCACCTCGCGGCCCCAACCAGAAGGACATTTCAGTTGGCAGGCCGGGCCAGGCTTACTCAATATGCAAGTCACTGCGCGCGGGATCGCGCCATTGGTTCCTTTGAACCGGCCGGGCCAATAGCGTTAGAGACAGGGTCAAGACGGAGACCAGCTAGCCCGGAATAGTTCATTTGTAGAGCCGGAACAGTTCATTTATCGGGGAGAGGGGAGGACATCCCCAGCGGCGGGACATTCAAATATAAGTGAAACACAAGTCACGTAGAAGGCCGCCCGGGTAGCCGCGGGCAGGGGCAGAAATGTGTGCCAGTCTTTGGAGTGGCACAGATGTCATCTCCCTGAGCCCCTCACCCAACGCCGTTTGATGTAGCTCCCTTGTCCAATACGTCCGGTTTGCTTCCCTTGACGTACCACGTCCCCCGATGATCCGTTCCAGCTTAGCCATGAGGTTCATCACTGGTGTTGTCACAAGAGCTGTTTTAACCTGTTGGTCCCCTTCTATCTTTAGCCTTTGTAGCCTCCTGTAATAGATGTTGGGAATTTGGTGGAGCAAGCAAGGGATTGACAGTCCACCATTCCTTACAGGGGCATACAGATAGCTTGTTGGTGTTTGTGCAGGGATGTGCAGAGTTCGTTTCACGAATCCCCGGATTGCGTTATCAAGGTACTTTAACTTAGCTGCAGTGAGGTCTTGGTTCTGCATCCTGTGGAATAGTCGCGGAATGAGGTAACGCTGTAGTATGTTCATCTTCTGCCAAGGCTTTAACGGTGCTTGCCTTAGCCTTGACAGCATTTCCTCCAGGTTTGCGGGGGATGGTGAAATTACCCCTTCCTGGTCATAGTTATGCCCCAAGTACTTCAGCTGTGAGCCGTGGTGGATCGTCGGAATTTTCTCTCCTTTAATATCCAATAAAGGCTCCGTACTCACCACGGTTCTCTTAGTTCCTGGGACTACCGTCCTCTGGAGGGCTCTACATTTAGCGACGTTTACTCTCATCCCGTGCCTATCTAAGAAGTCTGTCATTACCTTGATGTGTGCTCGCATTCCGGAGATATTAGGAGCCAATAGTACCAGGTCGTCTGCAAACGTGACTTCTGTTCCCTCGACGTTTACCCCTCGGCGATGGTGTAGCCTCTCAATCAATTGGTCAAGGACCAAGTTGAAGAGAAACCCACTCAATGGATCGCCCTGCTTCACCCCTCGCCTCATTGGGATTCTCCCGGTTCTTATTCCTTGGCACTCGATGATTGTAGATGAGTTGGTGTATGCGGCACTTATGTACTGCACTGTATCCTCATCAATGCCCCTACCTCGTAGAGCGTCTACTATTGAAGGCAATGAGACAGTGTCAAATGCCTTCTCCAGATCGACGCTCACAAGTTATAGTGGGCGTGATGAGCTAATAGAGTGCCGCATTATCATATTCATAATCATCGAGTTGGCCATGGTTCCATCGATGTTGCTGAATCCCCGCTGTGCAAGGTGGAGTTGCACAGCGCTCAGCCTCTTCAGCAGTTCCTTATGGAGGGTGCGGAGGATCAGTGAAGCGATCGTGATGGGGCGCCAGTTCTTAGGGCTCTTCAAGTCGCCTGTTTTGGGTAACAGTACCGTCCTGTTGATTTTATAGTAGGTCGGGTATGAGTTTCATGCCAAGCATGATGTTCATAACCGCGACCACGTCCGGGAGATGCGCAGCCCTCAGTTGTTCACGACGTATTCCGTCAGGACCGGATGCTGTGTCCTTTAGGGCTCTTAGTTGCTCTTTTACTTCGCGGAATCTCACCGGACTTGATACCTGGTACTTCGTGTCCTCAGCTGGTGGTCTTGCTCTCCACTGATGTGGGCGCTTTGTGAAACGTTGTGTAAACTCTGTCCGAATCTCCTGCTTAGTGGGGTGCTCTTTCGTAGTAGGGTCCTTTCCAGTGAGGATCTCTTGGGGGACAGCGGCGGTGTTCTTGATGTATAGCCTCTGGATTCGGCTGAATTCAGCGGCTCGTTCCGTAGCTTTCCTTCCTTTCCTTTTCTTGTGAAATCCTTTGGGCGGTGGTCTGTTCTTCTTCCTTCCGTCAGTACCTAGTCTGGCCACGTGGTGGGTAAACGCTTTGATGTCCTCAGCGATTCCCTCCCTCGGGTGATGTGTCAGAACCTTCCTGACCAGGTTACCGACGGTTGGCGAACATTGATGTTGGATCGCCCTGAGGAACATACACATTTTCCCGTCCGGGACGTTCCTACAGGATGCATCCACCCTTGGAATTACAAGATAGGGTGGTCCTTGGTTCGCTGCCGCTGTTGCTGCTGGAGTGGTCTTCTGTGATGCTGGTTGTGGTTGTGGTGACGGCGCTTCGGCAGGTTCGGGATTGGCCGCTTCCTGGTGAGTCGTCGACGCTGGAGCTGATGGTGTTGCGGTGGCTGTGCGCGGCGTTGTCTCTGCTGCTGCTGCAACTGCTGCCGCTCTGGTCTTCCTGGTAGTCTTCTTCGTCGAGTCTCTTCTGGGTTCGGCCGGGCCTGGTTCCGCTTCCACCGTCATGGTGTCCACAAGTTCGTCTGCACGTTGTTCAGTCAGCACCGTTGCCATCATGTCGTTATATCTTCTGGAGAGACGCAACTTCTTGATGCCTTCAACCGGACGTCCGCACGCTCTAGCGAGTCTCCGAGCTATCTCGATCTTGAGGAGTCCGCTCTCCAGGCGTTCCCCCTGTGGGTGGGGGGCTTAGAATACACCCACGGTATCCCCTGCCTGTCGTACGAGGCGACTAAAAGAGGCGACCTTGGCTATCCTTTTAGGTTCCCGGCTTGTCTTGCGAATTGGACCTCCCGTGGGTGGGAGGGATGGAATACACTCACAGGTATACCCTGCCAGTCGTAGAAGGCAACGTAAAGGGTTTCTTGGCCCAGGTCCCCTTTACGGGTTTGACAGCCAGCTCTAAACGCCCCACTTTGTGCGATATAACTCTCATTAGGTTATATCGCACGCCTTTTTCCGTTCATGTTTTTGAGGTCTGGCACTCAAAATTACATGTGCGTGCTGTCAGGGGAAGGGCCACCTAAGTGTGCGACTACGCTCGAGAGCCTGTTCGGTCTGGCCACACCGACAGGTGGGTGCGCCATGTACTCTGCAGTAGTATCCGCCTGACAACGCAGGTCCCCGCACAGCTGCATGCCTGTGCTGGAAAACTCTCTAGTATATGCCAAGGGGTACATGCCTGAATGTCATGTCAAACATCGGACCCCCGGGCAATGCCTTCCCCCCCTGTGGGTGGGGGGTTTAGAATACACCCACGATATCCCCTGCCTGTCGTAAGAGGCGACTAAAAGGGGCGACAGGGGCTCACATCTAGTGGGACGTGGTTTGGCGACCACGGGGCCCCAGCTGAGTCCGGCATTGCTTCCACTTACTTGTGCCGGGCTCCTCTCTGTCTTCTTTCCTGTAGACCTCACTTGGTCAACTCTTGTTCTCTTCCGACCCCGACGGTATTAGGGTATCCGAGGCCTAGGGAGTCTTTTCCTTTCCCGCCTTAATTGGCCCTTGTCTCATCTTTTCTGATTCCCTCCTTCTGCGAGGGATCAGTCTTCTTTTTCTTTTCATGTTATCTCCTGCCTTCTGCTTAAGGCCCTCAAGGAGGCCGGGTATATGTAGCCCCACCACTTTTGGTGCACCCTAGATAATGCTACACCCTCAGGGGCTCACGGCTGTTGAGTTCGGGAGTTGGCGACCCCGAGGGATTCCTGAGCTGGGTCCGTTTTTCCCCTTTTGTCCCTTACCTTTCGGGCGGACCCTCTCCTCTTTCACTTTCCTATGTGCCTTTCATGGCTCTCCTTCCTTCCAAGTCCCTCAATCCGCCTTCTTCGAGGGTTGAGGGCATTTATTTTCCTCCTGTCCTTTATTTGCCTTATTCTCCTTTAGTTTTCCATTTCTTCTTCTAGTATGTAGGTTAGTAGTTAGTTTTAGTTTTAAGTTCGCTTTTCATTTTCATCTTCACGATCACCCCAACCATCAGGGGCCGATAACCTAGATGTTAGGCCCCTTAAAACAACAATTATCATCATCATCAGCAATGCCTTCCAAGCTAGGCGGGCCTTGCCTTTACTGGGTAGCGCCTACAGAGACAGCCCGTGATTGGAGTCGGTGGCATTCAGGGAGGATGAAACGGCCATGGGACATAAAATGAATATCTCCCACCAGGGTGGTCCGCCACCCAAGTCTTTAACTTTTGATTCCCTACGGGGATCCACCCCCTGGGAACAGTCTGTTCGTGAGAATCTGGGTGCTAACACTCCCAAGTTTCTGGTCGCAACCAGAACGGATGGGGGTGAATTCAAGATGGTAAAGTCTATTTTGTTTTCTCGGCACATAGAAGGTACAAAAGATGAGAAACGGTAGCTTGTTGCTTACGACTAGGACTGGTGAGCAGGTTGAACACCTTCTGAAATGTGACCACTTTGGCGATATCCCTGTCAAAGTGGAGAAGCACACGTCTTTGAATCTGGTCCGGGGAGTCATTTTCCACCGGGACCTGATTCTGAACACTGACGAGGAGCTCAAAGAGGATATGCAGCACCGTCACGTGACTGATGTCCGGCGCATAACCGCAAGGTCAATGGTCAAATCGTGGATACTGGTGCTTTCATTATTTCCTTTGAGCTTTCGGTGCTCCCGGAGAAAGTCAAGGTAACTAGTTACCGTTGCGACGTTCGGCCTTATATCCCTCCACCAATGAGGTGTTATAAGTGCCAGAAATTCGGGCACATGTTATCCCGATGCTCGAGCCCTGACGTCTGTGGAACATGCGGTAAGGTACCCCATGAAGCGGAAGAGTGCACAACACCATATCAGTGCACTAATTGCCCTGGATTTCATTCTCCTCGGGACAGGAACTGCCCTGTCTTTCTGCGTGAGAAGAAAATCCAGGAGATTAAAACCCTGGATGGTCTCACCTACCAGGAGGCCCGCAAGAAGTACCATACCACGATTTCGCCTTCTCCAACGATTGATTATAGAGCCATAATACCAAATTTGATCCCGGCTACATCATCTTTTGTCTCAACTGTGAAACCTTCTAATTTACCACCGCCATCAACATCTCTAGCTACTCCCCAGAATCAGAGAGAGAGAGCCCGAAGGTGACTTCAACCCCACCTTCGGCCCCAAAGGAGGCTGTGCGAGCGAAGGCTGCTCCGCCCGCACAGCAGGGGAGGAAGTTGAAGACTTACTCCCCACTCGGGAGGAAGTCGAAGACTTTCTCCCCACCCAAACGGTCGGCGAAAGCCGCGCGGAAGCCGGCGGAGGCGGCATCGTCGACCAGGGTCAGGAATTCGGCTCCTGACCCGTCTATATATCTTAAAGAGGCGGGTAAGGGTAAGAAGGGACCCCGCACTACGCATTCCCTTTCTCCCAAAAAGGGGAAGCCATCCGCTCCAACACCTGCGGATGCTTCTGCGCCTGGGGACGTTTCGGTCCCCAGATCTACGCGCTCCCCACGGAGTTGCCCCCGCCGCCGAACTGCGTCTAGGAAATCTTCCACCGAGTCGAGTCACTCCATGACCTCGCCTGAGGACATGGAGATTATAGTCGACGTAGTGGATGATGATCCTCCAGAGTCTAAGTTGTAGCTTGCTGCTCCAACTTATTCCCTAAGTCCACACAATGGCACTGTTACAGTGGAATTGTAACAGTTATGACAGGCATTTGACAGAGCTCCGTCAGCTCATTGCCCAATACGCAGCGAGTATAGTCTGCCTACAGGAAGCGAACCTCAGACCTGATCACGAGACTGTTCTGAGAGGTTTCCGACTATACTCTAAGGAGCGACCAGACGCCGCCCGGGCTTCCGGGGGCGTTTGTACCTTCGTTCGCTCTGACTGCTATAGTGAGGAGTTTCCACTCTCCACTCCCCTGGAAGCTATTGCAGTTCGCGTGTCCTTGCCTGCTATGACAACTGTATGTAACGTGTACCTTCCACCGAACCAGCCCCTTGATATTAATGACGTCTTTGATCTTGTTGATCAACTTCCAGTCCCTTTCCTAATCGTGGGTGATTTCAACTCTCATCACCCCCAATGGGGATCACCATCTTCCTGCCCCAGAGGAAGGGACGTGGAGGGCTTAATTCAAGGGTTGGATTTATCTCTATTAAATACAGGGGAAGCTACACATTTTAGCTTAGCGCACGGCACGTACTCACACATTGACTTGAGTGTGTGTAGCCGTGCGCTGGTCCCCCTATTTGGTTGGTATGTACAAGACGACCTCTGTGACAGTGACCATTTCCCGATCGTTCTTACCCTTCTGAACCAGACGCCCGTGGAGTTCCCCAGTCGTTGGGTTCTTAAGCGGGCAAATTGGCCCTCTTTTCAAGAACGAGCTGTGTTCGTTGATCTTGGTTGCCGGAGTGTCGATGACGAGGTACAGCACATCACCGATGTGCTTCTTGCTGCCGCCGAAGAGTCCATTCCCTCCTTTTCTGAGACTCCTCGTCGCAAACTCGTCCCTTGGTGGACAGAGGATATTGCAGCGGCAATAAGAGACCGTCGCCGAGCTCACAAGCACTACCGTCGGCGTCCAACCATGGCCAATTTGGTGGCGTTTAAGAAATGTCGTGCCAAGGCACGGATTCTTATTCGCCAGAGTAAGAAACAATCCTGGGAACGGTATGTGTCGTCTATTACGGCACATACCCCCTCCTCTCAAGTATGGACTAAACTACGACGCATTTCGGGAATTCAGACATCTTCTACTGTACCGGGAATTTCCATTGATAATGAACTGGTTACAGATCCTTATCGCGTTGCAAACCATCTCGCCTCGTATTTTGTGGATATATCCGGTTCCGATAACTATGACCCTGCCTTCGTGGCCCTGAAGCGCGAAGCGGAACGTTTCCAGCTTAGTTTTGCTTCCCGCGCTTCGGAGGAGTACAACGTGCCCTTTACGGAGTGGGAACTCCGCGGAGCGCTGGCGCTCTGCAGGGACACGTCTCCTGGCCCGGATAATATTCACAACCAGATGCTTAAACACCTTAACGATGAGAGCATTCGTTATTTGCTCAGGGTGTTTAATCGTATCTGGTTGGAAGGTGTGTTTCCAGCGCAATGGCAGGAAGGTATCATTATACCTATCCTGAAGCCCGATAAGGATCCCAAACTGACAGGGAGTTACAGACCTATTTGTCTCACTAACGGTCTGTGCAAGCTCTTTGAGAGGATGGTCAATCGGCGCCTGGTGTGGGTCCTGGAGAAACGGGGACTCCTGTCCGAATACCAGTGTGGTTTCAGGGCGTCTCGGTGCACCAACGACCATCTGGTACGCCTGGAGACCGCCATACAGGACGCTTTTCTCCGGAGACAGCACCTAGTCGCTGTTTTCTTTGACCTCGAGAAGGCCTATGACACCAATTGGCGTTACGGCATCCTCTCTACCCTGCATCAATGGAAATTCCGAGGTAACATGCCGGTTTTTATTGCGAATTTTCTGTCTCTTCGCCTGTTCCGTGTCCGAATAGGGGGGACATATTCGCAATATCATATACAGGAAAGCGGAGTCCCACAGGGATCGGTGCTTAGCGTAACATTATTTGCGATTGCCATTACCGGTATAGTCGCTGCTGCTGGTCCAGCAGTGGTACCGTCGCTATATGTAGACGACTTCGCTCTACATTATAGTGCGCAAAATATGGCGGTCGCTGAACGACAGCTACAACAAGCTATTCGGAGAGTGGAACGCTGGACACTGGAGCATGGCTTTCGATTCTCAACCGCTAAGTCCTCGGTTGTCCATTTCTGCCGAAAGCGCACCCTCCATCCTGATCCTGAGCTTTATCTGGGCAATGTAGCTTTGCCTGTTGTTGCTGCGCACCGGTTCCTTGGGCTCCTTTTCGATCAGAAATTGACATGGGAACCACACGTGCGGTGTTTGAAAACTGCCTGTGCTAAGAAACTCAACATGTTGCGGTTTCTTAGCGGCACATCATGGGGGGCAGACCGCGCGGTGCTCTTACGTTTTTATAAGGCACTGATTTTATCGAGATAAGATTATGGCAGTGTAGCATATGGTTCGGCCCGTAGGTCAGTGCTTGTTAAACTGGACAGTGTCCACCACGGCGGTGTGAGGCTGGCGACGCGAGCCTTTCGGACGAGCCCAGTCGTCAGCTTGCTCGCCGAGGCTGGCGTACCTCCTTTACACCTGAGGCGCCAACAAGTACTGCTGACCTATGCTGCAACTATTCGACAGATGCCACTTCATCCAAGCTATCCATGTTTGTTTTCCAATCCGAATCGCCGGCTGTATGATGCGCTCGCCCGAGCCATTCGGCCGGCGGGGATTCGCTTGGATGACTTATACCGTCAGTTCCGATTTCCTTCTATCTCCTTTATCGTCTGAGTACCTATCAAGGCCCCTCCGTGGATGGTCTCTCGCCCTGATATCATCCTGGATCTGCACACCGGCCTCAAGTCGGACACGGACTCCTCCGTCCATCGGAGGCTGTTCCAGTCCGTGGTGACACGGTATCCGGGATCAGGGCTTGTATTCACGGACGGTTCGAGGGTAAACGAGAAAGTAGGCTGTGCATTTGTGGTTGAGGATCGTCGGTTTCTCTTTTCACTTCCCGAGGCCTGTGGCGTGTACACTGCTGAGCTCTATTCCATCTTAGAGGCTCTGCGGTACACGTTATCAGACGATCACAAGCACTTTCTTGTGTGTACTGACTCTCTGAGTGCGCTGCAGGCGATCGATGTGTGTTTCCCGAAGCACCCGTTGGTCCAGCGTGTGCACGACCAGCTCGTCAGTTCGCGTAACGCTGGAACCGGGGTGACCTTTGTGTGGCTTCCTAGCCACATGGGTATTGCGGGAAACGAGCTTGCTGATCAGGCGGCGAGAGAGGCGGTCACACTGCCCTCGCTACCGTATAAGGTGCCTGCTAGTGATGTGCGCTCTCAGTTGCGGCATTCGATCCTGTCGCAATGGGAGGAGGCATGGCGTGCCACGCCTCCACCCAACAAACTGAGAGGCATCAAGGAGACAACGAAGGTGTGGAAATCTTCCTTCCGATCTCTCCGGAAGGAGGCTGTGGTACTCTGTCGACTCCGGATCGGCCATGGGATTGCTACGCACTCCCACTTGCTAAAGAGAGAAGATCCTCCTGTGTGTACTTGCGGCGCCCACCTAACCGTGGCACACCTTCTCTTGGAGTGTGTGGATCTGGCCGATCTGCGAGGGACTCTTAAACTGCCTAATACCCTCTCCCTTATTCTCCGTGATGACAGGCCGTCCGCTGACCTCGTCATCCGGTTCATGAGGGAGAGTGGTTACTTTTTTTATGTTTTAATGTGTAGTTACGACTTTTAATTCTGGTTAAATCTGTTTTATGTTTTTTTATTGTGTTATGTATTGTATTGTTCACTATGCCTTATTTGTTTTATCCTTTTTTACCATCCGCCTTTTATTCTTTTTATTCAAATAAGGCATAATTTTTGGGGCTCATTGTCTGTTTTATAAACACCATTTTTGCTTCATCCATGGCAGTGAGTTGTTTTTATCTACATCCTTTCATTTCACGGCATTTCATTTCATTAGGGGCCGATAACCTCGATGTTAGGCCCCTTAAAACAACAATTATCATCATCATCATCATCTCCAGGCGTAACTCCATCTCGCATAGCTCGCGGATTTCTTCCTCAGAGTATTGAGGGCGTGATGTAGCGATCCGCTCCTCACGAGTTGCCAGATCAGTCTCCTGATACTGTACAGGGTGCGCTTTCTTCTGCTGCTGTCGCAACCCTTGGTAACTCTTGAATACTCTTTGGCACAGGTGACATTGCTCTTCGTCCGGTTGATTTCTCTGGCATCTGCGAATGTGTTGCTTCCTGAGGTCTGGTGTTCTGGCCGTCAGGTCTGCTCCACATTTCGGGCACGTTTGTTTTCCCGCGGCGGAAGTTGTTGCTCTGGACTCCGTTCCTTCAATTTCAGTTCTTCTTGCCTCGATCTGCTGACCTTCGCACATTTCAGATGTTAATGTGTTAGGGTTGCCGGGAGGATTATTTCCATTCCCAGCAATTTGTCCTTGATTTGGGGGAGCCGCTATCTTGGGTTTCCTCCCCCATCCGAGGCATTGTTTCATCTTTTTCATAGCAATTGGTTGCAGTAAAACGGGTTGCTAGCCCAGGATTACCTTGCGTATTAGGGCGCCCCCCGCCTCCATAGTTAGCTCGAGTCTAGCAGTGACTAGGTTGACTCTTTTCCCGGCGGACACGTGGTCTTGCTAAAGGACCGGACGTTATGGTAGGCTGACAATGGTAGGATCTGAATCAGCAGGGTTGATGGTTTCCATACTGACCAGCAGACCAAAGTCTTTGTCGTTAGGACTAGGAAGTCCTAGCGGAGACTATGACGTGAGCTATCCTGGTGGTCACCCCCTAGCATCTAGTAGTAGTATTATCTACATACTAATGGTTAGTTGGACACCAAGTGCTCGCACAATTTCTTGGATACTAGACATTCGTCCGACACCTCTCAGGCAAAGCCCATCGATTTTGTGCGCTAAAAGACACTTTATTTCTCAAAGAGTACAAAGTTATTCTGGCTTATCCCCCAGTGGGCAAATTTACAAGTCTGATGGACTGATACTGATACAATAGGTGCTTTTATAGCACAGCAAGGTTCTCTTCATTTTTGGCTTCTTCTTCTTGATGTTATGGTCGTCTTCTCTCGTTCAGTCCGGCTCTCGTTCCGTGACCTCGTCCAGCAATGTTGTCGTCCAGGTGTGATGTGTCTACATATACTGGACGGTGTAGCAGTCCGGGAACGGGACCGTCGGGTTGAAGACGACTCGACCATGCGTGGTTCCATAATCTTTCGCCACCTCGTCCCAGTCCAGTGTCAGGTTGCGACGCCGGAACACCTCCTCCACGAGCCGCTTGACCAGTTGTGGTTCAGGCGGCACACCATTTGACGCCAGGTTCATCTTGGTGATGGCGTCTGGGCGGGGCCACCTGATCCGTTGCCCGTGGGTGTGAAGGTGCCTCGTCACCAGCGTCATGGCAGCATCCAGGACCGGAGTTTCCTCCAGTCTTGCCAGCTGGTGTTGCGTCGCAATCTTGTCGTAGATGGGATCTGGATCTAGAGAGATGGCGTCCTCCTCATCATCCGTTTGCGTAGCTGATGTTTTCGTCAACGATGAATCCTCAGGCGATGCTAGAAGGTCCAGACGGTCTCGATGGTCTAGACGTTCTGGATGGTCTGGCTGGTCCGGCTGGTGTTGTCGCTGAGTCACAGGGTCTGCAGATGTTGTTATGCGGTACGTTCCCACCATCCTGTCGAGCTGCTGGTTGTTGCCGTGGATATGGTAGGAACGCCTCCTGGCTTGGCGTTCCTCCCGTCTGGATTCCTCACTCCTGGTGTTCTCCGGCTTCATCCCTCCTGATGCTCCAGGGTTGTAGATCCCGCCGGAGACGAACCTCACGCCTCTCAACTTCTGAGGTTTCTTCTCCACGTGGTCCTCATAAAGTCCCTGTGGATGCTGATCCCCCATTGGATGACTGCGTGAGCTAGATGCACTTGGAGAGAGGATGGTAGGTTGAACTTCCCCCAAACAGCTAGGCTCGATTCTGGTAATGTGCCACGGGCTCCTATAACAAAGGGATACACGTTGACATTAGTCGTCTTGTACCTAAGTCCGACTTCCCGGAGGAAATCCTCCTTTTGGTATTTTGACTTCTTAATGTCGAACGCGCGTTCCAGGCTCCCTTTGTGTTCCCATGACACGGTGACCTCGATGATGGAGACTTCTTGGTGTTGTTCGCTATATACCAGGAGGTCCGGTATATAGCGATCCTCCTTCCCTGTGATCCTCGGCGCGTCGATAACCAGATGTCCCTGCTTCTGGAGTTCTCTCTTCAAGGATACAGCTACATGGTTATGTCTCTGTATCCTGGTGTAGTGCGAGACCGGACAGCGTTGCAGGACGTGATAGAGGCTCTCTCTCTCACTCCTCATCCCGCATGTAGGGTTGCGGCAAGCAGCTTGCTTGATATCCCGGATGTACGGTGGTCCTCTAGTTGGCAGGAGACCAATCCTCAGTTGTAGAGCTCCAATGTAGTCTCTGGGTTTCCAGAACGGCGGTGGTGAAAGGACCCATCTAGATGACACTGACGTCATATTTTTGAGTCCTTCCCCCAGGGCCGACTGGTGGAGCTCCCTCGTCCAGTACACCCGGTTCGCTTCCCTAGATGTTCATCGCTGTCCGATTATCACCTCCAGTTTCTTGAAGAGATGTCCCGCAGGGGCGGAAGTCAGCACAGCCTTCACCTGCTCATCACCCTCGGTCCGTAGTCTCTGCAACCTCCTGTAATAAATATTTGGGATTTGATGCAGAAGACATGGGATGGAAAGACCCCCGTTCTTGATGGGGGCGTATAGATAAGCCGTGGGGGTGTGTGTTGGCAGATGAAGGGTAGTCTTGGCGAATCTCCGGATTTCCAGGTCCACATATTTAAGGATCTTCGCGGTGATTTTCCTGGTTTGCAGTGTGTGGTATAACCTGGGAATGAGGTATCGTTGCAGAATGTTCATTTTCTGCCAAGGTTTGAGTGGCGCTTTCTGCAACCTCTTCAGCATGTCCTGCAGGTTGGCCGGAGTGGGGGAGATTTCCCCGGCCTCATCAAAGCTATGTCCCAGATACTTTAGTTGTGAACCGTTATGGATTGTTGGTATCTTCTCCCCTCTTATTTCCAACATTGGTTCGGTTTTCACAACTGTTCGTTTAGTACCTGGAACAGTAACTCTCTGCAGGGCCTTGCATTTCTTAACGTTTACCTTCATTCTATGGGTTTCCAGGAAATTGTTCATCACCTTGATATGGGCCTTGATACCGGCGATATTCGGAGCTAGCAGCACCAAGTCGTCAGCGAATGCCAGGGCAGTTACTTCCATTCCCTCGATGTTAACCGCTCGGCGTTCCTGGAGTCTGTGTATCAATTCGTCCATGACCAAATTGAACAGAAACCCGCTCAAAGGATCGCCTTGCTTCACTCCTCGATTCATAGGGATTCTCCTCGTCCGTATCCCTTGGCACTCACACACCGTCGAGATGTCGAAGTAAGAGGCACAGATGTACTGAATTGTGTCTTCATCAACCGATCGACCTCTTAGCGCATCGACTATCGAAGGGAGTGATATCGTATCAAACGCCTTCTCTAGATCGACGCTAACTAGATACAGAGGTCGGGCCGTGTCGACATAGTGCCTCATGACGAGTTCCATGATTGTGGAGTTAGCCAAGGTACCATCGGTGTGGGTGAATCCTCTCTGCGCCTGGTGTAGTTGAATCGCAGTAGTCCTCTTAAGCAGTACCTTGTGGAGGAGTCGAAGTAAGAGTGAAGCAATGGTGATGGGCCGCCAGTTCTTAGGGCTCTTGAGATCGCCGGCCTTTGGAAGCAATACCGTCCTGTTCATTCGGAGCAGCGCTGGGAGATACTTCGTTCCGAAGATGATGTTCATCAGCGCTACTATATCCGGTAGGTGCGAGGCCTTCAGGTGTTCCCGTTTCAGGCCATCAGGTCCCGCTGCAGTTTCCTTTAGCGTCCTGATTTGGTCTTTAACCTCCGCAAATCCTATCGGATCCAAAAGCTGGTGTTGCGGCTCCTTTACAGGTGGTCTTGGGGACCAGTTCACCGGTCTTGCAGCAAACCTCTGGAGAAATTCTGCTTCAATTTGCTGTTGGGTGGGGTGGTCCTCCGCCATGCTAGACTTGCCTGTGCATATTTCCTAGGCGACGCTGGCAGGGTTCTTATTGTAGAGCCTCTGGATACGGGCGTATTCAGCGGTTCTCTCAATGGCTCTTTTTCCCTTTCTGGGTTTGGTTTTATTCTTCTTCCTCCTATTGCTCCTTTTATTCTCCTCATTGCCGCTTTGAACAATACGGTGGATGTATTGTTCTATCATCAGAGCAGTCGTCTCGTTGGGATGTCCATCGAGGACGCCCCGTATGATATCAGCAACATGGGGAGAACATTGGTGGCTGATGGTCTGCAGGAACATACTTATTCGGGGGTTCTGTATGTTCCTATGTTCTGGTTCTACGTGAAGGGAAGGTGCTCTCTGCCTGTCGTCGCCTTTTCCATTATCCTTAGGATCGCCTGGGTCGTCATCGTTGTCATCTTCATTCTGCAGCTGCTGTTGTTGCTGTTGTCGCTGTTGCCTATGGATGATCAGAAGTTCCTTCATTATGGCTTTATATCTACCAGTCTCTCTGATCTTCTTGATTCCCTCCGATGGCCGTCCACTTACAGCTGCGAGTCGCCTGGCAATCTCAGCCTTACTGAGCTCACCTTGAAGGTTCAGCTCCAACTCGCAGAGCTCGCGCAACTCTTCGTCAGAGTATTGAGAGCGAGTGTTTGGCAGTCGCTCTTCTCTTATCTCGTTGTCGATCTAGTTGTACTGATCGGGATGGGCTTTTCGTAGATGTTGCCTCATCCCTGGATAAGATTTAAACACTCTGGCGCAGATTGCGCACGTGGAGTCTTCTTTGGGTACGGGTGCGGAATGCTGACATATCCTCACATGCTGTTTCTGTTGAGGAACAGATCGACTTGTCAGGTCAGTTCCGCACTTAGGGCAGGTTACAGGAAGATCGTCGTCGCTGGTAGATGTCGATGAAGGTGAAGCCTCTCTGATCGGATCCTGCTGCGTCACGCACTTTTTAGGTGGCGGTGGTGATTTCAGCTGGCTGGTGGAAGGATTGTTTCCATTTCCACCAGTTACTCCTTGAGTCGGGGGAGCCGCTATCTTGGGTTTCCTCCCCCATCCGAGGCTTCTTTTTATTTTCTTCATAACAATGATAATTTACAGTAGACGGGTTGCTAGCCCGAACTACCTTGCGTTTTTGGGCGCCCCCCGCCTCCATAGTTAGCTCGAGTCTTGCACTGAATGACTCTTTTCCCGGCGGACACGTGGTCTTGCTAAAGGACCGGACGTTATGGTAGGCCGACAGTGGTAGGATCAGTACCAGTCGAGCAGGTTACATATACCCGACTGACCTGCAAACCAAAGTCTTTGTCGTTAGGACTAGGAAGTCCTAGCGGAGACTATGACATGAGCTATCCCAGTGGTCACCCCCTAGCATCTAGTAGTAGTATTATCTACATACTAATGGTTAGTTGGACACCAAGTGCTCGCACAATTTCTCGGATACTAGACATTCGTCCGACACCTCTCAGGCAAAGCCCATCGATTTTGTGCGCTCCCTTAAGAGAGTCATAGTTACTCCTGCCGTTTACCCGCGCTTGCTTGAATTTCTTCACGTTGATATTCAGAGCACTGGGCAGAAATCACATTGCGTCAACACCCGCTTGGGCCATCATTGCCTGTCGTATCCGAGCGCTCTGGTTTGCATTAAAGGTAAACGTGGACTGACCTATCTCTCTTCTAGTATGGCAAGTCCATTCAATTCCTCCGTAAGTGGGAATACTATGTTGTAGTTCTTCTGGCAAAATGTTGGCACTTTGCCTGTGGTGAAATTGGCTTTCTGGCAGGATCCACAGACCAACTTTGTGTCTTCATTGTCGTCGAAGATTTGTTACCATAGCGTATCACTGTGCTTCTTTGTTACTGTATCTCTTCGTGCTGTAGTACATCTCTTCGGAAACCAAAGCCTATTACAACATTGGCAACCTTGAGTCGGGCCTTCTTTAACCAGTTCGATGAATTTCTGTTCTCGGTTCAGGTCGGTTTCAACTTCCTTGTAAGTGATCCTGTAAATCTCTCTTTTTTTTTTCTTTTGCTTTGGCTTGAATGGCTCTCTCTCTCTCTTTCGCTTTGAATTCGGGGTCTTCTCTCTTGAGCTTATTTTGAGTGGAGTCCTTTTCCTTTTCAGTTTGTCGAAATTCGTCCATGGTTCGCACGTTTTTGATGCGTTCGTTATTTGACGTATTTTCTTGCACCTTTAAATCATGGTCTGTTCTCAAGCTCTGGATGCGTTCCAATTTTGAAGTATTAGCGTGTCTTCAAGCTGCGGATACGTTCCAAAGTAGAGGCATTTTCTTGCGATTTGAAGTCTTGGGTCTGTTCTCAAGCTCCGGATGCGTTCCAAATTTGACGTATTTTCTTGCATTTTGAAGTCTTTGCGTGTCCTCAAGCTGCTGATGCGTTCCAAAGTAGAGACATTTTCTGTCAATTTGAAGTCTTCGTCTGTTCTCAAGCTCCGAATTCGCTCCAAATTTGAAGCATTCTCTTCTAATTTGTAGTGATTAGCGATCCTGAAGTCTTGCATCTTTTGTTGAGTCTTTTCATTTTCTCTCACTCCGTATTCTTCTTTATTTCTTAATTTGCGCATGCGTTCTTTGCCACTTGCAGTTTTCATATTGTACAGCCCGGGGGGGGGGGGGCAGTACCCCCTGAGAGCCACCCCCCATCTTTTACCAAAACCACCCCAACTGGAAACACCATAATTCCTTGCCCGACGTCCGTTCATCACCAGGTGAGAATCAGTTTGTGCTCAGACTCCTTTAATTCTTGTAAACACCTACCCTAAACTTGTACACCTCACAAATTGTATTCCATAGTTGTCTAAACTCCCCAAGAGGGACATACCAAACTACATCTACTGACCAATAAATACATGGTCAGTAAGCTATACTTGTATTACTGATTACACTCCACTTCACATCCTCATACCCCCACCTGACCTTCGTCACAATTGCCCGTGACCGTAGAAGCCTGTAATTGCTTCGTCAGACTCCATTGTACTCACAGCACGCGACTCGACTGCAAAGCGTCGAGCCGCTGATTCTGCACTTTTATTGAATTACTCATTCCGCTCAGCTGGCAGACTAGCTTAGTAGCCTGCACTTAGACAATCCTCCCCTAGCAGATACTTGCATCTTGCAGGACGCCCCCAAGAGATTAGACTCTAACACCAACACACTACACTAGTAGTTCCTCCCAACTACGGGAAGCTACTCGCATCCAGAAATAGCCTTCTAAATTAGCACACCGACACAACCGTGTTTTATCCCAACTGCCCCCCAACCAAGGGATTAAAACAATATCCTTATTTATGCATTCTCCAATGTTATTTGTGCTGGGTTGTAAGGTGGTTCTCTAGATTCAGGTCCCTATTTTTTCCTGCTCTTCTGTCTTCTTTTTTAGCAATTTTTGCCTGACTTTTCCTTTTTGAATCGCTGTGTTTTTTAGTTCGTGGCATATTTATATAACTTTTATGTCTTACCAAAAAAGTTTGCCCAAAATCAAAAGTTTCATTTATAATAGTATCACTTATACTTACACTTCCTCTAATCTGAAAAAAAGAGGAAAAATACTAATTTATCATTAATATACTAATTGTTAAATTAACATTTTTTGTTTCTTTAATGCAACTTTTATTTTTAGTGACCAACTGTACCCAATGTAATTTTCAAAAGCAATATGTTATGGGCTTAAAAATTGTCGAAAAGTTTGCATGAAACAGTGCTGCCAAGAAACCACTTTCATTCATGTTTATGGTTATTTGCCTTAAAAAGCGTGAATACCGACATAGGCTATGCTACATAAAAATACTCCAAATTGTTATATAGATTTAGGCCCCCAAAACTGGTCCGGTACTGGAGTTTCTTTTTTTTTACAGTCATTGAGGCCTACAGAAATGGTTCCATACCAGGTTTTCCATGTTCCTTCTTTCTCTTGCTCTGTTCAGTTTTTCTAAGGTGCATCTCCTTGCCTGATAACATTGTTTGTCGAACCTAGGTTTTGACTTTCTTGTCCCCAGCCTTAAAGGGGCCGCTTCTTCATAGCAATTTTCTATCCACCATGCTGCGGAGTCTAGATCCCCTTCATCTATCATTTTCTTCACCTGATCGACCTGGCTCGTCTTTGCTTTCACTTTACCTATTTATGTCTATATTCTTTCTGATTTTGTCTCCTTTTCTTGGATAAGTTGCTTCTTCTTTCTTCGTGATGATGTATGTACTCACTGGTAAGTGCTTTCTTACAACGGCGCCTTCTTTGAGGACCAGCTTTGTTGATCCCGATGTTATGAGACTCCTTGAGAGCATTAGGTTTATTGTGGTGGCAACATTTGGTCCTACATGTCTATTCCTGTTTCTTGTTTAGTAGCACGAATCCACTGTGTCTCAGGTAGTCCATAACTTCTTCAGTTTTCCTGCTGTTCCCCCAGGGGCTCACTTATAGTGGGCGTGGGTTGGCGACCACGGGGCCCCAGCTGAGTCCGACATTGCTTCCACTTACTTGTGCCGGGCTCCTCTCCGTCTTCTTTCCTGTCGACCTCACTTGGTCAACTCTTGTTCTCTTCCGACCCCGACGGTATTAGGGTATCCGAGGCCTAGGGAGTCTCTTCCTTTCCCGCCTTAATTGGCCCTTGTCTCATCTTTCTTGATACCCTCCTTCTGTGAGGGGTCAGCCTTCTTTTTATTTTCCTTTTACCTCCTGCCTTGTGCTCAAGGCCCTTAAGGAGGCAGGGTGTATGTAGCCCCACCACTTCTGGTGCACCATAGATAATGCTACACCCTCAGGGGCTCACGGCTGGTGAGTTCGGGAGTTGGCGACCCCGAGAGATTCCTGAGCTGGGTCCGTTTTCCCCTTTTGTCTCTTACCTTTGGGGCGGACCCTCTCCTCTCTCCCCTCCTCTTTTCATTATATTTCCTTTCTCTTTAAGATTCCCGCACTGTTTTTTGTTACTTGGTTCACCGTGTATCTAAATTCCCTTTTAGCGATTTTTTAGGTATTTTCAATCTACGTTGCATTTTGTAAGTTTTTTCGATCTAAATTACATCTCGCGATTGTTTTCAACTTCAATTGCATTTTATAAAGATTGACAATCTAAATTGCTTTTTGGTAAGTCTTTCAATGCAGTTAGCCGGGCCTTTTAGTGAGAATTTTGAATTTCAATTGCATTTTGTAAGTATTTTCAACCAAAACCGCATTTCGCACGAATTTTGAATCTAAATTGCATTTTGTTTGGTGGGCATTTTGCACATATTTTGATTCTTAATTGCATTTTGTGGGTATTTTGAATCTAAATTGCATTTTGTAAGTATTGTCAATCCACATGAGTCGTTTGAATCTACCGTACATCTTGTAAGCATTTTCAACTTCAATTGCATTTTGTAAGTATTTTGAATTTCAATTGCACTTGGTGAATAATTTGGATTGGAACTGGGATATTTCAATCTGAATTGCATCGTGTATTTTCAATTTCAATTGCATTTTGTAAGTATTTTGAACCTCAATTGCATTTTGTACGTAATTTCGATCTCATTTGCATTTTGTAAGTAGTTTGAATTTCAGTTGCATTTTGTAAGTATTTCGACGCTACATTGCATTTTGTACGTATTTTGAACCTAGCCTACGGTTTGTGGATCTTTTTCAATCTATTCCTTTTGTGAATCTTTTCGTTTTAAATTCCCTTCTGTAAGAACATTTTGTGAGTTGTTTCAATCTGAGTTCCTTTTTGTAAGTATTTTCCGTCTCACTTAATTTTCGTTCTGGTTTCCGTTTCATTATCATTTTCGCTATCACCCAGATCATTAGGGGCCGATAACCTAGATGTTAGGCCCCTTAAAACAACAATTATCATCATCATCATCATTTCCTGCTTTGTTGATCTACTGGACAGTTCAGGTCACCAGCGATTAGCACATTTTCTTCTTCCTCTATCACATTCAACGCATTTCCAAGCGTATCAACTATGTCTACTGCAGTGCGTTCCGGGCTGAAGTATACCGCCATGATCACTAGAATTTTCGTTCGTAATATCAACAGGTTTTCATCATTCAGCAGTTGTTTCCATCGGTTTAGTTGAGGTTTGACAAGTATTGATGCCCTTTCCTGAGTTGGTTAGCGTACACGTGATAGTTGTAGAAGCCGGGGATTTTTTTTTATCTCGTCCTCCCTGATGAATGTTTCTGTTAGAACACATATCCCAAATTCCTCTAGTATGTAACTTGACGTTAGATGGTACGTGTGGCACACATTCATTTATTCTGATGGTAGTAATAATAATAACTCTCACCAGAGAGACTCTATAGTCTGATAGTCTACTTAACAAGAAAGAAAGCAAACAAAAAAGGAAAGAGGGAGAATGAAAAAGAAAGTAAAGAAAGTGTAAACGAAAGAGAAAGAATGAGAAAAACAAAGAGATAATGAGGAAGAAAGGAAAAAGAACATTAAAAAGAAACAGAAAGAAAGAAGAAAGAAAGAAAGAAAGGTCTTGAGGAAGATCTTAGGACCCGAGAAACGAAACAATGGTACAAGGCGGAAGAGGAGAAACAAAGATTTATACAGACAGGCATAGTATATCACAGATACCATACGGAAGAGAAGAATACAGTTTTATGGTCACCTCATGAAAATGAGCGAGAGTCGACTAACGAAGAAAATCGTCAACATCATCGGTAAGATAAAAGCGACTCCAAAGTGGGTGTATGAAACACGAAATTACATGGAGGAAGTTGGAGTGTCGGCAGTCACCGCTATACCATCGATGTATCCCCACCACTTCTGGTGCACCCTAGATATTGCAACACCCTCAGGGGCTCACGGCTGGTGAATTCGGTATTTGGCGACCCCGAGGGATTCCTGAGCTGGGTCCGGTTTTCCCCCTTTTATCCATTACCTCAGGGACGGACTCTCTCCTCTTTCACTTTCCTATCTGCCTTTCGTGGCTCTCCTTCCTTCAAAGTCCCTCAATCCACTGTCTTCGAGGGTTGAGGGCATTTCTTTTCCTCCTGTCCTTTATTTGCCTTCTTCTCCTTTTGTTTCCCATTTCCTCTTCTAGTTTGTAAGTTTTGGTTGTAAGTTTCACTTGATCATCTTTTATTTTCACTATCACCCAAACCATTAGGTGCCGATAACCTAGATATTAGGCCCCTTTAAACAACAATTATCATCATCATCACTGTAATGTATAAAGCGCTCATACGACTTATACTCGCATATGCCTACCCTGCCATAGGTTTTCAGTCTATCTCCTTCCTAAAGAAGTTACAAGTCATCAAACACTGGCTAGTGAGACTCGCCACAAAGCCCAAAAAAGACGAAAGACGTAAATCCACTCATTATAATCATCAATAAACAAAGACTCCGTACCTCTTAGATTATCTCACTCAATTAACAACTAAATTCTATAAGAAAACAGCTACACATCCTAACTATCTCATCAGACAACTAGGAGCATATCAGGTAGACCCATTGCAACGATTTAAACGCCACCATAAGAAGACGACTCGAACATCCAGACATATAAACTACTTCCTTACCTACCAACATAATTACTAAACGTTCAAGCCCTGGTAAAAGGGGAAAAATCACCTCCCAAAAGCAAAACGTTGCTTGAATATGTCTTAAGTACCCTCCAAAACCAAAGCCCTGATCTCCGAACGAACCCTTTAAAATAGAACCCAGAACTGCTTGTCGGTCCTGCCGTGACCACCGATAAGAATGCCAACTCACTCACTGACGAAATTCCAGTGAGGTCACGCTGCGTGGAGACAGCTTCAGATCGCCAGCCATTAGAGTGGAGTGGAGTATTCTTGGAGTCTTATTTAATCAACATTTCTCATGTGGTGATTTTTGGTTTAATTGTCATATTTGCGTTGTCACAGTACCGTACCATTATAGTGGAGCATTCGGTGAAGAGGTTGTGAGATAATGCCGCATAGTTGTTGCGTTTGGAACTACAGTGTTTTCCTTCCCAAACGAATGTGAATATGCTTTTCAGTAGTAGAACGATTACAATCCAGTGTTTTGTGATAAATAAATGTGTGTTTTCACTTAACAAAAAACTGTCCACAATTACGGAACATGAAAGACTAGTGGAGATATTCGGCTTTTTATTTCTGCCAAGTTATGGATTAATAAAGCTGAACATAACCTTATGACTTGTCGGTGAGTACCGTTTTTTTAGATATTAAATAAAGCTCCTCACATGAATTTGCTCTCTTATTTACTTTTATTATATTTCCCTAGACTGACTTTCTAATCCAAGAATAATTCTGATATTTTGAGCCTAATGAGGTATTATGCCATTAAATGCAACATACTATCAACTGATATCACAGGGAGAAAAATATCACCTATTATTATTATTATACTGGAAGAGAATAATGAAAAATTTGTTAATTAACATTCCATTCCTGTAAGCTGTAATTTATTGGAGTAGGCCTAGCCTAATATATGTCTTTCTCCAGCTGTAATTTTGTCTTACAATTCATTTTTAATATTAGTGTTAAAGATTCCTTATCCCATTCATATGCTACATGCCATTGTTATATCCCCCCCAGGAGCACACATCCAGTGGGACGTGGGTTGTCGACCACGGTGCCCCAGCTGAGTTCGGCATTGCTTCCACTTACTTGTGCCGGCTCCTCTCGATCATCTTTCCTGTCGACCTCACTTGGTCAACTCTTGTTCTCTTCCGACCCCCCCCCCCAGGGGCTCACATCTAGTGGGTTGTGGGTTGGCGACCACGGGGCCCCAGCTGAGTCCGGAATTGCTTCCACTTACTTGTGCCGGGATCCTCTCTGTCTTCTTTCCTGTCGACCTTCCTTGGTCAACTCTTGTTCTCTTCCGACCCCGACGGTATTAGGGTATCCGAGGCCTAGGGAGTCTCTTCCTTTCCCGCCTTAATTGGCCCTTGTCTCATCTTTCCTGATACCCTCCTTCTGTGAGGGGTCAGCCTTCTTGTTCTTTTCCTTTTACCTCCTGCCTTGTGCTCAAGGCCCTTAAGGAGGCAGGGTGTATGTAGCCCCACCACTTCTGGTGCACCGTCGATAATGCTACACCCTCAGGAGCTCACGGCTGGTGAGTTCGGGCGTTGGCGACCCCGAGGGATTCCTGAGCTGGGTCCGTTTTCCCCTTTTGTCCCTTCCCTTTGGGGCGGACCTTCTCCTCTCTCCCCTCCCCTCTCCTCTTTTCCTTCTATTTCCTTTTCTCTTTAAGATTCCCGCACTGTTTTTGTTACTCGAATCACCGTGTATCTAAATTCCCTTTTATCGATTTTTAAGGCCTTTTTGATCTATGTTGCATTTTGTAAGTTTTTTCGATCTAAATTACATCTCGCGATTGTTTTCAACCTCAATTGCATTTTGTAAAGATTGACAATCTAAATTGCTTTTTAGTAAGTCTTTCAATGCAGGTTGCGGGGCCTTTTAGTGAGTATTTTGAATTTCAATTGCATTTTGTAAGTATTTTCAACCAAAACCGCATTTCGCACGAATTTTGAATCTAAATTGCATTTTGTTTGGGGGCATTTTGCACATATTTTGATTCTCAAATGCATTTTGTGGGTATTTTGAATCTAAATTGCATTTTGTCAAGTATTTTCAATCTAAATTGCTTTTTGTAAGTATTGTCAATCCACATGAGTCGTTGGAATCACCGTACATTTTGTAAGCATTTTCAATTTCAATTGCATTTTGTAAGTATTTTGAATTTCGATTGCACTTTGTGAATAATTTGGATTGGAACTGGGATAAGGCCTATTTCAATCTGAATTGCATTGTGTATTTTCAATTTCAATTGCATTTTGTAAGTATTTTGAACATCAATTGCATTTTGTACGTATTTTCGATCTCATTTGCATTTTGTAAGTATTTTGAATTACAGTTGCATTTTGTAAGTATTTCGACGCTACATTGCATTTTGTACGTATTTTGAACCTAGCCTTCATTTTGTGGGTATTTTTCAATCTATTCCTTTTGTGAATCTTTTCGTTCTAAATTCCCTTTTGTAAGAACATTTTGTGAGTCGTTTCAATCCGAGTTCCTTTTTGTAAGTTTTTTCCGTCTCACTTAATTTTCGTTCTGGTTTCCGTTTCATTATCATCTTCGCTATCACCCAGATCATTAGGGGCCGATAACCTAGATGTTAGGCCCCTTAAAACAACAATTATCATCATCATCATCTTCCGACCCCGACGGTATTAGGGTATCCGAGGCCTAGAGAGTCTCTTCATTTCCCGCCTTAATTGGTCCTTGTCTCATCTTTTGTGATACCCCTCAGGGGCTAACATCTAGTGGGACTTGGGTTGGCGACCACGGGACCCCAGCTGAATCCGGCATTACTTTCACTTACTTATGCCGTGCTCCTCTCCGTCTTCTTTCCTGTCGACCTCACTTGGTCAACTCTTGTTCTCTTCTGACCCCGACGGTATTAGGGTATCCGAGGCCTAGGGAGTCTCTTCCTTTCCCGCCTTAATTGGCCCTTGTCTCATCTTTTCTGATACCCTCCTTCTGCGAGGGGTCAGCCTTCTTTTTCTCTTCCTTTTACCTCCTGCCTTGTGCTCTAGGCCCTTAAGGAGGCAGGGTGTATGTAGCCCCACCACTTCTGGTGCACCCTAAATAATGCTACACCCTCAGGGGCTCACGGCTGGTGAGTTCGGGAGTTGGCGAGCCCGAGGGATTCCTGAGCTGGGTCCGTTTTCCCCTTTTGTCCCTTACCTTTGGGGCAGACCCTCTCCTCTTTCACTTTCCTATATGCCTTTCATGGCTCTCCTTCCAAGTTCCTCAATCCGCCTTCTCCGAGGGTTGAGGGCATTTCTTTTCCTTCTGTCCTTTTATTTGCCTTATTCTCCTTTAATTTTCCATTTCTTCTTCTAGTATGTAGGTTAGTAGTTAGTTTTAGTTTTAAGTTCGCTTTTTCATTTTCATCTTCACGATCACCCAAACCATCAGTGGCCGATAACCTAGATGTTAGGCCCCTTAAAGCAACAATAATCATCATCATCATCATCATCTTTTGTGATACCCTCCTTCTGCGAGGGGTCAGCCTTCTTTTTCTTTTCATGTTATCTCATGCCTTCTGCTCAAGGCCCTCAAGGAGGTAGGGTGTATGTAGCCCCACCACTTCTGGTGCACCCTAGAAAGTGCTACACCCTCAGGGGCTCACAGCTGGTGCGTTCGGGAGTTGGCGACCCCGAGGGATTCCTGAGCTGGGTCCGTTTTCCCCTTTTGTCCCTTACATTTGGGGCGGACCTTCTCCTCTCTCCCCTCTCCTCTCCTCTTTCCCTTATATTTCCTTTTCTCTATAAGATTCCCGCACTGTTTTTGTTACTTGGTTCACCGTGTATCTAAATTCCCTTTTAGCGATTTTTAAGGCATTTTTGCTCTACGTTGCATTTTGTATGTTTTTTCGATCTAAATTACATTTCGTGATTGTTTTCAACCTCAATTGCACTTTGTGAAGATTGACAATCTAAATTGCCTTTCAGTAAGTCTTTGAATGCAGTTAGACGGGGCCTTTTAGTGAGTATTTTGAATTTCAATTGCATTTTGTAAGTATTTTCAACCAAAACCGCATTTCCCACGAATTTTGAATCTACATTGCATTTTGTTTGGTGGGTATTTTGAATCTAAATTACATTTTGTCAAGTATTTTCAATCTAAATTGCATTTTGTAAGTATTGTCAATCCACATGAGTCGTTTGAATCTACCGTACATTTTGTAAGCATTTTCAATTTCAATTGCATTTTGTAAGTCTTTTGAATTTCAATTGCACTTTGTGAATAATTTGGATTGGAACTGGGATATTTCAATCTGAATTGCATTGTGTATTTTCAATTTCAATTGCATTTTGTAAGTAATTTGAACCTCAATTGCATTTTGTACGTATTTTCGATCTCATTTGCATTTTGTATGTATTTTTAATTTCAGTTGCATTTTGTAAGTATTTCGACGCTACATTGCATTTTGTACGTATTTTGAATCTAGCCTACGGTTTGTGGGTCTTTTTCAATCTATTCTTTTTGTGAATCATTTCGTTCTAAATTCCCTTTTGTAAGACCATATTGTGAGTTTTTTCCCTCTGAGTTTCTCTTTGTACGTATTTTCCGTCTCCCCCCAGGGGCTCACTTCTGGTGGGCGTGGGTTGGCGACCACGGGGCCCCAGCTGAGTCCGGCATTGCTTCCACTTACTTGTGCCGGGCTCCTCTCCGTCTTCTTTCCTGTCGACCTCCCTTGGTCAACTCTTGTTCTCTTCCGACCCCGACGGTATTAGGGTATCCGAGGCCTAGGGAGTCTCTTCTTTTTCTTTTCCTTTTACCTCCTGCCTTGTGCTCAAGGCCCTTAAGGAGGCACGGTGTATGTAGCCCCACCACGTTTGGTGCACCCTAGATAATGCTACACCCTCAGGGGCTCACGGCTGGTGAGTTCGGGAGTTGGCGACCCCGAGGGATTCCTGAGCTGGGTCCGTTTTCCCCCTTTTGTCCCTTACTTTCGGGGCGGACCCTCTCCTCTTTCACTTTCCTATCTGCCTTTCATGACTCTCCTTCCTTCCAAGTCCCTCAATCCGCATTCTTCGAGGGTTGAGGGCATTTATTTTCCTCCTGTCCTTTATTTGCTTAATTCTCCTTTAGTTTTCCATTTCTTCTTCTAGTATGTAGGTTGGTAGTTAGTTTTAGTTTTAAGTTTTCATTTCATTTTCATCTTCACGATCACCCAAACCATCAGCGGCCACCCCCAGGGGCTCACTTCTAGTGGGCGTGGGTTGGCGACCACGGGGCCCCAGCTGAGTCCGGCATTGCTTCCACTTACTTGTGCCGGGCTCCTCTCTGTCTTCTTTCCTGTCGACCTCACTTGGTCAACTCTTGTTCTCTTCTGACACCGACGGTATTAGGGTATCCGAGGCCTAGGGAGTCTCTTCCTTTCCCGCCTTAATTGGCCCTTGTCTCATCTTTTCTGATACCCTCCTTCTGCGAGGGGTCAGCCTTCTTTTTCTCTTCCTTTTACCTCCTGCCTTGTGCTCTAGGCCCTTAAGGAGGCAGGGTGTATGTAGCCCCACCACTTCTGGTGCACCCTAGATAATGCTACACCCTCAGGGGCTCACGGCTGGTGAGTTCGGGAGTTGGCGACCCCGAGGGATTCCTGAGCTGGGTTCGTTTTCCCCTTTTGTCCGTTACCTTTGGGGCGGACCCTCTCCTCTTTCACTTTCCTATATGCCTTTCATGGCTCTCCTTCCTTCCAAGTCCCTCAATCCGCCTTCTCCGAGGGTTGAGGGCATTTCTTTTCCTTCTGTCCTTTTATTTGCCTTATTCTCCTTTAGTTTTCCATTTCTTCTTCTAGTATGTAGGTTAGTAGTTAGTTTTAGTTTTAAGTTCGCTTTTCATTTTCATTCACGATCACCCAAACCATCAGGGGCCGATAACCTAGATGTTAGGCCCCTTAAAACAACAATTATCATCATCATCATCATCATCAGCGGCCGATAGCCTAGATGTTAGGCCCCTTAAAACAACAATTATCATCATCATCATTAACTTTTTATGAGCAGGACCCTTTTACTTTATCGGTAGAATCTGAAAACAACTTTTTCCGTTTTGAACTTACTCAGTTGTGTATCGTTAAAAGCGTCGACCTCGCTGTTACTGCGGAACCACTGTATCGTGGCTTCCGGTAAAACTTCGTTTAAGTTTGTGATGACCCTGGTACGGAACAGTCCAATGTCCTCGTCGCTCATTTGACCTACGGAAACATTGTTTAGAGCCTCGGCGATTTTTTTTGTCGTCTTTTTGGCGCATAATTTCTTCAAGTTCAAAAAGACAAATTTATCCCATCGATACCGACCGGTTATTTTGCTGTATGGGCCGTTATCCTTGGGCAGAAAGATCCACCTATCACCTACCGGTGGCAATTGCCGTAAGGCACCTACTAGTATTAAGGAAATTTCGGCAAAGTCCTCTTTGCTTTTAAACATTTGTTTTAACCTGGAATTTAATAGTCAAACTTTTTTGCACCTACCATGGAGTATTCGTCTATGACGATCAACCTTACGTCTATCAATTTACTGTGAAGCGTATTAATTCGGTCACGACCAAAAGGAATCAACCCTTCTCCGTATTGATTGACTGGTAGAGCAAATGCAGAATGTAAAGTCTTTCAGCCAAGGTTGAAACTGTCTTTGCCCGTGGGCGCGGTCAGAAGAATTTTAACGGTCTCCGGGTTGTTTCCTGGTATATAATGAAAGTACCTTATTACACTTTGGGAAATGGCACTGATAAGGAAGCTCTTGCCAACGCCGGAACCACCTAAGACAATTTCGTAAACGGGTTTCCTGTTCCTAACTTTTTCCATCACGTGGGTCAAGTACTCGTACTGGCGCTCGTTCAGTTTTGGAGATCAGCGTAATACTCTTCGTCGTTTATTTGGATCGGCGTGGGGAAAGTCGCGACGTTATCTGCATTGTCAAGGCCCTGAAGAATGTCGTTCTGCGACGGATCACCGGCATAGGGCATGTACTCGGAATCCAATTCGGCGTCGTTGACATCTGCTTCTATGTCGTCGGCAAGAATGTCGTTTATGTTTTGTTCGGCGTTTGTGTAAGCGTCGTCCAATAGTGTGGCATCCAAAATGTCAAACTTCAGACGGTTTATCTTTATTGTGTCAAAGTCCGCCAAGTAATGCGGCTCTTGATCGACTTTAAGAAGGTCCGTTTCCTCATCTCTACACGGCAAATAGAGCATCAACTGTTGTCTGTAGAAAGTGACGGGATCCTGTTGAAGGCCGCAGGTGTAAAAGGAGATGATTTACCTTTCTGCCAATTCGTACGAGTTGTCCTGCTGATGCAGTCTATCCGGTCTTGGTTGTTGGTTCGTTTTGCACTTGGAATACACGTAAATTACAGCGAATTCCGCCAGACACAGTTCTTCCAACTCCTTTGGTCTGATAGCGTAGTGGTCCATCAAATGTTTCTGATGTCAGTATCGTCCTTGCCTAACAGGGCCAGTTCTTTTCTGGTTTTCAGCAGTCGCACGCGTTTGTCCGGGGTCTGAAGGTTGATGTAGATTTCCTGCTCGCTCGTTCCTGACATGCCCAACATCAGTACGCCATAGGGTGCCTCCTGAGCGCTGATTTCACTTGCGTTGATAAAAACGTTACCCAGAGTTTTCAACTGATCCTTCATATCTTTATTGCCTCTTTTGACCTCCCTCATCGTCTCTCTCATTAGTTGTGACACTCCCCTGTCCGACTTATTTCTGAAGTTGATAATGTAGGAGCAGCAGGCGTAGGGGTCCAAAATAAACTGCATGTCCATGTTACTCTTCATTAATGTAAGGATTTCTTTGTTGAACGGATTGATGAAGCAATCTTTGACTCGTCTTTCCAGGAGAACCATGGGCTTCTTTATATTCCGTTTGATCACCATGTGATACTGCTCCTTTCGTAGCGTGAACGTCTTCAGGAAGTCTCCAAGAGAAATATCGGTATCCTTGTTTTCATCCAGGAACTTCTTGATTTTGAAGAACGCTTCTTTTGAGTTGTCGGGGTCGCCTCGTCCCTGATGGTCGTAGGGAATAAGGATGGTAACTTCATCGGGTGGCAAATGCGAGAAACCGTATCGTCATGAAACCAGCTCCTTGTATTCCCTCTGGCAGCTCTTACTGTGATGGTGGGCTTAGTAGGCTGATTGATTCCAAGGAACTGTTGCAACTTATATAGGCGCGTATAAATGTTTCACACTCCTTGATTTTAGCGATGTCGGCAAAATCGCAGATGGGAGCTCCTTGTAACCAAAACAGCCCATGCACGTGTGGCGATCCTAGATCTGAAATTCAATTCTGTAGTAAAAATGTTCTATTGGATGTTGTTTAAATGGGCTTTCAAAACTCTTGACATAGCTCAGCAACAATCTGAAACGGGTGTGGAAGTAATGGGCGCACGTTATCGGATCTGCACGGATTAACCTCGCTTTTGCGGAATGGGATAGTCAGAGGGCCTCGTCGTCGGTTAAGTTCTTCTTATTGACCACTTGCGACAGGATTACGAGCAATTCGGGCCACATCTACTCGGCGGCTCAAATTGTGATGAAATGGGTGGGAATATTGAATTGACGTTTCATTGACATCACCTTCCTTTTTTCTGCTTGCCAATGGGACGGAGATGCTTTAATTCTCTGGAGGATATTGTACCCTCCATCGTGCTGAATCAATTTGTCGAGGAACTCCTTCAATTGAAGACGACTGTCCAATCTTCTGCCTAATGGCTACGTTGATATTGTTGACGATGTGAATCAGCGTCTCCTTTTTGTACATGTAGAGCAGCATGTCTGTCCTTGAGAATCTTCGTTCGTAGTGGGGAGCTTGTAGTTTCACTATGTCGCTGTATGAGAACATTGCTTGTGCTACAAATATCCTTTTGATTCCGCAGAAAACTGTTGGAAAACACAGCTCATCGGAATACGGATCATTCATCAGATATAAGGGTATTGCTCCATCCCCCGACGCTACTGCCATATTCTCTAATTCTGTGATGTCCAGAAGAGTTTCCACAGCTCCCGGGTTGATTTCATCCAGGACGTTGTCTCGTTCGAATTCGTTAATTATCTCGTCCAATTCCCTATCAAAGCTTTGGTACATTTGTTCCGGCACATCGTCATCATCAATGTCCATTGGTAGAGCACCTTGATTATTACTTGCTGGTGGATTTCCTTTGATCATCCAAGCTTGATCACTGAGTTGAATCTTCATTTCTTTGTATAGTGACTGCTGCACGAGATACTGGGCCGCCTTAAGTTCTCTACCGGGTCTGATGGTCTCGCATAGGTAATTCTTCTTGTAGTCCATTTTCATTTTAAGCTTTAATTGGATCGTGTGGGTGTCGTCGAAGTTGCGTGGAAGGGCCTGGACGGTATTGTTGATGTTGATTGGAACTTTGAAAATGTGCCCTTTAATGATGACATCTGGCTATAAGATACTTTATTTCTCAAAAGAGTACAAAGGTGGTCTGGCTTATCCCCCAGTGGGAAAATTACATGTCTGATGGACTTTAGTGATACAATTGGTGCTTTTATAGCACAGCAAGGGTCTCTTCATTTAGGCTTCTTCTTCGTGTTGTTGTGATCGTCTTCTCTCGTTGCGTGACCTCGTCCAGTAATGCTGTTGTCCTGATGTGATGTGTCTACATATACTGGACGGTGTAGCAGTCCGGGAACGGGACCGTCTGATTGAAGATGACTCGACCATGTGCGGTGCCATAATCCTGCGCCACCTCGTCCCAGTCCAGAGTCAGGTTGCGACGCCGGAACACCTCCACCACGAGATGTTAGAGCAGTTGCAGTTCGGGCAGCACACCATTAGACGCCAAGTTCACCTGGTGATGGTGTCTGGGCGGGGCCAGCCGATCTGCTGTCCGTGGGTATGGAGATGCCTCGTCACCAGCGTCATGGCAGCATCCAGGACCGGAGTTCCTCCAGTCTTGCCAGCTGGTGCTGCGTCGCAATCTTGTTGTAGATGGTCTCTGGCTCTGGATCTAGGGAGGTGGCGTCTACCTCATTATCCGTGGGCTTAGCAGATGTCGTCAACGACGCTGTCAAGGGTGGTTCCCCAGGCGATGGAAGGTCTTGAAGGTCCAGACGGTCTCGATGTTCTGGACGGTCTGGATGGTCTGCGTAGGCCGTTGGGTCAGCAGGAGTCAGTTGGTCGGTATGTTCCCATCATCTGGTCCAGGTGCTGGTTCTTGCCGTTGATGTTGTAGGAACGCCTCCTGGCTTGGCGCTCCTCCCGTCTGGTTTCCTCGCTCCTCGTGCTCTCCGGTTCCATCCTTCCCGAAGCTCCATGGTTGTTGATGCCTCCGGAGACGAACCTCACGCCCTTCATCCTCAGGGGTTTCTTCTTCACGCAGTCCTCATAAAGTCCTTGTGGATAGTGATCCCCCATTGGATGACAGCGTGAGCTAAATGTACCTGGAGAGAGGATGGCAAGTTGAATTTGGTCCAAACAGCTAGGCTCGATTCAGGTATTGTGCCACGGGCTCCTACAACAAAGGGATACACGTTGACATTAGTTGTCTTGTACCTAAGTCGGACTTCCCGGAGGAAATCCTCCTTTTGGTACTTCGACTTCTTTATATCAAACGCGCGTTCCAGGCTCCCTTTGTGTTCTCATGACACGGTGACCTCGATGATGGAGACTTCTTGGTGTTGTTCGCTATATACCAGGAGGTCCGGTATATAGCGATCCTCCTTCCCTGTGATCCTCGGCGCGTCGATAACCAGATGTCCCTGCTTCTGGAGTTCTCTCTTCAAGGATACAGCTACATGGTTATGTCTCTGTATCCTGGTGTAGTGCGTGACCGGACAGCGCTGCAGGACGTGATAGAGGCTCTCTCTCTCACTCCTCATCCCGCATGTAGGGTTGCGGCAAGCAGCTTGCTTGATATCCCGGATGTACGGTGGTCCTCTAGTTGGTAGGAGGCCAATCCTCAGTTGTAGAGCTCCAATGTAGTCTCTGGGTTTCCAGAACGGCGGTGGTGAAAGGACCCATCTTGGTGACACTGACGTCATATTTTTGAGTCCTTCCCCCAGGGCCGACTGGTGGAGCTCTCTCGTCCAGTACACCCGGTTCGCTTCCCTATATGTTCCTCGCTGTCCGATTATCACCTCCAGTTTCTTGAAGAGTTGTCTCGCAGGGACGGAAGTCAGCACAGCCTTCACCTGCTCATCGCCCTCGGTCCGTAGTCTCTGCAACCTCCTGTAATAAATATTTGGGATTTGATGCAGAAGACATGGGATGGAAAGCCCCCCGTTCTTGATGGGGGCGTATGGATATGCCGTGGGGGTGTGTGTTGGCAGATGAAGGGTGGTCTTGGCGAATCTTCGGATTTCAAGGTCCACATATTTAAGGCTCTTCGCGGTGATTTTCCTGGTTTGCAGTGTATGGTATAACCTGGGAATGAGGTATCGTTGCAGAATGTTCATCTTCTGCCAAGGTTTGAGTGGCGCTTTCTGCAACCTCTTCAGCATGTCCTGCAGGTTGGCCGGAGTGGGGGAGATTACCCCGGCCTCATCAAAGCTATGTCCCAGATACATTAGCTGTGAACCGTTATGGATTGTTGGTATCTTCTACCCTCTTATTTCCAACATTGGTTCCGTTTTCACAACTGTTCGTTTAGTACCTGGAACAGTAACTCTCTGCAGGGCCTTGCATTTCTTAACGTTTACCTTCATTCCGTGGGTTTCCAGGAAATTGTTCATCACCTTGATATGGGCCTTGATACCGGAGATATTCGGAGTTAGCAGCACCAAGTCGTCAGCGAATGCCAGGGCGGTTACTTCCATTCCCTCGATGTTAACCCCTCGTCGTTCCTGGAGTCTCTGTACCAATTCGTCCATGACCAAATTGAACAGAAACCCGCTCAAAGGATCGCCTTGCTTCACTCCTCGATTCATAGGGATTCTCCTTGTCCGTATCCCTTGGCACTCACACACCGTCGAGATGTCGAAGTATGAGGCACAGATGTACTGAATTGTGTCTTCATTAACCGATCGACCTCTTAGCGCATCGACTATCGAAGGGAGTGATACAGTATCAAACGCCTTCTCTAGATCGACGCTAACTAGATACAGAGGTCGGGCCGTGTCGACATAGTGTCTCATGACGAGTTCCATGATTGTGGAGTTAGCCAAGGTACCGTCGGTGTGGGTGAATCCTCTCTGCGCCTGATGTAGTTGAATCGCAGTAGTCCTCTTAAGCAGTACCTTGTGGAGGAGTCGAAGTAACAGTGAAGCAATGGTGATGGGCCGCCAGTTCTTAGGGCTCTTGAGATCGCCGGTCTTTGGAAGCAATACCGTCCTGTTCATTCGGAGCAGCGCCGCAATATACTTCGTTCCGAAGATGATGTTCATCAGCGCTACTATATACGGTAGGTGTGAGGCCTTCAGGTGTTCCCGTTTCAGACCATCAGTTCCCGCTGCAGTTTCCTTCAGCGTCCTGATTTGGTCTTTAACCTCCGCAAATCCTATCGGATCTGACAGCTGGTGTTGCGGCTCCTTTACTGGTGGTCTTGGGGACCAGTTCACCGGTCTTGCAGCAAACCTCTGGAGAAATTCCGGTTCAATTTTCTGCTTGGTGGGGTGGTCCTCCGCCATACTAGACTTGCCTGTGCAGACTTCCTGGGCGACGCTGGCAGGGTTCTTATTGTAGAGTCTCTGGATACGGGCGTATTCAGCGGCTCTCCCAATGGCTCTTCTTCCTTTTCTGGGTTTGGTCTTATTCTTCTTCCTCCTGTTGCTCCTTTTATTCTCCTCATTGCCGCTTTGAACAATACGGTGGATGTATTGTTCTATCATCAGAGCAGTCGTCTCGTTGGGATGTCCATCGAGGACGCCCTGTATGATATCAGCAACATGGGGAGAACATTGGTGGCTGATGGTCTGCAGGAACATACTTATTCGGGGGTTCTGTATGTTCCTATGTTCTGGTTCTACGTTAGGGGAAGGTGCTCTCTGCCTGTCGTCGCTTTTTCCATTGTCCTTGGGATCGCCTGGGTCGTCATCGTTCTGCAGCTGCTGTTGTTGCTGTTGCCTCTGGATGTTCAGAAGTTCCTTCATTATGGCTTTGTATCTCCCAGTCTCTCTGATGTTCTTGAGTCCCTCCGATGGCCGTCCACTTACACCTGCGAGTCGCCTGGCAATCTCAGCCTTACTGAGCCCACCTTGAAGGTTTAGCTCCAACTCGCAGAGCTCGCGCAACTCTTCGTCAGAGTATTGAGAGCGAGTGTTTTGCAGTCGCTCTTCTCTTATCTCATTGTCGATCTTGTTGTACTGATCGGGATGGGCTTTTCGTAGATGTTGCCTCATCCCTGGATAAGATGTAAACACTCTGGCGCAGATTGCGCACATGGGGTCTTCTTTGGGTACGGGTGCGGAATGCTGTATCTGTTGAGGAACAGATCGACTTGTCAAGTCAGTTCCGCACTTAGGACAAGTTACTGGAAGATCGTCGTCGCTGGTAGATGTCGATGAAGGTAAAGCCTTTCTAGTCGGATCCTGCTGCGTCACGCACTTTTGAGGTGGTGGTGGTGGTGATTTTAGCTGGCTGGTGGAAGGACTGTTTCCAGTTCCACCAGTTACTCCTTGAGTCGGGGCAGCCGCTATCTTGGGTTTCCTCCCCCATCCGAGGCTTCTTTTTATTCTCTTCATAGCAATTGTTTACAGTAGATGGGTTGCTAGCCCGAACTACTTTGCGTTTTGGGCGCCCCCCGCCTCCATAGTTAGCTCGAGTCTAGCACTGAATGACTCTTTTGCTGGCGGACACGTGGTCTTGCTAAAGGACCGGACGTTATGGTAGGCCGACAGTGGTAGGATCAGTATCAGTCGAGCAGGTTACATATACCCGACTGACCTGCAGACCAAAGTCTTTGTCGTTAGGACTAGGAAATCCTTGCGGAGACTATGACATGAGCTATCCTAGTGGTCACCCCCTAGCATCTAGTAGTAGTATTATCTACGTACTAATGGTTAGTTGGACACCAAGTGCTCGCACAATTTCTCGGATACTAGACATTCGTCCGACACCTCTCAGGCAAAGCCCATCGATTTTGTGCGCTCGAAAACTCTTTATTCAGATTTCCGAGCTTAACCCCCCGTGGGTTTACATACATGTTATAGTCAGGTGTTATTATATATATATATTGTATAGGTGCATTTGTTATGATCAACAGATTCTGGCTCGCAGAGCCTCGTTTAAAGTTCAGTGTCCATTGCAATTCCAATTTGTCACTTCACTCCCCCCCCTCCCACCCTCCCCTCCCCCCAACAGTCCACTCCCCACACTATCACCAGGTCTTGGAATCTTCACCGGCGGTCACGTCTTCTTCCTGGTCTTCTTTCTTCTTTCTGCTTGGTTCGTAGGTGTTGGTCCGCCGGTAGATATCTCCTCAGATGTATGTGACCTGGTAGCAGTCCGGGAAGCTGACCGTTGGATTGAAGGTCACCATCCCATGGACACGGCCGAAGTCAGCAGCCACCTGGTCCCAGTCCAGATGCAGTCTTCTTCTCCTGAAGGCCGCCTCGACTATCGTCTGCAGCTTGCCTGGTTCTGCTGGAACTCAATTACTGGCCAGCATCATCCTCGAGATGGCCTCGGGTTTTGGCCACCGAATTCTCTTCCCAGACGAGTGGTTGTTCCTGACCACGATAGTCATTGCGGCCTCCAACAGTGGTGGTTCTTCCATCCTTGATAGCTTATGCTGACCCTCCAGCGTGGTGTATATGCTGGAGGGGTCTGCGTCTGTCCTGGAGCCACTGTCTGCTATCATCATTCCCTCCAGAGAGGACGTTAGTTGTTTGTCCTCCCCTTCGGTCATTTTGCCGTGTCCACGTTTAGGTGAAGTACAGATGTCACTGGTGATGGTCCTGGTGCTGGTGCTGATGTTGGTGCTGATGTCCGGGTTGGTGTCGGGGTCCGTCTTCCGGTAGGTCCCCATCATCGCCTTAGGTGCCTTGGCTTCGTCGACCTGGTAGGATCTTGGCTGGTGGTGATCCTCCCATCTCCTCCTGTCCCGCTGCGTCTGTGCTGGAGATTTCCCGAAGGTGGAGCTCTCCGTGTGATAGACGCCACCATGATGAAAGTTGGTATACTTCAGTGTGTGGCTCGCCTCCACGCGGTCCTCATGAAGTCCCGGTGGATGGAGACTCCCCACTGCACCATGGTGTTGACAAGATGCTCGGCCAGCTGAGGGTTCAGGAAGAACCTGTCGACTGCTGCCTGGTTCCATGCTGGGAATGTTCCTCTGGCTCCTAGAACGAATGGATAAACAACAACATTAGCCACCTTGTACCTGCTTCGTATTTCCCTGAGGAAGTCCTCTTTCAGGTACTTGGTTTGCTTAATGTTGTACGCTCGTTCCAGGCTCCTTTGGTGTTCCCAGGAGACGGTCACTTCAATGATGGAGACTTCTTCGGAGGATGCGTCATGTACAAGAAGATGTGGCACATAGCGATCCTCCTTCCCGGTGATTCTTGGCGCGTCCACGACAGTCCATCCCTTGGTCTGGAGTTCCTTCCTGAGCATCGCGACGGCGTTGTTGTGTCGCTGGATCCTCGTGTAGTGAGTTGTGGGACATCTCTGCAGGACGTGGTATAGAGATTCCCTCTCCAACCGCATCCCACAGGTAGGGTTGCGACAGGCTGCTTTGTTCCTGTCCCGGACGTATGGCGGGCCTCTTGTTGGTAATAGGCCTATTCGTAGCTAGATAGCTCCGATGTAGTCTCGGGCTTTCCAGAACGGGGGAGGATGAAGGACCCATTTAGATGAAATAGATGTCATCTCCCTGAGCCCCTCACCCAACGCCGTTTGATGTAGCTCCCTTGTCCAATACGTCCGGTTTGCTTCCCTTGACGTACCACGTCCCCCGATGATCCGTTCCAGCTTAGCCGTGAGGTTCATCACTGGTGTTGTCCCAAGAGCTGTTTTAACCTGTTGGTCCCCTTCTGTCTTTAGCCTTTGTAGCCTCCTGTAATAGATGTTGGGAATTTGGTGGAGCAAGCAAGGGATTGACAGTCCACCATTCCTTACAGGGGCATACAGGTAGCTTGTTGGTGTTTGTGCAGGGATGTGCAGAGTTCGTTTCACGAATCCCCGGATTGCGTTATCAAGGTACTTTAACTTAGCTGCAGTGAGGTCTTGGTTCTGCATCCTGTGGAATAGTCGCGGAATGAGGTAACGCTGTAGTATGTTCATCTTCTGCCAAGGCTTTAACGGTGCTTGCCTTAGCCTTGACATTATTTACTCCAGGTTTGCGGGGGTTGGTGAAATTACCCCTTCCTGGTCATAGTTATGCCCCAAGTACTTCAGCTGTGAGCCGTGGTGGATCGTCGGAATTTTCTCTCCTTTAATATCCAATAAAGGCTCCGTACTCACCACGGTTCTCTTAGTTCCTGGGACTACCGTCCTCTGGAGGGCTCTACATTTAGCGACGTTTACTCTCATCCCGTGCCTATCTAAGAAGTCTGTCATTACCTTGATGTGTGCTCGCATTCCGGAGATATTAGGAGCCAATAGTACCAGGTCGTCTGCAAACGCCAGGGCGGTGACTTCTGTTCCCTCGACGTTTACCCCTCGGCGATGGTGTAGCCTCTCAATCAATTGGTCAAGGACCAAGTTGAAGAGAAACCCACTCAATGGATCGCCCTGCTTCACCCCTCGCCTCATTGGGATTCTCCCGGTTCTTATTCCTTGGCACTCGATGATTGTAGATGAGTTGGTGTATGCGGCACATATGTACTGCACTGTATCCTCATCAATGCCCCTACCTCGTAGAGCGTCTACTATTGAAGGCAATGAGACAGTGTCAAATGCCTTCTCCAGATCGACGCTCACAAGGTATAGTGGGCGTGATGAGCTAATAGAGTGCCGCATTATCATATTCATAATCATCGAGTTGGCCATGGTTCCATCGATGTTGCTGAATCCCCGCTGTGCAAGGTGGAGTTGCACAGCGCTCAGCCTCTTCAGCAGTACCTTATGGAGGGTGCGGAGGATCAGTGAAGCGATCGTGATGGGGCGCCAGTTCTTAGGGCTCTTCAAGTCGCCTGTCTTGGGTAACAGTACCGTCCTGTTGATTTTTAGTAGGTCGGGTATGAGTTTCATGCCAAGCATGATGTTCATAACCGCGACCACGTCTGGGAGATGCGCAGCCCTCAGTTGTTCACGACGTATTCCGTTAGGACCGGATGCTGTGTCCTTTAGGGCTCTTAGTTGCTCTTTTACTTCGCGGAATCTCACCGGACTTGATACCTGGTACTTCGTCTCCTCCCCCCAGGGGCTCACATCTAGTGGGTTGTGGGTTGGCGACCACGGGGCCCCAGCTGAGTCGGCATTGCTTCCACTTACTTGTGCCGGGCTCCTCTCTTTCTTCTTTCCTGTCGACCTTCCTTGGTCAACTCTTGTTCTCTTCCGACCCCGACGGTATTAGGGTATCCGAGGCCTAGGGAGTCTCTTCCTTTCCCGCCTTAATTGGCCCTTGTCTCATCTTTCCTGATACCCTCCTTCTGTGAGGGGTCAGCCTTCTTGTTCTTTTCCTTTTACCTCCTGCCTTGTGCTCAAGGCCCTTAAGGAGGCAGGGTGTATGTAGCCCCACCACTTCTGGTGCACCGTCGATAATGCTACACCCTCAGGGGCTCACGGCTGGTGAGTTCGGGCGTTGGCGACCCCGAGGGATCCTGAGCTGGGTCCGTTTTCCCCTTTTGTCCCTTCCCTTTGGGGCGGACCTTCTCCTCTCTCCCCTCCCCTCTCCTCTTTTCCTTCTATTTCCTTTTCTCTTTCAGATTCCCGCACTGTTTTTGTTACTCGAATCACCGTGTATCTAAATTCCCTTTTATCGATTTTTAAGGCATTTTTGATCTATGTTGCATTTTGTAAGTTTTTTCGATCTAAATTACATCTCGCGATTGTTTTCAACCTCAATTGCATTTTGTAAAGATTGACAATCTAAATTGCTTTTTAGTAAGTCTTTCAATGCAGGTTGCGGGGCCTTTTAGTGAGTATTTTGAATTTCAATTGCATTTTGTAAGTATTTTCAACCAAAACCGCATTTCGCACGAATTTTGAATCTAAATTGCATTTTGTTTGGGGGCATTTTGCACATATTTTGATTCTCAATTGCATTTTGTGGGTATTTTGAATCTAAATTACATTTTGTCAAGTATTTTCAATCTAAATTGCTTTTTGTAAGTATTGTCAATCCACATGAGTCGTTGGAATCATCGTACATTTTGTAAGCATTTTCAATTTCAATTGCATTTTGTAAGTATTTTGAATTTCGATTGCACTTTGTGAATAATTTGGATTGGAACTGGGATAAGGCCTATTTCAATCTGAATTGCATTGTGTATTTTCAATTTCAATTGCATTTTGTAAGTATTTTGAACCTCAATTGCATTTTGTACGTATTTTCGATCTCATTTGCATTTTGTAAGTATTTTGAATTTCAGTTGCATTTTGTAAGTATTTCGACGCTACATTGCATTTTGTACGTATTTTGAACCTAGCCTTCATTTTGTGGGTATTTTTCAATCTATTCCTTTTGTGAATCTTTTCGTTCTAAATTCCCTTTTGTAAGAACATTTTGTGAGTCGTTTCAATCCGAGTTCCTTTTTGTAAGTATTTTCCGTCTCACTTAATTTTCGTTCTGGTTTCCGTTTCATTATCATCTTCGCTATCACCCAGATCATTAGGGGCCGATAACCTAGATGTTAGGCCCCTTAAAACAACAATTATCATCATCATCATCATCACTTCGTCTCCTCAACTGGTGGTCTTGCTCTCCACTGATGTGGGCCCTCTGTGAAACGTTGCGTAGACTCTGTCTGAATCTCCTGCTTAGTGGGGTGCTCTTTCGTAGTAGGGTCCTTTCCAGTGAGGATCTCATGGGCGACACCGGCGGTGTTCTTGATGTATAGCCTCTGGATTCGGCTGAATTCAGCGGCTCGTTCCGTAGCTTTCCTTCCTTTCCTTTTCTTGTGAAATCCTTTGGGCGGTGGTCTGTTCTTCTTCCTTCCGTCAGTACCTAGTCTGGCCACGTGGTGGGTAAACGCTTCGATGTCCTCAGCGATTCCCTCCCTCGGGTGAACTGTCAGAACCTTCCTGACCAGGTTACCGACGGTTGGCGAACATTGATGTTGGATCGCCCTGAGGAACATACACATTTTCCCGTCCGGGACGTTCCTACAGGGTGCATCCACCCTTGGAATTACAAGATAGGGTGGTCCTTGGTTCGCTGCCGCTGTCGCTGCTGGAGTGGTCTTCTGTGATGCTGGTTGTGGTTGTGGTGACGGCGCTTCGGCAGGTTCGGGATTGGCCGCTTCCTGGTGAGTCGTCGACGCTGGAGCAGATGGTGTTGCTGTGGCTGTGCGCGGCGTTGTCTCTGCTGCTGCTGCAACTGCTGCCGCTCTGGTCTTCCTGGTAGTCTTCTTCGTCGAGTCTCTTCTGGTTTCGGCCGGGCCAGGTTCCGCTTCCGCCGTCATGGTGTCCACAAGTTCGTCTGCACGTTGCTCAGTCAGCACCGTTGCCATCATGTCGTTATATCTTCTGGAGAGACGCAACTTCTTGATGCCTTCAACCGGACGTCCGCACGCTCTAGCGAGTCTCCGAGCTATCTCGATCTTGAGGAGTCCGCTCTCCAGGCGTAACTCCATCTCGCATAGCTCGCGGATTTCTTCCTCAGAGTATTGAGGGCGTGATGTAGGGATCCGCTCCTCACGAGTTGCCAGATTAGTCTCCTGATACTGTACAGGGTGCGCTTTCTTCTGGTGCTGTCGCAACCCTTGGTAACTCTTGAATACTCTTTGGCACAGGTGACATTGCTCTTCGTCCGGTTGATTTCTCTGGCATCTGCGAATGTGTTGCTTCCTGAGGTCTGGTGTTCTGGCCGTCAGGTCTGCTCCACATTTCGGGCACGTTTGTTTTCCCGCGGCGGAAGTTGTTGCTCTGGACTCCGTTCCTTCAATTTCAGTTCTTCTTGCCTCGATCTGCTGACCTTCGCACATTTCAGATGTTAATGTGTTAGGGTTGCCGGGAGGATTATTTCCATTCCCAGCAATTTGTCCTTGATTCGGGGGAGCCGCTATCTTGGGTTTCCTCCCCCATCCGAGGCATTGTTTCATCTTTTTCATAGCAATTGGTTGCAGTAAAACGGGTTGCTAGCCCAGGATTACCTTGCGTATTAGGGCGCCCCCCGCCTCCATAGTTAGCTCGAGTCTAGCAGTGACTAGGTTGACTCATTTCCCGGCGGACACGTGGTCTTGCTAAAGGACCGGACGTTATGGTAGGCTGACAATGGTAGGATCTGAATCAGCAGGGTTGATGGTTTCCATACTGACCAGCAGACCAAAGTCTTTGTCGTTAGGACTAGGAAGTCCTAGCGGAGACTATCACGTGAGCTATCCCAGTGGTCACCCCCTAGCATCTAGTAGTAGTATTATCTACATACTAATGGTTAGTTGGACACCAAGTGCTGGCACAATTTCTCGGATACTTGACATTCGTCCGACACCTCTCAGGCAAAGCCCATCGATTTTGTGCGCTCCCTTAAGAGAGTCATAGTTACTCCCGCCGTTTACCCGCGCTTGCTTGAATTTCTTCACGTTGACATTCAGAGCACTGGGCAGAAATCACATTGCGTCAACACCCGCTTGGACCATCATTGCCTGTCGTATCCGAGCGCTCTGGTTTGCATTAAAGGTAAACGTGGACTGACCTATCTCTCTTCTAGTAAGGCAAGTCCCTTCAATTCCTCCGTAAGTGGGAATACTATGTTGTAGTTCTTCTGGCAAAATGTTGGCACTTTGCCTGTGGTGAAAATGGTTTTCTGGCAGGATCCACAGACCAACTTTGTGTCTTCATTGTCGTCGAAGATTTGTTACCATAGCGTATCACTGTGCTTCTTTGTTACTGTATCTCTTCGTGCTGTAGTACATCTCTTCGGAAACCAAAGCCTATTACAACATTGGCAACCTTGAGTCGGGCCTTCTTTAACCAGTTCGATGAATTTCTGTTCTCGGTTCAGGTCGGTTTCAACTTCCTTGTAAGTGATCCTGTAAATCTCTCTTCCTTTTTTTTTCTTTTGCTTTGGCTTGAATGGCTCTCTCTCTTTCGCTTTGAATTCGGGGTCTTCTCTCTTGAGCTTATTTTGAGTGGAGTCCTTTTCCTTTTCAGTTTGTCGAAATTCGTCCATGGTTCGCAAGTTCTTGATGCGTTCGTTATTTGACGTATTTTCTTGCACCTTTAAATCATGGTCTGTTCTCAAGCTCTGGATGCGTTCCAAATTTGAAGTATTAGCGTGTCTTCAAGCTGCGGATACGTTCCAGGCATTTTCTTGCGATTTGAAGTCTTGGGTCTGTTCTCAAGCTCCGGATGCGTTCCAAATTTGACGTATTTTCTTGCATTTTGAAGTCTTCGCGTGTCCTCAAGCTGCTGATGCGTTCCAAAGGAGAGACAATTTCTGTCAATTTGAAGTCTTCGTCTGTTCTCAAGCTCCGAATTCGCTCCAAATTTGAAGCATTCTCTTCTAATTTGTAGTGATTAGCGATCCTTAAGTCTTGCATCTTTTGTTGAGTCTTTTCATTTTCTCTCACTCCGTATTCTTCTTTATTTCTTAACTTGCGCATGCGTTCTTTGCCACTTGCAGTTTTCATATTGTACAGCCCGGAGGGGCAGTACCCCCTGAGAGCCACCCCCCATCTTTTACCAAAACCACCCCAACTGGAAACACCATAATTCCAGGACATATATATACACAGCAAGCGGCGGCCACCTAAGCCTAGGAGGTTAGCCAACTGCTTGCAAAACACACACAAATATTTACACTGTCAACTATCTGGGGCAGCTACATTGACGCAATGCTGACCAAGCAGCTCCGAAAGGTATAATAATGGAGTCCAGATTGGAGCCATTATCTGTTCTATTCTGTGCTTCGCCAGCGGCCTTGCCCGACGTCCGTTCATCACCAGGTGAGAATCAGTTTGTGCTCAGACTCCTTTAATTCTTGTAAACACCTACCCTAAACTTGTACACCTCACAAATTGTATTCCATAGTTGTCTAAACTCCCCAAGAGGGACATACCAAACTACATCTACTGACCAATAAATACATGGTCAGTAAGCTACACTTGTATTACTGATTACACTCCACTTCACATCCTCATACCCCACCTGACCTTCGTCACAATTGCCCGTGACCGTAGAAGCCTGTAATTGCTTCGTCAGACTCCATTGTACTCACAGCACGCGACTCGACTGCAAAGCGTCGAGCCGCTGATTCTGCACTTTTATTGAATTACTCATTCCGCTCAGCTGGCAGACTAGCTTAGTAGCCTGCACTTAGACAATCCTCCCCTAGCAGATACTTGCATCTTGCAGGGACGCCCCCAAGAGATTAGACACTAACACCAACACACTACACTAGTAGTTCCTCCCAACTACGGGAAGCTACTCGCATCCAGAAATAGCCTTCTAAATTAGCACACCGACACAACCGTGTTTTATCCCAACTACCCCCCAACCAAGGGATTAAAACAATATCCTTATTTATGCATTCTCCAATGTTATTTGTGCTGGGTTGTAAGGTGGTTCTCTAGATTCAGGTCCCTATTTTTTCCTGCTCTTCTGTCTTCTTTTTCTAGCAATTTTTGCCTGACTTTTCCTTTTTGAATCGCTTTGTTTTTTAGTTCGTGGCATATTTATATAACTTTTATGTCTTACCAAAAAAACAAAAAAGTTTGCCCAAAATCAAAAGTTTCATTTATAATAGTATCACTTATACTTACACTTCCTCTAATCTGAAAAAAGAGGAAAAATACTAATTTATCATTAATATACTAATTGTTAAATTAACATTTTTCGTTTCTTTAATGCAACTTTTATTTTTAGTGACCAACTGTACCCAATGTAATTTTCAAAAGCAATATGTTATGGGCTTAAAAATTGTCGAAAAGTTTGCATGAAACAGTGCTGCCAAGAAACCGCTTTCATTCATGTTTATGGTTATTTGCCTTAAAAAGCGTGAATACCGACATAGGCTATGCTACATAAAAATACTCCAAATTGTTATATAGATTTAGGCCCCCAAAACTGGTCCGGTCATGGACTATTTTTCACACTCAATGATACAACTCACTGAGGCCTACAAAAAAGGTTCTATGACTTCTTTCACTTAGACCAACCCTCGAATGTTTTTTTTTTTTTTTTAAGATTTAGGCCCCCAAAACTGGTCCGGTACTGGAGTTTTTTTTACACTCATTGAGGCCTACAGAAATGGTTCCATTCCAGGTTTTCCATGTTCCTTCTTTCTCTTGCTCTGTTCAGTTTTTCTAAGGTGCTTCTCCTTGCCTGATAACATTGTTTGTCGAACCTAGGTTTTGACTTTCTTGTCCCCAGCCTTAAAGGGGCCGCTTCTTCATAGCAATTTTCTAACCACCATGCTGCGGATTCTAGATCCCCTTCATCTATCATTTTCTTCACCTGATCGACCTGGCTCGTCTTTGCTTTCACTTTACCTATTTATGTCTATATTCTTTCTGATTTTGTCTCCTTTTCTTGGATAAGTTGCTTCTTCTTTCTTCGTGATGTCCCCCCAGGGGCTCACATCTTGTGGGCGTGGGTTGGCGACCACGGGGCCCCAGCTGAGTCCGGCATTGCTTCCACTTACTTGTGCCGGGATCCTCTCTGTCTTCATTCCTGTCGACCTCACTTGGTCAACTCTTGTTCTCTTCTGACCCCGACGGTATTAGGGTATCCGAGGCCTAGGGAGTCGCTTCCTTTCCCGCCTTAATTGGCCCTTGTCTCATCTTTTCTGATACCCTCCTTCTGCGAGGGGTCGGCCTTCTTTTTCTCTTCCTTTTACCTCCTGCCTTGTGCTCTTGGCCCTTAAGGAGGCAGGGTGTATGTAGCCCCACCACTTCTGGTGTACCCTAGATAATGCTACACCCTCAGGGGCTCACGGCTGGTGAGTTCGGGAGTTGGCTACCCCGAGGGATTCCTGAGCTGGGTCCGTTTTTCCCTTTTGTCCCTTACCTTTGGGGCGGACCCTCTCCTCTTTCACGTTCCTATATGCCTTTCATGGCTCTCCTTCCTTCCAAGTCCCTCAATCCGCCTTCTCCGAGGGTTGAGGGCATTTCTTTTTCCTTCTGTCCTTTTATTTGCCTTATTCTCCTTTAATTTTCCATTTCTTCTTCTAGTATGTAGGTTAGTAGTTAATTTTAGTTTTAAGTTCGCTTTTTTTTTATCATCTTCACGATCACCCAAACCATCAGGGGCCGATAACCTAGATGTTAGGCCCCTTAAAACAACAATTATCATCATCATCATCTTCCTTCCAAGTCCCTCAATCCGCCTTCTCCGAGGGTTGAGGGCATTTCTTTTCCTTCTGTCCTTTTATTTGCCTTATTCTCCTTTAGTTTTCCATTTCTTCTTCTAGTATGTAGGTTATTAGTTAGTTTTAGTTTTTAAGTTCGCTTTTCATTTTCCTCTTCACGATCACCCAAACCATCAGGGGCCGATAACCTAGATGTTAGGCCCCTTAAAACAACAATTATCATCATCATCATCTTCGTGATGATGTATGTACTCACTGGTAAGTGCTTTCTTACAACGGCGCCTTCTTTGAGGACCAGCTTTGTTGATCCCGATGTTATGAGACTCCTTGAGAGCATTAGGTTTATTGTGGTGGCAACATTTGGTCCTACATGTCTATTCCTGTTTCTTGTTTAGTAGCACGAATCCACTGTGTCTCAGGTAGTCCATAACTTCTTCAGTTTTCCTGCTGTTCCCCCAGGGGCTCACTTATAGTGGGCGTGGGTTGGCGACCACGGGGCCCCAGCTGAGTCCGACATTGCTTCCACTTACTTGTGCCGGGCTCCTCTCTGTCTTCTTTCCTGTCGACCTCACTTGGTCAACTCTTGTTCTCTTCCGACCCCGACGGTATTAGGGTATCCGAGGCCTAGGGAGGCTCTTAATTTCCCGCCTTAATTGGCCCTTGTCTCATCTTTTCTGATACCCTCCTTCTGCGAGGGGTCAGCCTTCTTTTTCTCTTCCTTTTACCTCCTGCCTTGTGCTCTAGGCCCTTAAGGAGGCAGGGTGTATGTAGCCCCACCACTTCTGGTGCACCCTAGATAATGCTACACCCTCAGGGGCTCACGGCTGGTGAGTTCGGGAGTTGGCGACCCCGAGGGATTCCTGAGCTGGGTCCGTTTTCCCCTTTTGTCCCTTACCTTTGGGACGGACCCTCTCCTCTTTCACTTTCCTGTATGCCTTTCGTGGCTCTCCTTCCTTCCAAGACCCTCAATCCGCCTTCTCCGAGGGTTGAGGGCATTTATTTTCCTTCTGTCCTTTATTTGCCTTATTCTCCTTTAGTTTTCCATTTCTTCTCTAGTATGTAGGTTAGTAGTTAGTTTTAGTTTTAAGTTCGCTTTTCATTTTCATCTTCACGATCACCCAAACCATCAGGGGCCGATAACCTAGATGTTAGGCCCCTTAAAACAACAATTATCATCATCATCATCATCATCATCATCATCATTTCAATCTGAATTGCATTGTGTACTTTCAATTTCAATTGAATCGGTCATTTGGAAAAGGGCACATGTCCACAAAAGTAAATTTTACAGGAGAGACAAAAAAGTGAATAAATCGTGAATGAGTGGAACTACCAATGCTGCATTTTGGCAATGCACATAACATGTAATGGACCTTTTATTCCCATAATATGGATTTCAGATTCCATCCTTAACGGACAAAAATTCAAATTTTGTTTCCTGGATATGTGGCCTTTTCCAAGGAAATGGAATGTTCTTAGAAATGAGACACAAATTTTTCTTCCCTGTCTCTTTAAATTTGTTTTAAATTACATTTTATCATTGTAATATCTCTTTTTAATGAACCTGTAGCACTTAGAAATCGGAGAATTACAAACATATTCCAAACAATGCACATCAATCGTTTTGTTAAACAAAACCAGTATTATTGTTCATTACATCTTATAAGGTAATATATTTTTCACTACATTTTATATTAGCTCTTTGAGAAATAACCTTAGTCATTGTAATGAATAGTCCTTCTGTGAGGGGTCAGCCTTCTTTTTCTTTTTCCTTTTACCTCCTGCCTTGTGCTCAAGGCCCTTAAGGAGTCAGGGTGTATGTAGCCCCACCACTTCTGGTGCACCGTCGATAATGCTACACCCTCAGGGGCTCACGGCTGGTGAGTTCGGGAGTTGGCGACCCCGAGGGCTCTAGGCCCTTAAGGAGGCAGGGTGTATGTAGCCCCACCAATTCTGGTGCACCCTAGATAATGCTACACCCTCAGGGGCTCACGGCTGGTGAGTTCGGGAGTTGGCGACCCCGAGGGATTCCTGAGCTGGGTCCGTTTTCCCCTTTTGTCCCTTACCTTTGGGGCGGACCCTCTCCTCTTTCACTTTCCTATATGCCTTTCATGGCTCTCCTTCCTTCCAAGTCCCTCAATCCGCCTTCTCCGAGGGTTGAGGGCATTTCTTTTCCTTCTGTCCTTTTATTTGCCTTATTCTCCTTTAGTTTTCCATTTCTTCTTCTAGTATGTAGGTTATTAGTTAGTTTTAGTTGTTAAGTTCGCTTTTCATTTTAATCTTCACGATCACCCAAACCATCAGGGGCCGATAACCTAGATGTTAGGCCCCTTAAAACAACAATTATCATCATCATCATCAGATTCCTGAGCTGGGTCCGTTTTCCCCTCTCCCCTCTCCTCTCCTCTCACCCCTCTCCTCTCCTCTTCAATCCTTTCCTCTTTTCCTTATATTTCCTTTTCTCTTTAAGATTCCCTCACTGTTTTTGTTACTTGGTTCCCCGTGTATCTAAATCCCCTTCTAGCGATTGTTTTTGTAGTTTTTTTTAATGTACGTTGCATTTTGTACGTATTTTCGATCTAGATTGCATTTTGTGAGTGTTTTTCAATCTCAATTGCATTTTGTAAGGATTGACAATCTAAATTGCTTTTTAGTAAGTCTTTCAATATAGGGGCTGGGACTTGAGTGAATATTTTGAATTTCAATTGCATTTTGTATTTTCAACCTACCCCGCTTTGTTCAAGTAGTTAAGTCTCAATTGCAATTTTGTGGGTATTTTGAATCTAAATTACATTTTGTAATTATTTTCAATCTAAATTGCATTTTGTGAGTATTGTCCATCCAAATGAGAAGTTTGAATCTACCATATCTTTTGTAAGCAATTTCAATTGCATTTTGTATTTTCAACCTACCCCGCTTTGTTCAAGTAGTTAAGTCTCAATTGCATTTTGTGGGTATTTTGAATCTACATTACATTTTGTGGGTATTTTCAATCTCATTTGCATTTTGTAAGTATTTTGATTTCACTTGCATTTTGTAGGTCTTTCGACTGTACGTTGCATTTTGTACGTATTTTGGACTTAACCTGCATTTTGTGCGTATTTTTCAATCTATTCCTTTTGTGAGTCTTTTCGTTCGAAATTCCCTTATGTACGTATTACCGCTCTCCATTTGGTGAGTAGTTTCAATCTGAGTACCTTTTTGTAAGTATTTTTCCTGCTACATAAATCATAATTGTTGGGGCACACTGTCTTTTTTATCTAAACCATTTTCGTTTCATCCATAGCAGTGAGCCGTTCTTTTATCTTCATCCTTTCATTTCACGCCATTTCATTTCGTCAGGGGCCGATAACCTAGATGTTAGGCCCCTTAAAACAACAATTATCATCATCATCATCATGTAATGAATAGATTATTGTCACTGACTGTACACTAACAATAAAAGCTAGAACTTCAAATTGCTTCTCTCTTAGGGGATCAGAATGCTTGTTCTTGCAGTGCTTCTTGCTCAGTAGTTGGCCAGTTGTTTACAATGTCATGGTAGAAACTAATATGTTCATCACCGATATACTGTACCAATTTGCTTATGTCGTTGACCTTCTTAATATTAATTGGAAGTTTTCCATTATAGGCTTGATAGTCGAGTAGTGTCGGTAAAGCGGGACGAAGCCCAGTCGGCTTGGACAAAGCAAATGTTTCTGACAGTTCTGGGAGATCCACTTAGACACTGATAGAACTCCGGGTGCAGCACAGTCATATTTAAATTCATTGTACCCAGAAATCTGGAAAGATATTTTGTCCTTTCTAGGTATGTTTTTTTTCCAAAAGAAGCAGTTGATAACACTGATCTTTTATAATGTGTAGGCCACCATGTTTTGAAATTGATAATATCAGAAGTGCCCACACGTTTCACAGAAAATTTATTGGTACTTGACGATTGCACAATCATGCTAATGTACTGTTCTGAGATGTAAATCCTATCTTCCTTACGTAGCTTTCGTTTTACTACTGCAAAATTTCTATCACAGTCATTGAAGGAATGTCCTCTAATGGGAACGTAATGATATATTTGTTTAAATCGTCCACTTGATGCCAATGCTAGTAGAAAACGTACCACTGTGTTATTCTTATTTTGTCCCGGACATCCGTCCGAGAAAATATGAAGCTCGGTAACAGTTTCTGAGACACATTCATTGACGTAGTCATTAAGAAATGTGCATACTTTGTATGGCCCTTTAAGTGCCTCACCTTCATGATATGAATAAAACCTGGCTTTGTTGTTATATTTTGAATGCAAAATAGAAATACCCATAGTTGCCTGTAATAGAAAACCTCCTGCACGGGAATATGAGGCAAGGGAAGTTTTTGCATGTAATCTATTACGATTCCTGCTACACGATATTCTTCAGGGACTGAGCCTTTATTTCCTTGATTTTGTTGTAGTATTTGCTGGCTCGTCGTTTATGTACTATATATTCAGCTGTGGCAGCGCGTTTTGCAGTATCATTTAAATGTGCACTGCGCATTTTCTGTTTATATTCCTCGCAAAAAGAGCAGACATCTATCTGCGGCCTACTGAAAGGTAATGCGTAATTCTCCTTGAAGTATTTAAGGAAGAACTTATATTTCACTGTTCCTTTCATGTTCGGAAACTTATTAACATACATGTCATACATTGCTCTCACATTCAGGTTCGCAGGCAGGTACTTTTTTGTAGTATTGTTGGAATAATGCACATCTTTTACATCAGATGATTCTATGAACTGGCTAATACTCATACAAGTTTCTCCAGTAATTACGTTGTGTCGAGACCCTATAGATGGCCCTCGTTTGTCTTTTGGAGACTCATTAGCAGCCAGTAACAAGCATAAACGTCGAGTTTTCTTAGAACTTACACCTTGTAAACTGATGAAAGCTTGTTTGCATACTGGTACTCGTCGACTGTTCAGCCAAATATAATATGTAAAACTGTGTACTTTAGGTTTTGAAACAGAGGCCTCTGGATTCTTCCATTCTCTTGAAATCTCCTTAAACTCATTAAGACTTTGTAAATATGTGTCCTGTGCATCCTTAGTGTCAAAGTTATTAACATAGCTAAAAATAGTCATTTTATCTTCTTCCGTCAATCCGTTAAAACACCCTCTGGGACATCTAAAACGCAAAGGAAAATATTTTGTATAACCTAATTATAATGTGTGTCGTTCCTATAATAATAATAATATGGACATATCTGCAGCTTGATCCTGTTTTTCTAGCGTCAATAAATTTACCAACGTGGTTAATATGGGACAATACTTTAATCTTAGCTGTTTTAATTAGAAATGGCTGATAATTCATGCGGTTAATTACTCCTTTCTTTCTTCTCTTGCATACTGTAGCACTATCAGAATCTATACTGTCACTACAATCACTTGAACTTGCCATGTTTACAACTACAACATACAAGCAACACCTCGGAAACAGCTGGAAGGCGGCAGATGTTCCTATTGGCGGGAACTAACACAGCGCGCTGCCAGCGCTCGCTGCGATCCATTGGAAAAGGACATGCTGTGGGATATGTGACCTTCTCGAATGGAATGACAAAATTGTCAGGTCCCGTGCTCCATACGTACAAGACTTAGAAGTGTCTTTTTCGCGTGGATCAATGCGTCTACATTTAAACTACAGGAATATGCGAAAACATGCATTTGGAAAAAAGTGGACATGTGCCCTTTTCCAAATGATCGATTCAATTGCATTTTGTAAGTATTTTGAACCTCAATTTCATTTTGTACGTATTTTCGATCTCATTTGCATTTTGTAAGTACACACATCAAAAAAAGTTTTGCATCACCTCGGTTCCAAGAGTTCCGGAACCTTTAAATACAAAGGGAATAGAGATCAACACAAACAACATTTCAGCTCGTTTTATTGCTCATGAGACCCACACATTGCATGTTGTACCATCATACAGCTAGACTTTCAGCATTTGTGGTCCAGATTGCAGTACACACCACTACCTCTAATACCCAGTAGCACGTCCTCTTGCATTGATGCATGCCTGTATTCGTCGTGGCATACTATCCACAAGTTCATCAAGACACTGTTGGTCCAAATTGTCCCACTCCTCAACGACAATTCGGCGTAAATCTCTCAGAGTGGTTGGTGGGTCAAGACGTCCATAAACAGCCCTTTTCAACATATCCCAGGCATGTTCGATAGGGTTCATGTCTGGCGAACATGCTGGCCACTGTAGTCGAGCGATGTCGTTATCTTGAAGGAACGCATTCACAAGATGTGCACGATGAGGTCGAGAATTGTCGTCCATGAAGACAAATGCCTCTCCAATATTCTGCCGATATGGTTGCACTATGGGTCGGAGGATGTCATTCAGGTATCGTAAAGCCGTTTCGGAGCCTTCCATGACCACCAGTGGCGTACGTCGGCCCCACATAATGCCACCCCAAAACATCAGGGAACCACCACCTTGCTGCACTCGCTGGACAGTGTGTCTAAGACGTTCAGCCTAACCAGGGTGCCTCCAAACACGTCTCCGACGATTGTCTGGTTGAAGGCATATGCGACACTCATCGGTGAAGAGAACGTGATGCCAATTCCGTGGGGTCCATTCAGCATGTTGTTGGGCCCATCTGTACCGCGCTGCATGGTGTCGGGGTTGCAAAGCTGGACCTCGCCATGGACGTCGGGAGTGAAGTTGCGCATCATGCAGCCTATTGCGCACAGTTTGAGTTGAAACACGACGTCCTGTGGCTGAACGAAACGCATTATTCAACATGGTGGCATTGCTGTCAGGGTTCCTCCGAGCGGCAATCCGTAAGTAGCGGTCATCCACTACAGTAGTAGCCCTTGGGCGGCCTGAGCGAGGCCTGTCATCGACAGTTCTTGTATCTCTGTACCTCCTCCATGTCCGAACAACATCGCTTTGGTTCACTCTGAGACGCCTGGAAACTTCCCTTGTTGAGAGCCCTTCTTGACACAAAGTAACAATGCGGACGCGATCGAACTGCGGTATTGACCTTCTAGGCATGGTAGAACTACAGACAACATGAGCAGCGTACCTTCGTCCTGGTGGAATGACTGGAACTGATCGGCTGTCGTACCCCCTCCGTCTAATAGGCCCTGCTCATGCATGGTTGTTTACATCTTTGAGCAGTTTTAGTGACATCTATGAACAGTCAAAGGGACTGTATCTTGGATACAATATACACAGTCAACGTCTATATGCCGGAGATCTGGGAACCGAGGTGATGCAAAACTTTTTTTGATGTGTGTATTTTGAATTTCAGTTGCATTTTGTAAGTATTTCGACGCTACATTGCATTTTGTACGTATTTTGAATCTAGCCTACGTTTTGTGGGTCTTTTTCAATCTATTCTTTTTGTGGATCTTTTCATTCTCAATTCCCTTTTGTAGACCATATTGTGAGTTGTTTCCATCTGAGTTCCTTTTTGTACGTATTTTCCGTCTCACATAATTTTCGTTCTGGTTTCCATTTCATTCTCATTTTCGCTATCACCCAGATCATTAGGGGCCGATAACCTAGATGTTAGGCACCTTAAAACAACAGTTATTATCATCACATCAAATTCAATTGCATTTTGTAAGTATTTTGAACCTCAATTGCATTTTGTACGTATTTTCGATCTCATTTGCATTTTGTATGTATTTTGAATTTCAATTGCATTTTGTAAGTATTTCGACGCTACATTGCATTTTGTACGTATTTTGAACCTAGCCTACATTTTGTGGGCGTTTTTCAATCTCTTCTTTTTGTGAATTTTTTCGTTCTAAATTCCCTTTTGTAAGAACATTATGTGAGTTGTTTCAATCTGAGTTCCTTTTTGTAAGTATTGTCAGTCTCACTTAATTTTCGTTCTAGTTTCCATTTCATTCTCATTTTCGCTATCACCCAGATCGTTAGGGGCCGATAACCTAGATGTTAGTCCCCTTAAAACAACAATTATCGTCATCATCATCGATCACATTACTCCACTGAGTACTCATGTGAATTAGAATTCCATTAAAACATTAACGACTGCAGAATTGGAGTTATGAACAGGCTATAATAATTAATATAGTGGGGTAAAAATAATGTGCTATTTACATTCTAATAGCTATCACACAGTTTCCTTTGGTGAGTTTTGTGTGATATGGGCTTCAAATAATTTATAAGTGATCTACATCATCAGGTGGCGCACGAAATGTGTCACCATTTTGTTTCCGAATAAAAGCTTTAATGTCAAGCCAAACTCAAAGGAACATATACTACCACGGAGTACACTCTGTGGAGATTTATTCTATCGTAGCACATGTTCAATATGTTCATCATTTTGTTTCCTTATTTCCTTCAAACGAACACTCATGTTAGCGATAACTCTGCGGCACATGTCTTCCGTGATTCCACTGCAAGCTTGATGAATAGGGTGTCTGAGCTCCATTAAATCATGCAGACGTTTCTTGAATATTTTTCCTTTAGGTACCCCCAAAGAAAGAAGTCAAATGGGTTGAGGTCTGGACTATTGGGGGGCCAAAATTGTCCGTCGTTGAAACGAACCGGAAATCTGTGTGAAATGACCCGCATGTCGAAACGCTCGTGCAAGAAATCCAACACAATGTTTGCAGTATGTGGCTTTGCTCCATCTTGCATGAACCACTGTGTGTTGAAGGGCAACTCATTAGCAAGAAGTTGGGGAGCAAAGTTATTGCGGAGCATGCTCAAATAACGCTCACTGATCACAGTTTCTTCGAAGAACACAGGTCCAATAAGTCCGTGGCTGGAAATTGCTGCCCGCAATGCAATCTTGGGAGCATGATGTTGTCGTTCATGAAGCATTTGCGGATTTTCAGTAGCCCAAAAGCGTACATTTTGTTTATTAACCACACTGTCCAAATGAAAGTGCGCCTCGTCTGAAAACCAAACGTTGTTCAGAGTTTGTTCCCTATCCTCTGCCCAGCGAACAAACAATAATCTCTGCCGCTTGTGTTCTGCCGTAAGCTTCTGAGCGGAGTTCATACTGTACGGGTACATCTGAGGTCACTTTTAAAAATCCGTTGAACGCAGCGTCTTTTCCTGTTATCTCCTGCCTTCTGCTCAAGGCCCTCAAGGAGGCAGGGTGTATGTAGCCCCTCCACTTCTGGTGCACCCTGGATATTCCAGTTCATAGCAGTTGAAGTACAATTCATTTATCGATGAGGAATTGTTTGTATTTAAATTGCAACGTGACACTGTTCATCAAAACTATGTGAAAATAAAAAGTACAAATCAACACTCTTGCTGATCAACTGAAAGTTTCTACTACTTTGGTTTCAAATCAAATGGCTGTCGTTTCCACCAGTTGTATTCATCAGTTCGAAATACATTCAGTACAATAACCCTTTGTGCACTAAAGAACTACATAATTGACCATTGCATATTCATGTTGCTGTCGGATTATATTTACCAATTTCATGTAATTTGTAGGTTAAGCCTAAGGCATATAATTTAAGTGGCCGGTTGTAATGCGTGAAGTCCTTACTGTATTTATGTACAAATATTATGGTTTAACTAATGAAGCAAAGTACGGTACGTACATATATTTCCGAGATTAATCGAGTAGGCCTATTCAGTCCATAGACCGGTCTGTTGTCACTAAATAATACCAAGCAGTAGTCTGATGATGATGATGATGATGATAATTGTTGTTTTAAGGGGCCTAACATCTAGGTTATCGGCCCCTGATGGTTTACATGATCGTGAAGATGAAAATGAAAAGCGAACTTAAAACTAAAACTACTAACCTACATACTAGAAGAAGAAAGGGATAACTAAATGAGAATAAGGCAAATAAAGGACAGGAGGAAAATAAAGGCCCTCAACCCTCGAGGAAGGCGGATTGAGGGACTTGTAAGGAAGGAGAGCCATGAAAGGCAGATAGGAAAGTGAAAGAGGAGAGGGTCCGCCCCAAAGGTAAGGGACAAAAGGGGAAAACGGACCCAGCTCAGGAATCCCTCGGGATCGCCAACTCCCGAACTCACCAGCCGTGAGCCCCTGAGGGTGTAGCATTATCTAGGGTGCACCAAAAGTGGTGGGGCTACATATACCCGGCCTCCTTGAGGGCCATAAGCAGAAGGCAGGAGATAACATGAAAAGAGAAAGAAGGCTGACCCCTCGCAGAAGGAGGGAATCAGAAAAGATGAGACAAAGGCCAATTAAGGCGGGAAAGGAAGAGACTCCCTAGGCCTCGGATAACCTAATACCGTCGGGGTCGGAAGAGAACAAGAGTTGACCAAGTGAGGTCGACAGGAAAGAAGACAGAGAGGAGCCCGGCACAAGTAAGTAGAAGCAATGCCGGACTCAGCTGAGGCCCCGTGGTCGCCAACCCACATCCCACTAGATATGAGACCCTGGGGGGAAGCAGTAGTCTACCTATATGGTTGATTGCTGCTCTTTTTTTAAATATCGATATGTAGTTTCTCAGTCAGGTAACTTCTTGGATTTGCTTGAGATAGATTTATAGTAATATGCTACCTTATTAACCTGCAGACAGTTTCTTTTTGAACATGCCTAGGTGCATAGCATAAGACCTACTGCAGGCATCGTGGATCCTAAATGTAGGCCTAGTATAATGCTCATGTCATAGGTCGTCCTAAAGTTTTAACTATTGAGTCTTGATTTGCATCCAAGATACTTTCAGCAGAGTCTGGCAATGCTTCGTAAACTTCGCCGCGACTTTTCATTTTTCCTATTCAACTTGATACCAACCACTTAAATCACAGTGTTTCAAGATTTTGCTCTCATTAAACATCACCCTCAAGGTGTTTTTTTCCCCTAGTGGTAGGCTTTGTTGGCATCTTCAGAAAATAAAGTTGAAAAATAAAAATACATCTTAGGTTTCCATTACACAGTTGCATTTTATCCTACTGTATCTCCATTCAATATACTAATCCTACCAATGTTTCCTAATTCCTCATGCATAAATAAACATGACAAATTACAGCATTAGCATTGATGACAGTTACTGATGAATTGCTAAAATGTTTTTACAAGATGCATAGAAAGTGGCTTGATTAACCCTGAATCATCAATCCATTTAAACATTCCCACAGAGCTCTAATCTGAAGCTCATTTTATGTGCAACAGGTATGTAGAATAAACCTCCCTCCCAATAACTTGTAGGCCTAACCTGAACATAATCCATGTTAAAAGCTGTTTTTTGGTTTACAGAAAAACCTACCATTTAAAAACTTGCACATAGGCTACTAATCATGTTATGGTGCAAGAGGTTTCTCAGTCACTCTCTGGTTGCTAATCCTTAACCTACGATAATTTAAAAAGTCCTGGCTATCAACTACTGATTTAATTATTCCAGACATCTTTGTTAACTCCACTTATACTGACGGCATGTAAGTCCCTACTACTGTCTTTCAAGCCATTGACCAGTCATTTTTTTCATGAGGAACTATTTTAGTCATTCTTCTCTATGTGAAATACAGTTGATGACAACTGTCTGTCATCTGCATGGTATGTGGCTGCCAGGAAGACTCGGGTGGTTTTTTTTTGGTGTCGCTTCTCTGGTTGCCTACGACACTTCCTAATTATTAACAGAATGTTAGCTTGCCACGGTGGGTGAGTGGATAGCGTGTCGGTCTACTAACCCCAAGATTGCAGGATCGCTCCTGGCCCTGGTAAGTGATTTTTTTTGAAAGGCTGAAAAAATGTGACACGCATGTCATACGATGTTGGCATGTCGAAGAACCCATTTGAATTCAGTAGGCCGTGTTCATAATGGCAAAATTAATCTCGGGAGTTTCCGCCAACACCAAGATCCTCATTTCTCTACTAGAAAGCGCTATAGTGTTCAAGGAGATTAGATATCTAACCTCCTTGACTCTCATAGTGCTTCATGGAACAACGAAATTCGACATGCAAGCTACCCTTTGGGTGCCAAATTACAAATCTTGCACCCGGCACCCGAGGCCATACGATATTATTATTATTATTATAACAATGTTTCATCGAATTGTTGTATCCAAGTGACCAACTGGTTATATATTATGGCTTGCTTTAATCTTCCTATGATACACTTTTAGATTCCATACATTCATGAAATATACAACACAGGCTGACATGTTGAACCAATCTCCCACCTAAAGGGACATAAGCTACCTAGTGGTTAGTCTCACATTGCTTCCATCTACATGTACTAGGTCTAGTAGTACCATAGGTATTGTGACTGTTTCTCCAACTCCGTCAAGGAAACTAATTCTATTCAAATAACTACACACAGTCAGAAGCTAAAAACACAACAAACAAAATAACAGCCAAGAGCAGATGGATGCAATCACCACCCACATAAGTCACCAATACTGTAGTTCACTTGTCGTATGAAAAGTTCAAATATTGAACCACAGAGATGTTAGCAGTCCTTCTTCACCAATGAGGCAGCATACATTTCAGTGCCCGAAAAAGCACTCCATTCTACTGTACTCGCTTGATGGACGGAATCTATAGCTTTAAGCGCTAGTTAATACTCACTAGCGCTTAAAGACAGCCCAGCGGGGCTAGCGAAGAGACCCGAATACTCACGACTGCAACCGATCACCCATCCTCCTTCACGCACTTTTGACACGCACCGGGACAGACATCATGATGATCCTTGCATGGCCCATATTCTTTGGCATGGCCGGACAACCTGACTCATAAAGGCAGATCGTGGTAAATTGTTCGTGTCATTATACACAAGTAATAAGTTTTACTCGTGGATAGAGTGCAAAATGAGTAAAAGCAAAGTATATTGCTCAGTTGACGGCTGTAAGTCGATGTATAAGAGGGCTGCGGATATAAGTTTTCATCACTTTCCAAAAGATGCAAATAGCAATAGCCGAAAGGTGATGATACCAAATAAATACCGGCAACAAGAACGGGTTGGAATACAGTTGGCTTTTAGACGTTGGTGTTGAAGATGGGGAAGAAAATTACGCCTTCAATGAGAGTGTGCTCTTTTCATTTTAGTGAAGAGGCCTTTATTTCTTCAGGTGGGGACCTGTTTTCATGAGCATGTAGGAAGTGTGATTTTTAAGAGCTAATTCTTTGTTTTATTGTAATTAATAATAATTTTACTGAATAGAATTTGTATGCGACACTTAGGTTATTACAAATGAGTTTTAGTGGGTCTTGTCCTGATAGGCCTTTGTTTCTTCAACTTTGAGGTTGGAAATGTCATCTTCCTAACTCAACAAAACTTATTGCTCAATGCATAAAACTGATGCATGCAACAAGTGATAACATATCTGGGGCAGATGACCTTGCTGTCATGACCCCTTAAAACACCAATCATCAAAGTATCTTTATGTTTGTAGGCATGTCATCCTTCCTCAGTGATCCAGTCAGCGAAGTCCTTGATCAACAGTGCAACGATGAGGGCAACTAATAGAAAAACATGAGGAGGAATTAGCCAAGTGTCATCCTCATTTAAATAGGTGACTTCCCCCACTGTGCATGACAAAAACCAGGGGTGTTATCTATTAGCTAACGCCCACAGGGCCGCTCTATCAATCCTCCATTGGTCTGGACGAAAATATTGGTCAGGCAAAACCATTGTGAAACCCTCTTGTGAAGTTTTACCTAGTGACTAATGATAAAAGAATTCATAAACTTTCTGTTTATGAGCGAGTGGTGTTTACACTCATAAAACTAAAGCATAATCTGTTGTTTTCATTGTTGAGTGCTTTGTTTGGCAATGTAACCGCTACACACGCAAAACCACTTTTAAAGAAACAGTGATCGTTTTATCTGGAATTTTGAAAGCTGTGGTACCATGGCCACAGTAGGAAGAATTTTAAACAGTGTTTCGAAAACTTAAAAATTTAAGAGTTGTATTAGATTGTACTGAAATTTCAATACAAAAATGCAAATGTTAGTGTGTAGGATTAAACTGTATTCACATTATGTCAGGGCTCACAGTTAAATTTATGACTGGTGTTACGCTTGCTGGGTTGATAAGTTATGAGAGTAGGCTACTGTATATGGAGGAAAAGCAGGGACATCCAAGCAAACACGCCAATGATAATGGAACTCTCTTGCACAGAATATGAAGAAAACTTGGGTAATTCTTTGTGAGTGATGATCCTGGATCCAACATTTTCATACCTTATTTGTTATTCCGGGAGTTATTACCAATTGAAATTACTGTCCATTATCATTACTGCACAGGAAATGCTAAATCATGTAATATGTGACTTAAGTCGTTATATCTTGTTCACTCAATGACGCAATCATCATTGCTTGTTGTTGCTCATCTGCTACTGAAAGATGTGCGATAGGTCTTCAACTGTTACCGAGATGCACACAGGCATTTATATTGATGTTATTTCACTGTTGCAAATGTAATGCAAATGTACCCCAAAAAAATAACACAGATTATGCATAGCGAGTGAAGTGAGATTCTATTGGCTTGTCTGGCCGAAAATTACTGCTTGTACTACGCGTCAGCTCCAGGTTAGGTTTGTTTTCGTATGTAAAACCTTATCATAGAAACTCCACGAAGCAAGCAGAGTATAAAACAAACACTACACGGCCACACTTACCGTATGTGTGGGGTTGGCAACATTTTATTTGTCCCATAAATCACGTGTACAGTGTCCGACACATCTGAAATTTCACTATATAAGTCGTGTTATAAAAAGGGGATGGCAGGTAGGTTATAGACAGCGGAGGATAAAACATCTATCATTTCCACAATTATTATTCATCATTACACAAGGTATTTCGGCTAATTTAAGTAGTTTTGTACTACAGTGAGGGTCCTCCATGTAGAACTGAGCCTGACAGTGGCTGTGCTATGGAAAGCTCGCAATGACTCGCCACGATTTTTTATAGCAAGTAAGGTAAATGCACCAATAGTCGTCATGTTAAGACAGATTTAGTCAAGAAGATATATACACCTTATACATTTTGGTAAATTTAATCAACAAACGCACTGTACCTATCCTCAACTCTACTCAAACACTAGGAAACTCTCAATATCAAAAATATTCATTTTTGGAAAAATTACTTTACAAAAAAAGTGTGTTTTTGCCTTAGTCCTCGGCACAATGTCTTTTTAATTGAAATTCGAACAATAAAACCACAAGAACGTGTATTGATGTAGGCTTCCCCGACCGGTGTTCAAGAGCAAATGGTCTTTTGCCGGCGTGTTATGCCGTGATCTTTTTTTGTTTTGACGGGTGATGGGAGGCGTAGTCAGTTAAAACTTGAAACTAGACCATGGCATAACATAACGCCTGCGTTGAACAATCGCCGAGGGTCTGACAAGATAGACTGTAAGTAGTTTTCCACCAAATAACAGTAGGTTTTAATTTGATGTTCTGTAATATTGCAACCCCCAGGGGCTCACATCTTGTGGGCGTGGGTTGGCGACCACGGGGCCCCAGCTGAGTCCGGCATTGCTTCCACTTACTTGTGCCGGGCTCCTCTCTGTCTCCTTTCCTGTCGACCTCACTTGGTCAACTCTTGTTCTCTTCTGACCCCGACGGTATTAGGGTATCCGAGGCCTAGGGAGTCTCTTCCTTTCCCGCCTTAATTGGCCCTTGTCTCATCTTTTCTGATACCCTCCTTCTGCGAGGGGTCAGCCTTCTTTTTCTCTTCCTTTTACCTCCTGCCTTGTGCTCTAGGCCCTTAAGGAGGCAGGGTGTATGTAGCCCCACCACTTCTGGTGCACCCTAGATAATGCTACACCCTCAGGGGCTCACGGCTGGTGAGTTCGGGAGTTGGCGACCCCGAGGGATTCCTGAGCTGGGTCCGTTTTCCCCCTTTTGTCCCTTACCTTTGGGGCGGACCCTCTCCTCTTTCACTTTCCTATATGCCTTTCATGGCGCTCCTTCCTTCCAAGTCCCTCAATCCGCCTTCTCCGAGGGTTGAGGGCATTTCTTTTCCTTCTGTCCTTTTATTTGCCTTATTCTCCTTTAATTTTCCATTTCTTCTTCTAGTATGTAGGTTAGTAGTTAGTTTAGTTTTAAGTTCGGTTTTCATTTTCATCTTGACGATCACCCAAACCATCAGGGGCCGATAACCTAGATGTTAGGCCCCTTAAAACAACAATTATCATCATCATCATCATGTAATATTGCAGCACGGTTTACTGTCAAATTTTGAGGGATTCGTAAAGACAGGCTTGAATTACTTTTTAGGAAAGATTCACACCATTTCCTCCCTGGCCACCCATCTTTGAAAGGAGAGTCCCTCTTCAATTCTTTTGTGAGGCACTGGATGCTATTTTGCAAATCGTCCTTTGCTACCGGGAACCCCGTTTTTCCTAGTGAGATAACCCATTGAACTAACACCCTTTGTTAAAAAGGACCTTGGCCCATCTTCCTTTCTCTAGTTTTTCCTTTAATTATGTCCGTGAAGACGTTTCTCGGAACACCATTCCTCTCCGCGGACGTTGTAATACTTATGCCGTCCTCCTCAACGACCTTAATAGCAGCTTCCATTTGCTGAATATCGTAGGCTAATTGAGAAATGTGCATTTCGACATATTACTTGAAAGCAAAGATTTAGTCTTAGAATATATTTTTCATCTCAATTTAAAAAGAATCCCCTTTAGCTCACCTAAAAACCCTAGGCCTAGACCTACTGATAATATTAATGTTATTTGTTTTTTTTGTTCCTTTTAACTACTGCAGCTTTTAGAGACCCCGGGGTGCCGGAATTTTGCCTCGAAGGGGGATCTATAATGTGCCAGTAAATCTACAGACACTGCTCCCTCGCATTTGCGCACCCTCAAATTCCAGATGATTGCGCCAGGATTCGATCCTGCTACAGCAGGCGAGAACGTTACCGCTGAGCCACGCAGCCAGCGTAGACCTACGGCCATCAAAGAGACAGATCTACATAATAACAGCACACTGTAAATGTTTATTGGTTCTGAAAAGTTAACGCAAACTTTTAACATTATCGTGCACTAGTGTTCGTCACGCATGTGCTCTAAAGATCGTCAGCTATGACGACTATTGGACACGATGATCAAACGACAATTTAATTAATGCAGGGTGGCTCAGAACTACATTATAAGTGTATTGCCGCTGTTAGTTAAGTCTTACAAGGAGATATGACAATGTGCCAGTTTTCGTCACAAATGACAAGCATTGGTAAAGTGCGTGTTTTTAAATCCAGTGTTCGTCACCAGCATTTCTAACCAAATTAGGAACGTGAGCACGAAAAAGCAAATCGCAACAATTACTGTACCAACTGTATCACGCACTTGTAACATTTTAAAATGTCGGAACATAACCCGTAAGCACATAATTAACTCGTGTGCCTGCATAGCACTTGCGAGAAGCAATACGCCGCGTCAAGGCAGCTCAACTCACACGAGATGTTTGACGCTGGGAATCGCCTATTACATCGCACGCATGATTTCGCAAAGTTGCTCCTTATAGGCAACTAATCTCGTAAGACTTCGTGCGTTGAGAAAGACCCGTTGACATGCTTATAACGTGCTTCAAATGCCGCAAAACCCGAGCTATCAAGCTCTCTTCAGTACCCAATGCCACCAGGGGTACGCCAACCAGCCTCGTACCACTCGGCCAGTTGGTATTAGACTTGATAGCTTGTGTACTGAAATAGGAGTGGCTGTAGGTCCCCGTATGATCTGGACACCTAGCAAGGTGCCTCCGTGGCAAGTTCCGCGTCCGGAAAATCGGTTATATCTGCACCGAGGTCCTACGGTGAACACGGATGCCTCCGTTTACTGGAGGCAGTTCCACAGCATAGTTCACCAATTTCCGGACGCTGGCATTCTCTACACGGATGGTTCGAAGGTGTTTACGTTATTGATGGTGCAAATACCAAGATCTCTTTGCCTGAGACATGTAGTGTGTTTAGTGCGGAGCTCGTTGCCATCTATGAAGCTCTGCAGTTTGCACTACAGGATGCAAGAGTCTACTTTCTCGTGTGTACCGACTCTTTGAATTCGTTGCAGTCAATTGCTACATGTTTCCCGCAACACCCCCTAGTGCAGTGAATCCACGACCTACTAGCCAGGCTGTGCTACGCTGACACTCGAATCACCTTTCTTTGGCTTTGTTAACGGATAAAGCTGCAAAAGAGGCGGTATCACTACCACCTCGACCAATGGATGTTCCCTCTAGAGATATTCGCTCTCAGTTACGCATACAAGTTCTGGCATTTTGGGAGAGTCGGTGGGTAGCTGACCCACTGCCCAGTAAACTGAGAGCGAACAAGGGAACTACTCGCGTGTGGCGGAGGTCTTTCCAGTCATGGAGATAGTCCGTCATTTTGTGCAGGCTAGGGAAAGGTCATACAGGATCCACCCACTCGTACCTAATGAGAAGGGAAGACCCCCCCACTTTGTACCTGTGGAGCCGTTTTCACCGTGGCCCACATTTTAACTGAGTGTGTGGATCTTGCTGACTTACGAAGAAACCTTAGTTTGCAGATGACACTCAAACTTATATTAGCCGATGACGCAGTGGCTGCTGATCGCGTTATCTGCTTTATAAGTGAGAGTGGGTTAGGGCCAGCAATCTAAATTTTCCAGTATAAATTGACTCAACGACTTGTTCGTTTTTGAATGATAATTTTTTGTTTTTCCGTAATTTTTGTTTATTTTTTAATTTTTAGTTTTTGTTTTATTAATTTTTGGTCTTTTAAAATTTAGGTGTCCACCTCAAAATTTTAAATTCAATTCCAAATTTGTATTCTTTAATCTGTGTTAATAGGGGCAGATGACCTTGTAGTTCCACCCTTTAAAACAACAATAGCTGACATGTTTATTTTTTGTACTTATATACGAGAGTGACGACGACTGGCTCAGTGACGAAAACCCGTACAGTTACCTTACCGATTACAACCATGGTCGGAAAGCCATGGATCGGAAAGCCGTGGATGCTGTCATAGCATATATTACATACACAGCTGGCAAGCTACCTTAGTGGTGAAGTACTGTAAGCTGTCTCGTATCACGTGAACATGGTTAGGTAGGCCAGAAGAAGACAAACTTTCCTGGTGGAAACTTATCTTCTCAAGAAGTAGTTTGCACTGAATCCCTATATCCCTATATATATTATAATTGTGAAAATATGTGTGTGTCTGTGTTTTAGTTTGTTACCTCTTGACACTAAAACGGCTGGACGGATTTGGCTGAAATTTGAAAAGGAGATAGCTTATTACCTGGGTTAACATATAGGCTGCCTTTCTTCCAGAAATAAATCATTGTTCCCGTGGAACGGGCAACATAACTGAAAAGTCACAAAAAATACTGAACTGGGACAAAATATCGAAATTGTCGCACAGAGACCGGACAGTGCTCATCTTACGCCCCTCGATGCGAGAAACGATACTCGGTGTGTCCCTATGGGACACCGATAAACACATTTTAAGGCCCTAAAACCAACAGTTTCAAAGATATTCGCAGAAAACTATCTTCGCTCTGATGAACTAATGGCAAGTCCGTTTCCATGGCAACAGTACATCAAGGTATGACATCCGATTTTCTATATATCCCTGTAGGAGGCAATGCCAATCCATTTATTATCTTTTTCAAGATATATAAAAACACAATAAGAACAGGGTAGCGCGCCTGCCTCTCATTCGGAGGCCCCGTGTTCGATTCCCGGCTCCATCAGAGATTTTAGTCACTGACGCGAGGGCTGCAACGGGGTACACTCAGCTTCGTGAGGTCAATTGAGTAGCTGTCTGATAGTGAGGCAGTGCCCCGGTCACGAAGAACAAGATTAACGGCTGAGGGGACACCATGCACTGACCACACATGACCACAATATCTGCAAGCCAAATGGATGGGAAGCGGTCGCATGATAGGCCTAGGCCCTTCATGGGCTGTAGTGCCAGGGGTAAAAAAATTAGGGAAATTGCCTTCTAATACCACTTTTAATTTTTAAACACTAAATTAGCGGCTACTAAATAAAGCTGGCGATATAGCTACGTTCAATTTCATAAACACTGGGCATCACATTCCGTATAGTTAGGTACAAATATCACTCTGGTCGTTATTTCAGTAGCAACGAAGCTCTGTGGCGGCTATTGCTGTTTCCAAGATTAATTGGAAGATTATCCATTTCGTAAGGTCCGTATTGACGTTTCCGTAACACTTAAGGCATCCCGCCGTCACATACCTCAATGTGCACTTACAAAATTGTGAACCAGTCTATTTTACTGAAAAGAATTTCTGCGAGCGAGTATCCACTCCGGTAAAAAAAAAAACACACTCACTACCTTTTCCAAAATGTACACAAGACATGATTTTTAAAGCAATCTTCTGTATGTTGAGGTACAAAGATATACCACATGGAAAGATGCAATACAATGTTAGCAAATCTGAGTTCAAGGAACTGCTGTTCAGAATAGGGCGTGTGTTAAATCTTCAGAAGCTTTCGGTACTGGTTATGCGGCCCATGTTCGCAACCTGGAATGTTTTCCTTCGACACCCCCCAGGGGCTCACATCTAGTGGGGCGTGGGTTGGCGACCACGGGACCCCAGCTGAGTCCGGCATTGCTTCCACTTACTTGTGCCGGGCTCCTCTCTGTCTTCTTTCCTGTCGACCTCACTTGGTCAACTCTTGTTCTCTTCCGACCCCGACGGTATTAGGGTATCCGAGGCCTAGGGAGTCACTTCCTTTCCCGCCTTAATTGGCCCTTGTCTCATCTTTTCTGATTCCCTCCTTCTGCGAGGGGTCAGCCTTCTTTTTCTTTTCATGTTATCTCCTGCCTTCTGCTTAAGGCCCTTAAGGAGGCCGGGTGTGTGTAGCCCCTCCACTTTTGGTGCACCCTAGATAATGCTACACCTTCAGGGGCTCACGGCTGGTGAGTTCGGGAGTTGGCGACCCCGAGGGATTCCTGAGCTGGGTCCGTTTTCCCTTTTTGTCCCTTACCTTTGGGGCGGACCCTCTCCTCTTTCACTTTCCTATCTGCCATTCATGGCTCTACTTCCTTCGAAGTCCCTCAATCCGCCTTCTTCGAGGGTTGAGGGCATTTCTTTTCCTCCTGTCCTTTATTTGCCTTATTCTCCTTTAGTTTTCCATTTCTTCTTCTAGTATGTAGGTTAGTAGTTAGTTTTAGTTTTAAGTTCGCTTTTCGTTTTCATCTTCACGATCACCCAAACCATCAGGGGCCGATAACCTAGATGTTAGGCCCCTTAAAACAACAATTATCATCATCATCATCATTTCCTTCGACAATGCATCTACACCATGTGCGAGGGCAACACATTTCAAACATCTCTATAAACACATTAATCAGGAAATCGGAGAACAATTTTAAGTGGGAGCAAAGATTTAAGGAGAAATAATTTCATCTCTGAGATCTGCTGATGACATCGTCATCTTGGCCATACGTCAGAGGAATTGACGTGTTTTTGAATGGTATGGCCCCCGTATTAATGATGAAAATCAATAAATGTAAAAGAAAATTATTGGAATGCAGCCGAAATAAATCAGATACCTATATGGACTTCAAATTGGCAGGTGAAACGCTATGGGAAATAGGAGACTTTTGTTACTTAGGAAGCAAAATATCCAGTGATGGACGAAGCAAAGAGGATATAAAAAGTAGGTTGGCTCAGGCAAGGAAAGCATTCGTACAGAAAAGGAATCTGTTGACATCGAATATATATTTAGGTATTAGGAAGTCATTTTTGAAAGCTGTTGTCTGGAGCGTGACACGATAAGTAAGTGAAACTTGGACTAATGATGCAGCAGAAAAGAGGAGAATTGAAGCGTTTGAAATGTGGTGTTACAGGAGAATGATGTAGATCAGAAGGGTAGATAGGGTAACAAATGAAGAGGTATTAAGACGAGTGGGAGAGGAGAGATGTTTCTGGCGACTGATAATGAAGAGAAGAGATAGGTTGGTAGGACACTTATTAAGACACCAAGGAATAGCAAGCTTAGTTATGGATGGGAGGGTCGAGGACAAGAACTGTAGGGGTAGACCAAGGTTAGAATATGTTTAACAGATTGCCTCGGATGTAGGGTGTGGTAGCTATGTAGAGATGGAACGATTAGCTCAAGAGAGGGAGGCACGGAAGGCTGCATCAAACCAGTCAAAAAACTGAAGACTCAAACAACAACAATCAGGAATTTCAATTACTTAGAGAGACATGTGAGGCAAAAGGTTGTTGGAGAATTTCAATCCCTGGGATGTAGGCCTAACACTGGAAGAGACAGCATAATGTTCATCAGCGGCCAAGTTGAGAGATATTTTACTATAGGTCTATTAATAGCGACATGTTGACGTTCAAATCATCAATAAGTGTGGCAAAATTACACCCAGAATTCCCCATATTCCGATAGATTTCCATTCCAGTGTGCAAGAGTGCAGGTCCCTCTTCAAACAATATTCGCAATTTCTATTAACAAAGTGCAATGACACACACTTAACAGCAATAGGTGTGCATTTAGACAAAATCATTTTTCTCATGGGCAACTGTATGTGGCGTGCTCACGAGTATCCGGACAACAAAATCGTTATGTCTCAGCAGAAGATGTCAAAACCAAAAACGTAATTTTCAAATGTGTTCACATAATGTAACATCGTACCCTGCAGACTTTCACAGCTCTATAAAATTCCCAATTTTCCTGCAAATATCAATATATTGTATGTATCAGAATTTTCAGGATTATAATGGACCCACCTGTAGCCGCGATTGCTATAGACTAGACCAATTATCAGCAATAATGCATCGTCCCCATCGTCTTGATCGCGAGCGAAGCCGCGGGTACCTGCTAGTTCATAAATTTAAGTGCTGTGCTATTTTTACTTGTAGGGGAATCTCAAACAAAAGATATACAACCCCCAGGGGCTCACATCTTGTGGGCGTGGGTTGGCGACCACGGGGCCCCAGCTGAGTCCGGCATTGCTTCCACTTACTTGTGCCGGGCTCCTCTCTGTCTTCTTTCCTGTCGACCTCACTTGGTCAACTCTTGTTCTCTTCTGACCCCGACGGTATTAGGGTATCCGAGGCCTAGGGAGTCTCTTCCTTTCCCGCCTTAATTGGCCCTTGTCTCATCTTTTCTGATACCCTCCTTCTGCGAGGGGTCAGCCTTCTTTTTCTCTTCCTTTTACCTCCTGCCTTGTGCTCTAGGCCCTTAAGGAGGCAGGGTGTATGTAGCCCCACCACTTCTGGTGCACCCTAGATAATGCTACACCCTCAGGGGCTCACGGCTGGTGAGTTCGGGAGTTGGCGACCCCGAGGGATTCCTGAGCTGGGTCCGTTTTCCCCTTTTGTCCCTTACCTTTGGGGCGGACCCTCTCCTCTTTCACTTTCCTATATGCCTTTCATGGCTCTCCTTCCTTCCAAGTCCCTCAATCCGCCTTCTCCGAGGGTTGAGGGCATTTCTTTTCCTTCTGTCCTTTTATTTGCCTTATTCTCCTTTAGTTTTCCATTTCTTCTTCTAGTATGTAGGTTAGTAGTTAGTTTTAGTTTTAAGTTCGCTTTTCATTTTCATCTTCACGATCACCCAAACCATCAGGGGCCGATAACCTAGATGTTAGGCCCCTTAAAACAACAATTATCATCATCATCATCATCAAAAGATATACAGAATCAATCTGCATACTCTGAAGGCTCTCAAGAACGAAATAACTGCACTGATACGAAATATCAGTGAGGATGAATTTCAGAGAGTGTACCAAAACTTCCTACGTTGGTGCAATGTGTGTATAGAAATTGAAGGACAGCATTTCCAGCAACTACTCTGAAATTGTAATTATAATTATTAAATATGTTAAAAAGTGTAAATGTGTTAAACTTACACTGCAACACGCAGTGCCTTGGCCGCCATGCGCCTTTGCGAGTCTCCGTTTTATAGGAAGGATCGTCACTGTAGGTTAATCACTCCTGAAGCGTTACCAGATTTGTATTTAAGGCGAAATCAAGTAAACATTTTGCGGAATTCGAAGAAATATAACTATTTTATCATTTAAAAAATATGAGCGCACCTAACCCAACCTCCATTTTCGACCCTCCCAGATTAGATCACAACTTATATAGTAAAATTCCAGCTGTGTTCCTCATTATACACGTGAATTATGGACAAATAGTTATCTTGCAACAAGAAAACACAGGTTTATTCCTAGACCAATACTTACTTCGTGCAGGGCCGTGTTGGCCATATATGCACCCATGGGTTTGTCACACACGGTGGGAGTACTTGCGCATAAGTAATCTTTATCCAGACCAATTGGTTTGCCAATTAATGTTTGTTTTTTTTTTCCACATAAATACAACATTACCTATATCTTAAGCATGACCTGAGTAGTGTATTTTCTTCGCCATACATCACGGGCAGAGTCAGTGATGCAAGTTGTACATTTATTTAATGATAAAATAGTAATATTTCTTCGAATGCTGCAAAATTGTCGCACCCCCCAGGGGCTCACATCTAGTGGGTTGTGGGTTGGCGACCACGGGGCCCCAGCTGAGTCCGGCATTGCTTCCACTTACTTGTGCCGGCTCCTCTCTTTCTTCTTTCCTGTCGACCTCCCTTGGTCAACTCTTGTTCTCTTCCGACCCCGACGGTATTAGGTTATCCGAGGCCTAGGGAGTCTCTTCCTTTCCCGCCTTAATTGGCCCTTGTCTCATCTTTCCTGACACCCTCCTTCTGTGAGGGGTCAGCCTTCTTTTTCTTTTCCTTTTAGCTCCTGCCTTGTGCTCAAGGCCCTTCAGGAGGCAGGGTGTATGTACCCCCACCACTTTTGGTGCACCGTAGATAATGCTACACCCTCAGGGGCTCACGGCTGGTGAGTTCGGGAGTTGGCGACCCCGAGGGATTCCTGAGCTGGGTCCGTTTTCCCCTTTTGTCCCTTACCTTCGGGGCGGACCCTCTCCTCTTTCACTTTCCTATCTGCCTTTCATGGCTCTCCTTCCTTCCAAGTCCCTCAATCCGCTTTCTTCGAGGGTTGAGGGCATTTCTTTTCCTCCTGTCCTTTATTTGCCTTATTCTCCTTTAGTTTTCCATTTCTTCTTCTAGTATGTAGGTTGGTAGTTAGTATTAGTTTTAAGTTTACATTTCATTTTCATCTTCACGATCACCCAAACCATCAGGGGCCGATAACCTAGATGTTAGGCCCCTTAAAACAACAATTATCATCATCATCAAAATTGTCGCAGTAAATACATGTTTTCTTTATATTCCATTATCATTGACGTGCTTGCTTGGATGTACCCCAACTTCAGGTTTAATAAAAGAAAGTAAGATACCAGTGTTATTATTAGCATATTTGCATCTTATAGTATTCGTATCCACTTTATCATATGGGATAAGGGACAAGACTATATTTCTTCCATGAAATTCTTTCCTACAGATAAGTCTAGCATGGCTTGACCCTACGTTTTGTTTTTATTGCCCAAGTGTTAAAACGACATTATGAATATATAGTTCAGTTTTTCCCTCTTCTTTCTTTTCTCACTAGACATTTTGTATTTTATGATATTCATTTTAATTTCATATTGTAAATTTGTCATCTCTTTTAAATTTTGTCATACATGTTTGAGTTTGGTACTGTAAATAATATTTGTTTTAAACTTTGATTTTGTTTTTATTTGCATATCACACTGTCTGCTCTGTTCCACCTGTTAAAACAACAACACACTTCTGACATACTGACTAGATTCATTGTAGTCTTGATGGGTCATGTGAATAAGTGAGTTGACTGCGAACTCAACGCGTTGGCTTTTAATGAGTTCCACAGGTGGGCTTCAATGCTTTGCAACAGGAGGAATATGTATGTACTGAGCATTACCCACTTGAGATACGATTGCCGATGATCAAAACATATGCCAATATGCATCAAATGCCGCAACATCTGAGCTATCGAGCTCTTTTTAGTACCCAATACCACCAGAGGTATGCCAACCAGCTGGTTCATATAAGATTCAATAGCTCTTGTACTGAAATAGGCGTGGCTGTAGATACCTTAATGATCGAGATACCTAGCGTGGTGCTGTGGAGTCCCGTTTCCGGTTAGATCTACACCGAGGTCCTAAGTTGAACACATTTCCACAGCATAGTTCACCAATTACGGGACGCTGGCATTCTCTACATGTCTACATAGATGGTTCGAAGGTGGACGAGAAAGTGGGTTGTGCTTAAGTTATTGATGATGCAAATACCAAAATCTCTTTGCCTGAGGCCTGTAGTGTGTTTACTGCGGAGCTCGTTGCCATCTACGAAGCTCTGTAGTTTGCACCACAGGATGCACAAATCCACTTTCTAGTGTGTCTTTGAGTTCATTACAGTCAATTGCTACATGTATTCCGCAACACTCCTTAGTGCAGCGACTCTATGACCTACTAGCCGGGTTGTCCCGCGCTGATACTTGAATCGCCTTTCTGTGGTTTCCAAGCCACGTGGGAATTGCGGGAAATAAGTTAGCGGATCTGGCTGCAAACGACGCGGTATCACTACCACCTCGACCAATGGAGGTACCCGCTAGAGATATTCGCTCTCAGTTACGCCGATAAGAACCTCGACCAATGGAGGTACCCGCTAGATATATTCGCTCTCAGTTACGCCGACAAGAACTGGCATTCTGAGAGAGTCAGTGGCTAGCTGACCCAATGCCCAATAAACTGAGAGAGATCAAGGGAACTAAACGTGTGTGGCGGAGCTCTTTCCGGTCACGGAGGGAGTCCGTCATTTTGTGTAGACTAAGGATAGGTCATGCAAGATCCACCCACTTGTACCTAACGAGAAGGGAAGACTCCCCACCTTGTACCTGTGGTGTCTTATTCACCGAGGCCTACATTTTATTTAATTTTATCATTTCAAATGATATTGCCGACTTCGTCATTATGGTTGGGGTCCATCGTTATGCGTTACGGAGACGGACGTGACGTCATGCAGCCGTGCGGGAAGTGACGTCATGCTGCTGCGCGGGAACGTGACGTCATGCTCACGCAGGGAGCGAGAAGCAGATGCTAATGATTATTGGAGTCTGTTGAAAGAGGCCTGGCGACCTGGGGCTTTGAGCGAAGCGAACACAAGAATACAGGGTGACTTCTAAAGAGATATACAAGATGCCATATAAGAATACAGGGTGCCTCCTAAAGAGGTGTGCAGGATGTCAGAGCAAAATACAGGCGAAGCGAACACAAGAATACAGGGTGACTTCTAAAGAGATATACAAGATGCCATATAAGAATAAGAATACAGGGTGCCTCACCAAGAGGTGTGCAGGATGTCAGAGCAAAGAATCGAACCAGTCCCAATATTCCATCCCTACTCTCATTCAAAATAGCCCCCCCCCCCCCCAATGTTCAGCCCGCCACTGCTCGCTCCTCCCAGGTTCTACAACTCATCTCCCAACTCTCTACCGTTACAGTAGTCTAGCCAGATCGAACACAGGCCTGCCTGGGGCAAAACACTCCTTTTCAGAGAAATAACAACTCCGCAACACGCTTCACGAAAACCCAAATTAAAATCGAAAATTACATTCCACAAACACCAAATTCAGTAAACTTCCCTCATTTCAGTTACTCTATACTTTAAACAGACACAGAAGGCATAGTCATGACTCCTTCACGGAGTAGGCTATTGTCTAACCATGTTCACATCTCCTTCACCTTTACCATAAATTTCATAAACCCCATTTAAAAATCAGAAACTCACTCCACAAATCTGTAAATCAGTATTCTTCCCTTATTGCAGATACACTATTCATTACCCCCCAGGGGCTCACATCTAGTGGGTTGTGGGTTGGCGACCACGGGGCCCCAGCTGAGTCCGGCATTGCTTCCACTTACTTGTGCCGGGCTCCTCTCTTTCTTCTTTCCTGTCGACCTTCCTTGGTCAACTCTTGTTCTCTTCCGACCCCGACGGTATTAGGGTATCCGAGGCCTAGGGAGTCTCTTCCTTTCCCGCCTTAATTGGCCCTTGTCTCATCTTTCCTGATACCCTCCTTCTGTGAGGGGTCAGCCTTCTTGTTCTTTTCCTTTTACCTCCTGCCTTGTGCTCAAGGCCCTTAAGGAGGCAGGGTGTATGTAGCCCCACCACTTCTGGTGCACCGTCGATAATGCTACACCCTCAGGGGCTCACGGCTGGTGAGTTCGGGCGTTGGCGACCCCGAGGGATCCTGAGCTGGGTCCGTTTTCCCCTTTTGTCCCTTCCCTTTGGGGCGGACCTTCTCCTCTCTCCCCTCCCCTCTCCTCTTTTCCTTCTATTTCCTTTTCTCTTTCAGATTCCCGCACTGTTTTTGTTACTCGAATCACCGTGTATCTAAATTCCCTTTTATCGATTTTTAAGGCATTTTTGATCTATGTTGCATTTTGTAAGTTTTTTCGATCTAAATTACATCTCGCGATTGTTTTCAACCTCAATTGCATTTTGTAACGATTGACAATCTAAATTGCTTTTTAGTAAGTCTTTCAATGCAGGTTGCGGGGCCTTTTAGTGAGTATTTTGAATTTCAATTGCATTTTGTAAGTATTTTCAACCAAAACCGCATTTCGCACGAATTTTGAATCTAAATTGCATTTTGTTTGGGGGCATTTTGCACATATTTTGATTCTCAATTGCATTTTGTGGGTATTTTGAATCTAAATTACATTTTGTCAAGTATTTTCAATCTAAATTGCTTTTTGTAAGTATTGTCAATCCACATGAGTCGTTGGAATCATCGTACATTTTGTAAGCATTTTCAATTTCAATTGCATTTTGTAAGTATTTTGAATTTCGATTGCACTTTGTGAATAATTTGGATTGGAACTGGGATAAGGCCTATTTCAATCTGAATTGCATTGTGTATTTTCAATTTCAATTGCATTTTGTAAGTATTTTGAACCTCAATTGCATTTTGTACGTATTTTCGATCTCATTTGCATTTTGTAAGTATTTTGAATTTCAGTTGCATTTTGTAAGTATTTCGACGCTACATTGCATTTTGTACGTATTTTGAACCTAGCCTTCATTTTGTGGGTATTTTTCAATCTATTCCTTTTGTGAATCTTTTCGTTCTAAATTCCCTTTTGTAAGAACATTTTGTGAGTCGTTTCAATCCGAGTTCCTTTTTGTAAGTATTTTCCGTCTCACTTAATTTTCGTTCTGGTTTCCGTTTCATTATCATCTTCGCTATCACCCAGATCATTAGGGGCCGATAACCTAGATGTTAGGCCCCTTAAAACAACAATTATCATCATCATCATCATCACACTATTCATTAAACAAACATATAAGGCATAGTCATGACCCCTTCATGGAGTAGGCTATTGTCTAAATCTGGACACTCATACTACATCCTTACACTAATTCAAATTTACGGCCAAATGATCCTTCTGACAGGGAGGCAAAGGTTTTCGCCGGCTTGCCTGGGATGATGGGCCACAAAACCGTTATCAAAAAGTACACAATTTACGCTTTATTCAACCAAACACATCTCTAATACAAGTACAAGAAACACATTTCTTCCCGTGCCGGAAACCTAAGTTAATGGGTAATGCAGTCTGTTGAAAGAGTCCTGAGCCTTTCTAACATTTGTAGCATGCGTCATTTGAAATGATACAACGTCTAGTCTTTCAGACTGACTGTGATTTTTTTGGTTGTATTAATGTTCAGTTTTTTCCCATTTAGGTATCCACCTCAAAATTTAAATTTATAATCTAAATTTGCATAATTTTGTGTTAAGAGGCGCAGATGACCTCAGTTCTGACACTTAAAACAAGTACTAACTGACCGAAACAAATCACAGCATTGTTCGGCGGCAATAGCTTACCAATTTAATATTTTTTGACCAAATAAAGTGAGTTATTTTATACTCTGATTTACGAAAGGTGATGGTTGTCATCCGCTTGCAGGGTGAGGTGAGGAGTGGAGAAGAGAGTGGTAACGGACTCCAAAGCAACAGCGAGCAGTGTTGGTATGTATGCCGACACAGCAGTGAGCACAAGGTTTTGATGTAGTGTTCTACTGTGCCTTGATGCGTCACTGTCATTAGATCTCCAGGCAGAGGGGGCTAACTTACCCAGTATTTGTGTCTTCCTGCAAGCCTCTGGGAATGTTATGAGCCATGATCTGTCTCGGTGGCAACGCAGCATTTCCCCACGTGCTAGCTTTGACAAGACGTCACTGTTCATTATTGGTAATCCACAGAGTACGGTATTACTATGACAAATATCAAGGAACTCCGTCAATCAATACAATATAATTACAAAATTTTTACACTTTTGGTACATGTTTCGAGCTCATTAAGCTGAAGGGCTGTATGAGCTTGAAACATATACCCTAAAGTGTAAAAATTATGTTGTATTGATTGACTGAATTCCTTGATATTTGTCATAGTAATTTTACTGTCAATGCGGACATAACAGATTCCAATATGGAGTCTAATAACATTAAGAATACAGGGTATAGTGATAAATATGTAATGTAATTGGGCACAATTTGTGTTGACTGAAAACCCTTCATTTATGCCAAACTGTTTGTAAGCAGTTTATAATCCTTAGTTCCTTAGTTTATGGGCTGCGATAACACGGTCATGTAGCTTTATAATCCTTGTTTTGCCTAATGGTGTAGTTTCTTTTAAGACAAACTTTCAATTGGTCGAAGACTGGACAACAAATTAAACCTACCGTGCCTTTGTTTCCATTCATGACACACCTAATTCATAGACTTCCCTTGGAACATGCACTGGAGAGTGACAATAAGCCAGCAATGGCATGGCACTGTCTTACATTGTAACGAGGGAGTTGTCTGGATTTGGTTCAAACTAAAAGGATTAAAACTGATTAAAAATTCAATATATCTGTGAGATACCTGACCGAACCCACCCAAAAATCTTTAAAGCTAAGTGACATTCCATATTCTTCTATGAGACTTCTACTTGTGGGGTAATTTGAAAGACAAGAGAGAGTAGAAATAATCACAGATCCGCCACCCATAGAGGAACTGAAAAATGCAATTCACACAACAACAAAAATGAAGGGTCAAGAGGCCAAGGCAAATGTCAGGATGGTTCCTAACTTAAGGCCACAGCCGCTTCGTACCCAATCATCACCTGAATTACAAATACACACATTACTACAAGCATCGCAGATTATCAGACCAAATCTACCAACACCTAAGTACATGGAGCTAAAATGACATGATGTTGAAGCCCCTCAACAAGGCAGAGTTTCAGAGTGTGAACCGTCGTGGGATTTTTTAACAGCGTTAAAAATCCCTCAGTATGCTCTTCTTCGGAGGGGAAGTAAATCCGGCTGTTCCTTGTCAGATTTATGGCATGAAAAAGAACCTTCCACTAACTACACTTGTGTGAAACCAAAATTTGTAGGTTAGGTTTGATTAATGCTCTTAAGTTCCAACGTTCGTCACTGGGAGCTGGTTGCAATGGCATCTAGTAGTAGCGACGTTCACAGCTAGATGCCGTGGACGGTAGCGAAGGAAAACAGATAACGCACATTAATAGTCATCACAATTAACACCGGTTATCAGACAGATACTACACACACCCAAAGCACACGGGGCTACATGCCCGCATTGTTGTAGCCCCTAAACTAAGGAACCAACATCGTTTCTTCGCTCCACCCACAACAAACACCAATGAATATACTTCTATGTTTAATGATCACTATTTGTGGATTTAAAGGGATAAGACTTGGTGATAAAATGAAAAACAATTAATTTTCTGCCAATGATCGCAATCTCTTTCATGACTGAAGATGAAAACAATGCCAACCATGTATACTGATAACCAAATTGGAGCTCAAATTCAGGTATTGATCCAGCTTCAAAGCCAATCAAATAACATGTAACAGCATATCTGTTTAAATTATGCTAGATATTGTGAACAGATTTAGCTTTCCTTTCATTAAAGATTCAAAAGTTAACCAATGGGTAAAAGTGATGTGGTTAGGCACTGTACCAAATATTCAAATTTGATTCTTATGACTTGGCAATCTATTATTAAAGTGTATGGTTCTTACCATTTGCGACAAATGCAAAATTTGTTGAAACTTCGTCGAGTATGTGCATTCATGTTTTATGATTTGTCAAACCTGGGATCTTCGGATTTCCTACCTTATTCTCTTTACCAACTGAGCTATCACGCACACTCTTTTTCTCTGCCTGGCAAAGGTACATCTACTTGTGTGAAGATTACTGTCACCTCAACAGCACTTGTATTTCATGTGCACAATGCAACCTAAGAACTGCATTTGGTGTTCACGGTCATGAAAAATTAAAGTTTCAAAAATTAGCTTTCTTTTAGGTGAAATGTGTTTGTGAAGTTTTGTTGCATAAAAGAATTCCAATCAATGACCAAAATATAAATCTTTACACAACTGATTGTTTGTAAGTAGAATTAAGGCATAAGTTTTCATATTTTTGGTATGTTTATTTGCATGTTAGTTTAGTCTATCTTAGCTTTCCACAATACTTAATTAGTAATATGACGAGCAATATTATAGAGTGAGGGTCTTCCTTATAAAATGGAGATGGGCTTGCCCATGGGGTGGGCAGAAAGTGATTAGTCACCGCCACTTGACTAGCATTTATTAGGGAATATTACCACAGAAATTACATTTGGGATGAATTTTATACGACGGACGCTATGACTACACAGGACTGGTTGCAAGGATCCTACGAATTGAGACATATCTTGACGCGCTTTGCGGTCCATGCTTCTCACCACTGGATCTGCACGAGAGAAGTCTATCACCAACCAGATGAACTATGCGTATGCAAAAATTGCACTTCATGCGTATGCAAGTTTTGTAATGGTCCCTGCGACAGGACGTGCAAGTGCTGAGAGGTGTCTGACGCAATTTTGTGGAAATGAGACTTGAATTCCGTAATATGCTCATGCACAGTGTGCGCAAGTCAAATTACATAAATAGAAATCCACAAAGGAAGCAGAACATCGGCTAGGTGTCATGGAGACCAAGATGCTTAGATGGACAGCTGGCATTACTAGGTTGGATCACATTCCCAATGAAAGAATAAGGGAACAATTTGGTGTCGCGGCAATTAACAACAAAATGCGTGAGGGTCATCGACGATGGTTTGGGCATGTGCTACGGTCAGGAGCGGACACCATTGCAAAACAGAGCTACACACCCGAGGTCGCCGGGAAAAGACCAAAGGGGCGACAGAGCAACGTTGGGCCGATACACTGCACAGGGATCTGAAAAGCGTCGACCTACTGTGCTCGCATTATATTTCTGCCGGCGACGTACGTCATCACTTCCAGGAAAGGTGTATCGACTGTACTAGCCTCAGCAAAAACATTTCTCAAATCACTATTGTATTCATAATTAATATTATTTACATCGCCATGAACAGTCCTCCTCAATATGTACTGCTCAAAGTCGTCGAAATTAGTGACAGTATTACTTCAAGAGTTTTATCAGGAGTTGCGAACGAGTTTGATTCTCCTTTCTCAATATCACCCAACTCTTTCTTTATAACATGCACCATTCTTTTATATACACCTGTGGCCACCGCGGTCCTAGCCTGTGCTTGGTTAACAGGAATATTGAAATCACCGCAAGCCGCTTCATTTTCCATGAATTTTAGTAAATTAGCCACCGTCTCCCTACTTTGGCTGTTCAGTTTCTTAGTTTTAACTTTAGAGATGACAGGTGGCATCTTATAACTTTACTTAAAAATGTAACTTTAAATAAATAACACCAGCTTAAGCATTAAATACTGCAAAAGGTAATTCAACAGTACTGCAGAACTACATACACTGACAATAGTCTGGCATGTACTAATGAAATGTGCTGACTGCATCAGGCTAAGTCGGCCGAGTATACAGTATCGTCAAAATTCCCGAGCCCCAACATGAGGGGTAATGTCACGTAAATAGGAGTAGACAAATTGACAAGTCGATGACGCTTCATATTCTTAGAAATAAAACTGTCGTCAGAGGCAGAGATATAATGCGCGGACAGTACATCCCGACATGGCCCATGACCAAGTAAAGTGGAGACAGAGGATTCACATAGCGGACCCTGAGGATTCACATAGCGGACCCTGACACAAGGCGGGACAAACACTAAAGCAAAAGAAGAAGAGAAATCCACCCCATTTCTACCTTCGGCCGTGAACTTGTATGGGAACATTTGCCTAGGTAGACGTCGCAGCATAAGGGGACTGAAAAAAGTGGCATAATTTCCAAAATACGCATTGTCATGTACGGCATATGAGCTAATTAGAGAACAGTTTCTCATAACAGACGATGTTTCTATCTTCTACACCAAGCTACGTTCTAGACCTGCAAGAACTGCAGCTGAAGAAAGCAGAAATCCAGATATACTTCACGGTTGCCATCACTTCGGGTGTTTCGAAGCAGGCTATGGATTGAGCCATCTGGTCACCCGGCTGGCAGTGCACCAGGCTATGCCGGACGAAGGACTGCTATAGCCCCAGTCCAGGTTGTGCGTGCGATGTCTGTGACATATTTTCTGAAAGATACCATGGGTCAAATGTTAAAAAGAAAATTTATATCAGTTTATATTAAATGGCATACCTCCTGTACATCTTGGCCATTGGCTGCACTCATTAAATTATTTATAATTTAGAAAATAACACACTCAGACTTACAAATTTTAGGCAACCACGCAGTATGGAACTAAGTCTACTATATTAACATTTACACTCATTATTATTGCAATTACTATTTCGTTCTTATTACAGGATGGAGTTGTATAGTTTGGCTCTTTTTTTAATGTTCACAAATTGAATAACAAAATATGCAGTACTCCATTCACCAGAGGTGTAAATGAAATCGCTGTTCCGCCCCTTGAAACAACAATATCTTAATAACCCTTCAGCACAGTACCATTTTTAATAAAATTTAAATGGAAATTCTGGAAATGGCCAGAATGACTATCCCTAGAATAACCACATTTCTCCAAACATCAATGCCAGGTTGATTCTCAGTTAGTTGTTTTAAGGGGTGGAACAGCGAGGTCATCTGCCCCCGGTTGATTCTCCGATGAATTATAAAATCAAGGTTGTAAGTTTCAATTAAGGAGTAGGCTTTGGGAGGTTTAAAAAACTTACAAGTCAACACCAAGTTTTGGTCTGATGCCATATTTAATATTATCACACAAAATGATACAATTTAAAAAAAGCAATTTACATAATTTCAACAATCAACAGTCAGAACCACTACAATTTATTTCACCCTGATTCAAGAAGTCTTTACTTCAAAGATATTAGGGTATCCAGGGCCTAGGGAGTACTTCGACCATTTTCTGAACGATCCGTTCTATCATCTTTGCTGTAGGTGATTAGCACTGCCTTATGCAGCCCGAGTATTCAAAATGTAGACTATTCTGTGCTAATCTCTACTCAAATAGCAATGTATAATATTTAACATATAATGTCGACTACAAGGGTGTGCTCTTTAGAGTGCAATATGTGCACAAAATTTTCGGGATGTGTATGCTCACAAACTTCACTCGAGATCTCATGCTATGAGTAATTTCAAAATGTGTAAGGAAGTTTGCAGCACCTTGAAAACACCATTTGTTGGTGTTTCATAGCATTGACATTCAAAAGGATATATTGACATTCTAAAGTGATACAGAATTCTGTGAATGGAGGGAGATATTAGAGCAAGAAACGAAGTCCAGGTACGTCAAGCACAGAGGTTCGACAACACGACATGATGGAAGCACAGTGAGGTACTATTACTGCCATCATGCTGGAAGTTACACATAAAAAGGAAAACACATACGACATGTTAAAGTACTGGGATCAAATAAAATATATGCTGGTTGTCTTGCAACTATGAAAGTCGAGGACAAAGGTAATGAATGAGGGTGTGCTTGATTTGATTTCACTAGTACACATGTGGGTCATAACTGCAAGTCAGAAAAGGACAAAATTGCAGCTCAGGTGGCCATGGAGATCCCTTTGGAAGATGTCCTGGACGTTATAAGAGATTCCGAGGCAGAGGGAGAACTAGATAGAATTCATCTGGTAACGAAGCAAGATATACGTAACATCATTGCCCAGCATGGGTTCGACAATGATGCTAAGGCAGTGGACAAGTGGGTCATGTACATGAAAGAGAATAGTACAAGCCACAGGGTTCGGTGTCTCACGATTATCCTCAATTGAAAGCTGAGGACTTCTGTTTAATTTTATCGAATGACGTCCAGCTGGAAGTTTTCAAACAATTTGGGAATGATATTCTGTGCATAGATGGAACTCACGGGTTGACAGGTTACGACTTCCATATATACACTATGAAATGAAGTCTGGTTTTCCTTGTGTGTTCATGTTTTGTAATAGAGGTGACTCACTAGTAATGGAACTGTTCTTCCAGACTGTTTTAAATTCCTTGGATGGGGATATTTCTCCTCGGAATTTCATGTCGGACATGGATGAAAGTTTTTTCAATGCTTGGTGTTCTCTATTTCCCCGGAATGAAACACAACAGTTGTATTGTTCATGGCATGTGGCCAGGGCTTGGCAACAGAATTTAAGCAATGTCAAGACAGAATATAAGAAAATTGAGGTATATAAGAAGATAAAGATTCTTATGTTGGAGAGAGACAAGTCGGCCTTTGATGTGATGTCAAGAAACATGTTGCATGAATTGTATGCCAGTGAATTGACCATCAACTTTGCCAAGTACTTTGAGAGGTTTATTCATGAGCCCTCTAAATGGGCCTATTGCTTTAGACTACATGCTGGCATTAACACAAACATGTCACTTGAAGTGTTTCACAGGAACTTGAACCACATTTATTAAGCAGGAAGAAAGGTTAAACGACTAATCAAATCTGTCCATGCGCTCCTGAAGTTCCTGAGAGGAAGAGTTTTTCAGAGACTAATTGGAGTTAGCAGAGGAAGTGTACCCAAGAAGCTGTCATCATTCAGAAAGAGACATGTTACTTCCTGCGAACTAGCTATAGATTCCGTCCATCAAGCGAGTACAGTAGAATGGAGTGCTTTTTCGGGCACTGAAATGTATGCTGCCTCATTGGTGAAGAAGGACTGCAGTTGTAAGTTGTGAAGTGATAACTCTGTTGCATGTGTACATGCGTTTAGTTGTACTTGCACTGATTCAGCGATATTATGGAACATGTGCAAACATATTCTTCCAATGTGTCGGCCTACTTTCCAAGATTTATACTGTCCATAAATTGACGACCACTCTCATGTCGAACTCTTGGCTCCTGGTCCTGGGTGTAGCACGAAGACAGATGACTTTCTTCTTAATGAATTGTTGAGAAAAAAGGTGGATGATCTGGAACTGAAGAAACGTGAAGCAGAAAAACTTCTGAAGATTACCAATGGCATAACTGAAGTACTTCAAACCTTTCAAATGAAATGTATGACACTTCTTAAGGTAATGGTAAGAAGCATCAAAAACTTGGAACCGTAAGTAAATCACTTTGTGATCCAGAAATAGGATTCAAAATAACCACCCAACAAAAAGTTATGTCCTCAATGTGTGGTCATGCCCTCCTCAACAAATAACTGCTCACTGTTACAACCATGGTGCACGAAATGTTCAAATAACTACACACAGTCAGAAGCTAAAAACACAACAAACAAAATAACAGCCAAGAGCAGATGGATGCAATCACCACCCACATAAGTCACCAATACTGTAGTTCACTTGTCGTATGAAAAGTTCAAATATTGAACCACAGAGATGTTAGCAGCTTTGTAGGCTACTCACAAAGGAACTATTAACGTAGCACTCGAGGCAGATAACCTAGATGTTCTGCCCTTTAAACCAACAATCGCCACCAGCACACGTCACCAACATTCCACTTCTGGTATGAATATTTAAATTTTGTACAGCTTTTGGCAGTTTGGTGCACACAAAGGAACTATTAACGTAGTACTCGAGGCAGATAACCTAAATGTTCTGCCCATTAAACCAACAATCGCCACCAACATTCCACTTCTGGTATGAATATTTAAATTTTGAACAGCTTTTGGCAATTAAGTGCTCACAAAGGAACTGTTAACTTGGCACTCAAAGTACATAACCTAGATGTTCTGCCCTTTAAAACAACAATCGCCACCAACATTCCACTTCTGGTATGAATATTTAAATTTTGAACAGCTTTTGGCAATTAAGTGCTCACAAAGGAACTATTAACACAGTACTTGAGGCAGATAACCTAGATGTTCTGCCCTTTAAAACAACAATCGCCACCAGCACTAGTCACCAACATTCCACTTCTGGTATGAATATTTAAATTTTGAACAGCTCTTGGCAGTTTAGTGCACACAAAGGAACTATTAACTTACCACTCAAAGTACATAACCTAGATGTTCTGCCCTAAACAACAATCGCCACCAGCATGTCACCAACATTCCACTTCTGGTATGAATATTTAAATTTTGTACAGCTTTTGGCAGTTTGGTGCACACAAAGGAACTATTAACGTAGTACTCGAGGCAGATAACCTAAATGTTCTGCCCTTTAAACCAACAATCGCCACCAACATTCCACTTCTGGTATGAATATTTAAATTTTGTACAGCTTTTGGCAATTAAGTGCTCACAAAGGAACTATTAACACAGTACCTGAGGCAGATAACCTAGATGTTCTGCCCTTTAAACCAACAATCGCCACCAGCACTAGCCACCAACATTCCACTTCTGGTATGAATATTTAAATTTTGTACAGCTTTTGGCAGTTTGGTGCACACAAAGGAACTATTAACGCAGTACTTGAGGCAGATAACCTAGATGTTCTGCCCTTTAAAACAACAATCGCCACCAGCACACGTCACCAACATTCCACTTCTGGTATGAATATTTAAATTTTGTACAGCTTTTGGCAGTTTGGTGCACACAAAGGAACTATTAACGTAGTACTCGAGGCAGATAACCTAAATCTTCTGCCCTTTAAACCAACAATCGCCACCAACATTCCACTTCTGGTATGAATATTTAAATTTTGTACAGCTTTTGGCAATTAAGTGCTCACAAAGGAACTATTAACACAGTACCTGAGGTAGAAAACCTAGATGTTCTGCCCTTTAAACCAACAATCGCCACCAGCACTAGCCACCAACATTCCACTTCTGGTATGAATATTTAAATTTTGTACAGCTTTTGGCAGTTTGGTGCACACAAAGGAACTATTAACGCAGTACTTGAGGCAGATAACCTAGATGTTCTGCCCTTTAAAACAACAATCGCCACCAGCACACGTCACCAACATTCCACTTCTGGTATGAATATTTAAATTTTGTACAGCTTTTGGCAGTTTGGTGCACACAAAGGAACTATTAACGTAGTACTCGAGGCAGATAACCTAAATGTTCTGCCCTTCAAACCAACAATCGCCACCAACATTCCACTTCTGGTATGAATATTTAAATTTGGACAGCTTTTGGCAATTAAGTGCTCACAAAGGAACTATTAACACAGTACTTGAGGCAGATAACCTAGATGTTCTGCCCTTTAAAACAACAATCGCCACCAGCACTAGTCACCAACATTCCACTTCTGGTATGAATATTTAAATTTTGAACAGCTCTTGGCAGTTTAGTGCTCACAAAGGAACTATTAACTTGGCACTCAAAGTACATAACCTAGATGTTCTGCCCTAAACAATAATCGCCACCAGCACAAGTCACCAACATTCCACTTCTGGTATGAATATTTAAATTTTGTACAGCTTTTGGCAGTTTGGTGCACACAAAGGAACTATTAACGTAGTACTCGAGGCAGATAACCTAAATGTTCTGCCCTTTAAACCAACAATCGCCACCAACATTCCACTTCTGGTATGAATATTTAAATTTTGAACAGCTTTTGGCAATTAAGTGCTCACAAATGAACTATTAACACAGTACTTGAAGGCAGATAACCTAGATGTTCTGCCCTTTAGAACAACAATCGCCACCAGCATGTCACCAACATTCCACTTCTGGTATGAATATTTAAATTTTGTACAGCTTTTGGCAGTTTGGTGCACACAAAGGAACTATTAACACAGTACTTGAGGCAGATAACCTAAATGTTCTGCCCTTTAAACCAACAATCGCCACCAACATTCCACTTCTGGTATGAATATTTAAATTTTGAACAGCTTTTGGCAATTAAGTGCTCACAAAGGAACTATTAACACAGTACTTGAGGCAGATAACCTAGATGTTCTGCCCTTTAAACCAACAATCGCTACCAGCACTAGCCACCAACATTCCACTTCTGGTATGAATATTTAAATTTTGAACAGCTTTTGGCAATTAAGTGCTCACAAAGGAACTGTTAACACAGTACTTGAGGCAGATAACCTAGATGTTCTGCCCTTTAAAACAACAATCGCCACCAGCACTAGTCACCAACATTCCACTTCTGGTATGAATATTTAAATTTTGAACAGCTCTTGGCAGTTTAGTGCACACAAAGGAACTATTAACTTACCACTCAAAGTACATAACCTAGATGTTCTGCCCTTTAAAACAACAATCGCCACCAGCACTAGTCACCAACATTCCACTTCTGGTATGAATATTTAAATTTTGAACAGCTCTTGGCAGTTTAGTGCACACAAAGGAACTATTAACTTACCACTCAAAGTACATAACCTAGATGTTCTGCCCTAAACAATAATCGCCACCAGCACAAGTCACCAACATTCCACTTCTGGTATGAATATTTAAATTTTGAACAGCTTTTGGCAATTAAGTGCTCACAAAGGAACTGTTAACTTGGCACTCAAAGTACATAACCCCCCCCCCAGGGGCTCACATCTTGTGGGCGTGGGTTGGCGACCACGGGGCCCCAGCTGAGTCCGGCATTGCTTCCACTTACTTGTGCCGGGCTCCTCTCCGTCTTCTTTCCTGTCGACCTCACTTGGTCAACTCTTGTTCTCTTCCGACCCCGACGGTATTAGGGTATCCGAGGCCTAGGGAGTCTCTTCCTTTCCCGCCTTCATTGGCCCTTGTCTCATCTTTTCTGATTCCCTCCTTCTGCGAGGGGTCAGCCTTCTTTTTCTTTTCCTTTTACCTCCTGCCTTGTGCTCAAGGCCCTTAAGGAGGCAGGGTGTATGTAGCCCCACCACTTCTGGTGCACCGTCGATAATGCTACACCCTCAGGGGCTCACGGCTGGTGAGTTCGGGCGTTGGCGACCCCGAGGGATTCCTGAGCTGGGTCCGTTTTCCCCTTTTTGTCCCTTCCCTTTGGGGCGGACCTTCTCCTCTCTCCCCTCCCCTCTCCTCTTTTCCTTCTTCCCCCAGGGGCTCACATCTTGTGGGCGTGGGTTGGCGACCACGGGGCCCCAGCTGAGTCCGGCATTGCTTCCACTTACTTGTGCCGGGCTCCTCTCTGTCTTCTTTCCTGTCGACCTCACTTGGTCAACTCTTGTTCTCTTCTGACCCCGACGGTATTAGGGTATCCGAGGCCTAGGGAGTCTCTTCCTTTCCCGCCTTAATTGGCCCTTGTCTCATCTTTTCTGATACCCTCCTTCTGCGAGGGGTCAGCCTTCTTTTTCTCTTCCTTTTACCTCCTGCCTTGTGCTCTAGGCCCTTAAGGAGGCAGGGTGTATGTAGCCCCACCACTTCTGGTGCACCCTAGATAATGCTACACCCTCAGGGGCTCACGGCTGGTGAGTTCGGGAGTTGGCGACCCCGAGGGATTCCTGAGCTGGGTCCGTTTTCCCCTTTTGTCCCTTACCTTTGGGGCGGACTCTCTCCTCTTTCACTTTCCTATATGCCTTTCATGGCTCTCCTTCCTTCCAAGTCCCTCAATCCGCCTTCTTCGAGGGTTGAGGGCATTTCTTTTCCTTCTGTCCTTTTATTTGCCTTATTCTCCTTTAGTTTTCCATTTCTTCTTCTAGTATGTAGGTTATTAGTTAGTTTTAGTTTTAAGTTCGCTTTGCATTTTCATCTTCTCGATCACCCAAACCATCAGGGGCCGATAACCTAGATGTTAGGCCCCTTAAAACAACGATTATCATCATCATCATCTTCTTCTAGTATGTTGGTTAGTAGTTAGTTTTAGTTTTAAGTTCGCTTTTCATTTTCATCTTCACGATCACCCAAACCATCAGGGGCCGATAACCTAGATGTTAGGCCCCTTAAAACAGCAATTATCATCATCATCATTTCTTCTTTCCTGTCGACCTCACTTGGTCAACTCTTGTTCTCTTCCGACCCCGACGGTATTAGGGTATCCGAGGCCTAGGGAGTCTCTTCCTTTCCCGCCTTAATTGGCCCTTGTCTCATCTTTTCTGATACCCTCCTTCTGCGAGGGGTCAGCCTTCTTTTTCTCTTCCTTTTACCTCCTGCCTTGTGCTCTAGGCCCTTAAGGAGGCAGGGTGTATGTAGCCCCACCACATCTGGTGCACCCTAGATAATGCTACACCCTCAGGGGCTCACGGCTGGTGAGTTCGGGAGTTGGCGACCCCGAGGGATTCCTGAGCTGGGTCCGTTTTCCCCTTTTGTCCCTTACCTTTGGGCGGACCCTTTCACTTTCCTATCTGCCTTTCATGGCTCTCCTTCCTTCCAAGTCCCTCAATCCGCCTTCTCCGAGGGTTGAGGGCATTTCTTTTCCTTCTGTCCTTTTATTTGCCTTATTCTCCTTTAGTTTTCCATTTCTTCTTCTAGTATGTAGGTTATTAGTTAGTTTTAGTTTTAAGTTCGCTTTTCATTTTTCATCTTCACGATCACCCAAACCATCAGGGGCCGATAACCTAGATGTTAGGCCCCTTAAAACAACAATTATCATCATCATCATCATCAAAGTACATAACCTAGATGTTCTGCCCTAAACAATAATCGCCACCAGTACAAGTCACCAACATTCCACTTCTGGTATGAATATTTAAATTTTGTACAGCTTTTGGCAGTTTGGTGCACACAAAGGAACTATTAACGTAGTACTCGAGGCAGATAACCTAAATGTTCTGCCCTTTAAACCAACAATCGCCACCAACATTCCACTTCTGGTATGAATATTTAAATTTTGAACAGCTTTTGGCAATTAAGTGCTCACAAAGGAACTATTAACACAGTACTTGAGGCAGATAACCTAGATGTTCTGCCCTTTAAAACAACAATCGCCACCAGCATGTCACCAACATTCCACTTCTGGTATGAATATTTAAATTTTGAACAGCTTTTGGCAGTTTAGTGCACACAAAGGAACTATTACCGTAACACACAAAGCAAATAACCTAGCTGTTCTGCTCTTTAAAACGTGCCACCACTACAATTCACCAGAAGCCACTCCCTGAGTTACTGTAAGTGAAATGATTTTCGGCAAACAATTTAAAATATTCCGAACTCTTCAGAAGGTAACTGACTAGGCCTACATTGATTTTAATCTCTAGAACTTCCCTGTCCCATGTCAGTAGCACTGCTGCTACATGGCATCTCCTGACTGTAAATTAACTGCAGAGCTATTTCATTTGCTTCAGTTCCCGTGGGTTTCTGAAATCGTACAGCAGCTTTCCTTTTCTTCTTAGTCGAGTAGAGCATAACCTCTCTCTGAGGACATATCTTCTTGTTAGGTGGTTCTTTTGAAGCCTCTTCCTGGGTCACAAATGTATTTACTTGTTCTTCCATGCTTTCGGCACATCTTACCATTACCTCAAGAGGTGCCATACATTTCTTCAAGGCTTGGAACCCTTCTTCAGTTGTAATGCCATTGATAACTTAATCTTCAAAAGTCTTTCTGCTTCACAACGTTTTTTCAGTTCCAGATCATCCACCTTTTTTCCCGTTGACAATTCCTTAAGAAGAAAGTCATCTGTCTTCGTGCTACACCCAGCACCAACAGCCAAGGGTTCGACACGAGTGTGGTCGTCATCTTGTGGACAGTATAAATCAGGGGAAGTATCCCGACACACCAGATGAATGTGTTTGCACATGTTCCATAATACCGCCGAATCAGTGCAAGTACAACTAAAAGCATGTACACATGCAGCACAGTTATCACATCGCAACTTACAACTGCAGTCTTTTTTCACCAATGAGACAGCATACATTTCAGTGCCCGAAAAAACACTCCATTCTTCTGCACTCACTTGATGGACGGAATCAATGGCTAGTTCACAAGAAGTTATGTGTGTCTTTCTTAATGATGACAACTTCTTGGGCACACTTCCTCTGTAAGATCCAATTAGTCTCTGAAAAACTCTATCTCGCAGGAACTTGAGGAGCGCATGGATAGATTTGATTAGTCTTTTAACCTTTCTTCCTGCTAAATAAATGTGTTTCAAGTTCCTGTGAAACACTTCAAGTGACATGTTTGTGTTAATGCCAGCATGTAGTCTAAAGCAATAAGCCCATTTAGAGGGCTCATGAATAAACCTCTCAAAGTACTTGGCAAAGTTGATGGTCAATTCACTGGCATACAGTTCATGCAACAAGTTTCTTGACATCACATCAAAGACAGACTTGTCTCTTTCCAACATAAGAATTTTTATTTTCTTATATACCTCAATTTTCTTCTCTTCAGTCTGGACTTTGCTTAAATTCTGTTGCCAAGCCCTGTCCACATGCCATGAACAATACAACTGTTGTGTTTCATTCCGGGGAAACAGAGAACACCAAGCATTGAAAAAACTTTCATCCATGTCCGACATGAAATACCGAGGAGAAATATCCCCATCCAAGGAATTTAAAACAGTCTGAAAGAACAGTTCCATTACTAGTGAGTCACCTCTATTGCAAAACATGAACGCACAAGGGAAACCAGACCGCATTTCATCCAGTACTTGAATAGTGTACATCTGGAAGTCGTAACCTGTCAACCCGTGAGTTCCATCTCTGCACAGAATATCATTCCCAAATTGTTTTAAAACTTCCAGCTGGACATCATTCGATAAAATTAAACAGAAGTCCTCAGCTTTCAATTGAGGATAATCGGGAGACACCGAACCCTGTGGCTTGTACAGACGCACTATGTTGCTCTTCTCTTTCATGTACATGACCCACTTGTCCACTGCCTTAGCATCATTAGGTTCATGCTGATCATTGTCTAATCCATACTCGGCAATGATATTTCTTATATCTTGCTTAGTTACCAGATGAATTCTTTCCAATTCTCCCTCTGCCACAGAATCTCTTATACCGTCCAAGACATCCTCCAGAGGGATCTTCATAGCCACCTGAGTTGCAATTTTGTCCTTTTCTGACTTACTTAGAGGCATTCTACTTATTTCACAGCTATGACCCACATGTGTACTAGTGAAATTAACATGCACACCCTTATTACCTTTGTCTTCTACCTTCATAGTTGCAGGACAACCAGCATTTATTTTATTCGATCCCAGTACTTTAACGTGTCGTATGTCCTTCCCTTTGTAAGTGTAACTTCCAGCATGATGGCAGTAATAGTAGCTCACTGTGCTTCCATCATGTCGCGTTGTCGAACCTTTGTGCTTGACGTACCTGGACTTCGTTTCTTGCTCCAATTTCTCCTTCCAATCAGTGAATTCTGCAGCACTTTGGAATATCAATGTCTCCTTTTGAATATTAATGCTGTGGGCCTCCAAGAAATGTTTTTCCAAGTCATTGCAAACTTCCTTGCACATTGCACACGATTTTACATCACTCGTAGCATGAGATCGTGAGTGACGTTTGAGACCGTACATATCCCGAAATTTTTTGTTGCATACATTGCACTCCAACAAACACTCCCTTGTAGTCGACATAATTATACGTTAAATATTATACCTTGCTATTTGAGTCGAGATTTGTACAGAATAGCCTACACTTCGAATACTGAACCCAAATCAAGCGATTATACTAGCGTTTATAGACAGCCCAGCGATTTCACTTCGAATACTGAACACAATTCAAGCGATTATTCACAGAACAAACTAGTGCAAATTTGAACACAATTCAAGCGATTATTCACAGAACAAACTAGTGCAAATTTGAACACAATTCAAGCGATTATTCACAGAACAAACTAGTGCAAACGAAAGAATAATAATGGCTGCCCCACTCAAGCCGCGCCTGGTCCAAAGAATATAGGCCTGGTTTCAAAGAATATAATAAGAGTCAAGCTTGGTTTATAGCGGTGCGTGTCAAAAAGTGCGTGGCAGAGGATGGCTGATCGGTTATATTCGTGAGTATTCGGGTCACTTCGTTAGCCCCGCTGGGCTGTCTTTAAGCGCTAGTTAATACTCATACATCCAAGATCCGATCTTGTAAATAATTAATAACAAATCCAACTCTGAATTAGGCCTGCTGATTTTTGAACAGAATTGTGTTTGTATAAAAAGTGGCTGTCGTGTTCCGTAATACTCATACATCCAGGATCCCCTCTTGTAAATACTTAATAACAAATCCAACTCTGAATTAGGCCTACTGATTTTTGAACAGAATTGTGTTTGTATATAAAGTGGCTGTCCTGTTCCGTAATACTCATACATCCAGGATCCCCTCTTGCAAATACTTAATAACAAATCCAACTCTTAATTAGGCCTACTGATTTTTGAACAGAATTGTGTTTGTCTAGCTGGTCATTTTTGATTTTACGCCCGAAAGCTTAAAAAATTAGTTCAATCTATTATCTTACTACATCATTTCCCAAATTATTTTTCATCATTAGAAAATGTATTTTGGCTAATTTCAGTACCGGCATGTAAGAACATTTTATCGTACAATGAGCTCTCATTCAGCGATACCTTTCCACTTCAGTATTTTATGAAGGTGAACAAAACAACATGGGCAAATGGAAATAAGGTAGTTTATATATTTAGTAAGCGTTGGTTTTTACAACTATACATTACATTTGCTACAAAGGAAAATATTTTAATCAATGAACTGTTTCCTTTTAAGTTCCATTTTCCATGAATCATAGAAACCTTCGCAAAAATAACCCAGAATTCTGAAATTCTACAAAGAATTGACTAATTTAGGGATGCAATGTAGCCTATCCTAGAAGAATCTCAAAATTCCCTCAACCAAAAGCACTGTCCATAACTTACGTTTAATATTTATTATCGAAGACTACACCGTCACATCTGTAGCATAACCTGCAATTTGACACTGAACATGAATGTTCAGAGATGCAGTCTCAACAAAACACCAAGAAAAACGTCTAGCCTATGGACATGTAAATACTTGATACCTTCGAGCATAAATACAGGCCTGTTCAGTGGAGTAAGGGATAGGGTAAATTATAATAATTTATAATAAATTCCTGCATTTCCATGTTTAATTATTTTTCTTTCATGTTTCGGAGTTAAGAGGAAACGTAGGCTAAAGAAATGCAAGTAATTAAGTCAAGAATTTTAGGGTTATTTAGTAATGAATTAACATACGTATGGAAAGAAATGCCCGATCCTTTTTAAACGTCTCCTTACATCCATACGCGACAAAGTAATACACCATTCGGACTTAGTAATGAATAGAACTCACTTTAAATAACCCAATTCTAACATTACGTGTAGTATTTCAGTGCTCCAAACTACCGCAGTTCCCTTTAGTCAACTGATCGAGATGTTGGTTTCAACAACGTGACGTCATCAGCCATCTATAGAATTTATGATCTAAGGATGCTCAAGTCTAGGGGTATGACGTCTGTCAGGACGTGACGTATACTACCACAGGGCTAGTCGGTCACGTGAGTTACGAGAAAGGGGGTGAGGATCGATCCTTGACCAGCTGGCAGAAGCAAAAGAGACTTGAAAGTGTGGAGTGGACTAGTGGGGTTTTACCTTGGCTGTGCGCGCGAGTGAAATTGTCCGAGTCTTCAAACAAGCTAGGTAACAATTTTACAACTTCACAGTATTCGTGTGATATAGAACTTGGTGTAAGTGACGTGAAACTTGAGGTGTTTGAAACGAGGTCGTAACAGCATGGGGATATACTTCGTGAATTGCGCAGCATACTCGGCCAACATGTATTGTCTGATAAACTAGTTCAGTTCACGGGCATACGAAAGGCAACTTTCAAATGCATTGGCATTGAAATACAACGTTCAGTGGAACATGCTTTTTCAAGCTCATAACGTAATGACATTTTCACATTACTTTCCGAAACTTTATTCTTCATCCATTTATCTGAACATTAATGAGCGACCACGAGGCGTCAAAACTTAAGAAATTTTCAACTTTCCGAGTAACCATTAGCGACCATGAGGCATCGGAACTTATGAACTTTTCGACATTCCGAGTATCCATAAGCGACCACGAGGCGTTTGAACTTATGAACTTTTCAACATTCCGAGTATCCATAAGTGACCACGAGGCGTCGGAACTTAACATCTATTCCATGAGTTATAGATCAGTCAAGTGGACACTGACATTATCTGCAGACTTGAACATTATTCCATGCGCTTACGAAGTGAATGCTTATACAACCACAGGGTATTAGAAAATAATTCGCCCATTTTTTACATATTTTTCTTCGGAACTTGAACAGAAAACCTTCAGCGCATTAATACACTGTTTTTCTTATCGTGTGTCTGGAACAGTGGCGAACATTGAGCAATATAATGGGGCATCCTTCGTCATGAACAATATACTATTTTTTTGCGGAACATCATGGAGACTTGTTGCATCATGGTCACTTACAACATTAAGATGGGGCTTTAAACGGAAAGGAGACATTATGGCTGAGCGAAGCGACGGTCCTTAGTTGAATCACGAGCGAGGGGCGTGCCCATTCGAAGGGAGACATCCGGCGTCGACGATCCTCATGAATATTAGGGTATGCGTCGATCTTCGTGAAGTCTTCGCGAATGCTAGGGAACTCGCCGATCTTTGAAATTTGGATATCAAGCAGCTGTTCAACCACCAGGTATTGTGAGTGTACATGAGTATTTTTCCTTGATGTGGAGTAGGCATGGGCACACACGTGTAATGGGGTATGCATTATCATATTTGTTCATCTGAATGTGAGTGAAAGAGATTCTTTTCTTCTTCGTTGATATGAAGGCATATAGTTGATTTTATGCCGTATCAGCTTAGAACCATGGCTAGTCTTTTACAATGAGTCTTTTTTATTAGATATTTTTTTTGGTCGAATGTCGTTTTTCATTCATAGCTGATAAGCAGGTGTCAGTTTTTAGTCCACGCTTTGTCATTATCCTATTTGATTTATTTTCGAGCATGGTGACTTAGTAATTTCAGCAGTCCTTTGAACTTCGTTGTTTGAAACAATTTAAATAATTTCAAATTATTATTTATTTCCTCTAGTGAGGTATTTTGAATCAGATGTGGATTTCAGACAGTGGCTATGCTATGTGGAGCATGGCACTTTGTGCTGTTCTTTGGTAGTATTTGACAGACAGGCATATGTTTTCTTTTCATTGGGGTTTTTATCCAGATCTATAATATTCATGAAGTTAATGCATACTCGATGCATGTTCAGTTTATGTCAGCGATTGACATGTTGTTTTTCTGAGATATAGTTAACAGTTTTTGACCATTATGCTTGGAGGTCATGAGCAGTCTATTATCGGAACCAGTTCATAGATTAAGACGATTATTTGAGTGCTCGAATTCATGTGGATTTGCCAGTTTGATGTGTGAGTTTTGCCATTTGTTAGTTAATGTGACTGATTGGTTCGAGTGAACCCAGTTGATTATATTTGTAGATCCAGCCGAGTGCTGAGTGTTTTTGTGAAATCATCATGATGATGTATTTAAAGTTGATTGAGTGGCCTGAGGATTTAATGAGTTGATGTTAGTGGATTTTTGGCATTTATGATGGCAGTTAACTTGTTCTTGAGTATTAGATATTTAAATCCGTTGAGGGATTTCGTTTACACACATACTCGTGCACTCTGATAGACGTCAAAAATCTGTTGACTTTTCCGAAAGATGTTTGTCGAGGGTTCTGAAGATCCTGAAGCAAGTCATGCTGTTTTCTGAAATTTATTGATATGATCTGGATATATATATGATTCATCTTGGATAATCCGCCCTGAATAATTATAATGGATGATCGTAAGTATAAAATATAAATTAAATTAATAATAATGAGTTAGCCTGATCTGATATTTAAATTAAATTAATAATAATGAGTTAGCCTGATCTGAAATTTAAAATTAATTAATTAATTAATAATAATTTAGTCTGATCTGATATTGCTGAATAAAATTAGTAATAAATTAATTAGTGGTGAAGTCTGAATAAAAATAAATGATGATAATAATGGATAAATTATTACGGTGATAATAACAGATGACATTTATGATTACGAATTTCTTAGATGGTTTTTAAAGAATGATGGAAATAATTTGATTACCATTAATATTCGAACACTATCCAGTTTGATTATGTTGTAAAATTTTGTAAATATAATAATGAGAGTGAATAGACTATAATATAACCTCACACTCACATGATTTATATAGGGTGTTTATGTGTGTATTTAGACAATGGTTGCAAGTACGCATGCAACATATATAATTATGCTTTAACTTTGATAGGGCTCAGTGGTCACGAGTGTCGTGTGTTCTAGTGTTCAGTGCTTCGGTGACCCTGAGCACCCAAGAAAGACTTTTAGTTCTTTTCTTTTATGTGAACTCAGATTCTAGGCGAAATGGTTGGAATTGCAATGAACAGTTCATCATAATTTTTTGTTTTCACCATATTCCTAGGTAGGATTCTCCTTGGGTATATTTTCTTGCATTTGACCAGACCAAGGCCTCAATAAATTTTTAGTTTGATTTAAATGTTGTCACAGTGCTATCTTTCCTCATGTCCCTTCCTATTAAATTAAGGTCCCCCAGGGGCTCACATCTTGTGGGCGTGGGTTGGCAACCACGGGGCCCCAGCTGAGTCCGGCATTGCTTCCACTTACTTGTGCCGGGCTCCTCTCCGTCTTCTTTCCTGTCGACCTCACTTGGTCAACTCTTGTTCTCTTCTGACCCCGACGGTATTAGGGTATCCGAGGCCTAGGGAGTCTCTTCCTTTCCCGCCATAATTGGCCCTTGTCTCATCTTTCCTGACACCCTCCTTCTGTGAGGGGTCAGCCTTCTTTTTCTCTTCCTTTTACCTCCTGCCCTGTGCTCTAGGCCCTTAAGGAGGCAGGGTGTATGTAGCCCCACCACTTCTGGTGCACCCTAGATAATGCTACATCCTCAGGGGCTCACGGCTGGTGAGTTCGGGAGTTGGCGACCCCGAGGGATTCCTGAGCTGGGTCCGTTTTCCCCTTTTGTCCCTTACCTTCGGGGCGGACCCTCTCCTCTTTCACTTTCCTATCTGCCTTTCATGGCTCTCCTTCCTTCCAAGTCCCTCAATCCGCATTCTTCGAGGGTTGAGGGCATTTCTTTTCCTCCTGTCCTTTATTTGCCTTATTCTCCTTTAGTTTTCCATTTCTTCTTCTAGTTTGAAGGTTGGTAGTTAGTTTTAGTTTTAAGTTTACATTTCATTTTTCATCTTCACGATCACCCAAACCATCAGGGGCCGATAGCCTAGATGTTAGGCCCCTTAAAACAACAATTATCATCATCATCAGTTTTAGTTTTAAGTTCGCTTTTTCATTTTCATCTTCGAGATCACCCAAACCATCAGGGGCCGATAACCTAGATGTTAGGCCCCTTAAAACAACAATTATCATCATCATCATATTAAATTAAGGCTTATCCTGGAAGGTTGTGCTTAATGGGAATCCAGGCGGATGGCGCCCTTTGCATTCATTAATTGATGTTGATTTCACCCGTAAACGACCCGGAGACACTTCGTCTCGTGCTACCCATAGCTGATTGTTTTATTTCGTTATTTTTTTCTTCCTGGATTCCGACACAAGACTTATTTTCTTTCATCATATTGTTTTCAGTGTGTGTGTGTGCCGTAACGTTTGGTGTGCGATGCTATGTCAGCTGGGTCGTCGCATACCATAACGGAACGGGTATAGTACTAGGTGGTTTTAAAAAGAAATATGGAAATCAATTACTTCAGTGTTGGTAAAATATTTTCTAAAATTAGTTATCTCCCTGCTACAGCATTTAATATCGTCTCTTTAAATATTGATCCATTACTGTGCACAAATGCTGGTGATGATCGTGTGTCCTCCGGAGAGGCAGAGTGCAGGTCTTTCTAGTTGACGGGCGACCAGTGCGTCGTAATGAGGATGAAGTGATGATGAAGACGTCATATACACCCAGCCCCCGAGCCACGAGAATTAACACCAGGGGATTAAAATTCATGATGGCTCGGCCGGAAATCGTACCCGGAGCACTTCTGGCCAAAGCCTAACGCGCTAACGATTTAGCCACGGAGCCGGACTGCACGAATGCTGCCAAGTTCATATAACATAATCGAAATGACCAATGCTTTCATTATGAGACTTCCATAACCCCAATGATTGCCTACTCCCACCTCCCTTTCACTGTTACCCATGGCTAAGCAACAATTTCATGGAAATAGAATCGAATGGACAAAGGGGAACAAGACATTGAATTGCAAACTTTATTTTTATTCAAACGTATTGGAGGGAGGACGCATCAATTACAGAATAATTGATGTTGATGATTTGTCACATCTCACTAGCACTTGTAAACACACCAGAGCATGTATTATTCACACTACACATGAGAAATAAAGCAACAGTTCTTGTAACTTATGAAAATAATGTGCCTTGAGTAAAAGAAAATCAGAAGATGGAACTACCAACAACACGAAGCCGCAAACACTACTTCGGAACACAATCCAAAGAATGCAAACAATTCCTGCCGGTCTGTTTGTTGTGGGCATTGATGAGTGCCAACTACGAAACCTTAGTACTGTAATTAATTCTTCATTCGTTGGCAGAACTGCCAGAACGCAGCTTTACAGCAATCCGCACGCTCTCTATTAAGTGTCGTCCCCCTGACTAAACATGTCAGATAAAGAGTAGAGCACAGCAGAACTCTTCCCTCTTGAGCCATAGGGTGATACTATCACCAACCAGGAGGGGCAAGATACTATATACTGTAATCTAATATATGAAAACATAGAACAAGCAAAACAAAAGGAATGAATTCAATATAATACTGAGGTTAATCTAAAATTTATAAATATCTGAAATACAGTATAAACTTGTGCTAGATCACGTATAAGCGTACAAGCTCACCGATGTAAGTAAAATGTTGGTTTCATGGTATCTCCGAACTATGGAATTTCTATAAGAAGCTGCTGTATACTTTCATGTTCTGGCTGTGTTTATCAGAATCTTAGACATTGGTTATGGGACTTCTCTTTCAGAGAGGAAACTATGGAACAAGCCATCACGTAGAGATTCAAAAAGATTATTTTATATATCTCCACCAAAAAGTTTGTCTTTTACTTTTCTTTGTTATATTCTTGTCCCCGAATAAACAATTAAAGTAGTTCTCTTTGCTTTATGATCTTATTGCATTAGTTCACTATATCACCACTACAGATGTTTCAAAGTCGCAGCAGCCATCTTGCAAGTCTTAGTGAAGACTCTTCAGTTCTGCATTTCACCGTCTACATCCGATTCCTCAGTCATAGCAGCCATCTTGGTGCAACCTATATAATCTGTTGTGCATCTATTATGATACTTTCTCCATCGTGACAGTACAAGTACATCTATGAATTTTCTCAGGTATTCTACAATCACGTCTCCTTCCAACAGCTCATCGCAATTGCACTAGTTATCACTTAAACAGTCCCAATCAAGATTTCTAGACTCGCTACAAAAGGCTGTGATGAGAATCTAACCCAGTTTTGCCCCACGAGTTTGCATGGACCCTGCTCCAGACCTACATTAAATTTCTTGGCAAGCCAGGAATCAAACCCGAACCTCTGGGGGCAACAGCCAAGAATGCTAGCCTCTACACCACAAGGTGGTTGATCTAATTTATCATACCCATTAAACTCACAACCTCTATTTTTTATATATTTCGTTTATGGCCTTTATAGATCGTGTTAAACAACTGTTGTACATTCGTAGAGGCCTTCTTTGCAGCCTGGTACCCTATAATTATATTTGATCTCTGGGAGGTTCTTGAGAAGCAGTATTGGAGCTACAAAGATGGACAGAATAAGAAATGAGAGACCAGAAAATTAATGAAAGAGGAACCATTACAGGATGGTATAGAGAAATCTAGACTTAGATGGTATGGACATGTAAAATGAATGGAGGAAAAGAGGATACCCAGGAAGATACACGAGACGAAGTGGGAAGGAAAGAGACCGAGAGACATGTGGCTGAAAGGGGTGGAAGAAAGCGTGAAGAAGAGAGGAGAAGACTGGACAAGGGTGGAGGCTGAGAGATGGTGGGAAGACAGAAGACGTTGGAGAGGCTTGTGTTCCAAACAGACCCGGCCAGTGGCTGGAAACTGTGCAAGATGATGAAGATCTCTGGGAGCAATCTGTCCCACAAAAGGATTGTGAAACAATGCTATGCATGATGGAAATTTCATTATTACTACCCCAGGAACAACATAAAGTTGTAGCCTGTGTGTAATAATAATACATTTTCAATTAAGACTGTTTTGCCTTTCAGCATCCAGTTACTATTGGGGCCTCTGCTTCTACACACTCACTTTGAAATAGTTCAACACTGAATCTAACCTTCGCCTCCTTGATCTACCTCTGCTTCTCTTACCCTCTACAGTCAAACTCATTAACCTCTTAGGAAATCTCTCCTCACCCATTCTCTTCACAAAACCCCACCATCTATGTCGGAACAGCTTCATCTAGAATGTTTATTTCTAACTTAGCCTTATCTCTTCATTACGAGTGCCCTTCTGTCATTGCTCTGAGCAATGATTTATGCTACCCTCATATCAGTTACCTCTAGCGTATGTATCAGATATCCTAAATCCACCCAGCTCGCACTTCCATACAGCACGGTCGGTGTAAAGACTGAGCGATGTAGAGAGAGTTTCATTGCTACACTCACTTCTTTCTTGTTGAATACATAAAATGTTTCACCTGCTCCAATTTAGTTCCTCCTATCTGGCATTGATTCTGTCATATACAATCAGGTCATCAGCATATGCCAGACTGCATACCTGGTTTCCACCTAATTGAATCCTACCCAGCCAGTTGACGCCCTTCAGCAAATGGTCCATATATAAGATTCACAATGCAGCCCCAGTTGCGCAGTCGCACAGAGGTCGGTCGGCGAGTCTCAGGCTTGTGCAGTTGATACGAGAGTTGTCAGTTATGCTGAAAGCTAGCCTGTGTGTGCTCTGTCAGTGACAAATAAATGAAAAGGAAAAAAGGAAGCTTGTAGTTTAACGTGACCATTAATCTTGAGATCTTGAGCCACGGGACCTCCTTTTTACGTGGAATCCGAACCACAGGACATGGCATTTCACTTCGAAAATCTCACATGCATTACCAGGCGACAAACAAATGAAGCAGCGGCATTACCATCATGATTAAGCTAGTTCCCCAGTTTTGCCTACTGAGCTCTATTGATATCAGAGTTGAAGTAGTTACTTTCAGTTCCTTGTGCGCATGTTGTGTTCAGTGGGTTGAGCGAAATGCCACCTATAAAATTAAAACTTGTGCCAAACTCGTGAAGTTGTAAAAGAATAATGTGCATTTGATTATGGAAAGTGAAGGAACGTCGGGTAAGGCCTGAATTCCTCTGAAAAAAAAAAGTGGAGAACTTAGTGGTAGCTGCAACAAAAGTGCCAGGGAGGGCCGTTAGAAAGATTTCTAAAGAAGAAAGGAACCAAGTGTGAGGAACAGGGGTGGAACACTAAGTAAGGCTCATCAGTTACCAAATTGCATCGCTGATATAGATTATTTTGATAAATGTATTATTCAGCGAAGTATTAATAATAATTTTTATATTCTTAAAAAGACTGAGCTAAATGTGCCCAAGCTGCTCTTAAAACTTAGAGACAACATTCAGTTTAAAGGCTGCAATTCAAGCTCAAGATGTATATGACACGACATGGGATTCAGATTGGGGGGAGAAAAAAAAAGAAGAGGATTAACAGAGATTTTTCAATAGAAAGGAAGGATATTCAATCTTGGCGCGTTTCATGATATATGAAAAGAAGATAAATATAGGGAGGAGGGCAGGCCTGTAATTTATAAAGCTGCCTGCAGTATGTCCCATATCACGTGGAATATCATCATTCTGTGGCGAAGCACTTGGTTATTATTTATTTATCGTATGAGTTTTAGTGCCGGGAGTGTCCGAGGACATGTTCGGCTGGCCAGAGGCTGTGGCTGCTACAAGCGTACACCCCTAGGGTGAGCTACAAGTTCCGTTCAATATCAAGTAGTTCCAACTTTCGCTACCAGACGTCAATGATACCTAGGGGTGAACGTTGGAACTTTGATAGATCGTTACAACGAAAACTAACCTAGAAATTTAGCTCCACACAAGTTTAGTCTGTGGAAGGATCTTTTACATGCCATAAATCTATGACATGGGACCGCCGGCTTTACTTCTCTTCCGAAGGAAGGCATACTGAACCCGCTATCTTGGGCACAGCAGTTCAGCATACCACCAACTACGCCTCCGAAGCCGCTGAAGCACTTGGTGATGCAGGACACGTCAGCTTCTTCGCTTATCCAAGCGGCTGATTGCTCCGCCTGTCAAACTCCGGCCTAAGTTGTGAGGGCTTGATTACTAGAAAATTCTCGAGTCAAGATGTTCGGCGTACAGTATCACACTCGGCGCGTTATGAGCATGGTATCGCTCCCAAAAAAAAAAAAAAAAAAAAAGCTGGCAACAGAGATTCTGGTCGCTGGTTTTATACTGTCCACGGCATAACGTGTGCTCTCAATGATGTAATGCGCTTTACCTTCTCTAGTTAATCATATCTTCTCAACGCGTTGTGCGATTTACTCGGTCCTTTTGGCCAAATAGTCATAAAATTAGTGGCTATTTTATAGTGTGGTTCTCTTCTCGGCTATGCAAATAGGTAAGAATTACTAATCTTTCTGGTATGTTGGGCTTCTTGCTATTTGCTGCGCACCACCTCGAGGTGACCATTCCTTGCAGCATCATGTAGAGGGGTGTCATCACTACTGTCTCTAACACAAGCGTCTACGCGACACTCAGTCACCAAGAAGCGCACCACCTCGAGGTGACCATTCCTTGCAGCATCATGTAGAGGGGTGTCATCACTACTGTCTCTAACACAAGCGTCTACGCGACACTCAGTCACCAGGAAGCGCACCACCTCGAGGTGACCATTCCTTGCAGCATCATGCAGAGGAGCGTACCTTTTACTGCGTCTAACACGACCGTTGTATAGAGGAATGTACCTATTACTGCTTCTAACACAAGCGTCTACAAAACACTCGGTCACCAGGTAGTGCACCACCTCGAGGTGACCATTCCTTTCAGCATCATGTAGAGGAGTGTACTTTTTACTGCGTCTAACACGACCGTTGTATAGAGGAATGTACCTCTTACTGCTTCTAACACAAGCGTCTACAAAACAATCGGTCACCAGGTAGTGCACCACCTCGAGGTGATCATTCCTTGCAGCATCATGTAGAGGGCTGTCATCATTTCTGTCTCTAACACAGGGGTCTAGGAGACACTCATTCACCAGGTAGTGCACCACCTCGAGGTGACCATTCCTTGCAGCATCATGTAGAGGAGTGTACTGTTTACTGCGTCTAACACGACCGTTGTATAGAGGAATATACCTATTACTGCTTCTAACACAAGCGTCTACAAATCACTCGGTCACCAGGTAGTGCACCACCTCGAGGTGACCATTCCTTTCAGCATCATGTAGAGGAGTGTACTGTTTACTCTATATCCTATAAGGATCCTTTTCCATGTTTGAAGCGCATAAATCGCTGCTAAAGCCTCCAGCTCAGTAACGTTGTAATTAACCTCATGGCTTTTCAACTTGCGACTCGCAAAAGCTAGATAGCGATGCTTTCTATTTTCATCCATCTGGTCGAGTACAGCACTGATGCCCATTTTTGATGCATCAGATTCAATGTAGAAGTTTTTTAAAAAGTCGGGATATTCCAGTTTGATATTTTCGACAAGCATCAGTTTAGCCCTTTGAAATGCTTCGTTGCACTCCTCGCTCCATTTCCACTTATTGTTGATCTTTAACAAATTCTGAAGTGGTGCCATTGTTTCAGTATAATTCGGACAAAGTGCGGAAAAGAACTAGCACATTCCCAAGAATTATCTGACCTGTCGTATCTTCTTTGGTTGCGGAAACTCTGATATTGCCTGTATTTTAGTAGGATTCGGTCTATATCCTGATCCGTCAATAATGTGACCCAGAAATTTGATTTCTTCACGGAAAAACCTACATTTATCATAATTGACTTTGAAATTAGCTTCTTCTAGATTTGCGAATAGCAAATTGAGATGTTCTAAATGTTCTTCCTGATTCGTTGAAGCTATTATTATATCATCAATATAGCATAAAACAAATGCATTGACTTCTGGTGTTAGATTCGAATCTAATGCTCGAATCATGGCCGGTCCACTATGCTTCAGTCCAAATGGCATTCTTTTAAAAGCATAGGTAACGTTGTTAAACAAGAATCCAGTGTATTGTCGACAGTTCTCTGATAATGCTACATGATAAAAACTAGATGTGAGATCGATTGTCGAAAAATATCGTTTTCCTTAGAATCTTCTCAATAATTCGCGAATCTTCTGGGGACGATCGTGTTCCAATAACAATCGTTCGTTAAGCCCTCTTGCGTCCAGACATAGGCGTAATTTACCATTCGCCTTCTTGACTACTGCGAGTGGATTGAGAAATGGTGTTGGCATGCGACAAATAATATCATCCTGTTCCATCTGATTAATCATCTCTGCAACTTCAGTCTGCCATTTTTTCGGGATAGGGTACAGTTTCTTCTTGTATGGAGACATATTGGTTAACTGAATCTCGTATTCGAAGTTTTTGATCAATCCAGGTTTATCATTAAAAATACCAGAGTATCTCTTTATCAAATCACCCAATTTCTTCTCCCCTTCTGGATCGAGTTTCACTCCATGTTCTAAACGTTGTTCTTCCGCTTCAATGGTATTGATTATTTCATCCCGGATGTTCATATTACCAGATTCCAATTCATTGATTCCTTGAGCATCTTCACTTCCTCCCTCGGTGGAAGTAAAATAGATCGTCCTGTTCTTCAAATCAATAAGCATTCCGTTATCGGTAATAAAATCTATTCCGATTATAATACCAAAGTTAGAATTCGATATAACCAGGAAAATGTGTTGCATTAGCCTTCCTGCATGAAGTAGATTTAACATAACTTTTTGTCTACATTTGATCATTCTGTCAGGAATCACTCCCCTAATTTTAACTGTTGAAGCTGGAAGAATGTCAATCTTTCCCTTGGTTTGGAGCAAGTCCAAACACGACTGTGAGATAATTGAAACCATTGCTCTCGTATCCACCAATGTTCTTATTTTGCATCCCATTCTCTCCAAAGCAATAACTGGAAGTTCATATCTCGTCCCTCGGCGTACTTCTTCGTTCTCAAATATTAAATCATCATCCTTAATTTCGTAAAGTTCCTGGATTTCTACAATATAATCGGGGATCGGAATATTATCAATTAGTTTCGTTGTTCTTGTTGTTTCTGTTGTTGCCGAATCGGCGTTTTTTTTCTACCTGCGACCCGCTAGTGCTAGGTTGCTCTAGTGTCTCCTCCTGTGGAGCTGACGGTCGAGTATTCCTAAGTTGCTGAATGTATTCTTGGCTTTCTTTATGCCTATCATCCAGGTTACTATTCTGTTGCCCTTGATTTTGGTATGGTCTGCCGTTATTGTTCATGTGATAATTGTTATACCTCCTATTCTGGTACCAGTTGTTCCTGCCATTATCGCGATATCTTGAATATCTCCTGTTATAAGGTGTTTGTCTCTGATTATTGTATCTATTATTCGGCATTGCTCTAGGATTGTATTCCTGGTAATTCGGTCGATAATTTCCATTATTATTTCGTCGATCATAATCCCTCGGTGTTTTCTCTTCTCTATTAGAGGACCTATCCGTCTGAGATGTTCTGTCCATGACTACGGCGTTGATTTCACGGTTTTCTCTTCTATCCGATCTACTGTTCTGAAGACTACTTGTGTGATCTATACGCCTGAGAATCTCCTCACAATCTTGTAGTGTCCCTACTCCGGATGTTATCAACATGCGCTGGATCTCTATAGGAAATTGTCTCGTGATTGATCTCAATAATTCCCCTCGTGATAATGGTGGAGTCAAAAATTGTATTTGGCGAGCTGTGTAGTGAAATACCCTGTAATGGTTTCATTTGCCCCCGCGTTGAGCGTACAAGTATAACGTTTTTACTAACGTCCCCACTGTTGGGTGAGAAGTGTAATGTTTACTCTGACTAAGATACGTTGTATTAATGGGCGCCAAGACCTCAATGCTATGTTGAAATCTAAATCTATATTTAACAACACCTAGCTCTGGCAGAACACCTTTAAGAATCTTCACACTCAGATCGTGGTATGATTTGATCATTCACCCAACTAACAATTGTATCAGGAGAAGGAATTTGGTCTATATCTAATGCTACCTACTGAAAGCAAAGACCCCCCAGGGGCTCACATCTAGTGGGTTGTGGGTTGGCGACCACGGGGCCCCAGCTGAGTCCGGCATTGCTTCCACTTACTTGTGCCGGCTCCTCTCTTTCTTCTTTCCTGTCGACCTCCCTTGGTCAACTCTTGTTCTCTTCCGACCCCGACGGTATTAGGGTATCCGAGGCCTAGGGAGTCTCTTCCTTTCCCGCCTTCATTGGCCCTTGTCTCATCTTTTCTGATTCCCTCCTTCTGCGAGGGGTTAGCCTTCTTTTTATTTTCCTTTTACCTCCTGGCTTGTGCTCAAGGCCCTTAAGGAGGCAGGGTGTATGTAGCCCCACCACTTCTGGTGCACCGTCGATAATGCTACACCCTCAGGGGCTCACGGCTGGTGAGTTCGGGCGTTAGCGACCCCGAGGGATTCCTGAGCTGGGTCTGTTTTCCCCTTTTTGTCCCTTCCCTTTGGGGCGGACCTTTTCCTCTCTCCCCTCTCCTCTCCTCTTTTCCTTCTATTTCCTTTTCTCTTTAAGATTCCCGCACTGTTTTTGTTACTCGAATCACCGTGTATCTAAATTCCCTTTTACCATTTTTTTAAAGGCATTTTTGATCTATGTTGCATTTTGTAAGTCTCTTCGATCTAAATTACATCTCGCGATTGTTTTCAACCTCAATTGCATTTTGTAAAGATTGACAATCTAAATTGCTTTTTAGTAAGTCTTTCAATGCAGGCGTCAGGGCATTTTAGTGAGTATTTTGAATTTCAATTGCATTTTGTAAGTATTTTCAACCAAAACCGCATTCGCACGAATTTTGAATCTAAATTGCATTTTGTTTGGTGGGCATTTTGCACATATTTTGATTCTCAATTGCATTTTGTGGGTATTTTGAATCTAAATTACATTTGTCAAGTATTTTCAATCTAAATTGCTTTTTGTAAGTATTGTCAATCCACATGAGTCGTTTGAATCTACCGTACATTTTGTAAGCATTTTCAATTTCAATTGCATTTTGTAAGTATTTTGAATTTCAATTGCACTTTGTGAATAATTTGGATTGGAACTGGGATATTTCAATCTGAATTGCATTGTGTATTTTCAATTTCAATTGCATTTTGTAAGTATTTTGAACCTCAATTGCATTTTGTACGTACTTTCGATCTCATTTGCATTTTGTAAGTATTTTGAATTTCAGTTGCATTTTGTAAGTATTTCGGCGCTACTTTGCATTTTGTACGTATTTTGAATCTAGCCTACGTTTTGTGGGTCTTTTTCAATCTATTCTTTTTGTGCAACTTTTCGTTCTAAATTCCCTTTTGTAGGACCATATTGTGAGTTGTTTCCATGTGAGTTCCTTTTTGTACGTATTTTCAGTCTTCGATAATTTTGTTCTGGTTTCCATTTCATTATCATTTTCGCTATCACCCAGATCATTAGGGGCCGATAACCTCGATGTTAGGCCCCTTAAAACAACAATTATCATCATCATCATCATCATCTGAAAGCAAAGATTGCATAGTATAAGAAATGAATTTATTATATAAAAACAAGTAGTGGCAATTTTAATAATAATAATAATAATAAATTTAAATTGGAGCGTAACGATTTGAATTTACCACTAGAGAATTACGTGAAAACGGAGTCGGATGAATTACTGATTTTACTATTATTCCCAAGCTAAGAAGTTACTGAAATTTTGAATATGAAACAATGAAGCGAAAGATTATGTAGTTCTGAGTCATTCGCGCTTACCATTGGAAATTGCCGTGGCATTTCCCTCGTACGTGATGCTGAAGAGAGCTTCCAACAGCCTTCTGGACGTCGCCATCTTCTTCGTCAGTTGTGGAGATTGTTGTAGAAATGTAAAGTTATGGTCCGATCACACCGGAACCAACCACACGAGCAACCACAACGGTCAGGTTTTACAATGATAATCGTCCTCCCTTCTCGGCGCGCAAACAATACATGCAATCGCCGAACCCCCTCTCCGGAGCCTTCTCCTACTCGCCCGGTCTCCACTGATTGGCTGAGCCACCACGCGATACTCCCCACCTAAGGGTCAATACACTCGGCGCGACGATGTCGATTACCGGTCCAGGCCATTTCGCCTTTTCTTGATGCAGCCAGCTGGAAGTGCCCCACGGCTTGCGTCACGCTTCTCGACAAGAATATACCTGTAGCTGAATTCCCAATGAATCATCTCTCTCACAATAAACTCTAACTGACAATAATCCGTAAAATTCCGTAATCATATAATTTTCCGTGATAATGTTGTTCGTAATAATTCGCTTGATAGTGTTTCCTATAACATCGAAAACCTATCTGTATACTTATAATCTTATAAAATAAACGTCTTTCCTGTCGACCGCACTTGGTCAACTCTTGTTCTCTTCCGACCCCGACGGTATTAGGGTATCCGAGGCCTAGGGAGTCTCTTCCTTTCCCGCCTTAATTGGCCCTTGTCTCATCTTTTCTGATACCCTCCTTCTGCGAGGGGTCAGCCTTCTTTTTCTCTTCCTTTTACCTCCTGCCTTGTGCTCTAGGCCCTTAAGGAGGCAGGGTGTATGTAGCCCCACCACTTCTGGTGCACCCTAGATAATGCTACACCCTCAGGGGCTCACGGCTGGTGAGTTCGGGAGTTAGCGACCCCGAGGGATTCCTGAGCTGGGTCCGTTTTCCCCTTTTGTCCCTTACCTTTGGGGCGGACCCTCTCCTCTTTCACTTTCCTATCTGCCTTTCATGGCTCTCCTTCCTTCCAAGTCCCTCAATCCGCCTTCTCCGAGGTTTGAGGGCATTTCTTTTCCTTCTGTCCTTTTATTTGCCTTATTCTCCTTTAGTTTTCCATTTCTTCTTCTAGTATGTAGGTTAGTAGTTAGTTTTAGTTTTAAGTTCGCTTTTCATTTTCATCTTCACAATCACCCAAACCATCAGGGGCCGATAACCTAGATGTTAGGCCCCTTAAAACAACAATTATCATCATCATCATCATAAAATAAACGCTCCCAAAAATACCTTAATAATAATAATAAGTTACATGAAACTTGTCTTGGCAGAACAATTTGCCGCGTAAATAAACATTGAATGGCTTCCTACTGACTTATGTCAGTGGCGTAAAATACCCTCGAAAAAGACGTTACATATTCGCCTCGGATCATTGGATGATTTACCGTGACGACGGTACATCATGCGATTATCCCAGACACGTTAATAAAATCCCCATCCAAAATACATATTACACCAATTAAATCACCCTAAATTACATATATATATACTCATAATTTTCTTTACCCCCCAGGGGCTCACTTCTAGTGGGCGTGGGTTGGCGACCACGGGGCCCCAGCTGAGTCCGGCATTGCTTCCACTTACTTGTGCCGCGCTCCTCTCTGTCTTCTTTCCTGTCGACCTCACTTGGTCAACTCTTGTTCTCTTCTGACCCCGACGGTATTAGGGCATCCGAGGCCTAGGGAGTCTCTTCCTTTCCCGCCTTAATTGGCCCTTGTCTCATCTTTTCTGATACCCTCCTTCTGTGAGGGGTCAGCCTTCTTTTTCTCTTCCTTTTACCTCCTGCCTTGTGCTCTAGGCCCTTAAGGAGGCAGGGTGTATGTAGCCCCACCACTTCTGGTGCACCCTAGATAATGCTACACCCTCAGGGGCTCACGGCTGGTGAGTTCGGGAGTTGGCGACCCCGAGGGATTCCTGAGCTGGGTCCGTTTTTCCCTTTTGTCCCTTACCTTTGGGGCGGACCCTCTCCTCTTTCACTTTCCTATGTGCCTTTCATGGCTCTCCTTCCTTCCAAGTCCCTCAATCCGCCTTCTTCGAGGGTTGAGGGCGTTTATTTTCCTCCTGTCCTTTATTTGCCTTCTTCTCCTTTAGTTTTCCATTTCTTCTTCTAGTATGTAGGTTAGTAGTTAGTTTTAGTTTTAAGTTCGCTTTTCATTTTCATCTTCACGATCACCCATACCATCAGGGGCCGATAGCCTAGATGTTAGGCCCCTTAAAACAACAATTATCATCATCATCAATTTTCTTTACGCACTTTGCGTCAAAGTCTGTTATTATATTGGATTGCCCTGTGCAATCAGTCCAATGTTTTTCATTTTGATTAATGTTCCACGGATATTTCCGCCTCTCAAATATCTCTGTGTTGGGAAAGATAATACATAAATAATGTGTGAGCACTGTGTATATACGATGTCACATCACACGCATCAAAGATGTTCTGATATATATATATCACCACAGAACTTCCTAATATCACTGGAGGTCGCTTCCTTCTGGTGAAACTTAATCTCACTGATCTCACTGAGCACACGATCACACTATTGTGGCTGCGCATCGTGACCATAATACTTAATCTCTCTGTGTATTAGATAAAATTAATATTGATTTCTGAAGAAAAAAAACAGTACGTGCGCATTACCTATAACACCAAATATTTCTGTGCCGTCTTCTGTCTTACTATGTTCCCGTAGACCATATTCTACTTAATACTAGTTCACAACTCAGACCAGTTCTCCTCACTCAAATAATACCTTTGTACTAATTACCTTAAATTACACACCTACAGCTCTTACATGGCGAGGCCGTAAACAGAAATCACGTGTGCCGTTATGTATGAGTTTCATGAAGGACTGTCTAGCCTTCTGGTGGCCCATCTTTTGTCTCGTGGACGCCTTAAGCAAAAATACCCTGTACAAGCGCTCACCCATCTCTAGGAGACAAATGGGAATTAACCAGCGCTACCAAATTCTGGCCTTGGTGTATCGAGACATTTTAGTGCTCAAGAGCATATGACAATCCCGTCATATTTCCCTGTACCTTAAAAACTCTAAATTACTTATATACTACCCCCCTTTTGACTTCTGATACGCCTGCTTGGAAGACCAGATCTCCCCCGCACCAAATACCACTCACTCATTTGATAGGCTGGCTCGCCAGCTAAACACTCTCACTTTATGACACATACTTTCGTAGACTCTGTATATTATACGCCCTGTATAATCTGTTTCCCTTAAGTTAACGTCATCACGTTCCTCTATTTACCTATTTCTCAGTGTCTGTAACGATGCCCTGTTGCTACTGTCCACACATGCACATAATAAAATACCGTCCTCCGCTTTCACCACAGGATAATCCCTGCATAAATTTGTGTCCCTTGATAGCATGTCTGCAAGAATGTTATCTTTACCTTTAATATATTTTACTGTGAATTCGTATTCCTGCAGAGCAAGAATCCACCTACTAACTCTTTTAGAACTGAGTTTACAAGTCCTCATAAACAGTAATGCATGGTGATCTGATGATGATGATAATTTTGTTTTAAGGGGCCTAACATCTAGGCTATCGGCCCCTGATGGTTTGGGTGATCGTGAAGATGAAAATGAAAACTAAAACTAACTACCAACCTACATACTAGAAGAAGAAATGGAAAACTAAAGGAGAATAAGGCAAATCAAGGACAGGAGGAAAAGAAATACCCTCAACCCTCAAAGAATGCGGATTGAGGGACTAGGAAGGAAGGAGAGCCATGAAAGGCAGATAGGAAAGTGAAAGAGGAGTGGGTCCGCCCCGAAGGTAAGGGACAAAAGGGGGAAAACGGACCTAGCTCAGGAATCCCTCGGGGTCGCCAACTCTCGAACTCACCAGCCGTGAGCCCCTGAGGGTGTAGCATTATCTAGGGTGCACCAAAAGTGGTGGGGCTACATACACCCTGCCTCCTTGAGGGCCTTGAGCAGAAGGCAGGAGAGAACATGAAAAGAAAAAGAAGGCTGACCCCTCGCAGAAAGAGGGATTCAGAAAAGACGACACAAGGGCCAATTAAGGCGGGAAAGGAAGAGACTCCCTAGGCCTCGGATACCCTAATATCGTCGGGGTCGGAAGAGAACAAGAGTTGACCAAGTGAGGTCGACAGGAAAGAAGACAGAGAGGAGCCCGGCACAAGTAAGTGGAAGCAATGCCGGACTCAGCTGGGGTCCCGTGGTCGCCAACCCACGCCCACTATACGTGAGCCCCTGGGGGAGCATGGTGATCTGTATGGATCTCAAATTTCCCCCCTACTAAATACATTCTAAATTTCCCCAAACTGAAAACAATACCTCAAAGCTCTAACTCAGTAATCGTTTATCTTTTCTCTGCTGCTGTCAGTCCTCGCGAGGCTAAAGATACAATGCACAGATTACCCTCATAATCTTTCTGACACAATATGATGATGATAATAATTGTTGTTTTAAGGGGCCTAACATCGAGGTTATTGGCCCCTAATGAGCTGGGTGATAGCGAAAATGATAATGAAATGGAAACATGATGATGATGATGATAATTGTCGTTTTAAGGGGCCCAACATCGAGGTTATCGGCCCCTAATGAAATGAAAAAGCGTGAAATGAAAGGATGTAGATAAAAACCGCTCACTGCCATGGATGAAGCGAAAATGGTGTTTATAAAACAGACAGTGAGCCCCAAAAATTATGTCTTATTTGAATAAAAAGAATAAAAGGCGGATGGTAAAAAAGGATAAAACAAATAAGGCATAGTGAACAATACAATACATAACACAATAAAAAACATAAAACAGATTTAACCAGAATTAAAAGTCGTAACTACACATTAAAACTTAAAAAAGTAACCACTCTCCCTCATGAACCGGATGACGAGGTCAGCTGACGGCCCGTCATCACGGAGAATAAGGGAGAGGGTATTAGGCAGTTTAAGAGTCCCTCGCAGATCGGCCAGATCCACACACTCCAAGAGAAGATGTGCCACGGTTAGGTGGGCGCCGCAAGTACACACAGGAGGATCTTCTCTCTTTAGCAAGTGGGAGTGCGGGGCAATCCCATGGCCGATCCGGAGTCGACAGAGTACCAAAGCTTCCTTCCGGAGAGATCGGAAGGAAGATTTCCACACCTTCGTTGTCTCCTTGATGCCTCTCAGTTTGTTGGGTGGAGGCGTGGCACGCCATGCCTCCTCCCAATGCGACAGGATCGAATGCCGCAACTGAGAGCGCACATCACTAGCAGGCACCTTATACGGTAGCGAGGGCAGTGCGACTGCCTCTCTCGCCGCCTGATCAGCAAGCTCGTTTCCCGCAATACCCATGTGGCTAGGAAGCCACACCAAGGTCACCCCGGTTCCAGCGTTACGCGAACTGACGAGCTGGTCGTGCACACGCTGGACCAACGGGTGCTTCGGGAAACACACATCGATCGCCTGCAGCGCACTCAGAGAGTCAGTACACACAAGAAAGTGCTGGTGATCCTCTGATAACGTGTACCGCAGAGCCTCTAAGATGGCATAGAGCTCCGCAGTGTACACGCTACAGGCCTCGGGAAGTGAAAAAAGAAACCGACGATCCTCAACCACAAATGCACAGCCTACTTTCTCGTTTACCCTCGAACCGTCCGTGAATACAAGCCCTGATCCCGGATACCGTGTCACCACGGACTGGAACAGCCTCCGATGGACGGAGGAGTCCGTGTCCGACTTGGGGCCGGTGTGCAGATCCAGGATGATGATGATGATGATGATGATAATTGTTGTTTTAAGGGGCCTAACATCGAGGTTATCGGCCCCTAATGAAATGAAATGACGTCAAATGAAAGTATGTAGATAAAAACAACTCACTGCCATGGATGAAGCGAAAATGGTGTTTATAAAACAGACAGTGAGCCCCCAAAAATTATGCCTTATTTGAATAAAAAGAATAAAAGGCGGATGGTAAAAAAGGATAAAACAAATAAGGCATAGTGAACAATACAATACATAACACGATAAGAAACGTAAAACAGATTGAACCACAATTAAAAGTCGTAACTACACATTAAAACTTAAAAAAGTAACCACTCTCCCTCATGAACCGGATAACGAGGTCAGCTGACGGCCCGTCTTCACGGAGAATAAGGGAGAGGGTATTAGGCAGTTTAAGAGTCCCTCGCAGATCGGCCAGATCCACACACTCCAAGAGAAGGTGTGCCACGGTTAGGTGGGCGCCGCAAGTACACACAGGAGGATCTTCTCTCTTTAGCAAGTGGGAGTGCGTAGCAATCCCATGGCCGATCCGGAGTCGACAGAGTACCACAGCTTCCTTCCGGAGAGATCGGAAGGACGATTTCCACACCTTCGTTGTCTCCTTGATGCCTCTCAGTTTGTTAGGTGGAGGCGTGGCACGCCATGCCTCCTCCCAATGCGACAGGATCGAATGTCGCAACTGAGAGCGCACATCACTAGCAGGCACCTTATATGGTAGCGAGGGCAGTGCGACTGCCTCTCTCGCCGCCTGATCAGCAAGCTCGTTTCCCGCAATACCCATGTGGCTAGGAAGCCACACAAAGGTCACCCCGGTTCCAGCGTTACGCGAACTGACGAGCTGGTCGTGCACACGCTGGACCAACGGGTGCTTCGGGAAACACACATCGATCGCTTGCAGCGCACTCAGAGAGTCAGTACACACAAGAAAGTGCTGGTGATCGTCTGATAACGTGTACCGCAGAGCCTCTAAGATGGCATAGAGCTCCGCAGTGTACACGCTACAGGCCTCGGGAAGTGAAAAGAGAAACCGACGATCCTCAACCACAAATGCACAGCCTACTTTCTCGTTTACCCTCGAACCGTCCGTGAATACAAGCCCTGATCCCGGATACCGTGTCACCACGGACTGGAACAGCCTCCGATGGACGGAGGAGTCCGTGTCCGACTTGGGGCCGGTGTGTAGATCCAGGATGATATCAGGGCGAGAGACCATCCACGGAGGGGCCTTGCTAGGTACTCGGACGATACAGGAGACAGAATTAAATCGGAACTGACGGTATAAGTCATCCAAGCGAATCCCCGCCGGCCGAGTGGCTCGGGCGAGCGCAGCATACAGCCGGCGATTCGGATTGGAAAACAAACATGGATAGCTTGGATGAAGGGGCATCTGTCGAATTGTTGCAGCATAGGTTAGCAGTACTTGTTGGCGCCTCAGGTGTAAAGGAGGTACGCCAGCCTCGGCGAGCAAGCTGACGACTGGGCTCGTCCGAAAGGCACCCGTCGCCAGCCTCACACCGCCGTGGTGGACACTGTCCAGTTTAACAAGCACTGACTTACGGGCCGAACCATATGCTACACTGCCATAATCTAACCTAGATAAAATCAGTGCTTTATAAAAACGTAGAAGCACCGCGCGGTCCGCCCCCCACGATGTGCCGCTAAGAAACCGCAACATGTTGAGCTTCTTAGCACAGGCAGTCTTCAAACACCGCACGTGTGGTTCCCACGTCAATTTCTGGTCGAAAAGGAGCCCAAGGAACCGGTACGCAGCAACAACAGGCAAAGCTACATTGCCCAGATAAAGCTCGGGATCTGGATGGAGGGTGCGCTTTCGGCAGAAATGGACAACCGAGGACGTAGCGGTTGAGAATCGAAAGCCATGCTCCAGTGTCCAGCGTTCCACTCTCCGAATAGCTTGTTGTAACTGTCGTTCAGCGACCGCCATATTGTGCGCACTATAATGTAGAGCGAAGTCGTCTACATATAGCGACGGTACCACTGCTGGACCAGCAGCAGCGACTATACCGTTTATGGCAATCGCAAATAATGTTACGCTAAGCACCGATCCCTGTGGGACTCCGTTTTCCTGTATATGATATTGCGAATATGTCCCCCCTATTCGGACACGGAACAGGCGAAGGGACAGAAAATTCGCAATAAAAACCGGCAAGTTACCTCGGAATTTCCATTGATGCAGGGTAGAGAGGATGCCGTAACGCCAAGTGGTGTCATAGGCCTTCTCGAGGTCAAAGAAAACAGCGACTATGTGCTGTCTCCGGAGAAAAGCGTCCTGTATGGCAGTCTCCAGGCGTACCAGATGGTCGTTGGTACACCGAGACGCCCTGAAACCACACTGGTATTCAGACAGGAGTCCCCGTTTCTCCAGGACCCACACTAGGCGCCGATTGACCATGCTCTCAAATAGCTTGCACAAACCGTTAGTGAGACAAATAGGTCTGTAACTCCCTGTCAATTTGGGATCCTTATCGGGCTTCAGGATAGGTATAATGATACCTTCCTGCCATTGCGCTGGAAACACACCTTCCAACCTCCCCCAGGGGCTCACATCTAGTGGGCGTGGGTTGGCGACCACGGGACCCCAGCTGAGTCCGGCATTGCTTCCACTTACTTGTGCCGGGCTCCTCTCTGTCTTCTTTCCTGTCGACCTCACTTGGTCAACTCTTGTTCTCTTCCGACCCCGACGGTATTAGGGTATCCGAGGCCTAGGGAGTCACTTCCTTTCCCGCCTTAATTGGCCCTTGTCTCATCTTTTCTGATTCCCTCCTTCTGCGAGGGGTCAGCCTTCTTTTTCTTTTCATGTTATCTCCTGCCTTCTGCTTAAGGCCCTCAAGGAGGCCGGGTGTATGTAGCCCCACCACTTTTGGTGCACCCTAGATAATGCTACACCCTCAGGGGCTCACGGCTGGTGAGTTCGGGAGTTGGCGACCCCGAGGGATTCCTGAGCTGGATCCGTTTTCCCTTTTTGTCCCTTACCTTTGGAGCGGACCCTCTCCTCTTTCACTTTCCTATCTGCCTTTCATGGCTCTCCTTCCTTCCAAGTCCCTCAATCCGCCTTCTTCGAGGGTTGAGGGCATTTCTTTTCCTTCTTTCCTTTATTTGCCTTATTCTCCTTTAGTTTTCCATTTCTTCTTCTAGTATGTAGGTTAGTAGTTAGTTTTAGTTTTAAGTTTTTTTTTTTCATTTTCATCTTCACGATCACCCAAACCATCAGGGGCCGATAACCTAGATGTTAGGCCCCTTAAAACAACAATTATCATCATCATCATCATCACCTTCCAACCAGATACGATTAAACACCCTGAGCAAATAGCGAATGCTCTCATCGTTAAGGTGTTTAAGCATCTGGTTGTGAATATTATCCGGGCCAGGAGACGTGTCCCTGCAGAGCGCCAGCGCTCCGCGGAGTTCCCACTCCGTAAAGGGCACGTTGTACTCCTCCGAAGCGCGGGAAGCAAAACTAAGCTGGAAACGTTCCGCTTCGCGCTTCAGGGCCACGAAGGCAGGGTCATAGTTATCGGAACCGGATATATCCACAAAATACGAGGCGAGATGGTTTGCAACGCGATAAGGATCTGTAACCAATTCATTATCAATGGAAATTCCCGGTACAGTAGAAGATGTCTGAATTCCCGAAATGCGTCGTAGTTTAGTCCACACTTGAGAGGAGGGGGTATGTGCCGTAATAGAAGACACATACCGTTCCCAGGATTGTTCCTTACTCTGGCGAATAAGAATCCGTGCCTTGGCACGAAATTTCTTAAACGCCACCAAATTGGCCATGGTTGGACGCCGACGGTAGTGCTTGTGAGCTTGACGACGGTCTCTTATTGCCGCTGCAATATCCTCTGTCCACCAAGGGACGAGTTTGCGACGACGAGTCCCAGAAAAGGATGGAATGGACTCTTCGGCGGCAGCAAGAAGCACATCGGTGATGTGCTGTACCTCGTCATCGACGCTCCGACAACCAAGATCAACGAACACAGCTCGTTCTTGAAACGAGGGCCAATTTGCCCGCTTAAGAACCCAACGACTGGGGAACTCCACGGGCGTCTGAGTCAGAAGGGTAAGAACGATCGGGAAATGGTCACTGTCACAGAGGTCGTCGTGTACATACCAACCAAATAGGGGGACCAGCGCACGGCTACACACACTCAAGTCAATGTGTGAGTACGTGCCGTGCGCTAAGCTAAAATGTGTAGCTTCCCCTGTATTTAATATAGATAAATCCAACCCTTGAATTAAGCCCTCCACGTCCCTTCCTCTGGGGCAGGAAGATGGTGATCCCCATTGGGGGTGATGAGAGTTGAAATCACCCACGATTAGGAAAGGGACTGGAAGTTGATCAACAAGATCAAAGACGTCATTAATATCAAGGGGCTGGTTCGGTGGAAGGTACACGTTACAAACAGTTGTCATAGCAGGCAAGGACACGCGAACTGCAATAGCTTCCAGAGGAGTGGCGAGTGGAAACTCCTCACTATAGCAGTCAGAGCGAACGAAGGTACAAACGCCCCCGGAAGCCCGGGCGGCGTCTTGTCGCTCTTTAGAGTATAGTCGGAAACCTCTCAGAACAGTCCCGTGATCAGGTCTGAGATTTGTTTCCTGTAGGCAGACTATACTCGCTGCGTATTGGGCAATATGCTGACGGAGTTCTGTCAAATGCCTGTCATATCTGTTACAATTCCACTGTAACAGTGCCATTGTGTGAACTTAGGGATTAACGTGGAGCAGCAAGCTACTCCAACTTTGACTCTGGAGGATCTACAGTTACTACGTCGACTATAATCTCCATGTCCTCAGGCGAGGTCATGGAGTGAATCGACTCGGTGGAAGATTTCATAGACGCAGTTCGGCGGCGGGGGGATCTCCGTGGGGAGCGCGCAGATCTGGGGACCGAAACGTCCCCAGGCGCAGAAGCATCCGCAGGTGTTGGCGCGGATGGCTTCCCCTTTTTGGGAGAAAGGGAATGCGTAGTGCGGGGTCCCTTCTTACCCGCCCCCGCCTCTTTAAGATATATAGACGGGTCAGGAGCCGAATTCCTGACCCTGGTCGACGATGCCGCCTCTGCCGGCTTCGGCGCGGCTTTCGCCGACCGTTTGGGTGGGGAGAAAGTCTTCGACTTCCTCCCGAGTGGGGAGTAAGTCTTCAACTTCCTCCCCTGCTGTGCGGGCGGAGCTGCCTTCGCTCGCACAGCCTTCGTGCTGGCCGAAGGTGTAGTTGAAGTCACCTTCGGGCTTTCCGTTATTATCATAGGTGTTGGCTTCGGAACAGGTAACTCAGTTGAAGGTTTCACAGCTGGTACAAAATATGAGGTCGCCGGGACCAAATTTGGTATTATGGCTCTATAATCAATCGTTGGAGAAGGCGAAATCGTGGTATGGTACTTCTTGCGGGCTTCCTGGTAGGTGAGACCATCCAGGGTTTTGATCTCCTGGATTTTCTTCTCACTCGGGAAGACAGGGCAGTTCCTGTCCCGAGGAGAATGAAATCCAGGGCAATTAGTGCACTGATAAGGTGTTGTGCACTCTTCCACTTCGTGGGGTACCTTACCGCATGTTCCACAGACGTCAGGGCTCGAGCATCGGGATAACATGTGCCCGAATTTCTGGCACTTATAACACCTCATTGATGGAGGGATATAAGGCCGAACGTCGCAACGGTAACTTGTTACCTTGACTTTCTCCGGGAGCACCGAGAGCTCAAAGGAAATAATGAAAGCACCAGTATCCACGATTTGACCATTGACTTTGCGCGTAATGCGCCGGACATCAGTCACGTGACGGTGCTGCATATCCTCTTTGAGCTCCTCGTCCGTGTTCAGAATCAGGTCCCGGTGGAAAATGACTCCCCGGACCAGATTCAAAGACGTGTGCTTCTCCACTTTGACAGGGATATCGCCAAAATGGTCACATTTCAGAAGGTGTTCAACCTGCTCACCAGTCCTAGTCTTGAGCAACAAGCTACCGTTTCTCATCTTTTGTACCTTCTCAAGCTCGCCATAGACCCCTTCTATGTGCCGAGAAAACAAAATAGACTTTACCATCTTGAAATCACCCCCATCCGTTCTGGTTGCGACCAGAAACTTGGGAGTGTTAGCACCCAGATTCTCACGAACAGACTGTTCCCAGGGGGTTGATCCCCGTAGGGAATCAAAAGTTAAAGACTTGGGTGGCGGACCACCCTGGTGGGAGATATTCCTTTTCTGTCCCATGGCCGTTTCATCCTCCCTGAATGCCACCGACTCCAATCACAGGCTGTCTCTGTAGGCGCTACCCAGCCAAGGCAAGGCCCGCCTAGCTTCGAAGGCATTGCCCGGGGGTCCGATGTTGGACATGCCATTCAGGCATGTACCCCTTGGCATATACTAGAGAGTTTTCCAGCACAGGCATGCATCTGTGCGGGGACTTGCGTTTTCAGGCGGATACTACTGCAGAGTACATGGCGCACCCACCTGTCGGTGTGGCCAGACCGAACAGGCTCTCGAGCGTAGTCGCACACTTAGGTGGCCCTTCCCCTGACAGCACGCACATGTAATTTTGAGTGCCAGACCTCAAAAACATGAACGGAAAAAGGCGTGCGATATAACCTAATGAGAGTTATACCGCACAAAGTGGGGCGTTTAGAGCTGGCTGTCAAACCCGTAAAGGGGACCTGGGCCAAGAAACCCTTTACGTCGCCTTCTACGACTGGCAGGGTATACCTGTGAGTGTATTCCATCCCTCCCACCCACGGGAGGTCCAATTCGCAAGACAAGCCGGAAACCTAAAAGGATAGCCAAGGTCGCCCCTTTTAGTTGCCTCGTACGACAGGCAGGGGATACCGTGGGTGTATTCTAAACCCCCCACCCACAGGGGGAACTCTGACACAATAATCTAGCAATGCCTATGTGCGAAGCATCTGTCATAACCACATATTCCTTATCTTTCAGAGGATATTTCAGCACTACAGCTTTCTCAAAACCTTCCTTCAGTGCTCTAAAAGGCTGATCATGCTTGGACTCCCATCTCCACCGAGTCCCACTTTTAAGATATTCCCTGAATGGTTCTACCAACCCTGAGTATTTAAGAACGAACCTCTTGAAAAAGTTGCAAATTCCCATGTATGTTTTTAACTGTTTAACATTCTGTGGCACCTCTGCGTTAAGTATCTTATTAACCCTACTTTTCCCCCAGGGGCTCACATCTAGTGGGTTGTGGGTTGGTGACCACGGGGCCCCAGCTGAGTCCGGCATTGCTTCCACTTACTTGTGCCGGGCTCCTCTCTGTCTTCTTTCCTGTCGACCTCACTTGGTCAACTCTTGTTCTCTTCCGACCCCGACGGTATTAGGGTATCCGAGGCCTAGGGAGTCTCTTCCTTTCCCGCCTTAATTGGCCCTTGTCTCATCTTTTCTGATTCCCTCCTTCTGCGAGGGGTCAGCCTTCTTTTTCTTTTCATGTTATCTCCTGCCTTCTGCTTAAGGCCCTCAAGGAGGCCGGGTGTATGTAGCCCCACCACTTTTGGTGCACCCTAGATAATGCTACACCCTCAGGTGCTCACGGCTGGTGAGTTCGGGAGTTGGCGAACCCGGGGGCTTCCTGAGCTGGGTCCGTTTTCCCCTTTTGTCACTTACCCTTGGGGGCGGACCCTCTCCTCTTTCACTTTCCTATCTGCTTTTCATGGCTCTCCTTCCTTCCAAGTCCGTCAATCCGCCTTCTTCGAGGGTTGAGGGCATTTCTTTTCCTCCTGTCCTTTATTTGCCTTATTCTCCTCTAGTTTTCATTTTCTTCTTCTAGTATGTAGGTTAGTAGTAAGTTTTAGTTTTAAGTTCGCTTTTCATTTTCATCTTCACGATCACCCAAACCATCAGGGGCCGATAACCTAGATGTTAGGCCCCTTAAAACAACAATTATCATCATCATCATAACCCTACTTTCTTCTGGTGTTACACCTCTACTCGACACTCTATGACCTAAAAATGTCACTTCTGACAGACAGAATGACGACTTAGACAGCTTCAAAGTGAACCCTGCCTGATCTAACTTCTGAAAAACTATATCTAAAATACGTAGATGCTCCTCAAAACTGCGTGAACTAATTACCATATCATCAATGTAAATGGTTACAAACTCTCCTGTGTCATCCCCTAAAGCGATGTTTAAAGCCCTAATTAAAGCTGCTGAACTACTCTTTAACCCATAAGGTGTTCTACAAAATTGATAAAGGTTATATTTATGACTAAAAGCTGTAAATGGTCTATCTTCGTACATAAGTGGCACTTGCTAGAAACTGGAACTCAAATCTACACAAGTGAAATACTTCTTCCCCTCAAATGTTTGCATTAATTCCTCTATTGACATGGATTTCAGCTGATCTGAACTAATTCTGCTGTTAACCAAACGAGCGTCTAAAAAAATACGAACTGTGCCGTCGGCCTTGGGTACCGTGATCAAAGAATTAACATATGGACGGCTAGAGTGCTCAATAATCCCATCTTCAAGCATCTGGTTATTTTGTGCCTCAACTGCACTCTGATAGCGAAAGGTACAGGATATCTATGTCCTGTGAATACAGTCCTATCAATAACGTTCAATGAATGTGGATAGCAATTGGCCATACCAATGCGATCCTCAAAAACTCTCCTATCACACAATAACACATCATAGATGATGATGATGATGATGATGATAATTGTTGTTTTAAGGGGCCTAACATCCAGGCTATCGGCCCCTGATGGTTTGGGTGATCGTGAAGATGAAAATGAAATGCAAACTTAAAACTAAAACTAACTACCAACCTACATACTAGAAGAAGAAATGGAAAACTAAAGGAGAATAAGGCAAATAAAGGACAGGAGGATAAGAAATGCCCTCAACCCTCGAAGAATGCGGATTGAGGGACTTGGAAGGAAGGAGAGCCATGAAAGGCAGATAGGAAAGTGAAAGAGGAGAGGGTCCGCCCCGAAGGTAAGGGACAAAAGAGGAAAACTCACCCAGCTCAGGGATCCCTCGGGGTCGCCAACTCCCGAACTCACCAGCCGTGAGCCCCTGAGGGTGTAGCATTATCTAGGGTGCACCAAAAGTGGTGGGGCTACATACACCCTGCCTCCTTGAGGGCCTTGAGCAGAAGGCAGGAGAGAACATGAAAAGAAAATGAAGGCTGGCCCCTCGCAGAAGGAGGGAATCAGAAAAGATGAGACAAGGGCCAATTAAGGCGGGAGAGGAAGAGACTCCCTAGGCCTCGGATACCTTAATACCGTCGGGGTCGGAAGAGAACAAGAGTTGCCCAAGTGAGGTCGACAGGAAAGAAGACAGAGAGGAGCCCGGCACAAGTAAGTGGAAGCATTGCCGGACTCAGCTGGGGCCCCGTGGTCGCCAACCCACTTCCCACTAGATGTGAGCCCCTGGGGGAACACATCATAGAGCCGAACACACTGTTCCTCCTCTATATTTCCTTGAAATGCAGCATCGGGTAACGAGTCCTCTAGACTACCGTTCGTAATCACACTGCCCACAAAACATGGAGAATCCCGCTCTACGGCTGCTGATATCTCATTTAAAGTACAAATCACACCTACAACACTACTTCTCTGAATATGAACATTGAACGCTACTTCTACTTCAGATTCACCCCATTTAAATTTCAAACTCCCTACATCATAACATAAGTTACCAGACACTCTACTTAGCCACTCTGAACCCAAGATAACACTGAATACTAAATTTGGAATTACAAGACAAATCTGCTTTTCTACATGATTACTAATTTTAATGTCTACTAAAACTTGCTTAGAAATTACTTTAGACCTCTTCCCAACAGCTGTGATAACAAAAGTGCTTTTAATTGACATCTCCTCAAAATTTACTCCAGTTCCTTTCATTTTATCATAAAATGCACTACTTATGCAACTCTTCATACAACCACTATCAATTAAAACATCTGTGTACGCCTCGGACACGTTAAATTTAAATATGGGGCTCTTACTAGCCACCTCCTGTATAAGTGTATGGACAGGGCATGTTACAGACTGAGATTCTGACCTTACATCGCAGCCTGGTTCGTGTTTAATGTACCGCTACCGCTTGGTGTAGTACTACTCACTACTGCACTGGTCTGGTTGTTCGGGGCTTTGTTAACGGTATTTCCCTGTCCGTTATTACCTCCTTGACCCCTGTTCTCGTTATAATTATTGTTATTATTCCTCCCTTGGTCCCCCCAGGGGCTCACATCTAGTGGGTTGTGGGTTGGCGACCACGGGGCCCCAGCTGAGTCCGGCATTGCTTCCACTTACTTGTGCCGGCTCCTCTCTTTCTTCTTTCCTGTCGACCTCCCTTGGTCAACTCTTGTTCTCTTCCGACCCCGACGGTATTAGGGTATCCGAGGCCTAGGGAGTCTCTTCCTTTCCCGCCTTAATTGGCCCTTGTCTCATCTTTTCTGATTCCCTCCTTCTGCGAGGGGTCAGCCTTCTTTTTCTTTTCATGTTATCTCCTGCCTTCTGCTTAAGGCCCTTAAGGAGGCCGGGTGTTTGTAGCCCCACCACTTTTGGTGCACCCTAGATAATGCTACACCCTCAGGGGCTCACGGCTGGTGAGTTCGGGAGTTGGCGACCCCGAGGGATTCCTGAGCTGGGTCCGTTTTCCCTTTTTGTCCCTTACCTTTGGGGCGGACCCTCTCCTCTTTCACTTTCCTATCTGCCTTTCATGGCTCTCCTTCCTTCCAAGTCCCTCAATCCGCCTTCTTCGAGGGTTGAGGGCATTTCTTTTCCTCCTGTCCTTTACTTGCCTTATTCTCCTTTAGTTTTCCATTTCTTCTTCTAGTATGTAGGTTAGTAGTTAGGTTTAGATTTAAGTTCGCATTTCTTTTTCATCTTCACGATCACCCAAACCATCAGGGGCCGATAACCTAGATGTTAGGCCCCTTAAAACAACAATTATCATCATCATCATCATCCTCCCTTGGTTACCCCTAAAATCATTATTTCGGCCTTGATTTCCTCTGAAATCATTATTTCTACCTTGGTAGTTCGTACCATACCCATTTCCTCTGTACTGGTTTTGCTGATTATTATTATTATTATGGTTCCCCCTATTTTGGACGTTGGCCACTGTGCCCTTGAACTTCCTGATTCCTATTCTCATTAGGCCTGTTATTATGGTTACCCTGGTTCCTACCGAAATTCTCCTCGTAACCACCTCTTCCCAGAGCATCGAATGTACTTAATACATTTTCCACTTGTGAAATAGATTTAACATTTTGGATACAGGCAGCTTCTTTGATTCTATATGGTGTCCTTTATTTGCCTTATTCTCCTTTAGTTTTCCATTTCTTCTTCTAGTATGTAGGTTGGTAGTTAGTTTTAGTTTTAAGTTCGCTTTTCATTTTAATCTTCACGATCACCCAAACCATCAGGGGCCGATAACCTAGATGTTAGGCCCCTTAAAACAACAATTATCATCATCATCATCATCATGATTCTATATGGAAAATGTCTTATTAATAGCCTCACAACATCACTTTCCTCCCTCAAACCATCCAGATACTTACACGTCAATACCTGTCCTAAAAAGTACTCGGTCATAGTGTAATTTCCTTTCCGGTTATATTTCCCACACACAATTCCCTGACTGATTACCTCATTCCAAAATTTCTCACAAAATTTAACTTTAAAATCTGAAATATTCTCGAAATTGTCTCTGTAGACAGCAAACCAGTTTCTTGTCTCGCCTACAAACGCTTGCTCTAAAATCTCAACTACCTGGCACCACTCAATACTACCGTCTTCCAACCTCTCCCTGAATTTATTTTCTATTGCATTCATTAACTCCATTGGACAACCCTGCCGATTACTGAATTTGCCTAGTTCTATTTCCCTGTGTGTGCTATTCACATAATCTGGCCTACTCTCACTATTTTCCTGCCTAATTCTAGCTTTCAACTTCTGTTCTAATTCAGCAATTTTCTCCTCAGCTTTTCTTTCAATATTAGTTACAGTTAATCTAATGCTCCCTTCCGATGCTTCAACTTTACCACTTAGCTTGTTTCTCATTAATCTCATTAATGCTTTCCTTATTCCTCTCCCTTAAATCATTAACTTCAGTGATTATTTCTGCCTGAACTTTATCAATTCTTCCCCCCAGCTGTTCTTTAACCTCTTAAGTTGCTACCTGAATCTTATCAATTTCTCCCCCCAATTGCTTTTTGACCTGCTGTGTTTCAAGTTGCACTAGTTCTTTTAAATTTTCAGCCTGTGTACTGATTCTAATTTCTTACTCCTCCGGTACTTTTCCTAATTTTCTGTCTACTTCTGCAATAATATCTTTAGCCTTCTCTTCCATCACCCCTCTGATCTCACCTCTAATCAGCTCAAATTTATCACTAATTTCCCTACTGTTTTGTTCAAGTTTAGCATTATTTTGTTCAAGTTTAGCATTTAAACTATCGCTCAATTCCCTATTACTCTCTTTATTTTCCCTACTATTTTGTTCAAGTTTAGCATTATTTTGTTCGAGTTTAGCATTTAAAGCAAAGCGTCTGTACATATCTTATTTTGTTGCATAAACTGAAGAAGTAAACTCTCTAACCCTGCTTGACTGTTTTGATTACCCCCCCTCAGTATCGGGATTTACCTCCGACATCCCTGTACTGCTTTCATTTTCAAGACTAGCCATACTGCTCGTATATTCACTATCCAACTAGTGACCACTACGCAACTTCATCTCTTCCTCAACACTACCCATGCTGATACACAACGAGAAATGAAAACCCCCCAAAATACAGGCACATAAATATATACCCTTCTCCTTCCACAACTGTTATTAGGTTTTCGGCCTCACGTTGGTAGCGACACTTGTAATGGTTTCTTTTGCTCCACGTTGAGCGTACATTTGTAACGGTCCTCTTCGTTGGGATGACAAGTGTAATGTTTACTCTGACTAAGATACGTTGTATTAATGGGCGCCAAGACCTCAACGCTATGTTGAAATCTAAATTTATATTTAACAACACCTAGCTCTGACAGAACACCTTTAAGAATCTTCACACTCAGATCATGGTATGATTTGATCAATCGCCGCTGATCTTGAAATATGGCGTATTTGCCAATCGCCGCTGATCCTGCAATAACCCAACTAACAATTGTATCAAGAGAAGGAATTTGGTCTATATCTAATGCTACCTACTGAAAGCAAAGATTGCATAGTATAAGAAATGAATTTATTATATAAAAAACAAGTAGTGGCAATTTTAATAATAATAATAATAAATTTAAATTGGAGCGTAACGATTTGAATTTACCACTAGAGAATTACGTGAAAACGGAGTCGGATGAATTACTGATTTTACTATTATTCCCAAGCTAAGAAGTTACTGAAATTTTGAATATGAAACAATGAAGCGAGAGATTATGTAGTTCTGAGTCATTCGCGCTTACCATTGGAAATTGCTGTGGCATTTCCCTCTTACTTGATGCTGAAGAGAGCTTCCCACAGCCTTCTGGACATCGCCATCTTCTTCGTCAGTTGTGGAGATTGTTGTAGAAATGTAAGGTTATGGTCCGATCACACCGGAACCAACCACACGAGCAACCACAACGGTCAAGTTTTACAATGATAAACGTCCTCCCTTCTCGGCGCGCATCAATATATGCACTCGCCGAACCTCCTCTCCGGAGCCGTCTCCTACTCGCCCGGTCTCCGCTGACTGGCTGAGCCACCACGCGATACTCCCCACCTAAGGGTCAATACACTCGGCGCGACGATGTCGATTACCGGTCCAGGCCGTTTCGCCTTTTCTTGATGCAGCCAGCTGGAAGTGCCCCACGGCTTGCGTCACGCTTCTCGACAAGAATATACCTGTAGCTGAATTCCCAATGAATCATCTCTCTCACAATAAACTCTAACTGACAAAAATCCGTAAAATTCCGTAATCATATAATTTTCCGTGATAATGTTGTTCGTAATAATTCGCTTGATAGTGTTTTCTATAACATCGAAAACCTATCTGTATACTTATAATCTTATAAAAAAACGCTCCAAAAATACCTTATTAATAATAATAATAAGTTACATGAAACTTGTCTTGGCAGAACAATTTGCCGCGTAAATAAACATTGAATGGCTTCCTACTGACTTATGTCAGTGGCGTAAAATACCCTCGAAAAACACGCAGAATAAATGTCTGCCCTGATATCGAATTGTTCCTCCGGACTCCAGAATCGATTTATAAATGCGTGACTAAAGTCGTCCATGTTCATAAACGAGTCTCGGAATGCTCTATACCAGCTCAGTGGAATTCCTTCTAACGATCTTTCGACTATTCTTAGCTCTCTTTCCTTAGAAACTCTATTTTCATCCATGTATTCACGAAGGTCCCATAGAAATTCCATGGGAGTAAGGTTATTTCCCCCATTGAATTTTCTAGGTCTATCATCAATGTTACGGATAATCGTAACATGTCCGGGTGTGGTTGAATTTACTTGAGTAGTATTCTTTTCTAAGCCCCCAGATATATTATGGCTATTGGATGGCGTTGATGTTTCCATTATTTCTCGACTCTTATCTGCATTAACTTTCATGTCGCTCTGTTCTGATTCGAGTTTCGAAATACGCATAGTCGTCATACTGTGTTCTAGCTTCAACTTTTCCTCCATCTCTAAAGATGTACCACTACGCTGCCTTTCACGTGTGTTTCCAACTCCTTACGAATGTCCTCAAAGTTAGTGTCGCATTTACCAGTAAGTTGATCAATTTGATTCTTGACCCCATCTAACTCTCCAGTATTAGTGTTTATCGCTAAACGTAACTCCGCAACTGTTTCTCCGCTCGATTCTTTATTTCTTGTTGGATGTGCCACCAAGTCTTCACTTAATCCATCCAAGTTATCATTAAATTTCTTTTCTAACGCTCCCAGATTGTCTATGAATTGCGTTTTGACAACATTAATTTGTCCTGACACATGACCGTGTAATTCGTTTCTCAGAGTTTTGAAATTATGCGTCCATCTGGTATCACAAGAGTCTAATTTCTTATCAAGAGCTGCATTGCTTTTCTCAAAATCTACCTTTACTTCCGAAATCTGCGATTGCAAGCGAGTTTCGAGACTTTTAACATCGGTAGTTAACGCATTCGTTTCAAGTGATATACCCTGAATCTCTGATTTAAGAGTAATAATCGATAAATTAATTTCTCCTATATCAGTATTAACCTTTAATACATCGGCTGACAAATTCGATACTTTATTTTTCAGTTCTTTCGTTTCACCCTTTACTTCATCTAAACTATCCTGTATTTCTTCCTTAAATTCCTCAACTTTCTCAGTTAAGGTTTTCAAATTATTAGTTACAATTTGCACATCATTGGTTAAAGTTTGCAACTTAGCATTTGAAGTTTGCACATCATTAGTTAAAGTTTGCAACTTATCAGTTAATTCATCCTTATTAGCTGTTAAATTATTATTAAGTTGCTCCTTATAATCAGACATTTTGTAATGGTTTTATAGAACTGTATCTTGCCCCACTAGTTGGGCGTTATTTGTAATGGGTTATTCTTAAATTATAGAATAATGTTAATGAAAGGGCTCCTCTGTTGGGCGTTAAAATGTAATGGGTTATTTTAAACTGAATAATGTTAATATGCAAAGCTAATTATTTAAATAGTCGCCCACTTTAGGGTGATCAAAATGAAACATTTACTTGTGTATTAATCTAATAGTGTATCTGTATTGTTGTCAGCTTCACTAAAAAAAGTACATAATGTGTAGTATTATATGTAGCCAAGGGCGCCAGACCATTTATATATCATGATCAAAATAATATATTAAACCTCGGTTAAACAGAGGTAGAGCATCGAAATTCCTATCTCCAGCCGTAGTGAAACTTACGTAATCTAACCTTACGATAATTAATTCAGGAGTATGGTGTTGCCTTATAGTAATTTCTAGCTACTAAAGGAAACCAGTCAAACATTTGAATTTAAAAATGAATTTAATATATAAAAACAACAAGTGCAAAAAGAATAAAATACTAAAGATAATAATAATAATAATAAATTAAATTAAAGAATCTACTGAATTTACTTGTATTATGGGTCTTGATTGGAAATTGGAGTATACTGAGTTAATTGAATAAAATATAGATTGAATTTAATGAGCATGAGAGCCTTCTGATTTGACTGGAGTAAAACTGTTTAAATCGCTCACCGCATTGAAGATCATTGTAGTTGGATTGTTGCGTATAGAGTTCCTGATGGCCCTGATCTGCCTCAACGTTATGAATTTATATGTGGATGACGGAATAACTTCCGAAAATCTTCCCTGTGACAATAGCCTCGTACACAACCATGTCACAGTTCGATAAGACAGAATGTCCTATCAAATTCACATACTTAAATAGTCAACTGTCTAGTTTAGCACTGCGGTACAGACTCCATCTCGCTACAAGTTCCACTCTTCGGCTCCGAACAGCACCATTCCCTCTCCTCCAGCAATTCAATAATAATTATCCATTTGGGCGGCCGTCATATATATAACGTTCCCAGGTAAGGCACGTGTCTATCCCCTCTTCTGAAGTCGCTAGGCAATATTAGCCCGTCTTTCACATAACAATAATGACAATACTTCTTTGTAACATTTCTCGGGAGGTCCAGCCCACCTTTTGTATAAAGTTGCAAAGGACTCATTCATCGGCCCAGCATTGTTAGTGGCAAGTCTTCATAGAATCCCTTCTTAGTATGATTTGTATACTGGTAGAATACTTGATGTGAAATACATAAGTGTCTATTTATGTCATTTCCAAGAAGCCGTGGATAAGCCGACCTTCCGTGAACACCCTCTTCTTCTCTTGTTCGTATTTTCTTCAGAAATAATATTCAGTCATGCGTCTAACTTATTTCAAATATAATGTGTATCGCTCCAAGTCCTTTCAATTGCCATAATATTCTAAATTACCGCATAATAATAGATATAAACATATTAGTTAACATAATAACTAATAAAAGGTAAAATGTAAACTTAAAAAATATTGATAATAATAATAATAATAATAATAATAAAATATATAAAATTATTTCATTCTGGTCACAAATTGGGACCATCACAATTCGCCCCAGAGAATTATGGTATATGTCAACAATCATATCACCATACTTCTCTTCAACACTTGTACAAATATGAAATATTATACTCTTCAAAGCAATTACCAACATAAAAAAATTATACTCTTCAAGTTTAATATATATATATATATATATATATATATATATATATATATAAATCTCATCATTTCAGTCTTTCACTGTTCATAATGTCTTTTTCTTTCTTCTTTACATAATTAAAGCGACCTGTAAACAATGTACATCCATATACCCTTCACTTTTATATTCTTGTTTTGGACATAAGTCATCGTTGCACTTATGTATATTTGGGTGGCATACACCTTTGCTTTATATCTTGAGGACGTAGAATTCAATTTTCAGCCTGGTGTCGAACTGAATACACTATGGCTAGTTGGTGGGACTGCCAACTGATTAATTCACTAAATCACTTCACAACACTTGGGTAGTTTATTGACTGAGGAATAACCCACCCACCAAGGGAAGATGATTAAGAGAAGGAAGTAGATTTGGGATTGGAGAAAAAGGATAGAAAAATAGGAGGAGAGTCCCACAAAAGTTATGAATTTAACTTTAAATACACTTAGAGGCAGTTGCCACTGAAATTTAACTTTTTGATACCTAAAATAGGAACGAGCTTGGTCGAGGCTAACGGGAACTGCAGCTAGGACTTGGGCGGTTTGCAAGAGAGAGGCTTTAGTATATTTCCTCCCAAGCATGTATAAAAGTACTATGGGGAAGGGTGATGGTCTGGCAAGGCTGAGAGCAAACGATTTATGGTATGTCTTCTCAAGGAAATTAGTTTTTGTGAAATGATTCGAAGAATGCCAATAATTCAAATCAAGTTCGGAATTTCCAATTTTCGAAATTATAGAGTTTCTAGAAAAAGAGACCCAGTGCTTCCAGGAAGGATAGTAACGAAAAATTATAACTTGGAAAGTAATCTTTGTAAGTGAACCAATGGTTGCCTTTGGAAATGGCTAAGCTTTTACTCGGCGAGAAGCCGGCTAAAAGTTTAGACAAAAAGAAATACTTATCTTTTTGAAAACTGACCATAAGTTTTCGGAGAGGATCTCCACAAGCAGGTAGCTGGCGTAGCGAGCTTTACTTGCCTTACTGGCCAATTAGAATTAGCTATTAAAGCTAAAAGAATCTTTAGTGAGGTTACTGCTAAGAGTTCTTGCTCAAATGCAACGAGTGGTGAAAGCCCTATTAATGGTTTTAATGGCATCAAGTAGGGAGAGCCAAGGAGGACAGGACTTTGTTTAACCTTTGTATTAGAAAAAATGAAAAAGAGAAAAAGAACGCTCAATTTATTTAACAATTCAGGAGAAATTAATATTTTTAACAAATAAATATTTTCCAATCTTATTAACAATTTGAGGTCGCAGACCTCCGACAACATTCAGAAATTGCTCCAGGCAAATAACAATTTTTAAGGTTTTAAACCTGGTATTAAAATCTTTTTAAGATTTGAAAAAGGACTAAATGAAATGATTAAAGTTTAAACATTTATAAGAGTACAAGGAGTGTACTATAAGAAATTTCTGAAAGAATATTCTAGAGAGAACAACAACTTTCAAGCTAACTATAAGGAAAACATAAAGCATAAAAATAGAAGTTCCTACAACTTCTTATATTTAAACAGGATTACTTTATGAGAATTATACAAAGGAGGGCAGGTCACTTACTGTGAAACCTAAGTAAGTAATCAAAAGGAAGGTTCTAGACTTCCTATGTTTAATTAGGAATCACGAGCCAAATGGGGTAGTTTCCATTTCGTGAGACCTAAAAATAACTCACTCAAGAGTTGAAAATATTGGTTTTCCTGATAATAGAGAAAAAACAATGTAAACTTAAACCGTGTATAAAACACGTAATTATACAGCAATTACTTAATGATAAACAAGAAAAATGGAAGGGCACTTCGCAGAGTGACACCTTATTGAAACAGACCTATATTGAAAAATTTATTACGGATTGTTAGTAGGAGATTCAGGAAAGAGAAATAGGGGATTGAGGAAAAATGTTCATGGCCTTATTTAAATATAAACGGACGATCGCGACGCGGTAGAAAGTTGAACAAGCACTGATTTTCACTATAATTCGTTGAAACTTATGAAAAGTTCACTATGGAAACACGAAAGTTTTTGGCAGAGAAAGTTATTTCAATTCGAACAAAATGACTGGTTGCACTAAATGGACGAAAGTCTATTGCTTGAGAACATGGTGGATTACAGTTAAATGCGCCATAGAACATTCCAGCGGTTCCAGCGGTGGAAGAAAGTTAGCTATTAAGCTTTTAATTCAGAAACGAAATTCTTCAATTTTAAATAGCATTCTTACAAGTGAGTGAAAATTTCAAAACGGCAGGACTTGTTGATGAAATACAGAATCTAGAAGGTTCCAGAACGACCTTGGTAGAAAAAATGGAGTTGAGAAAATCCAACGGAGGAACTAACTTGTTGAGTTATAGACAGCGGGTATTAGATAATATCCCACGTAGTGAGAGGATTTCTCATTTGAATAGCCTAAGAAAAGCTCTTTTTTAGTAAGGTTGGCTTATACAAGCAAAAGCTCAACATGGCAAATCCCACGAAGAATGATTTTTGCCCCAAAATAAGCAATCGCACACTGTCTATAAAACATCTTTAAAAGCACGTGAAAGTTAAAACCATGAAGATGAGGTCAAAACTTTAAGATGGTACTTATCTTGATTTCGTGTAGAAGATTAAGTTCCCTTTGACGATGACTACTTTGCCAACATGGCGTAGAAGAGAGTTTGCCTCTTGGGTTGAGGAGACTAGCTCGAGAGGAGCTTTGACTGACCGAGTCAACTGCCGATTGCGAAGTGAGACCTGCTCAACGGAGCACAGAAGGTCCAAGGAAGGGAAAAGGAGTTGGGGGTAGGAAACAAAAGGAGAACATATAAACATTGCCAACTTGTCAAAAATAAATGTTCTTCTTGATGAATGGTCTTCAAGGAGTTGATAGTAGGCGATATTAGCGCAGCATGGTGAGTAAAGAGGTAGACGTAGTCCTCTTGCTCAAGGAGAAAATAGCTGGCGATGGTAACAGGATCTGGTGGCCAAATGAATAAGTAAGTCCTCTAACACCAGGAAGAATTGAGGAGCTTCAGAGATTCGCTGCGAGATGACGCTAGGTGGGTCACAGAAGTTATATATCTGAAACAAACTTATGAAGACATAAGAGATTTGCCCATCAAGGAGAAAACAGAAGATCACTGTTGGTGTTTTGACAAAGAGGGAGGAAAAAATGGTCATGCAAAGAGCAATAGACTTTATTCTCTCGTACCGTGTATTCAAAGAATACACCAACACTTGGTATGTGATGCGAATAACCAGATCTACTCCAGTCTCTCAGGAATTATATGTATCTATGTAACACAGGCATATTATAGAAAAAATGAAACTTGATTAGCTTATATTACCTAAGGCAACATCTTTCAGTGCAAATGTAGTGCGCTAATTTCCCCACATGTATATATATCACACTCAAATACACAAGCTTATAGCCGACAAAATACGCTTTATATTTCCTCTGTGCTCTCCAAGACAAACAATATCATAGGTTGATGCAAACCCTCGCCATTACCCTCTCGTTCAGACCACAATCATTCACTTAATATTAAGCGACTTTCCTTACTTACCATCAGTTATACTCCTATTACTCATGATACATATTTCCTTAAGGATCTCACATTGTAAGTGCCGTATAATCGTTTTCCTGCGTCTTCTAAGACATATGCGGAATTACCTATCCTCTTCTGCACAGTATAGGGGCCTTCAAAAATAAGGAAAAACTTCATTATAACTTTCTGAAGAATACTGGATTGCCTTGGAACTCGCAACAAGACTTTGTCACCGACCTCAAATTGATCCAGCTTTTTACCTTTTTGTTGGCGAATTCTGCGTTCAGCTGCTTTACCTAAATTATGTTTCGCCATCTGGATAATGACATCCAACCCTGGTTCTTTTCCCACTGTTAATCCCAATATTCTTGCTAACTCATTTTGTGGCTTACTGCCAAAATGCACTTCATGCGGCGTCATTTTCGTGCTTTCGTGTTGGACAGCATTCAACCAAGTTTCAACTCTGCTAAGTTGCGATACCCAAGAAGAGTGTTTGTCATACACGAGAGCTCGTAACAAGCGACCAAGTTCCTTCATATTTCGTTCACAAAGATTCCCTTGTGGATAGCGAACTGATGAATGGACATGTGATATCCCGGCTTCACGCATCTTGGTTTTCCAGTGTTTTGATGTGAATTGCGGGTCGCCATCAGTTAATATTTTGAGTGGAAGACCGAACTCAGGTATATAATTCTCTATGATCAATTTGCTACAAGCTTTCCCGGTGGCCTTCCTTAAAGCATATAGTTTGACATATTTACTAAATGAGTCCACTATTAAAAAAATGTATTCATAGCCAAATTGACCTTTCACTATAGGCCCAAAAAGGTCCGCACATAGTAACTCTCCGGGTTTACTTGTGAGAACGGCCTGCATTTCGCCCGTTAAATATCTATTTGGAAATTAAGATTTCTGACAGAAGTCACACTTTGCAAGAATAGTCCTAATTTCTCTCCCCATTCTACACCAAATGAAGTTTTGTTGGAGTTCATAGAGCACTTTATTAGCTCCAAAATGCCCTAATTCCTTATGGATAAACCAAATAAGTTCCTCCGTTAAAGATTTAGGCACACATATAGCCCATTTTTCTTCCCCACATTTCCGTGCTAGAAATCCGTCCAACATTTTGTATATGAATCTCCCAGATTCCACACACTCTAAATCACTTCCTTCTAATAAAGACAAAGGTTCACTTAATACCTTATCTTCTCTCTGACTTACCAACAGATTTCTTAACACCTTTAAAGATTCTTTATTGGTAGGATCCAAGCATGCGCATATCAACACCCCTTGGTTCGCCTTAACAACTGACTCACTCTGATTTATATTGACGTCTCTAGATAACATGTCTGCCAAAATGTTATCCTTACCTTTAATATGATGTATGTCGAAATCATATTCCTGCAGTGCAAGAATACATCTGCTAACGCGGTTACTACTCAGTTTACATCTGTTAATAAATGCTAGGGCGTGGTGATCTGTGAAGATTTCAAATTTCCCGCCAATGACATACATTCTGAATTTACTTAGGCTGTACACAATGCCTAGTAATTCCAACTCCGTTATGGTGTAGCGCTTTTCAGCGGCAGAAAGACCACGTGAGGCCAGGGACACAATCCTCAAATTGCCCTCCTCATCTTTCTGGCATAGTACACCGGAAATGCCAATGTGGGATGCATCAGTCATCAGCACATATGGTCTGTCCTTTAAAGGGTACTTTAACACTACGGCCTTCTCAAATCAATTTTGAGAGCCTTAAATGCTCCCTCGTGCATTTCTGTCCAACACCATTTATTACCTGATTTTAATAACTCACGGAATGGTTCCACCATACAGGCATACCTCATAATACATCGACGAAAATAATTGCACATGCCCAGATATGTTTTCAGTTCTTTCACATTCCTAGGTGATTTAGCATCTAAAATCTTACCTACCCTGCTTTCCTCAGGCTTCACACCTTCTGCAGACACCGTATGACCAAGAAAAGTAATTTCCTTACGACAAAAAAAAGACTTACTGAGTTTGAGAGTGAAACCAGCTCTCGCTAATTTCTTAAAAACCCGGTCCAGGTGCATTAAGTGCTCACTGAACGTCTCTGAACTAATCACCAAATCGTCTATATATATAGTTACAAATTTGTCCATGTCGCTTCCTAAAGCGATCCCTAGAGCTCTAATCAGTGCTGCAGAACTACTCTTCAGGCCAAAAGCTACTCGACAGAATTGATACAGATGATTTTGAAATGAAAAAGCGGTTAAAGGCCTATCTTCCTTTTTTAGCGAAACTTGCCAAAAACTTGAACTTAAGTCAACACATTTAAACCATTGTTTACCTGGAAATCCCTGAACTAATTCCTCAATTGATTGAGATCTAAGCTGATCCACAGGTATATGGTTGTTCAAATTTCGTGCATCTAAACAAAGTCTTACTTTCCCGTCAGACTTGGGAACAACAATTAATGAATTAATATATGAGCTAATCGAGGGTTCTATAATTTTATCCTGCAACATGCTTTCAATCTGCCTTCTCACAGCTTCCTGGAATTTGTAAGGCACGGGGTAGCGATGACCTACAAAAATACTGCGATCAAGTACATTTAATGAATGTTCGTAGCAATTAGCTAATCCAATACGGTCCTCAAATATATACTTATTCTCTATCAACACCTCCAATAGTTCATCCACTTGATTACTCTCTAACTCACTCTGTAATGCAGCTTTACGCAAGGTATCCTCTAGTGAATCCTTCGTCATCATACTGCCTAAAAATGTAAAAAATGAGGTTCCTTTTCAATAGCTACCCCGACAATCTCACCACTAACCTTACTGCAAATATAGACTTCTTTAGTCGTTAATATCTCCTCAAGCGTACATATATTCTTAGAACCACAATAAAACTTACTCGAATTATTAAATGACATGATCACATTTTCATTCATCCATCTGAATTTAACATTACCCTCCTTAGAGCATAGCTGTGCAGAATGTTGCGACATCCAGTCCGAACCCATAATCAGTGAATATACAAGATTTGGAATCACCAAACAAACATGAGTTCCAATCTTACCTCCTATTAAAATTTCTACAACCACCTGTTTAGAAATTATGTGAGATTTCTTGCCCACCGCAGTTAACACGAAAGTAGTTCTAATTGGAATTTCCTCAATTTTAATACCATTTTCCTTCCTATTATTATAAAATGCTGCACTGATGCAAGAAACCTGACAGCCACTGTCAAAAAGTGTATCGATACACGCCCCTAACACTTGTAATTTTAAGACTGAGTTAAAATTAATAACGGTAGGTTCTTTAGATACCTCCATAAATTCACTTAATAAATCATTACGGATATTTAGGTCATACGGTTCGCTCAAAATGGTGTGAGCTGAGAAAGACTCAGACTGACAACTTGACCTTACGTCACAGTCTGGTTCACATTTAAAGTATCGGTACCATTATCTTGGTTTTGTGTCTCCCCGTTATTTTTGTTGTGGTTCTGACGAGGGTTGCTGCCATTACCTTGATTTTCTTCTCTCTGCCTCCCTGAATTTCCTGCATTATTTCTTTGATTGTAATAACGCTGCCCATTGTTAGGACCTGTATTATTATCCTGATTACCATTGTGGTTATTATCATAGTTTCTCGTATTGCCATGATACTGGCCACGGTTATTCTGATAATCATCTCTACCTTGAAATTGCCCTCTGTTATTTTGAGCATATGAATTTTCAAAATTACGCCCCCTATTGTTGCCTTGAAAATTCTGGTGTTGTTGCCTGCCATTATTATTTTGATTCCTATTCTCATTCATACATCGACTATTCTGCTGTCCTGTCGGTGATTCACCAACACTATTCCCTCGAGCATCAAATCTCCTTAATAATCCTCCTAACTCTTTGATAGTCGAAGTGCGTTGCATGCATGCAGCCTCTCTTATTCGGAATGGGAAATGCTTTATCATTAGCCTGACTATATCGCTGTCTTGTGGCATGCCATCTAGATATTTGCAGATGATAACCTTATTCAGAAAATATTCAGTCATATTGCAAGTACTTTCAGGCGGATATATCCCACAACTAATATGGGCCTGTATTTCATCATTCCAATATTTTTCACAAAATTTATTTTTAAAATCATTAAAGTCCACTAAAGTGTTTGTATAAACAGAAAACCAGCTTTTTGTTTCCCCCACAAAAGCCTGATCTAATATCTCCACTACCATATTCCACTCTATCTGTCCTTCTAGTAGCCTTTCCTTGAATTTATTTTCTACTATAGTTATGAATTCCATAGGACATCCCTGCTTTTAGAGAACTTAACTAGTTCAGTTTCCTTTATTCCACCTCCTGATACAATAACTCTACCCTGTATTCCCTCCTGCCTTAATTGCTTTCTTAACCCATATATGCCCAACTTTTTTTTTCCGTCTCATATTTCTTTCATATCATCATGGATTAGTCCAAGGGGTCCCCTCATTGTGTAAAAGTTGTTAAAATACTTACTTTGAGTTCCTGTCTTGAAATTAATGGCGTCCCAGAAATGGGGCGGTGGGCATGGATGGGTGCAGGTAAATGTAAACAACCTTTAATTGACTTGAATTGATTTTTGATTTTATTTTTTGAATGTAATCAAGTAATATACAAGAAATTGCACAAGAATGACAATAAAATGCAAAACAATATTATTCAGAACAAGAAACAATAAGAATAAGTTATTAGAACTAAAATATACACGTTGAAATTGCAACTCGGGGAAAATTTCACCATCCTGATAGGATGTCTATAAGCAAAGACATTTTGGTCTAGCATGTCTACAGCTCCCATTCAGGGGTTTTACTCAGCATCAAATGTTTATCACAAACACTCATGAGTGGAACTTCTCGAAACAATTTGCGTGGCAACCGACATCACATTTCCTGCACTTCTTTGGAAAAACTCCTATCTTGTTAGATGCAAGAGTTACGACGTTATTGTCATTGAATCTCACAAGAGTTATTCCTGATTCTACATCTGTAACTTGGTCATAACTTCCTCGTGGTCGATTTTTCACTGTAGCAGGATCTTTGAGGGGAGCCTTTTCAATACGGTTGTTGCGAATCATTCCAGTGCAGTCGTTGCCATCGCTAGCCAGTTTTGAAAGCAGAGGCAGGGAAGTAAAATAATCGTCTGTAAATATACTGTAGCCGGAAATCTGAGGCAGTTTACTCACCAAGTCTACAACCACTGAGCTCCCGACACCCAGTTCAGGATGTGTTACCTGTGCAGGCACCCTTATAAGGCTCAGCTTGAACAAGGTATCCTATTCTTGAACACATCGACCACACTTTGAAACCGAATCTTACAGGTTTGTTTTAAATGTGCTGTTTAGTTCCATGTCTTCCAAAGTATGGAACCATGGGCTCATCGATGCTCAAATAGGCATCTTTAGGGAAGTACTGTAACCACTTCTCATTGAGATGACCCCCAGGGGCTCACATCTTGTGGGCGTGGGTTGGCGACCACGGGGCCCCAGCTGAGTCCGGCATTGCTTCCACTTACTTGTGCCGGGCTCCTCTCCGTCTTCTTTCCTGTCGACCTCACTTGGTCAACTCTTGTTCTCTTCTGACCCCGACTGTATTAGGGTATCCGAGGCCTAGGGAGTCTCTTCCTTTCCCGCCTTAATTGGCCCTTGTCTCATCTTTTCTGATACCCTCCTTCTGCGAGGGATCAGCCTTCTTTTTCTCTTCCTTTTACCTCCTGCCTTGTGCTTTAGGCCCTTAAGGAGGCAGGGTGTATGTAGCCCCACCACTTCTGGTGCACCCTCGATAATGCTACACCCTCAGGGGCTCACGGCTGGTGAGTTCGGGAGTTGGCGACCCCGAGGGATTCCTGAGCTGGGTCCGTTTTTTCCCTTTTGTCCCTTACTTTTGGGGCGGTCCCTCTCCCCTTTCACTTTCCTATATGCCTTTCATGGCTCTCCTTCTTTCCAAGTCCCTCAATCCGCCTTCTCCGAGGGTTGAGGGCATTTCTTTTCCTTCTGTCCTTTTATTTGCATTCTTCTCCTTTAGTTTTCCATTTCTTCTTCTAGTATGTAGGTTATTAGTTTGTTTTTAGTCTTAAGTTCGCTTTTCATTTTCATCTTCACGATCACCCAAACCATCAGGGGCCGATAACCTAGATGTTAGGCCCCTTAAAACAACAATTATCATCATCATCATCATCATTGAGATGATCCCAAAGGAGGCACACTTTTGCAACTTTGTCATTGGGATTTAAAGAGTTGTTATCTGCGAAGTGTAACTAGCGAAGTAATTCCTCAAACCTGTTCCTTGACATGGAATTTGCAACACTCGAGTCCCAGTAGAGGCGGTGCCTAGCGGGAGTCATATATCTGGAGCTATCACATGAAGTAATTGGAGGCGTGATCTGATCTACTGTACTTGGTTGGAAGCATGGGCGCCCATATGGGGGGCAGGGGGGGCCATGCCCCCCCCCTGCATCCTTGAAAAATAAAACGATATGAAAATCAGACTGAGAACAAACTTTTTTTTTTGCAAAAGTGCTTACAGTATTGTAATTAATTTGTACTAAATATAAATACTTCAGATATTTAACATTCTGACAGGCCAAACATTAAATAATGTATAGTGGCAGTGGGCGCATTAAGCCTGTCTGGCACACCTCAGAAATCTGAATTTTAAAAGTTACAATATTTGTTGAAGAATAGTTTTGCTTCAATTAGTGAAACACTCATTCGTTCTCTACATAGTCTATTACTTAATGGTGCTCGATCAGGCGCAATCTGCCTCGCATATCACTTTTGCAACAACAGCAAATGTGTAGAAGGGTCATTCACAAACTGGCCGATATGGATTTGAATGTCATGTGGAAAGACGTAACTTCTGTAAGGTAGTTGACGAATATGTTGACGAATATGATCTAAGATCAGTAGCACCCACCGGAAGGTTAAAATCATCCTACATATTATGTCAGTTATGCAATAGTTCTGGTGTGCTTTCGCTTTAAATTAGACACTTGAGTAATATTACAAAGGAATATTGTAATTTATATGCGTGTAGCCTACATTCCATTCGTGTGTATTGTGTTCACTATGAACGGCCGCCTAGACTGTGTCTGTGTGTGCCGACAGTATTATTTATTAATTTTGTGTAATTCGTCTACGAATCTATTTATATTTAATTTAAAGGTAAGTAATGCAATCTTATCTTATCTATTGAACCCTTCAGAATAGCAGTGTTTTATGCAAGAATCTTAGATCAAGGGGTCGCGTTCAGTTCATAGTGTGGTGTTTACGTCCGCCAAACTACGTGCTTTTCTGAGGCAAGGGTTATAGGATGAAAACTATAACTAAGAAAGAAAGGAGACAAAACGTAAGATAATAACAAGATTTAATAACTAATTTGTGCATAAAAGAATAAAACAAACAAAAATAAACAAATCCTCCCTGAATTTCCCCTGACAGGAATATTTATCACTTTGAGGAGTCAGATGGATCTCCCCTTTTCTAATAAAATGTGGATCCTAGTTCCACTATCTTGCATGTGATTTATGTTCGCGTGGTGACTATCTACGAGAAGTGAGTACTTGGATGATCATTCGTTCACAACGGGTTAACAGCCACGGTGCTCACGAACAATCATCTCGTAAAATCAACTTTTATGGCTATGGGCATAACATTAATAAAAATCCTTAAATCTAACTCTGACACACATATTACAACTCTACTATTTACAGGCATCTCTCTGAGACCCTTATTAGTGTGGTGACACACTTAACCCAATGAGCCGCCACAGTGGCCAGATACTCAACAACAAGGAAACACAGCGCCGCACGTGACTCACGGGTCACTGACATGAAAAAATAAACAAAGAATAAACCAACAACAACAAACAACCTGAGTGGTTAAGATTACTTTATATTAACAAAACTGCATGTTAATGAAACGCTTCGAAGGTAATCGTGTTTCGTAGGCAACTCCCATTTATTTAAACAATTTTACCATTGATCAGTTTCTCACATTTATATTTATTTTCAAGTAATTGGGAGCCAGACTTGCACTCCACTAATGAGCTCTGCTTGCGAAACTCAGCCAGCCCTTGTGACACCAACTCACCCCTTTCCACAATACCAGTCATGTCCCCCATCCAGTGTATATAAATAGCCGACCAGCGGAACTGTTATCTCAAGGAATCAACAGCCGCTAACATCTCCTCCCACTCAACATATGGTCAGACAATAATCACATATCCATAATTGTCCTCGCAAGGATGCAATATGAATCTGATACCAAGCTGACAGAAATCAGTCTCTGCTGAAGTTCCCGCTTGTAATACCACAACAATATACTCACAGTACACACATCTGGGACTGACATAACACCTTTCACATGGGTCTGCTGAATTAAAGCTCGCAAACATTTAACACAATATTTAAAACCTACGATAGAGCTGAGTACTCTTCGTCACAAATTACATTGCTCCAAAGGCAATAATCACACTGAATCTGATCAATAATAATTTTCAACAAAATTTAATTACCCTCCAATCTACTATATAATTATATTAATTCAGTCCTACTTCTGAAACACGACATATCTCCGAGAGACGTTTTTAACCGCACTTCGTAACCTAGGCGAACACGGCCGTTCACATAGATACGTTAGTTAACACAACACAAAGAAAAGAACCTTCCATTAACTACAATTGTGCGAGCTGCTTCCAAACAAAAGTGTGCCAGATCAAACAACATATACTACATTAAATCACACATGCAAAGTATTTACAAAAATATGTCCCATAAACCATAAGTTAATTTAATAAATAATAAAATATTATTTGTACTCATCTCGTGTTGTAGTCACCCGTCAAAGAACATCAGGCGCCATTCCCCAACTGGATGATTCTCTATCTCATAGCAGCCATCTGGACGGACTGTTGAGACTTCCACACTTCCTCTGCATTCATCGATGTCATCCTTGCGCTGATACAAAAATTAGGTTATTATACACTTTATGCCTGACTACTAAATTCGCTTGTTCAGGTACTAAATTCCCTGTCACTGTTCGTTGGCGAATTCTCGACGCTACTGTCCCTATAACTATAGTACTATGACTATCTATCACTGATTTTACCACTTTTCAATGAATCTCTTGTGTCCTCGACGCAAATACAAGTCTACGTTCGTAGACGCACAGAATAATAATAGTGTGTCCTCAACACACGGAATAAAAGTCAATGTCTTGGCTCTTCGACACACTTATAAATGAACTGGCCCTTGGGTCTAGATGGAGGGGGATTTTATGTAAAAATTTCTCGAAATAATTGTGATACAGGAATGAAATACATATCACTGAACTCGTAATTTTGCACAGGTCAAGAATATGCCCATTAATCCTAGAATCGATCGTAGAGATTTTGTCTAGGCGATTTCCCGCGTGAATGCTAGCCACCGCGTACCCCAGCCAGAGTTGGCGCGCAAGTAGGCATTCTCTTCTCATTGGTTCTCCATTTTCTGATAATTTGGCGGCTTCTAGTAGATCTTGGCGTCTTGGGAGTGTCTATTTTCTTCATCAGCCATTCACGTTACTGCATCATATTTCTTCTAGGCGCGAATATCACAATGAACATACCAGAACCATGTCTCACCGCGCGTCGCTTCTAAAATTGAGGTAGCCACACCTGTCCCTGTGATACATCGCTCTGCTATTTCTTTTCATAGCTCAAGTACTTAGCCTTTTGTTAAACTGATGCAGGTATGTCCCTACTGTCTCCAACAAATGCTTGAGATTTCCTCATCACTGTCTGGCTACTTTCATGATGCTGGTTGAAATATTTATTAATTGAAGAAATAAAATAGTAGAATCATTTAACCAACATAGGGTAAAGGGTTCACAACTCTCCCACTCACAAAATTTCGAACTTAGGAATAAAGTCGACAATTTTACAATACTTCCGTCGGCCAATTTGTTTTATTTCCAGAATCACCCCTTTTTCTTACTTGGTCTAGGTGCTCCTGCCTTCAATGGCATTTACTCGTTTTCATTTCCTGCTTGTCTCTCCCCTTCCAATCTTGCGTGACGCTCTGCTGCCTGCGGCAACACCTTACTTGCCTCGTTAATGTTTGTCAACAACAAGTCTACTTCCTCCTTCATCACGTGCCGTAGTCAATTGCTCCCCGTTGACTTTGTTGATAGTAGGACGTCCGTATATTCAAACAGCGTCATTATTTCGGCGCTACCATGGCTCACTTCGACGATATTTTTTTTAGGTTGGCAGCGTTGTAAACTGACATTGTTCCTGTGCTCAATTCTTTCACTCTGTAAGCATTATTTCCAAGGTTTCTTACGATAGAATAGGGTCCTATGAATTTTTCGCAGAACTTACTAAAGATTTTCTTTTCTGGGTCCGATATAGCAGGTCGTTTTACCAAAACGAGCTGGTTGACTTCAAGATCACCGTGGAATCTCTTATTTCTTACTCGCCGTAATCTGCGGTCTGCTTGTTTCCTCATGTATGCTCTCGTTCTTTCAATTCTCAGGTCTGGTGCTATCATGGGATCTTGTGGACAGTTAATGATGCTTTTCCACGTTCTTACTGGATACTCGTTCTTGTGTAGGACCATAGGGATTTGTCCTGTTGACTCGTGCCTGGTAGAATTCATGCATGTCTCTACGTCCTTAATTTTATCGACCCATTTGTGGTGTTCGTTCGGAATGAAGATTCTCAAATATGCAGTTACAGATTTAATTACTCTCTCGCTTGGATTTGCTTGGGCATGTCGGATACTGCTTAAAACATGTTTTATACCCATGTCTTCCATTCCTTTCTTGAATTCGGCGCTTGTGAAATAACTGCCGTGATCTGATAATATAAACTCTGGTTTTCCAAGGGTTGGAATAACTCTATTACGAATGCGACTGAGTACCTGCTTCGATGTTGTTTTCTGAATAGGGCATAGTACTACAAACTTAGAAAATACATCAATGCACACCAGCAAATGACGGCAACCTCTCCTTCCCTTCGGAATTGGACCAAGACAGTCCATCGCCAGCAGCTCACATGGTTTCTGAGGTAGCAATGGTCTAGGATATTGCCTCAGTAAATAATTATTTGGCTTTGTTCTCTGACACGGGTCACAAGTTGTAATGACGTCACATATAGTTGTTCTCATACGTGGCCATGTAAATGTCTCTCCTATTGTCGCTTCGCACTTGTCTAAGCCCACGTGACCGTAACTTTCGTGCGTATGCCATGTCAATCCTCGTTGTAACGATGCAGGTACTAATATGCGTAACTTGGTGTGGTCATTATCTACCCATTTGTGCAGCAAATTGTTGACATAAACATATCTTCCTTCTTTGGCTTTCGCTTCTCGAAATGCAGGTGTTCCTGTAGGTAGTTGCTTTTTGAAGTATTTAATTAATAGCATCATCCATGGTTCCGCTTCCTGTTCTCGCTGTATCTCACGTAACTCCTCCAAGAATTCCCGGTCCTTCGGTGTTAACTCCAAGTGTTGTACCATCGCTGTTTCTTCATTATCAGGCTCTGGATTCCTGCTGAGTGCATCCGGTATCACGTTCATCTTCCCTGGACAATGTTCAATTTCAATGCTGAACTGCTGAATGTATAGAGACCAACGTGTCACACGTTCGCTTGCCATTGACGTCTTAAACAAGAATGTTAATGCCTTGTGGTCAGTTCTGACAACAATCGGGTAACCATAGATTATTCGTTTCCATTGTTGGAGCGCATGAAGGATGGCCAACAATTCTAGCTCGGTTACAGTATAATTGCGCTCGTGCTTACGCAATTTCCGGCTGACAAATGCCAAATATGTTTTGTGCTGCAGGTTCGCTGGATCCTCTTGGTAGAGCATAGCACCTATCCCAATTAGTGAAGCATCCGCTTGGATTATAAATTTTAGCTTGAAATCTGGATATCCTAATTTAATGCAGTTTTCCAATAGCTGTTTTGTTGCTTGGAATGCCTTCTCACATTCCGCGTTCCATGACCATTTGTTATTTTTCTTTAACATTTCTTGCATTGGAGCTACAGTCTCCGTATAACCTGGACGGTTTTCTTTAAAGAATCCCGTTACGCCTAAGAAAGCCCGAATGTGCTTGACTCTCGTTGGTGTAGGGAAATTCTTTATCCCATCAATCTTAGCTCCCCCCAGGGGCTCACATCTAGTGGGTTGTGGGTTGGCGACCACGGGGCCCCAGCTGAGTCCGGCATTGCTTCCACTTACTTGTGCCGGGCTCCTCTCTTTCTTCTTTCCTGTCGACCTCCCTTGGTCAACTCTTGTTCTCTTCCGACCCCGACGGTATTAGGGTATCCGAGGCCTAGGGAGTCTCTTCCTTTCCCGCCTTCATTGGCCCTTGTCTCATCTTTTCTGATTCCCTCCTTCTGCGAGGGGTCAGCCTTCTTTTTCTTTTCCTTTTACCTCCTGCCTTGTGCTCAAGGCCCTTAAGGAGGCAGGGTGTATGTAGCCCCACCACTTCTGGTGCACCGTCGATAATGCTACACCCTCAGGGGCTCACGGCTGGTGAGTTCGGGCGTTGGCGACCCCGAGGGATTCCTGAGCTGGGTCCGTTTTCCCCTTTTTGTCCCTTCCCTTTGGGGCGGACCTTCTACTCTCTCCCCTCTCCTCTCCTCTTTTCCTTCTATTTCCTTTTCTCTTTAAGATTCCCGCACTGTTTTTGTTACTCGAATCACCGTGTATCTAAATTCCCTTTTACCATTTTTTAAAGGCATTTTTGATCTATGTTGCATTTTGTAAGTCTCTTCGATCTAAATTACATCTCGCGATTGTTTTCAACCTCAATTGCATTTTGTAAAGATTGACAATCTAAATTGCTTTTTAGTAAGTCTTTCAATGCAGGCGTCAGGGCATTTTAGTGAGTATTTTGAATTTCAATTGCATTTTGTAAGTATTTTCAACCAAAACCGCATTTCGCACGAATTTTGAATCTAAATTGCATTTTGTTTGGTGGGCATTTTGCACATATTTTGATTCTCAATTGCATTTTGTGGGTATTTTGAATCTAAATTACATTTGTCAAGTATTTTCAATCTAAATTGCTTTTTGTAAGTATTGTCAATCCACATGAGTCGTTTGAATCTACCGTACATTTTGTAAGCATTTTCAATTTCAATTGCATTTTGTAAGTATTTTGAATTTCAATTGCACTTTGTGAATAATTTGGATTGGAACTGGGATATTTCAATCTGAATTGCATTGTGTATTTTCAATTTCAATTGCATTTTGTAAGTATTTTGAACCTCAATTGCATTTTGTACGTACTTTCGATCTCATTTGCATTTTGTAAGTATTTTGAATTTCAGTTGCATTTTGTAAGTATTTCGGCGCTACTTTGCATTTTGTACGTATTTTGAATCTAGCCTACGTTTTGTGGGTATTTTTCAATCTATTCTTTTTGTGCAACTTTTCGTTCTAAATTCCCTTTTGTAGGACCATATTGTGAGTTGTTTCCATGTGAGTTCCTTTTTGTACGTATTTTCAGTCTTCGATAATTTTGTTCTGGTTTCCATTTCATTATCATTTTCGCTATCACCCAGATCATTAGGGGCCGATAACCTCGATGTTAGGCCCCTTAAAACAACAATTATCATCATCATCATCAATCTTAGCTGGGTTAGGCATCACTCCCTCCTTGTCAATGACGTGACCCAGATATAAGATCTCGCTCTTGAAGAAATGCGATTTCTTCAGGTTTACTTTGAAATTCGATGCTTTCAAGTTGCCCAATACTTTATCTAAATTTTCCATGTGAGTTTCAATGTTGTCAGATGCCAACAGAATGTCGTCAATGTATCGCACCGTCATCTCCTTTACTTCCTCGGTTAGGTTCCGGTCCAGTGCTCGGATTAAAGCACAGCCCGCTGTTTTGACCCCAAAAGGCATTCTGACGAAACAATATGTCTGGTTATCGAATAAGAAGCCAGTTAGAAGCTGTGACTTCTCATCCAACTCAAGATGATGGAACGAGCTCGTCAGATCGACTGATGAATAAATGCTCTTGTTTTTAACACGTTGAGTGCCACCATACAAACATTGATGACATTTCCCAGGTGCCACAGTAAGGGAATGGTAAATAAGTGTTCATTGGGTGACAACTAACACATTTATGTTTTGAAAAGCATAAATACACATCAGAAAATTCGGAAAATTCTGAGTTCACCGGTGATCCTCATGGCACTGCAATAACATCTGTTTTACTCAAGTGCCATGGGGATCACCTGTGATCCTCAGTCACAACGCCATATTTCACAGTCACATTTTTACAACTAGTGCAGTTTTGTGAAACAGGAGAGGCACAAATACTTCCCACAAACAGAGCACTGGGTTGAAACTAATTTTGATTGTTTCTGGGCCACGGAACGGCTTTCTTTGGCAGCTTCAGTATAGCAGTTTGTGCATCTTCTTCGTTTCCTCCGATTATTCTGGTCTCTTTCTTGACTTTGCACTAAACAATGCTTTTCAGCTGATGGCTTAGCTGGAATATCATTTTCCACAACTCCCAGCATTTGAAGAACTAGCTGCTCCCTGAAGGAAGTGATCTGCGTTTTTTTTTCTCTGGAAGTGGTTATAAATAAGACGCGAGTTGACGACTGATGTGTTCAGCCGAACTTCGAAAGCTGCCTTGTGGTGCCATCTAATCGTTTTTCTCAAGGGCGTAAAATAACTCGACATTTGGTCTGAGAGGTCTATCCCTTGTTTGCCCTGATTGTAATCAATAATAGCAACTGGCTTGCTCACATCTTCACCAAGTCTGTTTTTTCTTCCAGTTGTTACCTTCTGCAACGTGTGTTTAGTAGACAGGAAATGCACGTCACGCTTGTCTTTCCACTTTCCGACAACAGTTCCTTTCGAATTTTGCTTCCCTACAACCTCGCCTTTTCGTAGTTTCTTTGCGATCACATCCTTTGGTAGGTATTTTCTATTCTTTCTCAGTGTTCCTAAGAAATAGGTATCTCTTTGAAGAAGTGAAGTTGCCAATGGCACTGATGTGTAGAAGTTATCCACTACTATAACTCTTCCCTCAGATAAATATGGTTGTGCAAGTTCAAGAACTACTCTTTCAGCAAGTCTAGTGCTTGTGTTGGGCGTTTGTCCAGAATACATTGTCATTCGCAATGTATAGCCAATGGGGCTGCACAATTTGAACAGTTTCAACCCATACTTATGGCGTTTGTTGGGAATATACTGTCTGAATAATAATCTACCACGGAAAGGAATCATCGTTTCATCAACTGCTAACATTTCTCCAGGCACGTATTCAGACACAAACCTTTCTTGCATCATGTCCATCAGACTTCTAACTTTGTACAATCTATCACCATCACCAGCTGCTGAATTGTTAGCGAAGTGGACGAATCTCAGTAATAGCTGAAATCTATTTCTACTCATTACTTTTGGAACAAGACAGTTTCTATATAAAATACTGCTAGACCAATAATCAGCAATTTTAGGGTATTTTGCAATTCCCATATAAAGCAGCACTGCAAAAAACTTCCACATTTCATCTTCGTTTGTGTCCACCCACTTTTTCATTCTTGAAGAGCGACTTAATCTGGTGTTTGCAATGGTATTTGAGGCATTTCTATTAGTTTCATGAACAATGAGCTTCAGGACATCGGCATCAAGAAACCTCCTGTACACGTCAAGGATAGATAAATTTTCTACATTATCTGGGTAACTGTCATGATATTTATATGATTCTGAGCCAGTAAACTGTATGTGAAGTGGCAACTTGTTCATATCTACCTCCTGCCATTCTTCAGTTTGCTCTTCAACTGGATCGTCTTGATGGTTGGCCGTTTCAACATCTACCTCATCATCAGATTCAAACGAAGAGTCTGACATACCCTCTGGTTCAAAATCCATGGAAGAAGTCGTTGAAAATAAGCTAATGTCATCTTCACTTTCTTCAAGTACAGCTAAAACTTCGTCTTCGGTCATGGCTTTTCGTTCCTATTTATACCACTGGGACCGGGATCTGAATCCATGACGAAAATCTGTATTGTAATACATAAAGAAAGTCAATAAATATCAACTATTTAGATACATATGTTTACTTTTTATATGCGAAATATAACAATTATTACTTACCTCAATAATGACTTCTCAATGCAGTCGTTTTGTCAATATTCCATTGAATAACACGCCCGACTGTTCATTTAGCAATAAAACACTATTTGAAATTCAACAATCGCAACGATAATAGATTCAAATTATATTAGAATACCACAGAATAACAAGAATCTGAGAGTTTCAAGTTGTATATCTGTATAAACCTGATACAAACACATGTAAACGACCAATGGTCCAAAGAAATTAAAATATTAATAACTAGTTCCATACCAATCCACCAGGTGGCAATTGTGTATCAGTCAATTATTTTGTGTTCCCGGTGTGCCATATAACAGTTACAGACCATTAATAGCATGCCACGGCATGCTAGGTTCCATTGAAAAAGCACTAGCCTGAGGATCCACTGTGATTCTCATGGCACACAAGTGAAATTAATTTGAGGAACACCGGTGATCCTCATGGCATCCAACGTGTTAAAGCCTTTTAATACGTCTCTGATAATTGGCTCTCTGTCATACTCAGGAAAAATGAGTCTCATGTTGAGATTTCTGGCATCTAAACAAAGTCTAATAGATCCATTTGGTTTTGTGACTGCCAAAATCGCATTTAGATAAGGTGTAGGTGTCTTCCTTATCACTCCAGCTTCTAACATCTCATCTATAATGATTTTAACTTGACCACGATACTTTTCAGGATTTGGGTACAATCTGCTTTTGAAAGGTGACCAGTCCTCGACTTGCATAGAGTACTTGAAATTTAAAATTTTCCCAGGTACTGTATCAAATACTGTTTTGTGCTTCCTTAGAATCTCTTCCAACTGTTTTCTGTGTTCACCCCCAAGTTGAATGTCATTGAGCCGCTCCTGTAGTAACTCTTCAAATTGTGCATCACTGTCATCTCCTTCTGTCAATAAAGACCATATCTCCTGGGATTCTATCTCCTCATCTAGTTCCACAACAGCCCCTTCTACGATGTTATCTTCCGCCTTTCGTACCTCCTCTTCCGTCTCTTCTGATATTGCTTCCAATGCCCAAGAATTTACATCTCTTCCGGTAGTGATTTCATCCATATGCAATCCCACGTTTTTCAGCTGGTCATATTCTCTAAAACTGACTGTATTCTTGTGTAAATCTATCACTGCTTGATAGTCACAAATGAAATTTGCACCAAGAATTATATTGAAATTAATCTTTGCCATGATAATGAATGTTTGCCCAAAAGTATGTTCCAATATGTTCAGCTCTAAGTATGCCTGACGTTTACAAGTAACGGTGCGTTCAGGAATAACACCCCTCACTTTGAGCTGTGGTACCGGAATTACAGGAATATTCTGAGTCCGTCCCAACTCTCGAACCAAGGCCTCCGATACTAGACTGATCTGTGACCCTGTATCCAATAAACATCTTATATTAATTCCACCAATCCTTGCGTAAATAATGGGTAATTGCCTAATTTCATCGTTCCGTGGTTTCACCGTCTCCTCCAGGCAATCTTCTGGTAAAGCAATCCATTCTTGTATGTTCGCTACTATCCATCCATCTTCAACTTCCGACTGTTGTGTTTTGAGACTGTCTCCTTGATCCAAAATTAACATTTTTTTTAGCTCCATTTCGACTCCCATCATCCTTCTGTCGCTCATGTCCATGATATTCCTCTTGTCTCAGTAGACTTCCAGCTTCCTCAGTATGTGTATCTGGGTTCTTTCTGTTCCCAATGGCCTTTTCCCATCTTCCTAGTTCTCCACCTTGATTAGCGTGTAACTCCTCTAAGTAATTTTGTGATTGAGCGTGCCTATCATCCCAGTCATCTCGATAGTTACGTTGATCTCCTTGATTTTGATCTCTCCTTCCTTTCCATCGTTGATTGGCATTATAATCACCGTATCTTCCATAAGGCCTGTCATTCCTTCGATTATCACGCCATTGTTGATATCCTCTCTGTTGGTATCTATTGTTGCCCTGGTATCTATTGTTGTAATAATTTTCGTTACGCTGATATGGTCTGTTTTCCCCTTCTTCCTGGTTTCGCCTAGGTGTGGAGGTGCTTGTATTAGTACCCTGCGTTTTAGTATTTCCCTGTTTTGTTTTTACGACCTCTGTAGTGTTGACTAATTCCAGCTGTCTTCCTCCTCTAAAATGACTGTGAGATGTGGTCTCATCTATTTGCCGTAATATCTGCTCTGCATGTAGGGCCGTACTGACGTTTGCTGCTACTAGCACTTGTTGTACATTAACTGGCATTTGCCTTGCTATTGTCATCACCAAATCTGATTCGTTTAATGGGTAATCCAGATCGCGAAATTTTAGCATTTGAATGTTAAAGAAATCTGAGTATTTTGTCTGCTGGGTAGTTTGGTATTTTCTAGAGTAAAGCTCCATTCTTAAACTCTGTTGTATGGCGGGAGACCAGTATTTGCGCAGAAACGCTAAGTTGAAGTCTGACATGGTTCCAAATGTATATTTGAAACTTAAAAACCAGGTGAGAACATTCCCTGATAAAAATCTCTCCATCATTCTCAATCTACGTGCTTCAGGTACCCCAGTGTCATTAAAGTGGTCTTCAATCCCTTTGATAAAGGCCTTAGGCGTTACCCCTGAATTTTCGGTGTATTTCTGCGGTTTGTAGTCATTTGAGCGAATTACTTGAATAAGTTGTGTGGGCTGATGACCGTCCTGTGGTGTTGAGCTTCTATCTACGTTCTTACGAAATCCTTCCGTGTTTGTTGTTAATGGGCTCTCTGCTTGATTCTGACTTCCTGCTATGCTGGGTTGGGGACTATGTGAGTCATCCTGCTTGTCTTTCAATGCTCCCGTTTTAAATATAGACGATTGTTCTAATGAGCGAAGTTCGGCTTTAATGATCCTGTCTGTCTGTTCTTTAAGTCTATTTTTTACCTCTTGCTCCAAAGCTTGAATACGCGTGTGGTTTTCGCCTACTGTTTTAATAATGGTGGATCTTTCCTCTCTAGAATCAATATTCATTTTCTTCCAATCTTTCCTGATCTCTTCTTTAATCGCCCACGGGGCCCCAGCTGAGTCCGGCATTGCTTCCACTTACTTGTGCCGGGCTCCTCTCTTTCTTCTTTCCTGTCGACCTCCCTTGGTCAACTCTTGTTCTCTTCCGACCCCGACGGTATTAGGTTATCCGAGGCCTAGGGAGTCTTTCACTTTCCCGCCTTAATTGGCCCTTGTCTCATCTTTCCTGATGCCCTCCTTCTGTGAGGGGTCAGCCTTCTTTTCCTTTTACCTCCTGCCTTGTGCTCAAGGCCCTTAAGGAGGCAGGGTGTATGTAGCCCCACCACTTCTGGTGCACCGTCGATAATGCTACACCCTCAGGGGCTCACGGCTGGTGAGTTCGGGAGTTGGCGACCCCGAGGGATTCCTGAGCTGGGCCCGTTTTCCCCTTTTGTCCCTTACCTTTGGGGCGGACCCTCTCCTCTTTCACTTTCCTATATGCCCTTCATGGCTCTCCTTCCTTCCAAGTCCCTCAATCCGCCTTCTCCGAGGGTTGAGGGCATTTCTTTTCCTTCCGTCCTTTTATTTGCCTTATTCTCCTTTAGTTTTGCATTTCTTCTTCTAGTATGTAGGTTATTAGTTAGTTTTAGTTTTAAGTTCGCTTTTCATTTTCATCTTCACGATCACCCAAACCATCAGGGGCCGATAACCTAGATGTTAGGCCCCTTAAAACAACAATTATCATCATCATCATCATCTTTAATCGTGCTTATTTTTTCTTCAATTTGGCTCTTACTTTCATCCTGATTATTTTCTATCTGGCTCAGCCTTTCGTCTAATGTACTCTTACATTGTTCTTGTTCCGTTTCTAAGCTTTTCCACTGTTCCGCTGATTTTATCTCTAGACGGTCCATATCTTTAATTATGCCTGATATGTTCTCATCTACTGCTGATATTTGTTGTTGAATAACCCTGCCACTTTTCTCCATCTCCTTAAATCGACCTTCCAACTTATCCTGGGCTATTTTGACCTCGCTTGTATTCATTGTGCATGCTATTTCAATCTGCTCTAATTTAGCTAACACCGTTTCATCGAGAATGCTAAGTTTTTTTAATCGAAAATACTCTCCATTTGTTTAATCTGCTCTAATTGTTTCTCATTATTTTTGCTTACATCAAGGGCCAGTAATATCATCTGTTGGTTTGTGTGCTCTTTCATCTCTGCGGTTAACGAAGCTAATTGGTTCGTGTTTTTATTATTTTGCGCCTCTAACTGTGAATTTATAGTGTCATTAATTTCACTCTTTAATAACCTAGCTTGTTCCGCCTGATATTCATTTTGCTCAATTCTACTGTTATTTAACTGTGTCCGCAATGATTCACTTTGTTCTAACAGTTTAGCATTTAGCGATTCACTTTGTTCTGACAGTTTAGTACTTAGCGATTCACTCTGCTCAGATAATTTGTTTATAGATTGACTCTGTTCTGATAATTTAGTGTTTATTTGTTCGGATAACTTCGTGTTCAGCGATTCACTTTGTTCTAACAGTTTAGTATTTAGCGATTCACTTTGTTCTGACATTTTCGTATTTAGCGATTCATTTTGCTCTAACATGCTAGTGTTTATAGATTGACTCTGTTCTGATAGTTTATTGTGTAATTGTTCACTTTGTTCAGCTAGTTTAGTATCCAACAATTCCTGTGTTCTCCTTGCTGCACTTTCAATGATCTCCTGGATCTGCGCCACCGTTGCCATGTTTTACAATATATATGAGCCATATGGGAAATGGCCTACGCCAATGCCCTTTGACACGCACATAAATCCAATGCACATTTAATTTCTTTATCCTACTCAGTTCATTTATTTTTACCTTAAATCCCATTAGTTGATTGCATCTCTGAGTAGTTCTAGTTTTACTCAATTTAATTTTAACCCCAAGCACATATTTAGTCATTAAACAGTTATCCTGATCTGATATTAACACTGACTAATTAACAAAGTATTAATTGCCATTTTAGGCTACAGCCTCCTAATATTTCCATGAGTTTGACTTTCTACACAAATCTAGTTTTAACTTTATCATTTGGCGCCCGGTATCACATCTTAATTTTACTTTAATTTAAAAGACAACAACGTGAACCGTATTTTACTTTGCAAACTCCTGATTTTAATTTATCTTTCACATATTTGGCGGTATCCACTTCGCCTCAACTACTTTTAATAAAATATCACTTCCCGGTGATTAAATACTGTCATATCTGCCTGCACTTGCGGCATGCCAGTTTTACTCAAATGCGCCACTATTGACATGTGTAATCTCCCCGTTACACCACAGTGAATAGCCCCACCGTTGGCCGTCAGTTTTCACCTATGAACCCTTCAGAATAGCAGTGTTTTATGCAAGAATCTTAGATCAAGGGGTCGCGTTCAGTTCATAGTGTGGTGTTTACGTCCGCCAAACTACGTGCTTTTCTGAGGCAAGGGTTATAGGATGAAAACTATAACTAAGAAAGAAAGGAGACAAAACGTAAGATAATAACAAGATTTAATAACTAATTTGTGCATAAAAGAATAAAACAAACAAAAATAAACAAATCCTCCCTGAATTTCCCCTGACAGGAATATTTATCACTTTGAGGAGTCAGATGGATCTCCCCTTTTCTAATAAAATGTGGATCCTAGTTCCACTATCTTGCATGTGATTTATGTTCGCGTGGTGACTATCTACGAGAAGTGAGTACTTGGATGATCATTCGTTCACAACGGGTTAACAGCCACGGTGCTCACGAACAATCATCTCGTAAAATCAACTTTTATGGCTATGGGCATAACATTAATAAAAATCCTTAAATCTAACTCTGACACACATATTACAACTCTACTATTTACAGGCATCTCTCTGAGACCCTTATTAGTGTGGTGACACACTTAACCCAATGAGCCGCCACAGTGGCCAGATACTCAACAACAAGGAAACACAGCGCCGCACGTGACTCACGGGTCACTGACATGAAAAAATAAACAAAGAATAAACCAACAACAACAAACAACCTGAGTGGTTAAGATTACTTTATATTAACAAAACTGCATGTTAATGAAACGCTTCGAAGGTAATCGTGTTTCGTAGGCAACTCCCATTTATTTAAACAATTTTACCATTGATCAGTTTCTCACATTTATATTTATTTTCAAGTAATTGGGAGCCAGACTTGCACTCCACTAATGAGCTCTGCTTGCGAAACTCAGCCAGCCCTTGTGACACCAACTCACCCCTTTCCACAATACCAGTCATGTCCCCCATCCAGTGTATATAAATAGCCGACCAGCGGAACTGTTATCTCAAGGAATCAACAGCCGCTAACATCTCCTCCCACTCAACATATGGTCAGACAATAATCACATATCCATAATTGTCCTCGCAAGGATGCAATATGAATCTGATACCAAGCTGACAGAAATCAGTCTCTGCTGAAGTTCCCGCTTGTAATACCACAACAATATACTCACAGTACACACATCTGGGACTGACATAACACCTTTCACATGGGTCTGCTGAATTAAAGCTCGCAAACATTTAACACAATATTTAAAACCTACGATAGAGCTGAGTACTCTTCGTCACAAATTACATTGCTCCAAAGGCAATAATCACACTGAATCTGATCAATAATAATTTTCAACAAAATTTAATTACCCTCCAATCTACTATATAATTATATTAATTCAGTCCTACTTCTGAAACACGACATATCTCCGAGAGACGTTTTTAACCGCACTTCGTAACCTAGGCGAACACGGCCGTTCACATAGATACGTTAGTTAACACAACACAAAGAAAAGAACCTTCCATTAACTACAATTGTGCGAGCTGCTTCCAAACAAAAGTGTGCCAGATCAAACAACATATACTACATTAAATCACACAAGCAAAGTATTTACAAAAATATGTCCCATAAACCATAAGTTAATTTAATAAATAATAAAATATTATTTGTACTCATCTCGTGTTGTAGTCACCCGTCAAAGAACATCAGGCGCCATTCCCCAACTGGATGATTCTCTATCTCATAGCAGCCATCTGGACGGACTGTTGAGACTTCCACACTTCCTCTGCATTCATCGATGTCATCCTTGCGCTGATACAAAAATTAGGTTATTATACACTTTATGCCTGACGACTAAATTCGCTTGTTCAGGTACTAAATTCCCTGTCACTGTTCGTTGGCGAATTCTCGACGCTACTGTCCCTATAACTATAGTACTATGACTATCTATCACTGATTTTACCACTTTTCAATGAATCTCTTGTGTCCTCGACACAAATACAAGTCTACGTTCGTAGACGCACAGAATAATAATAGTGTGTCCTCAACACACGGAATAAAAGTCAATGTCTTGGCTCTTCGACACACTTATAAATGAACTGGCCCTTGGGTCTAGATGGAGGGGGATTTTATGTAAAAATTTCTCGAAATAATTGTGATACAGGAATGAAATACATATCACTGAACTCGTAATTTTGCACAGGTCAAGAATATGCCCATTAATCCTAGAATCGATCGTAGAGATTTTGTCTAGGCGATTTCTCGCGTGAATGCTAGCCACCGCGTACCCCAGCCAGAGTTGGCGCGCAAGTAGGCATTCTCTTCTCATTGGTTCTCCATTTTCTGATAATTTGGCGGTTTCTAGTAGATCTTGGCGTCTTGGGAGTGTCTATTTTCTTCATCAGCCATTCACGTTACTGCATCATATTTCTTCTAGGCGCGAATATCACAATGAACATACCAGAACCATGTCTCACCGCGCGTCGCTTCTAAAATTGAGGTAGCCACACCTGTCCCTGTGATACATCGCTCTGCTATTTCTTTTCATAGCTCAAGTACTTAGCCTTTTGTTAAACTGATGCAGGTATGTCCCTACTGTCTCCAACAAATGCTTGAGATTTCCTCATCACTGTCTGGCTACTTTCATGATGCTGGTTGAAATATTTATTAATTGAAGAAATAAAATAGTAGAATCATTTAACCAACATAGGGTAAAGGGTTCACTATATATATATAAAAATCAATGTTATGTGATAGTTTGTCTGTCTGTGGGTATGTCTCCTATGCGTTCATATACCATTCGTCCGATTGCGATGAAACTTGGATGAGATGTTGAGTACACTCCAAGGAAGGTTTCTGACTTAGTAAATCCATTTTACAATAGGTAGCGCACGCGTAGATTCAACAAATGAGCGACGATGCGCGAAGCATTTCAACAAAGTCCCGTATGTGTTCATATACCATTCGTCCGATAGCGATGAAACTTGGGTGAGATGTTGTGTACACTTACGTGAAAGTTTCAAAATTAGTGAATACATTTCACAGTAGATAGCGCATGAGTAGATTCAACAAATGAGCGACGACACGCAAAGCGTTTCAACAAAGTCCCGTATGCATTCATATACCATTCGTCCGATAGCTATGAAACTTGCGTAAAATGTTGTGTGCACTGCAGGGAAATTTTCTGGCTTAGTACATCCACTTTACAATAGGCAGCGCACGAGTCTATTCAACAAATGAGCTACGACGCGCGAAGCATTTCAAAAGTCACGTTTGCGTTCATATACCATTCGTCCGATTGCGATGAAACTAGGCTGAGATTTTGTGTGCACTCCAGGGAAGGTTTCCAGCTTAGTAAATCCCTTTAAAAATAGGTAGAGCACGAGTAGAATCAACAAATGAGCGACGACACATGAAGCGTTCCAACAAAGTCCCATATAATTTCATATACCATTCATCCGATAGCGATGAAACTTGGGTGAGATGTTATGTACACTCCAGGGAAGGTTTCTGGCTTAGTACATACATTTTACAATAGGTAGCGCACCAGTAGATTCAACAAAGTCCCGTATAAAGTCATATACCATTCGTCTGATAGTGATAAATGTTTGGTGAATTGTTGTGTACACTCCAGGAAAGGTTTCTGGCTAAGTAAATCCATTTTACAATACGAAGCGCACGTTTATATTCAACAAATGAGTGACTACGCGCGAAGCGTTTCGACAACGTCCCGTATACGTTCACATACCATTCATCCGATTGCGATGAAACTTGGGTGAGATGTTGTGTACACTCCAGGGAAGGTTTCTGGATGAGTACATCCATATTACAATATGTAGCGCAAGAGTAGAATCAACAAATGAGCGACGACACGCGAAGCGTTTCAACCAAGTCCCGTATAAGGTCATATACCATTCTGCTGTTAGCGGTGAAACTTGGGTGAAATATGGTGGACACTCCAAGGAAGGTTTCTGGCTTAGTAAATACATTTCACAGTAGGTAGCACACGAGTAGATTCGACAAATGAACGACGACACGCGGAGCGTTTCAATACAGTCCCCTATGTCTTCATATCCCATTAGTACCATAGCGATGAAACTTGGGTGAGATGTTGTGGACACTTACGTGACGGTTTCTAACTTAGTAAATACATTTTACAGTAGGTAGCGCACGAGTAGATTCAACAAATGAGTGACGGAGCGCGAATCGTTTAAACAAAATCAGGTATGCGTTCATATACTATTCATCCGATTGCGATGAAACATTGATCAGTTATTGTGTACCCGCCAGGGAAGGGAACTTAGTAAATCCATTTCACAATAAGTAGCGCTAGAGTAGATGCAACAAATGGGTGACGAGGCGCGAAGCGTTTCAACAAAATCCCCTATTGCGTTCATATAACATTCTTCGATTGCGATGAAACCTTGATGAGTTATTGTGTACACGCCAGGGAAGGGCTTCGACTTAGTAATACATTTCTCAATAGGTAGCGCACGAGTAGATTCAACAAATGAGTGACAGCGCACGAATCGTTCAAACAAAATCCCGTATACGTTCATATGCCATTCATCCGATTGCGATGAAACTTTTGAAATTTGTTATGCACGCTCCCACGAATGGTTCTAAATTAGAAAATCCATTTTTACGATAGCTTAGAGGCAGTTAACGGAAATCGAAAAACATGTTGTGTATCCAATAGCACTTCAAGAAACAGAATTTCAACGCCAACACTTTCTTTGATTGGCAATGCAACGCATGCCGGGTACAGCTTGTTATATATATAATCCAAAAAGGAGATACTCACTCGTTATTCATCGTATCTTTGTAACCACAAGGGCTATGAAACTGAAATTTTGCATGTTGATTACCCTCAGTTTGTGGGTGCTGACTAAGAATTGTTCTTAGAATATTCAAGCTTTAAGTGGGTCTGTTCGGCCATTTGGTACTCATGCATGGGTTAATATCGTGGGCGCCCTTAGGGGCCTGGATTTCCGAGAATGTTGAAATAATATTGTTCATTGTCACACCAGTTTATTTCATAAATGGAAGTTACAAATAGTCAACTGACAACTGTTACAATAACAAAATTCTGTAATGTTGCTGACGTAATATGTATTTACAATTGTTAGATAAAAATATGGTTCTAATGATGCCATGCACTCTGTCACCAATGGATGATGATGATGATGATGATGATAATTGATGTTTAAAGGGGCCTAATATCTAGGTAAGCTCCAAATTTCAATACGGTTATGCCTAGTGTTAAATACCGTATATTTCCCTATCACTATCTTGAGTGGCTACTACTTTTGCCACCTCACTTCGGCAGTGTCGATATGAAAAGCACGTTCTGGAGATATTTTTAGACATTGCAACATCGATAGCGTTTCTTAACTCCTAAAATAAGCTTTTCTATGCTGACTAGTAAAACACTGGTCCTGTAAGGTCGTGCTTACAATATTGGATAATTTACTATATTCAGACCCGTATTGACGGGGGGACAAACTTGCAACTGCTAAGGCGGCAGGTTTTAGGGACGGAAAATATTCTGGAAAACTGTACAAAACTGCTTGGTCATTAAACGTCAAGTTGATTAAGTTTAGGCCCTCGACAAGAGAATATACTTTGGCATTGTTGATTATTTAAGGACATAAATGAAAGGATCGCCTTAGTCACCTTGGTGTTCTTGCTGTTGATCTGACATGAATGTGAATTTGTGCCAACGAGGAAATTCCAAACTTGGTACCGGTATTTAAATAATTGTTTTTGCACATTGGTTGTGTATGATATCTGTTAAAATTTAATCTACATTCTTTGTATTTTTTTTTTAATTTGTAATTTTAGCAAACGCATATTTATAGTGTATGCCACTCATAGTTAAATACACACTGAGGCGAAGAAACAGGCTCATATGTTATGGAAACTTTGTAACTGCTCGGCTTCACTGGTTGCGTGAGGGTTTAACACCTGTACGGTATGAGTAACAGCATTAAACATTCACTCTTAACTACACTGGTTACCTCATAAATAAAAGCACTATAGATTTGGTAAAATGTACAATATATTCTGATACCAGACATGAAATACACTTCGCACGATCCTCGTCATACAGACTATCTAAAACTCCCTATAATATTCACACACGCACACTTATGACATATTGATGACCCTCGGAAATAATGATGACTGGTACTTACAGGCGTTGACTTCAGCTGTGACGACTTAACTCTACTGATTCGAGGGTTAGTTGCTCCCAGAGAATCACTCCTACTTACTCGCAGCACAATTACTATATATTTCACACGCAAGCCTCTCAACTATGAATATTATGTACATTATTACTTTGATGGTCAGCATCCAACGATTTATCTAGTTTCGTGGATCTGATTATACAAAGATGCTTTAAATCCGTGTGTTGGATTATCGCATCTAGTTCGCTCCTGAGTTTACTAATACATAGCATATTTTACTAGTATTTGTCGTATAACAATTTACCGTTATGGTCTCAGAATTTCGGTAAACAGACGTTAGTTTACAATACTTCATGCGATTCGAGACAAACAATCTAGACTAATTGTTTGAAACTAGGCTCATAATTCCCTTGAGAATGTATAGCCAGCAACTCAGTAATTGCACATCGAACACCAACTTGTGATCGTCTGAAATACCTTCCTTCTCCACCAAAAACACACAAGTCCAAAATACAAGTTCCACTCCCTCACGGAGTCTTACCAAGAATACGAACCACTCCACACGGAGTCCAAAGGATGAGTACACCGCCCTACACGCGGTCCAAAGATTGAGTACTACTCCCCACGGAGTCCTAAGAATGAGTCGCCCTCACAGCTTCGTCAAGTCCTAATAACATTCATCTCCCCTCCACAAATCACTGGCCTACCTGGCTTCCCTCACGGGTCCAGCCAATCAAAACAAAACATTACCATATAAGGAGTGCCTTCTTGGTCTTCAAAATACCCTAGACACACCCCTAGCACAGGGTTGCCAAGCCTCCTACCTGCATGAGTCATCATGCACTTGAGCTTGCGAGAGAAAAACCCAGGCGACAACAAGCCTACTTCCTGGTTCTTGCACACAATTCCAGACTCTCTGACTGAAGATTATTCCAATGTTAAAATATTCACATACAACTAGACTCAGATCCTGCCAATTACAATTCCTTAAAACCTAAACAAATTAATCGGAAATAAATCACATAATATTATACACTTCATTACATAATTATAAAACACAAAAAGGCATCAAATAAAAATATGTGGACGATTATGAAAATCGTACGTCCCGAAAGTAAGGGTTCGATCCCTTGTGACCTGGGAAGGTTACAACTTTAATAAATCTGCATATTCCAAGTCGGGGGCAGCAACGTAAATCCATCGTGGCATGCATTGTAAGAAAGGACAGAATGTAGTAATTTGATCTTTAAGCCCATCTGTGTAGTTGAGTACCTCAATTTAAGCTCCACGATGACGACTGGTTACCTAAATATTCGAAATTTGATTGCCGACGCTGACAGCAGCCATCCCTAGTAGGCCTATGATATTTTCAACACTACCTTCAGGGAAATACCACGTACGTATCATGTTTCATGTTCCGGGGCACTCATCTCAAAACTACGCTATCGGTACTCTGAAATAACATTACATATACACACTCGCCTAATGACACGTTATAACATAAACCAGAATTTCACTCACAGTCAAGTACAAGGGATGAAGTTTAAACCTGTTTACATTTACAACAATGCCAGTTATTGAATATAAAAAGGTTAATTTTCCCCTCTTCAAGGGTAGCCTTAACACACACAAATTTTAAAACTCAAAAAGTATTTGTATTAGATTGGTTAGACAGTATATTTTTTACGTCACAGGTACAATAATACGGCGAAATATATCACTTGTTATTTTATAAAACTCAACGGAATTGTACGATATCTGTTAGTTTTATTTTATCGTCTATTATTTTCATAAACAGAGAAAAGCTTGAGCATAAGGCTCAATTACAAATTGAAAGAAGTGGTTTGTTTACGTTCGTATCACCATTCCTGTATCACAATTCCTCTTGTTTCAGTCGAGAATGCGAATAATGGTATTAAGAAGTAAGTGATATAGTGGTTTTTATCCATTTTATTTAGTGGTTATTAATAATCAGGCGAAATATATTTTATTGACAAAACTAATTTTTACTAAAACCATAGGCTCGAGTTTATCAGTTCGTTAACTACAAGTGTTTCATGATTCTCCCCCCAGGGGCTCACATCTTGTGGGCGTGGGTTGGCGACCACGGGGCCCCAGCTGAGTCCGGCATTGCTTCCACTTACTTGTGCCGGGCTCCTCTCTGTCTTCTTTCCTGTCGACCTCACTTGGTCAACTCTTGTTCTCTTCTGACCCCGACGGTATTAGGGTATCCGAGGCCTAGGGAGTCTCTTCCTTTCCCGCCTTAATTGGCCCTTGTCTCATCTTTTCTGATACCCTCCTTCTGCGAGGGGTCAGCCTTCTTTTTCTCTTCCTTTTACCTCCTGCCTTGTGCTCTAGGCCCTTAAGGAGGCAGGGTGTATGTAGCCCCACCACTTCTGGTGCACCCTAGATAATGCTACACCCTCAGGGGCTCACGGCTGGTGAGTTCGGGAGTTGGCGACCCCGAGGGATTCCTGAGCTGGGTCCGTTTTCCCCTTTTGTCCCTTACCTTTGGGGCGGACCCTCTCCTCTTTCACTTTCCTATATGCCTTTCATGGCCCTCCTTCCTTCCAAGTCCCTCAATCCGCCTTCTTCGAGGGTTGAGGGCATTTCTTTTCCTCCTGTCCTTTATTTGCGTTATTCTCCTTTAATTTTTCCATTTCTTCTTCCAGTATGTAGGTTAGTAGTTAGATTTAGTTTTAAGTTCGCTTTTCATTTTCATCTTCACGATCACCCAAACCATCAGGGGCCGATAACCTAGATGTTAGGCCCCTTAAAACAACAATTATCATCATCATCATCATTTCATGATTCTAGTAAGAGCAATGCGAAGTATTTCCGATTGGTTGTTTAGAAGAGGAAAGACGTGACGATCTGCTGTAATGGCCAGTACAAACTAGATACCGTAGCCTACCGTATTTGAAAACAGTGCTATTTAAATAATTGTCTGATTCAGATGTTGGGATATTTCCACAGTTTAACTTAGTGATTTGGGATCATGTGAAAATATATCCAGTTATTTAGAAAGATGGCGAACTGGATTAACGATACCATTTTAATGAACTACGGTACTTGATTTTTGTTTTTGTCGATACCACTAGTTTTTTCCTGTTTTTAAGAACTGAACATTACGACGTTGAATCACGAAGAAAAGCGAACGTTAACGGACAAAAACTCAAAGAAAACATTCCTCCCAAACTTGCCACAAAGTAGCCAATGGTTTCAGAGCAGTCAAATAATGAGTATCATGAAGACGAAGTAAGTAAGAAATGAAACTTTTTTTTGTGTGTGTGGGGGGGGGGGGCAATGAAACGAAAATATTTACTTGCCCCCCCCCCCTGGAAAAAATCCTATGGGCGCCCATGGTTGGAAGAACAGTACTGGGTAATGTGTCATCTCTGTCCTCATCACCTGCTATTTCCACTTCCTCAAGACCATTGTCAGTGAGTGTAGTTTCCAGAAGTTCTCCCTCAGCCCGAAGTTGATTCCCGAACAAATTATTCAGGTCACCATGTTCATTCTCATCACCACTTTCTCCGTCACTCTGGAGGTGATTTTCTGGAGGACTGGTATACAAGGTAGCACTTACAAATTGCTGATTAGGTTGCTCCAGAATTGCCAGTATTTCATCAACAGTAAGCCTAAAAGATAACTAATAACAACAACAACAACAACTTTCTTCGGCTTATCCCAATTAATTGGGGTCACCGGAGCCAACCAGGCTCATTTTGGTTTTGGCTGGGGATTTAAGGCCGGATGCCCTTCCTGGCGCCACGTTATTTTTCAGGTGAAAATTCCACCCCGTTGTCACCGGGATTCGAACCACGGCCCTCCGGGTGAAAGACGAGCAGCTAAGCCACTGTGCCATCACGCTCCCCTAAAAGATAACTAATCATATGTAAATATAATCAGCATTTGATGTTAAATCTAATAGTAGGCTACAGTCTAAGGATATTGAAAACCGATGATAATTATTTAAAAGGTTTTGGGTGGACACCTAATCAGTTAGAATGAAAGGCATGTCTATTTATTACATGAATATACAAATATGACACCATTTTTTAATTTCATCTAAAAATAATTGTAAAAATATCGCATATAAACAGTGTACCCGTCCGTGTCCACCGCCCCATTTTTGGGGCGTCTTATGAAATGCCCCCTACAGTATTCCAATTAGAGGAAACTGATAATTTTTCAATACAGCATCACTTATTAACTTATGAAGAACATAGAAACACATTGTCAACCTTAAAATAATAAGATATAATTGAATTACTTACATCTTTTGAGAAGACATTTCGCATTCTGATAATGGACTGTAGTCAACAATGTATAACTGTTCTCAGAGAGCAGTTGCTTGTTGACAGGCACCTACATCATATCCAAGAATGCCAACTCACTTGATATACAACACCAAACTCTCCCGGAAAAGTAGTTTTCATTTTTTATAACATTACTATTAACAACAACCGCCCCAAAAATGGGGCGGTGGGCATATATGGGTTAACTTAATCTCAATTTCTGCTATCTTTTTATCCGCCACTTTTTCTACCATTTCCACTCTTTCTTTCAAATTATTCTCTTTTTCTATCAATTCATTTCTTAATATCTTCTGCTTTTCCTGAATCTCCTGATAATTTTCTGCATTTGTCAGGTGACTTTCCTCTACTTTCTTATGAAATTCTGACTGCACTTTCTTTATCTCTCCTCCCAATTCTGTTCTTACTTGCCTAGTTTCCGTCTGTACTATTTTCTTAAGATTCTCTCTTTGATTGACTAACTTTTCCTGAAATTTCCCTTCCACTTCTACTAATTTCAGATCTACTTCCTCTATGATATTTTTAGCCTTTTCTTCTAACACATCTTTAATTTCACATCTGATCTCCTGTTTCGCTCCCTGAATACTCTCCTGCAGCGTCCCATACTTTCTATTTAATTCCTCATTCTCCTTGACCATATTATCTAGCTTCTGATTAATTTCTTTATTATCTTCACATATCGCTTCTTTTATCTCCCTACTCATCTCCTGATTTTGCCTACTTATTTCCTCTCTCATCTCCCTACTCATCTCCTGATTTTGCCTATTCATCTCCTGATTTTGCTTACTTATCTCCCTACTCATCTCCTGATTATTTTTATTGCTATTTTCTAGCTTCTTGTCTATTGCCTTGCTTATCTCCTGATTTTGTCTATTCATCTCCTGATTTTGCTTACTTATTTTCTCTCTCATCTCCCTACTCATCTCCTGATTTTGCCTATTCATCTCCAGAAACATTCCCATGATCTCATCTAATTTATTTTCCGAAATATCCAAAGACTTTTGTTTCTCCTTCCCTCCACTAGTCTCAGGATTTACATGAGGATGTACCCCTATATTCGTCTCAGGGTTAACCTCGGGATTATTCTCAGAATTACTCTCAAGATTTACCTCTGACATCTTGGTATAATCCTCTACACTCTCAGCCTCAGTACCACTATCAACTTTCGTATAATTAGCTTTCTCGCCTTTACCCCTACTCCTCAATTTCCTTTGTTCCTCATCCGCCATCTCGAAGTACACCGTATAAAGTTTACCGTTCCAAAATTCACCTCACTTTCCCCCAAAATCAGTCACTAATAATACACTAATTCACTTCACTTTCCCCCAAAATCACTGACAATTTGCACTGAATTTTCACTCACTCCTTCCCTAAATATCGTTAGGTTTTCGTGCCGCAAAGTTGGGGGCCATTTGTAATGTTTTTTATAGAACTGTATCTTTCCCCACTAGTTGGGCGTTATTTGTAATGGGTTATTCTTAAATTATAGAATAATGTTAATAAAAGCGCTCCTCTGTTGGGCGTTAAAATGTAATGGGTTATTTTAAACTGAATAATGTTAATATGCAAAGCTAATTATTTAAATAGTCGCCCACTTTTGGGTAATCAAAATGAAACATTTACTTGTGTATTAATCTAATAGTGTATCTGTATTGTTGTCAGCTTCACTAAAAAAAGTACATAATGTGTAGTATTATATGTAGCCAAGGGCGCCAGACCATTTATATATCATGATCAAAATAATATATTAAACCTCGGTTAAACAGAGGTAGAGCATCGAAATTCCTATCTCCAGCCGTAGTGAAACTTACGTAATCTAACTTTACGATAATTAGTTCAGGAGTATGGTGTTGCCTTATAGTAATTTCTAGCTACTAAAGGAAACCAGTCAAACATTTGAATTTAAAAATGAATTTAATATATAAAAACAACAAGTGCAAAAAGAATAAAATACTAAAGATAATAATAATAATAATAAATTAAATTAAAGAATCTACTGAATTTACTTGTATTATGGGTCTTGATTGGAAATTGGAGTATACTGAGTTAATTGAATAAAATATAGATTGAATTTAATGAGCATAAGAGCCTTCTGATTTGACTGGAGTAAAACTGTTTAAATCGCTCACCGCATTGAAGATCATTGTAGTTGGATTGTTGCGTATAGAGTTCCTGATGGCCCTGATCTGCCTCAACGTAATGAATTTATATGTGGATGACGGAATAAATTCCAAAAATCATCCCTGCGACAATAGCCTCGTACACAACCATGTCACAGTTTGATAAGACAGAATGTCTTATCAAATTCACATACTTAAATAGTCAACTGTCTAGTTTAGCACTGCGTTACAGACTGCATCTCGCTACAAGTTCCACTTCTGCTCCGAACAGCACCATTCCCTCTCCTCCAGCAATTCAATAATAATTATCCATTTGGGCGGCCGTCATATATATAACGTTCCCAGGTAAGGCACGTGTCTATCCCCTCTTCTGAAGTCGCTAGGCAATATTAGCCCGTCTTTCACATATCAATAATGACAATACTTCTTTGTAACATTTCTCGGGAGGTCCAGCCCACCTTTTGTATAAAGTTGCAAAGGACTCATTCATCGGCCCAGCATTGTTAGTGGCAAGTCTTCATAGAATCCCTTCTTAGTATGATTTGTATACTGGTAGAATACTTGATGTGAAAGACATAAGTGTCTATTTATGCCATTTCCAAGAAGCCGTGGATAAGCCGACCTTCCGTGAACACCCTCTTCTTCTCTTGTTCGTATTTTCTTCAGAAATAATATTCAGTCATGCGTCGTAACTTATTTCAAATATAATGTGTATCGCTCCAAGTCCTTTCAATTGCCATAATATTCTACATTACCGCATAATAATAGATATAAACATATTAGTTAACATAATAACTAATAAAAGGTAAAATCTAAACTTAAAAAATATTGATAATAATAATAATAAAATATATAAAATTATTTCATTCTGGTCACATATTGGGACCATCACAATTTGTTGTCGCAACTTACTAATTCAGCTTGGACTTGAGTTAAGAAACCTCTTCACTCCTCTAGCACTTCCTAAGGCATATCAAAAATACTTAAGAATAGGGAATACTTACAAACTAGATGACCAACCAAGACCATGAGACTAGAAATATTTTCCCTGATTTTCAAACATATTTAACGTCTAATAAATAGAGCACAATCATCCACTAAACTCACTCTGGTGAATGAAAAAGAGCAAAAAGAAAAATTATTCATAAAACAACATCGTGTATCTATAATTATTTTTCATCATAATGCTTATAGAAATCTTAATTATCCTGACATTTACTTTACTATTAAATGCAAAACTAAGTGAAATATCATCATTCTAAACTGAATTAAAAATCCTACTGAATAATACTGTCAGATATCAGAACACGTCTGACTACCCAACTGTCCCATTTTATTGCCTAAATAACAAACGGTTCGATCACTCTCAATTCGAAACCACTATGTTATGCACAAAGAAAATACCCCAACATCAGTACAATTCTCTCTGTTCGTAGCTTTAATGTCAGATATCAGAAGAAAATAGACTCCCAAAGGTAGGAATACCTCTGTTCGAGGCCTTATAGGTTGGGCGCCACGTCGACCTCATGTACCCGTTTCCCAGACCTCACGTTGGCCCGGAAATCAAACTTGATGTCCAAGAAATGGTACATGGTCGTAACAAAACAAATTAGGAGTCCCTGAAATATATATCCGGAAAAACTACCAAAAACATCAACTGAGAACTTCCTTTCAACCACACTTGGTCAACTCTTGTTCTCTTCCGACCCCGACGGTATTAGGTTATCCGAGTCCTAGGGAGTCTTTCACTTTCCCGCCTTAATTGGCCCTTGTCTCATCTTTCCTGATACCCTCCTTCTGTGAGGGGGTCAGCCTTCTTTTTCATTTACTTTTCCCTCCTGCCTTGTGCTCAAGGCCCTTCAGGAGGCAGGGTGTATGTAGCCCCACCAATTCTGGTGCACCGTAGATAATGCTACACCCTCAGGGGCTCACGGCTGGTGAGTTCGGGAGTTGGCGAGCCCGAGGGATTCCTGAGCTGGGTTCGTTTTCCCCTTTTGTCCCTTACCTTTGGGGCGGACCATCTCCTCTCTCCCCTCTCCTCTCCTCTTTTCATTATATTTACTTTTCTCTTTAAAATTCCCGCACTGTTTTTTGTTACTTGGTTCACCGTGTATCTAAATTCCCTTCTGGCGTTTTTTTAAGGCATTTTTAATCTACGTTGCTTTTTGTATGTTTTTTTCGATCTAAATTACATCTCGCGATTGTTTTCAACCTCAATTGCATTTTGTAAAGATTGACAATCTAAATTGCTTTTTAGTAAGTCTTTCAATGCATGTGCCCGGGCCTTTTAGTGAGTATTTTGAATTTCAATTGCATTTTGTAAGAATTTTCAACCAACGCCGCATTTCGCACGAATTTTGAATCTAAATTGCATTTTGTTTGGTGGGCATTTTGCACATATTTTGATTCTCAATTGCATTTTGTGGGTATTTTTGAATCTAAATTACATTTTGTCAAGTATTTTCAATCTAAATTGCATTTTGTAAGTATTGTCAATCCACATGAGTCGTTAGAATCACCGTACATTTTGTAAGCATTTTCAATTGCATTTTGTAAGTATTTTGAATTTCGATTGCTCTTTGTGAATAATTTGGATTGGAACTGGGATAGGGCCTATTTCAATCTGAATTGCATTGTGTATTTTCAATTTCAATTGCATTTTGTAAGTATTTTGAACCTCAATTGCATTTTGTACGTATTTTCGATCTCATTTGCATTTCGTAAGTATTTTGAATTTCAGTTGCATTTTGTAAGTATTTCGACGCTAAATTGCATTTTGTGCGTATTTTGAATCTAGCCTACGTTTTGTGGATATTTTTCCACATATTCTTTTTGTGACTCTTTTCGTTCTAAATTCCCTTTTGTAAGACCATATTAACAACCCCTGACACGGGCTAAGGCCGACCAAGCGACCGCTGCCCAGCCATTCGGCCTGCAGATATTGGGGTGACGCGTGATCAGTGCGTCGGGTCCCCTCGGCCGTTAATCTTGGTATTCGTGATCGGGGCGCTGTCTCACTGTCAGACAGCTACTCAATTGTCCTCACGAGGCTGAGTGCACCCCGTTCCAACCCTCACGTCAGTTTTAAAATCCCTGACGGAGCCGGGGATCGAACCCGGGGCCTCCGGGTGAGAGGCAGGCGCGCTACCCCAACACCACGGGGCCGGCTCTAAGACCATATTGTGAGTTCCTTTTTGTACGTATTTTCCGTCTCAGATAATTTTGTTCTGGTTTCTATTTCATTATCATTTTCGCTATCACCCAGATCATTAGGGGCCGATAACCTCGATGTTAGGCCCCTTAAAACAACAACTATCATCATCATTAACTGAGAACACGGGCAGGCAAGAGATCTAATGTCTCGGGTCGTTTAACGGGATAGGTGAGATAGGTTGCCTCAGATATTTATCTCTCCAAATAAAATAGGATAGTATCACTCAGTCAGGAAAAGGAACAAGCTGCAGGAATAATTTAACATAACTAAGATAAAATGGTCTCTCTTTATTTAAGAGCAGACGAACACAAATAAATATACCCTCCTAAAAATCGAATTGGTTCAATCTTATGTTGGGATCGTAGATCCAAAAGTCCTAAACTGCCAATTCGACTTTCCTAATGCACTTGGGGTAATGCGATATGAAATAAAGTTCCAGTGCTCGTTGGTTTAGCTGAATGGTAAATAAAATAAAATCGTTGCACTTCACTGTCACTGTTTCAGTTTGGAATAAATTGAAATAAGTTGTAAATTGTAACTTCACATTCCCCTCAAAAATCTAACTTATCACACATTTAAACTAACATATTTTAAGGAAAAGAAATTAATCAATTACGAGAATATTATCTAACAAGGATAAATCGTGATTTAATTTAAATTGCACTAAAAATAGAATTAGCAAATATTATTTACATTGAGCATTCGACATTGGTGTGGAATACTGTTCAAGTAATGTCCAATATCTTCCATGTAGTAACTAATGTTCATTAATAATTATTCCAATCTCCGATTATATTACACCAACCTGCTAATTGTTGTTAAATTCCACAATTCAGTTCCAATAAATTATAATACATAAATTCTTATAATATCTTCCATTTATTATTATTATGAGGGTGATGCATTGATTAATTAATATGGCAAAATTCATTCATTAATAGGTTATAGATTACTTCATTTAAATGTTTTCCTTTCGAAGAGAAGATCGAATAAAGAAGATTCATTTTTATTGTTAATATCTCTATAAGCTCTTATATCAATATCCATTATTTTACAGCCTTTAATATATATTTTATTATTATTATTATTATAATTCATCAAAATGAATCCAATTATTAACTTTATCAACCATCGCTGTCAAAGATCGGGAAATGTCGCTGACAATCGCATTCAAAAGATTGTGGGAAAATATTCTTAAATAAAAAGAAATATTATTTAAAAAAATTAAAGTAATTTAATTTAATTTATCAAAGAATTAAATAATTCTTAAGTTATTATCTCTATAAGAAAAATTTATGAAATACTAATAGCAATGACTAACTCTTAAGGTAGCTCTTTTATGTTTGAAAAATCAGGAATAAATATAACAGTCATCAGGAAATAAAATCAATCATGTTTCATGGTGTTGGTTGTCATGGTGTATTATGGATGTAATATTTCACTGCCCTTGCACATGGAGTGAAGTCCACCGATGACGAAAGATGTCTTGAACTTGTTAGACCTCCGTTTAATGAAATTGGAAAACTCCAACATCATCGTGATGACTGTAAGTTGGTGAGTCTGCTGATCTCGGTGTTCATCAAAGCCTATAAGTTTCCCCTCAAATTACCTAGGCTGATCTCATCTTGATTGTGTAAAAGCTATCATAATATCCCACGAAGAAAAGTTTATTGTGTATAAAGAGCATTCTGGATAATTCAGGTTCCTCAAATACAATTTGACTGTTTGCCACTGCTATCTGAATAATGCACATCTTTAATAGTCTTGAAATTCAATTTATATTAATAGTGTTCTGCTCCTCAATGTTTATTTCAATGTGAATATTGCAGTAATAACTTCTTAATGTGTCATAGGACTTCACCTAGTATGAGTGCGTTTGCATGTATTGATTTGAAGTGTTCATGGCGATTTCATCATGAAGCTGTAATTGTTCCTCGTGTAGTGTGATAATGTAAGGAATGATTCTACTCACAGAAATCTCCGATGCACTCACACGAATATCACTGAATTTATCGCTAGTTTCAAACACTAGACCGTTTGAGCGTTTATTTCAATCGAACACATGTTCACTTAAGTAATCTGATGCCGTGCGATTTGGAAAAATCATAAACCTCGGTTTAAAATAGGCTATGTGTTTTTCAGCGTGAACTCTCTCCGAATGACAGCCCGCGATGCGTTGCAAGGTACAGGTGACGATCTCTCCCCTCCTATAATCACGTGGTGTAGTCGGGGAGAATCGGACCTCCCTTTCCAGTGACGTATTCCGACGTAACTCAAAGTGCAGTATTACACAGGTGATATTTAAATAATATTCAGCCGTTGGTCGATTGGTATCTTCTATTATATATATTCTGCCAATGCATGAAGATAAAGCTAAAATCAATGAAGCGTTGTAAAAAGATTATATTTCATATGTTAGAAAGACCGGTGTCTCCTTGCTGTGTCCAGCCAGGCTGAAGCTAGGCTATAAGACTCGCTCTAAAGTTCATTATGCACTCGTCCAGTCACGAGCCTATGATCCCGCTGTTCTGACGTATTAATGAGCGTAACTCAAAATGCGATTTCGGTCACAGTACATACATTCAAGATATCTACGCCGATGATGAAGTGACATTTGTCCGGTTTCAACTAACAGGGCTCCTGTGGGGGTTGATTTAAGCGCGCCTATAATTATACGCAAGGCGGAAAACTGTATTCTATTTAAGCGGAGGAGCCTAATGCTGGACATTGAATTAAAAAAAAGGAATTGTAATCCATCACAGAACGGATGCTGTTACGGTAAACCGTTAATAATGATTCTGGGTCCGCCCCCCAATTGCGTCGAGTGAGTGCCTTTAGAACATTAATATTGCTGGCGAGATGACTCTGAAGGTATTGCGTATGACTCTCCCATTGCAATTTTCTGTCAATGTGAATCCCTAAGTATTTGACACTCGTCACTACCGGAACATGACCTTGACGGTATAATATAGGAGAACTGTCGTAAATTCGTTTGTGCGTAAAGATCATCGCAGCGTTTTTTCCTACAGATGTTTCAAATCCGTATTGATGTAACCATTCATGAGCATGACATAATGCGTGGTATATATCCCTGCGACAGTAGGAGAGCTCTTCTCTAGTGCAATATATTAGAATGTCATCCGCATACTGAAGAATGCGAGCATGCGGTAATAATGACTGTTTCTAAAGTACGGGTGTAAATTAAGTATAAAAGCCCGCTTAGAATGTCTTCCTGCGGAACACCATAAGAAGTATGTCGAAAATCAAAGACTCCGGCTGGGGAGTTTAAAGTAATATGACGATGACATAGCATATTATGTATTAAGCACCTGAAGGGAAGGGGAGCTTGTAGATCCCTCAGAAATTGAATAAGAAGATATGTATCAACAGAATCATATGCATTTTTGAGGTCAAGGAACACAGCTACTGTGTGCATTTTCTGTCCTTTTGCTAGGAGTAGATCAGTAAAGATTATATTTAAGGGGTCAGATGTACCAAGATTTTTTCTGAATGCAGATTGGGTTTTTGGAAACAGGTTATAATATTCTAGGCACCATTGAAGCTGTCGGAGAAGAATATGTTGAAAGATTTTTCGGAAACAAGATCCAAGTTGGATACCACGATAACTAGTCGGTAATCGAGCATCCTTCATAGGTTTAAGAATCGGTACAGTTTGAGAAACGTTCCAATCCTCTGGGAAGGTCCCTGTGCGTAAGATAGAATTATATAGTTGTAGAATGATACACTGAGCGTTGACTGGAAATCGAGCGATCATTTTATAATCCCTGGGATGGACGATTTTTTGTGACGAAATGTGTGACGTAATTCGCTACTTGTAATAGGCTGCATTAAACTGGAAAAACGGTCCAGTGAACCAGAGGCACAAGATGTAGGCAAACGAATAACTATATCCGGTGTCCAAGTATGATACAGGTCATGGTATCCCTGCGCCGAAAGTTTTGGATAATTCGAATTTTTTTACTGGTCCCTTGTGGTTCGAATTATCCAAGTTCCACTGTATTCTGTAAATGGCCATAAAGGATTACGGCATTTAGGTCAAGGATTTTACAAGTGTACAAACCATGGACGGTAGAAAATTAAAATATTGGACTCATACAGGGACCTCCAGCTTTGGCGTCTGTTACTCTACCTCTGAGCTTATGTCTGTACTAGTGTGTGTACTGTACTTGTCATTAAGGTAGGATGTGGATAGGAAGCAGCCGTGGCCTTATGTTAGGTACCATCCTGGTATTTTCCTAGAGTAGAAGTGGAAAACCATTTCCGGGAAGGCTGAGGTAGGAATCGAATCCTCCCCTTCTCAGTTTTGCCTCATGGGGCTGAGTGTACCAGTCCTCTGACCAGAATTTCTTGGCAGAGCCACGAATCGAACCTGGGCCTCCACAGTGACTGAGCATATTATGTGGAGGCACCTTTAATTCTTACGTCAAGGTTGCATCTGTGTCATAGGGCTATGCATTAGCATGTCCAACGTATAGGTTCAGAGGAAGGGAAACATCTGTCGGAGTTGGATGTCACAGGTTCGTTTGTTCAACTCCATGTTGTTGCATTGAGCGGGAAATCTACAGTATTGACCTTGTTAGGTTGTTCTAGGAATATTCTTATCATTACTAGGCTCAGCCTTGCTTATTACAACAAACCTCTAAGCATGTACCTTGCATAGAAATTCATACTCGGCCTCTCCCCCAGGGGCTCACATCTTGTGGGCGTGGGTTGGCGACCACGGGGCCCCAGCTGAGTCCGGCATTGCTTCCACTTACTTGTGCCGGGCTCCTCTCCGTCTTCTTTCCTGTCGACCTCACTTGGTCAACTCTTGTTCTCTTCTGACCCCGACGGTATTAGGGTATCCGAGGCCTAGGGAGTCTCTTCCTTTCCCGCCTTAATTGGCCCTTGTCTCATCTTTTCTGACACCCTCCTTCTGCGAGGGGTCAGCCTTCTTTTTCTCTTCCTTTTACCTCCTGCCTTGTGCTCTAGGCCCTTAAGGAGGTAGGGTGTATGTAGCCCCACCACTTCTGGTGCACCCTAGATAATGCTACACCCTCAGGGGCTCACGGCTGGTGAGTTCGGGAGTTGGCGACCCCGAGTGATTCCTGAGCTGGGTCAGTTTTCCCCTTTTGTCCCTTACCTTTGGGGCGGACCCTCTCCTCTTTAACTTCCCTATCTGCCTTTCATGGCTCTCCTTCCTTCCAAGTCCCTCAATCCGCCTTCTCCGAGGGTTGAGGGCATTTCTTTTCCTTCTGTCCTTGTATTTGCCTTATTCTTCTTTAGTTTTCCATTTCTTCTTCTAGTATGTAGGTTATTAGTTAGTTTTAAGTTCGCTTTTCATTTTCATCTTCACGATCACCCAAACATCAGGGGCCGATAACCTAGATGTTAGGCCCCTTAAAACAACAATTATCATCATCATCATCATACTCGGCCTCGGTAGCCGTAAGATTTTGCAACGAAGAAGGAAATCAGGCTACCTGGCGAATTTTATTCCCCTCTTAGAGTATCCCGTTTCCTCCTGAGAACACAGCCTGCAAGGTGCCAGGCCAGCTTCAAGACCAAGATCAATAGTGTTGACTTCCTGCCTCAATGCAACCTTTGTAAATAAGGAGTTACGATACTGAATGGAGCGATGTGGATGAAGTGGTCTAAGCAACAAAGAACCTACAATGTACCCATTACAGAGCCTCCCCTTATGGGGAAAGCAGGATTAGCCAAGAATTGAAAAAGATTTAGAATTTGTGGGCATATAAAATAAGGATAATAGGTTTGTGCAGTATCTTGTGTGGGGTTTCGCCTAGGACACCAAGCGGGCTAATCAGCGGGCTCCTGGTGTCTCCGCCCAGACACCCACAGGAGTAGCGAACTGCGCGCTACCTCCCTTTTTTGGAGCGCACCTGCGCATCTTTACTGAGAGAACTAAAAGCGAAAAACTAGGCGAAACCCCACACAAGACACGGCACAAACCTCGAAAAATTGCTGAGTTATTCACTGGCTGTGAAAGTCAATATACCATTTTAAGGATAATTAAGTTCCTTCATGATTTTCCCCCTCTCTTGACTGAAAATAAGCATCTCTGTTACAACACACTTTTTTTAACATACTGTATTTTTCAAGGTTCCTTAGATGATGTTATAACCAAATTCAACTGAAATAATACAACAAAAGAATACACAAATGAGGCATCTGCACATGTGATTTCCTTAAACCATTCCATGTAAACCAGAATTTAATAATATATTACATTACATATTAGAACTTCTGGAAACCTCACACAACTCTATTGGAACGCAAGAAAGCAGATGGACTGGAATCCCGGCTAGCCATAGGAAACAACAACAACACATTACATATTATTTAAATTACAGTAAATAAACTTAATACATCTACAGTAGGTACAATTAATTGAGGAGTTCAGTGTGAGACTGAAGGATTTCTCAAAAATGAGGTATAAGTTATCAAAAAGAAAATGCACGAGTACTAATATTGTCAATGAATTAATTATATGACCAGGTACCAATGAAATTTCTGTTCTCTTGTTGTGTTGCCAATATGTGATAATCTGGCAAAACATCCGAGAACCTTCTTCGAACCTGGTTTTAGAATCACTGATGTACGAGGTGCCTTCAAATAGTAAGTTAGACATACCGTTCTACGGTAATCGAGTTCACGTTCTGGGCTTACTGCAGGCACAGTTCTGCTGCAGTACTGATAACAAAGTTTAAGTACTTAGGACACTATGATTCTTGTGTGATAACCATGAAATTCTGGTGGTATATATTGACCAAAAGCAATTTTGCGTCCAGCCATAGTAAAAGGCACCAACAATTTGACCAAGACTGCACAGACGAGGGTGATGCTGATCAGGAAGAAAGGACAACATTCACCACAGATGAGGAGGTCCAGGCCATCAATGAAATTATTTGCATAAATCGTAGATAGCCTCTATCACGGACATTGCTCAGCAGATGAGCATCCCAATAGGCACTGTTAGTTGTACAGTTCGAGATTGTCTGCAGTAGCGTAAATTGTGCGGATCTTGGGTTCCGTGATCAGGACACCAGCGTATAAGGCTTCTTCGGAATTAATTAATATTGCAACTTTTCAGTTGGCCAACACAGTATAATCTCAATTACCGTGAAACGTAAAAAACAATCTGAAAATATTACGTGTGATAAAACAAGATTTATTACGGATTGCAGAGGAGAAAACTATAAGTTGACATGTTTTTCTCGACATGTGAGCATTATCAGATAGCCAAAGTTCAAACCTACAAGCCAAAATAGTTGTACAGGGTGGCGCACGAAATGCCATACATCGAAAATGGTTTATAAAACGTGTAAATCTGGGCTCACAACCCTGTCCTTTCGTAAACAGAAACCTTATTTCATGCGTGATTCGACAGACAGCAGCACATGTCGCGCATGTGTACCTGCTTCCAGTTATGCAGCATGGCAGATAAAGGGAAGTTGATGCGCGAACAGAAGGTGAAAACAGTGTTGTTTTATGTGGACACAGAGTGTGACTCGGAAAGGTTTCGTGTTTATTTCCGTACCCGGTGGGCTCCCTGTCGGCAGTCGGTGTGTAGACTGGCCAGCCAATTTAAAACAGAAGGTAATATACTGGAGATTAAACGAACCCGTCTCAAGCCAGTCAGCTCACCGGATAATATTTGCAGCAGTGAGAGCGGCTGTGGCTCAGAGCCAATCCAAATCCACCAGAACTGCCTGTGTTCAGCTGGGCGTCTCTTGTGGGTCAATTCACAGATACTGCAGTCTGAGCTTGACCAATTCCCATACAAAATGACGACAGGTCATAAACTAACGGCCCTTGACAAGCAACGGTGAGTACAGTTTGCTGCATGGGCTACTGCAGAAGGTGATCAAGTACTGCGCAACACATGGTTCAGTGATGAGGCGCATGTTTATCTCGACGGTGCTGCAAACAAACAGAATGTCCGGTTTTGGGCGAAAGAACGGCCTGCTATTGTGCATGAGGTTGAAAGTCGTGGAGTGAAAATGTGCTTGGGCTGCAATTTCCAGTCATGGAATTGTTGGGCCAATCTTTATCAATGACACAGTCAACAGTGCGCGTTACATGGACATGTTGCAAAACAGTTTCCTTCCATAACTCTTTGCAACACGACTACCAATAGACACACAGTGGTTGAAGCAAGATGGAGCTCGTCCGCACACAGCAAATGTTGTTCTGGACTCCCTGCATAAACATTTCTGGCCCCTTGTGATGTCCCATCGATATTCCGAATGTTTTCAATCTGGCCATCACATAGCCCCGATATTTATCCCTGCAACTTCTTTCTATGGGGATATTTGAAGACGACAATCTACCGCCAGAAACCAGAAAATGTACTGCAATTGTAAGCGGCCATTGTGACTTTCTTCCGAGGGTTGAATGAGGACATTATGTTGTAGAGTGGTCACAAACATGCAGGTTCGTCTGGAAGCTGTTGTACGCCGAGAAGGTGGGCATATTGAACATGTCCTGCCTACTGACTAATCATGCACATTACAGTGAATGTTGTAATGGCATTCTTTATTAAATATGTTGTATATTAAATAGTCCATAAGCAATTTCCAGTGTATGACATTTCGTGCGCCACCCTGTAGCTCTACAGAACGATACTAGATCCCACATCAACCATGAATAGCAAAGAAACATGTAAAGGATTGAACCACTATGAATTTCTTGCAGCAGTTCTCGAATGGTTTCGTGACTTAGGAGCAGAATGCTATAATCGAGGAATTGAACAATGGGTAGAACGTGTCGACTGTTATTTAGAGCAGGGGTTCCCAACCGGTGGTATGCGTGGGTGATATGAGCGAGAGGCTAGTAAGGGCCTCGTGTGTGCGTGACTTCGCAAACTTTACTCTGCTGCCTGTCTGCCGGGCTTTTTTGCTTAGTTCATACTAATTATATAAAATTATGTTTTTAGACCTATGAGTAATATATGAAACTGTAATTTGCAATAATCGTTTTATTTTTTCCTTTATTATAAAAATGTTATTAATATACATATACTGTATCTCTATATATTTTAAAATAAAAATTAGCAAGAAAAAATTTATAAAAATCTACATACAGGGTGAACGTAAAATGCCGTGCTTGGAGGTCGGCATGCGATTCCTCATCCTATTGCAAGACAAAAGTTTCTATAGCAAAATCGGATCGGGTACTGTTTAAAAACCACAAGTATGAAAGCGAGGAGCTGGCAACATTGTCACATACTGAAGTGCATCGGAATGTACACAGAAATGTGTATCATCCCGCAATACCGTACTATTCGTCGCAGCTCACTGAGTAGACTGTTGGGTTATCAAACCCACATGCACCATCGAGCTACGGTTCGAATCTACGTCAGGTGCTTTTTTTTTTTTGCTATTTCGTCAGTTCCCATATGCGCTTGTAATAACAGGGTGTCTACTGTAAGGATGAAGTAAAAATTAGTTACTTTTTAGGTACCTTTTAGTTACCTTTTAGTTAATTTTAGTTACCTTTGAATTCAAGTTACGTCTACGGTCTACAAGCATAGGCACTCATCATGCGGTGAAGAAAAAAAACAATGAACTGTTTTTAAAGAAGTTTTTTATTTATCGTATGGCTTTTAGTGCCGGGAGTGTCCGAGGACATGTTCAGCTCGTCTGAGTCTGTAGCTGCTTCCAACGGACACCCTTAGGGTGAGCTACAAGTTCCGTTCAATTTCAAGTTGCTACCAGATATCAATGATACCTAGTAGTGAACGTTGGAACTTTGATAGAGCGTTCCGACGAAATATAACCTAACAATTTAGCTTCACACAAGTTTTGTCTGTGGAAGAATCCTTTACATGCCATAAATCCATGACATGGGACCGCTGGCTTTACTTCCCCTCCGAAAGAAGGCATACTGAAGGATTTTTAACACTTTTAAAAAATCCGACGACTTCGGCCGGGTTTGAACCCGCTATATTGGGCACAGCAGTTCAGCATGCTACCAACGACACCCCCGAAGCCGCTTTAAATGAAATTCACATGATGTTATAAAAATTTTAAAAATAATAAATATATACTAGATATTTAATATCCAATGAGTTGTTTCAGCTAATATGGCGTCTTGTCCACAATATGTTATTATTACGGTACCAAGAGGTTGCTCAGCTCTTGACCATTTGGCGAGATTTCCTTCGTCCCCGCGGTAGGTCGCGAAGAAATGTATGCGATGTTACGCGATCGTCACCGAATTCTGTCTTCGCAGTCAAATGCGGAGAAATATCGAGATGTTACACGATCGGCGCTGGTCTCAATTGTTTGGTGAGCTTCCCGTAGTTTTCACGATAGAACACGGAGAAAAATCGCGATTTAGATCACCAGCGTCACTTTTAATCATTCGACGAGATTTCCATTGTCCTTCAGTTCGGGCACAAGAAAATATAGCATTATTACGCAATCGGCGCCACTTGCTGTCCGTTTGACAAGAATACAGTTGTCCTCGTCATTGAATGCGGAGAAATATCGCGATGTATCGCAATCGCTGCCGCTCTCGGCCGTTTTACGTTGTCCTCGAGATATTACGCAATCGTCGCCGCACCCGGCCGTTCAACGATTGTCTGCCTGTCTATATGTCCTGATAGAATGGCGGAGGCAAGCTCAAGGTTGGGCATGGTTAAAATTCACGCGTAGTTATGAACATGTTGTTCGGTCGGCGCCGTGATTCCCTTTGTCCCTGTGCTGTAGTTGGGAGTTCATGAGTTCAGGGTGGATCACGAGGAGGATTTAGTATTTCGATGCTACGTAGGCTGCCATTTTTAAGTGGGTTGATGCACTTCTTGCTCCCCGCACGCTCTTAAGTATACGGTCATGGGAAAAGTGGCAAGTAGGTTTCGTGATGGGTGCCCCGTGATGGGTGCCCAATCACCTTTAACAGGATTCCCGCAGTCCTCGTGGTCACAAGTTCACGATAGGGGACGGGTTTTATGATTTTACGCAACTGACGTCGATCTCGGTCGTTTGACGAGATTCCCGCAGGCAAGTCGTGCGGTCAGCCGGCCGTCTTGAGGATGCGATTTTCGAGGATGAACGTTCGAAGTAGGTACGGTATCGAATATTATGAATTGTTCTGAGAGGATTGCACGAATAATACGACAAGAGGGCAAGTTTTATTTCAATTGAGAACCACGAATTATCAACAAGTTATCGAAATAATCGGTTAGATTATATATCCGATGGAACGAAAGTTCGAAGGAAAAATCGACTTATAACGGAATTTCGAATTAACCATACTGAATGTCGCAAATTTACTTGAGATATTTTTTAAATAAGTTATATGTATTTCGAAGATTATTCGCATTTTTTTTCGAAACGGTAACATTTTGCAAGATTGCGACATTAAATTGTTTCGCGTTATTTCTGGACTTCAATTTGACATAGTTTCCAAATAACAGAAATTAGAGATTTCTTTTTAGTTTCGGAAGTATTCGCGAATAAACGTCTCGCGAAAAGTCAGGTTTTCTAATACAGTAACACAGAAAACTATTTCACACGAAACTTAAGACTTCTTGATGCCTAAAATATACGTTGAACCGATGTATATCGCTCAAGGTATCCTCGGTATGTATTTCCTTGAGGTCGGGCACGGAGATATATAGCTTAGTACTATGCAATAGGCACGGCGCCGCTTGCGTGAAACTCGCAATCTCTGAGCCTAGCGGCGCGAGTTTAAATGATTCAACCCGCCTTCAGAAAATTTTCGTTACCCGTTTGCAAAATTCATTACTTTTTCGTTACTTTCGTTACCCATTTGTAAAATTCGTTACTTTCGTTACCGGTAGACACCCTGAATAAGCATGACATCACATGATTTTCTCACATGACAGTGTGAGTCACCTCCGTTGCGTAGTGGTCAGCGTGATTAGCTCCCACCCCGGAGGTACGCGGTTCGATTCCTGGCTCTGCCACGAAATTTGAAACTTGGTCTGAGGACTGGTACGGGGTCTACTCAGCCTCGGGTGGTCCAAATGAGTAGAGGGGGCTTGATTCCCACCTCAGTCATCCTCAAAATGGTTTTCCGTGGTTTCCCACTTCATCTTCGGGCAAATGCCGGGATGGTACTGTCCCCGTTTACCTGGATAGTAGGCTGTCAGATATCCGCCCCCTCAATCGGATTGCCAACAATCAATCGCACCAGCTCAGCTACATCAATGAAAATGGCACTGACAGATACTACCGAGGTTTGAACACAGAAGTTACCAAGAAAATTATTGTGGAACACACCAAAATAGACGGGGTTTCATACTTACTTTTACTTACCTCTTATAAATATCTCGGGGATTGGGTTGACAACAGGATCCTTAAAGTATGCTCTCACAATAACCTTCACCATGACATTTAAAAATGAACCAGACCGAAGACGAGAACTTTGAACTGTACAAAAGCTTTATTTTCAAATAAAGAGTATGATTTTCACAACTCAACAAAATAAACGTGGCTATCTGTAGCCTATGTCAATCTGACTACGTCCTCCTAAAGGACTTGCAAATTTATCAAACAATATGTTAGCTCCCATGAGCTCAAAATAACGTAACATTTTATAACACATTTGGATTGGATGAGGAAGTCAGGGTACGACATATATAGAGCATTTGGTTTCTTTTAATAAACATTGCACTTGTATAAATAGGCACAAGGCCGGAGTATCGACCTCGCCTGCTTGTAACCAGATGTCGAGCCAGCCGGTCTACTCCTCAACCTGGCGCATGCCTGTCAAATGGGGCTCACTCGTCTCCCCACACTGCGTAAGAATTCAGCTCCTTTTAAAGCTTTAAATGTCTACAAGACAACTCATACATATTGACGCAAATCTTTCAAATGCTTAACTCATATCCCACTGGATTATTTTAACATTACTTAAACTTGTGAAGTTATCATCCAAATATTTAATCAGCATAGTTTAGAGTATAAAACACACTCTTAAATGTTTATAACAAAATCACATAAATTATTTATAACAATTAGAAATTGTTTATAATATTGTCGAAAATAATTACAAAAATTTTAAACACGCTTTTAACATTACTTTCGTTCCACATTATTGTCAAAGATATTTACATTTATTATTTACAATATCAACATTTAAATTATTAATTTAAGAAATACATTGAACCACATGTTTTATCTGGTTGGTAAATTCATAATCGTGTTTAATATAATCGACCAATGAAGGTTAGTTATACATGTATATGTCACAATCTGGTTTAATAAAGGTTGTAATAATTTTAATTATTTGTGACGGTAATCTTCATTCAAAATCTTATCTCAAATTCTTTCACAACTCTTGTTAATTATAACAGTAAATTCACTTGATTAATTTTCAACGAACTATGACAATACACTCTAGCGGAAAATACTTCGCTTACAAAGTAATGCACAAACTGCATTCAAAATAGCCCAAAATTCATCATATATTAAAATATATGGCATTAAAATCTTCCACAGCATTTACAAAAACCTCCCCTAACACAATCTTTATCATTATTAATTACTGTGGGAATCTCCTTCATTTATTTAAGTGCATTATACATCAGCGACTTTCAACATGTCCGCTGCACTATCGATTATACATTCATAGTTCCACTTAAAAATTCTTATATCAATAATTGTTTCAAAACTGTTGTCATTTAAACTTCGTGGATTTCATTCATGAATCGAAATGAAATAAAAATTTGCCAATCACAAATAAATTTAATAGTGAATACGCTTATATACGCCTGTCTGGTCTATCAAAATTTAAGATTAACATCTTCAAAGAATTGTAGTATAAAAATACTATCATCAAACAAAGTGCGACTAACTGCAAAATAGTCGAATAGAATCCAATTAGACTGGGGAATGCAAACATCATTATATAAATCTCTATATGAGAAAAAACCTAACACAAGTTTCACGAATTTAATGCATTCAATAATTCATAATTAATGTTCATCTTTCACAAAATTGCCTGTGATGCAATGGTCGTTCATGACTGACGATAAATGTCTGTGTTGCAATCAATTCAAATAACGACTAGTATTTCCAAGATCGTCGACAACGTACTGGATTTTAACGCTCTAAAATCATTTAAATGTTCTTCCTTCTTGATGATGACAGAAAATTGGTCAAAGTAATTAAACTGGGGTAGAATTACTTTAATAAAGTGACACGCTGTCTGAATTTAAATCTGCCATAAAAATCATTAACTTACAGTCAAATCGTGACTACAAAAATAAGCAAATTACTGAAAAATCTAAATATCAGTCTCAACTGATTCAAAATCATTTAACTATGCCCATGACATAACAATGTCTTAATAAAACGTCGAAAAAGGCATAACTCATCAAGGTGTACTGAGAATAGGAATCTCAAACAAGAATATCGGGCAAAAAAAATACATGAGGACAAAAATATGGGAAAAAGGTTGCTCAAATATTGCTAAGAAACTCAAATACAATAAACGTTCACGACTACCTTATCTGCCGATTGACGTTCCAGAGGAAAATTCCCCAAAGAAGACTGTTGATGGATCCATTTCACCAAGTTAAAGCTGAGCTCCATCCTCGAAACCAGAAACAGCACCATCGGAGAATCGAACTGCTTCACGAAGACGAACGACATCCTTCCGGCAATAATCTTCTTTGTGAGTCGGGACAACCCTGACCTCTCTTGAAAAATCCCTGAAGTTCCAGTTGAAAATCGCCATGAAGTTTTTGTATAAATTTCCGAAGAAATATTCATATTCAGAAAGTATGAAATCATTTCTATTGCTGTTTGATAGTATTCAGCCTTTACTCACGAAACATGGGTGTAGATGGTTATTTACCACATGTTCGCTTGTATGGAATAGCAATTAGTGAAGTTCCATGCTGCTATCTTACTCCGTTGAAATATGTCCCAATTGCATTAAGTCCTTTAGCCTTCCATTTGCTCTTCGGTTGTAGAATTAGAAGAACAAACTGCCGTATTAAATTGCTCCATTATACTGTAGTGTTGTGTAACAAAAGCAATCTGAAGTCTTTCTATTCCACTAGCCCTGTCAGCCGTAGCGTAGAGTCTGGCTATACAAAGTGTTTCTCCTGTGGCGAGAAAATCACTTTTGTCAGTCGTCTAATATTGTCAATAACTTCCAAACTACTTCCTCGAAATTGTTCAGCTTTTCTACAGTCCTTACTGTAGCAATGCACAAGAGAATTAGCTTATAGGCGACCGCTAACTGTTCACAGCTAATCTTGTAGAAGCGTTATAAGTGTCGTTTCAACTTCACCTAGATTTACTTCACAGTAAACCTGCACTGCTTGTATGTTCGACTCTCGTTAAATGCAGTGGCTTCGCCACGCGTTACAAAGACGACTTTTTCACTAATAATCTCACTCGACGTTTCACTGAAATGACTATTTGAAATCTGACGATTGATTTATAATCTGAGAATGAGGCTCCTCTCTTCTGCGCAAGGCCTTTTATGAACTTCATGAGGGGCGTATCTATCCCTTCCATCGCGTGTTACTGCGTCATCGCTAGAAGTTCCAACTTCGTCAATACATGACGGATTTTCATAATTCAAAAACTGAAAATAAATTTCACCAAAATTCCAGATCAATGCCTCTACTGCAAATGGATTTCCACAATTCTGCATTCCAAAAAGTAATAAAAATACCATAGTTTCAGCAATCTCCGTCTTCCTTCAGACTATCGTTCATTGGTTTAAGTCTCCCCTCCAATAGCATAATTTCTTCCTCAGCAGAATTCCACGTTTCCTGCGACTGCGTCGTACATCTCGGATCCTTCTCGAATAAATGCTGACGTCACTGAGAATCTCAGCTCAAGTAGCCTGCTGGCATAAAGTCTGCGTCATCCGTGCTTACGTCATGACTACCCACGTCATAACTATGACAGCCATAACTTTCGCTATAATTTCCAAAATAGCCACCGTGGTCTCTATATAATTCAATTACGGGGGCAGTACCTACCGTATGGCCACGGCTGCCTCCTTCCCCTTTCCTTGCCTAACCCTCCCACTGTTCCCATCCCTTCATCACGCCCCCATTCGCTTTGCAGGTGAGGCCGCCTGGGCAAAGTGCTAGTCACACTCCCCAGTTGTATCCCAGACACAAGAGTCCCAAGCTCCAGGACACTGCCATCAGTGGCGGTAATGGTGGGATCCTCGCTTAGTCCGTAAAACGATAGCGGAAAAAAGAACGCACTGTGTGATCCATTAAACGGCATGCATGAGTACTAACCACGCATTGCACAACCATAACTGATCCCGTCAGGTTCATGTAGGGTGGCTTCATGATGGGAGTTCACAAATGGTGAATACGTCGATATGCTTTTAGTGTTGGGTGCTGCTCGTGAGTATGCGGCACGGTAACCTCCAAGGCGCCATCCCGATAAGAATGTTTTTCGTCGCCTTGAGCATCGCCTGTGGGAAACCGGTAATCTTCGCCCCCAAGTAGTGGACAGAGGTCGTCCAAGGACTAGACGTAGCCTACTCCACATACGGAGGAAGCAATTCTTGAAACCGTTCACCTATCACCTCGGCGAAGTACCTGTGATATTGCAAGGCAGTTCCAGGTATCTCCAACACTGGTTGTTGACGTGTTGCACTACTAAGAACTGAATCCATATCTTTACACGTTAACTTAACACCAGCGGCCAGAGGACCACATTCAACGAGTACAGTTATATGAATTGCATTTGCAATAAGTTAAAGATAACGAATATTTCATCAAGAATGTGCTATGGAGTGATGAATGTAGCTTCACTCGGGAAGGTATTTTCAACCATCACAACAGTCATTATTGGTCTGACCACAACCCACATGTCACCCGTGAACGTGGCTTTCAGGCACGCTTTGGTATAAGCCTGTGGGTTGGAATTGTGGGAGGAGTGCTTTTAGGTCCTTACCTATTGCCAGACAAGTTTATTAACCCCCTCTATCGTACGTTCCACTTGGTGTTCGGCGACAGCTATGGTTTCAGCATGGTGTTGCACGGCCGCACTTTGGAATGACTGTGCGTAACTGTTTAAACGAAGCATGTTCAGGGAAATGGATTGGTCGTGGAGGTCCAATGTTCTGGCCGCCACGTTTCGCGGATCTTTATCCACTACATTTTTATTTGTGGGCACACTTCAAGGAACAAGTTTATAGTACTCCACCCATGGATGTACAAGACCTAATAGCTCGCGTGCATGCTGCATCGGTAATATTGGATGCAGGTGTGTTGCATAGGGCCCGGCAAAGTAGGGCTGGTTCCTCGGTTTAGGGGCTGCGACAACGCGGTCATGTAGCCCCGTGTACTTTGGGTGTGTGTAGAATATGTCTGATAACCGGTGTTAATTGTGATGACTGTATTAGTGTGTGTATCTGTTTTTTAATTCAATTAAGGACTGCAACTTTGAATTTTTAAATTAGTTCCTACTTTTGCCGTCAACGACTACTAGGCCTAGTTCAGAACTTAGCTACTAGACGCCACAGCAGTCGGCACTTGGCAACGAACGTAGGAGCCTAAGAGCGTTGTTTACATTCTTAACCTATACAATTTAGCTTCACACAGGTGTAATTAGTGGAAGGTTCTTTAACATGCCATAAATCTATGACATGGGACCGCCGGCTTTACTTCCCCTCCGAAGGAAGGCATACTGAGGGATTTTTAATGCTCTTAAAAAATCCGACGGCTTCGGCCGGGTTTGAACCCGCTCTCTTGGGCATAGCATAGGGGTTTCTAATGGTTATAAGAGGGGGGGGGGGGGGTAACGGGACTTTGTGGCCACCCTGTATATTGCCATAACCTTACTTTTCGCCTATTATACCAGGTGCCACCCCACCCCTCGCCCGTCCCCCTAAACCACAATTTTCATTGCTATGCAAAGGAGAATGGGTAGGAAAACAAACAGGAGATGAAAAAGCACACATTTATTCTCTAATTTTTTTAAAAATCACAATCAACAAAATATTTGAGATTAGTCCATATTGCCCACTCATTTTACACATGGTCAACACACCACGTCAAGGATAATTCGCACGAAAAATAAAGGAAATATTCCAATAACAGTGTACAGTACATTCATGCACACCTGTTTTATAACATCACTTTCTCAAACATAGGGCTACTGGTAAGTTAGTTCCATTGCATGTTATTTTGTCACAAATTTGGCTGTAACTCGTTTCCGAGTATAATGTTCTTCCTAATGGTCCTTTTCATCAAATGTATGTACACAAATATAGAACACGCACACAATTTTGAAATATAATTTCAGTGTCATTCCTTAGACAAATGAAAGACGTATTGGAGTACGTATGGATTGCATATTGTATTATGGCACTTGTTCTTCTCGATTGCAACTCGATACTCGTACAACTTTCCATTTCTTTGCCAGCAGCAGGGGCTCCAGAACCTGAAAGAAAATGAAATATGAGATCTCTCACTGTAGTTCAGTGGTTGCCTGATTTGGTGGCCTGTATCATCGAGGGGTATATAACTGGAAGGGGGAAGAGGGTGAAATTTCAAGAGTCTTCTATGCTATGCAAATGCATACTATCAAGTTGCCAAAACTTCAGCCTACTAAACTGGCTACCAGGTTGCACCTTCATGGGTCAGCGAATGCAGATAGAACCAATCTTCGTGCTTCCCGTAGTAGAGAGCAATTGATACCTAATGGCACAGACCTGCATGGACTTAAGGGCTTGGAGGGGAAGGTAGTGGTGGGGGCGCTGCTGCTGTGCTACTGGGAGCGAAACAAAACCTCTCGTCACCAGCTGTAGCCACACCAAGTTTAGAGAGTGATATTTTGTCACTTGAGATCTTAACTCACACCAAGAGCTGACGCGAACGTTCCTCTTTTATCAATTATGATGAAGCACGAGGACTTACCTGCATACGAGATTCACTGTGTGCACAGCTGAGGTTTAGCGCCATGGGGTATTAATTTCAGTATACAACAGTTTAAGGGTATGCTTGGAACACACATTATATGATACCATGCCACATGTTGCAGCTACTGTGACAGAACACATCAAGTGGGAGTAACTTGCAGTACTATGCAGTACTGGGGGCCACCAGGTCAGACTAGCACTGTAGAAACAACATATTCACTAGCTTACAAGAGGAGGATACGATGCATGGGTCACCGATTCGAACCATCTTTAGTAGTATACATGTGAAGACATGACCAGGCAAGTAGTAAGGTGCGCTTCTCATCCGTTTCCGAGAAATTAATTGCAATTGCAGTGCGGCGTCTATGTGCGTTGAACGCTAGCAAGAATCCAACGAGCGCGTGGTGCAGCGGTAAGCATGGGATCGTATCCCACCGGTGAGCCGTTGCAGAGTGTGTTTTTTTCTTCTTTTTTTTTGGTAACCATTGGCAATTTCCAACCAATATGCATAGCATGAGTCACTGCTTGCGGGGTACAGAGTGGTCTGATGGTTCACAGATGTGCAATGAACGGAACAGCCTGGGCCTTCAACGTATAAATGTATACCGGTACATATAATAGAACACACCTGACCGTGTATATACCAATGTATTTGCAATGCCAATGCTGTACATTATGTAATGTGACAAACTTTGACCCCCATACGATGATTTCAGAATCCCTTTTTCTGCTCACGTAAAACGTTATTACAATTGACTGCAAAATAAACAATGTTCACGACACCTACATTTGTAAGAATTGCCTATGTTTACGACAACCACAAAAAAAAAAAAAACACAACACACTGCAAAAGCTCACCAGTGGGATTCGATCCAGCGATCCCACACTTACGAAGCAGGACTCTTACGGCTGCACCACGCACTCGTTGGCTTCTTGCTAGCGTACAACGCACATAAGATACCGCACTGCAATTGCAATTACAGTGGAATCTCGTTAGCACGTTCTCGGTTACGACGTTTTCCCACTTAGCACGATGATTTTCTCAAGTCCCAGTCACAATTCTAACAAATACATGTTGATATATCCCCTTAATACGTTCTCTATTCCCGCTTACGACGATCAAATTTCCGTTGTACTATTTGTACGCGAACCGGATTTTATTCTTATTTCATTATAAAATTCGGCTTCTGGAAAACACGACGCGATATTGCCTCATATTCTCTGATAGTTATTGACAGTGTAGATGATTTCATTGTGTTTGACGGCGTAGAAGTGGCTATAGCTATGACGCAACACAGGTGACGTGTCTCTCTCCCGCTGCCCTTCACCCCCTTCCCTTTGTTTATTTCTCACGTAGGCACATTATTGTCTTCGTGTTCCGCACTATTGTCTTCTAGTTCTTAGTGTTCACGTCCAGTTATGACCTATTTTATTGCGTGTTTCATAATGGATAAGAAGAAAGTACGGCAGATAACTAATGATGAGAAGATTAAATACATTCGAGACGTGGACTGCAATCCTTACATGAAGCGTGTGGATATAGCGCGAAAGTGAAACATTCCTCCGTCTACACTGAACACGATTCTCGGCAAAAGGAAGGAAATTGAACGTGCATTTGAAGAAGGGGTGAGTGGCAAAAGGAAACGTGTGCGAGAGGGACAGTTTCCTGAACTAGAAAGCTCTTGATTGAAGTGGTTCAAGCACATGCTTCAAACATATGCGTGCGCGGTCGCCGGCGATAAGAGCCGTCACTGGCGGAGCGCGAGTGCGAGAATGTCCTTGCTGATCAAATATAAAGAAAGCCCCTGTATTATATGTGTTTGGAAGCGGATGGGGAACATTTTCAGCATCTACTGTAAATCATGGCCAGTAAAACTGCATGGTAGGCTGCTGATTTTAAGCACCGTATTCAGCCGTAGGCCTACATATGAGTGCGCGGTCGCCGCCAACAGAGCCGTCACTGGCGGAGCGCGAGAATGTCCTTGCTGATCAAATATAAAGAAAGACCCTGTATTATATGTGTTTGGAAGCAGATGGGGAACATTTTCAGCATCTACTGTAAATCATGGCCAGTAAAACTGCATGGCAGGCTACTGATTTTAAGCACCGTATTCTGCCGTAGGCCTACATATGCGTGCGCGGTCGCCGGCAACTGAGCCGTCACTGGCGGAGCGAGAGCGAAAGCGAAAATGTCCTTGCTAAGCAAAAATATAGACCCTGTATTATACTGTAGTGTAGAGGTACAGTAATTAATTTTTATGTTATTTATTGCGTGTAAGTTACTGATAACCTATGTTTATGTCGTGACTGTAGTAGTGCATGCAATCACTTACTAAGGTCGGCGATTGAACGTCCATATATACGCCGCGTTCTTTCTTCATCATCATCATCATCATCATTTCCCCTTATCCAGCTCCTGCCGGGTCGGGGTATTTATGGCACTTCTCCACTTTCCTCTTTCCTTCCACCATTCTTCTTCCACGATCTTGTCCCAGTCCAGATTTCTTTTTCTTACGCCGTTCTTCACTGAATCCATCCACCTTGTTCTAGGTCTTCCTCTTGGTCTCTTACCCTTGCACTTCGCCTCCAGCATCTGTCTTGGTATTCTATTTTCCTCCATCCTCTTTACATGTCCAAACCACCTTAGTTTATTCTTCTCAATTCTCTCATTTAGTTTTCCCATCCCAACTTCCTTCCTAACATCTTCATTCCTCACTCTGTCTTTCCTTGTCTTTCCTATCATACTTCTTAGGAATTTCATTTCACTGGCTTGGATTCTACTCTCTTGCCTGCTTGTCAGGGTCCAAGTCTCAGCTGCATAAGTTAATATGGGTACATAATACACTTTATACATTACCTCCTTGCTTTTCCTTGGTACTTCCTTATCCCAAACAAGTTTTCTTACACTTTGATAGAATGCATTGCTCTGCTGTACCCTCCTGCCAATCTCCATGTCCAACCTACCAGTTTGCATCAATTCACTTCCTAGGTATTTGAACGTGTCCACAATTTCCAAACTCTGACTTCCAATTTTCACAGTGCCCTTTCCTTGTCTTTCCCCTCTTGTCATCACCATGGTCTTGCTTTTCTCAATACTGATTTTCAGGCCATACTTCTGAATATTTTCGTTCAGTGCATCTAGTTGTTTTTGCACTTCTTCGGTGTTCCTTCCCCAGACCACAATATCGTCTGCAAATAATAGTAACTTCATTTCTTTATGTCCATATGCTTCCTTTGTTTCCTTTACAATTTCATCCATTACCATTATGAATAAAACAGGTGACAGCACACTCCCCTGTCTTAGTCCAGTCTTGTTCCTAAACCAATCTGTCTTTCCAACTGGGGTCAGTACCCTGCTAACACAGTTGTTGTACATTGCTTGCACCATTTCCAACATTTCTCTTCCCAGTCTCTTCTTAACCATGGTTTCCCATACCTTCTCTCTGGGGACACTATCATATGCCTTTTCTAGATCTATGAAAGTCATGATCAAATCCTCTCCATATTCCCAGTTCTTTTCCATCACCTGCCTCAAGCTAAAGATTGGGTCCACTGTGGATCTTCCACTCCTGAAGCCATACTGTTCCTCTTGCAACTCTCCTTCCACCTTTCTTCTCATTCTTCTTTCTAATATCCTTTCCAGTATTTTTACTATCTGTGATATGAGGGTGATCCCTCTATAGTTATCACACACCTTCTTGTCCCCCTTCTTAAACACTGGTATTATTAGCCCTTTCTTCCAGTCTTCTGGTACACATTTCCATTTCCACACACACTTTAGCAGTCGATACAGCCATTGCATACCAACAGGTCCAGCAGCCTTTATCATTTCTACACTGACTTCATCCACCCCTGTTGCTTTTCCCATCTTCATTTTCTGTACTGCTAATTCCACCTCCAGCATTGTTATATCATCTTCTGTTATAGAGTCGTCAGGTTGTGTCACTTTCATCTCACCAGTACCATTGCTCACATTCAGAAGCTTATCGAAATACTCCTTCCATCGTCCCTTTATCTCTTCTGGGTGTGTTAACAACTCTCCGTCTTCCTTTTTCACTAGCTTTGTAGTAACTCTTTCTTTCCTCTTACTTAGAAGCCCATACAGCATCCTTTTACTGCCACTTACATCTGTTTCCATTCTTCGTGTAAATTCTTCCCAACTTTTCTTCTTTTCTTCTTTCTTATACGTTGTAAATGCAGTATGGCGTTTTTCGGTAGTACGTTTTCCCGCATATGACGTCCAAATTTTTCAGTCCCTTGAAAAACGTACTAACGAGATTCCACTGTAATTCATTTCTCGGAAACAGCTGAGAAGCGCACCTTACTACTTGCACTTGATATACGCCTGGTCATGCCCGAAACACGTACTAAGGATGGTTCGAATCGGTGACCCATGGTTCATATCCTCCCCTTTTAAGAACAAGTCAATATCCTATGTACAGCAACCCTGCAATGAAGGGACATTCTTCCCTCTCAGAAATTTCATCTCCCCTAGCCCTAACTGAGATTAAAGATTAATGTAAGTGCTGGAAGAGAGTGAACTGAGCCCCACGAGGACAATAGAGTAGCCGCTTGATATGAAAAGTAGCCCCTGGGTCAAAATGTAACTGAATGTGTAAAAATCATAAGCATCTCAGTGGTCCTCTTCCTTTCCCCCAAAGGCAATACTGGCCTTATATCACCTGAAAATAATAATAATAATGAAGATAGCAAGAAATAAAAACACATATTTACGAACTTTAGCACATATATGAGGTTCAGTAGAGACCAGGGTTCATAATTTCAATACGTAATATCGCCCAGGGTGTCTGAAATTGTCTATTGGAGGGCACCTTTAAGAATTTCGCTAACCTATCTACCCATTAGAGGTTGTCACATCTGAACAACCATAACACAGAAGTAATCCAGTGCCCCGGGACCGTTACGGTAGCTGTGAAGGTGAAGGTCCTACAGGAACCCTGAAAAGTGACTGCTAACGGGGCTCTGGTGAAGCTACGATAGGCCCAGCAAGCCAGTAGTGGATAAGACTTTTGCTTTCAAGAAGGGAACAGGCCTCGGACAGGACGGATACAATGGACGAAGACCTAGCTGTGTTCATGGACTAAGATTTGGAACTTTAAAAATAAGAACGCTGACGCGGAAGGTGGAGGAGATAGTGGATATGATGGAAAGAAGGAAGTTGGATTTATTGGGATTGGCAGAAACAAAGTGGAAAGGGGAAGGAAGCAGAGAGCTGCGAAAAGGCTATAGACTGTACTGGAGTGGGAATGAAGAGGGAAAGAGGAATGGAGTGGGAGTAGTCGTACGAGATGGTTTAAAAGAAGAAGTGAAGAGAATGAAAGTGAAAGTAGCACTGAGGGTAGGGACCATAGAAATAGTGCAAGTGTATGCTCCACAAGTAGGCTACGCCTCTGAAGAGGAATTGCAGAAGCAGCTGAGAGGAAGGAACATGATTGTTATGGGGGATCTGAATGCCCATGTAGGAATATAAAGACAAGGGTATGAGAGTGTGCTTGGACCAGAGGGTTGGGGCAGAAGAAATGAGGAAGGAAAGAGACTGTTGGACTTCTGTCAATAGAACAAACAGCCTGCTAGTTGGGAACTCCAGGTTCAAGAAAAGAGAGAGCCACACAATCACATGGTACTGTGATGACTTGACCAGGACGTCGGTGGTCGACTATATACTGTATGAGAAAGAATGAAATAAGAACATCACGGACATCAAGGTTATACCATCGGAGAACTTGGATAGCGACCATCGAATGCTGGTAATGAACCTGAGAGGGACTAAGGAGAAGAAAGGGACTGAGAACCAGGAAAGACGTATAAGGATATGGAAACTGAAAGAAAGAGACAGAAGGGTCGAGTACCTCAAAATGGTAAAGGATGGAATTCCAACATATGAGGAAAAGAGTGGTGGAAGAGGAATGGGCTAGATTTAAGAAGACACTAGTGGGTGCAGCAGAAGCAGTATGTGGGAGGACAAGTAGTAAGAAGAGGTGGAAGGAAACACCATGGTGGAATGAGAAGACAAAAGATATAGTAAGGGAAAAGAATAGAGCCTTTAGGAGGTGGTATCAAAATAGGATGGTAGAGACAAGTGAAGAGTACCAGGAAAGAAAGAAGGAGGCAAAGAGAGTAGTGGCTGAGGAGAGAAGAGTGGACAAAGATGATGGAGGATAGTGAAGGTACAAAAAAGGTCCTGTATGGGATGGTAAAAACTAAGAGGCGGAAGGATCCTACGGATTATGTTAGAATGGTGAACAAAAGGAGACAAGAGACAGAAAAAAGGGAAGAACTGAAGAAAATGTGGAAAGAATATTTTGAAGAACTTCTGAACCCAAATGGAAACCACGGCGAGGAGGAAGAAATCGGGGATGAGGAAGATGGACTGCAAACAGAAAAGGACTTAACATGGAAAGAAGTGGAAGATGCAGTGAGGAAGATGAAAGGAGGGAAGGCACCGGGTGTGGATGAGTTAAGTGTGGAGATGGTGAGAGCAGCAGGAGAGGTGGGGATACAATGGTTGTACCGAGTGATGGAAGGAAAGGAAGACCCCAGCGGACTGGAAAAAGGGAATAATTGTCCCGATCTTCAAGAAAGGTAGTAGAACAGATTGCAGAAACTATCGGGGAATAACACTGATGAGTCATTGTGCAAAGATGTTTGAGAAAGTTTTGGAAAGGAGAATTAGGACAAGGATAGAGGGAGGGATGAGGGAAGAACAACATGGCTTCAGAGCAGGAAGGTCCACAGTGGATTTGATTTTTGCTGTAAGGCAGTTACAAGAACAGCACTATGAGTATGGAACAGATCTACTGATGGCCTTCCTGGACATTGAGAAAGCATACGACAGTGTATGCAGAAACAAAGTATGGAAGTCCCTGGAGGATAGAGGAGTAGAAAAATGGACTATAAGGAGGATAAAGGAGACGTACAAGGGAAGCGTGAGCTGTGTGAAAGTGGGAGGAGAGAGATCGGATTGGTTGGAACAGAGAAACGGCCTGAAACAAGGAAGTGCACTGTCACCGTTACTTTTCATTGTGGTGATGGATGACATAATGACCCGAGTGGAACAAGTAATTGGAGAAGGAAAGATGAAAGCAATGGTGTTTGCAGATGATTTGGGGAAACAAGGAGGAGGAGGTACAGGAACAGTTGGACGTGTGGGATGGAATAATGCAAGGATATGGGATGAAATTTAGCTTAAATAAGAGTGAGATGGTGATCACAACAAGGAAGAAGGAAAGAACCACAACGGGAATAACAATTGGTGGGGAACAGCTGAAGAAAGTGGAGAGTTTCAAGTATCTGGGAAGCCTGATACAAGATAATGGAAGAAACTATAGGGAAATAAATGAGCGGGGAAGACAGGCGGAAGCATTCCGGATGAGTGTGAGAAGCATGTTATGGAGCAACGCTGTCCCTCAGAACAGCAAAAAGATCATATATCGGACGTACTATGTCCCTATCCTGACGTATGCCTCGGAGACCTGGATTATGAAAGGAAGGGAGAAGAGCAAAATACAGGCCAGTGAGATGAGGTTCTTGAGAAGCAGTATTGGAGCTACAAAGATGGACAGAATAAGAAATGAAAGGACCAGAGAATTAATAAAGGAGGAACCATTACAGGATGGTATAGAGAAATCTAGACTTAGATGGTATGGACATGTAAAACGAATGGAGGACAAGAGGATACCCAGGAGGATACACGAGACGAAGTGGGAAGGAAAGAGACCGAGATACAGGTGGCTGAAGGGGGTGGAGGAAAGCGTAAAGAAGAGAGAAGACAGGACAAGGGTGGAGGCTGAGAGATGGTGGGAAGACAGAAGACGTTGGAGAGGCTTGTGTTCCAAACAGACCCGGCCAGTGGCTGCAAACTGTGCAAGATGATGACAAGTGTGTGATATAGTTGGTAATTGTTTCTGTAACATATGCGTTTTGCTATTTCCTGCTCACGTTCCGAGTTTGGTAAGAAATGCTGGTGACGAACACTGGATGAAAAAATCGCACTTTACCAATGCTCGTCATTTGTGATGAAAACTGGCACACTGTCATTTCTCCTTGTAAGACCTAACTAACAGCGGCAATATACTTATAATGTCGCCCTCATGCACCCTGCATTAATTAAATTGTCGTTTGATCATCGTGTCCAATAGTCGTCATGGCTGACGATCTTTAGAGCACATGCGTGACGAATACTAGTGCATGATAATGTTAAAGTTCACGTTAACGTTTCAGAACCAATAAACATTTACAGTGTGCCGTTATTAAGTAGATCTGTCTCTTTGACGGACGTAGGTCTACGCTAGCTGCATGGCTCAACGGTAACGTTCTCGCCTGCTGTTGCAGGATCGAATCCTGGCGCAGCCATCTGGAATTTGATGGTGCGCAAATGCGAGGGAGCCGTGTCAGTAGATTTAGTGACACGTTATATATCCCCTTAGGGGCAAAGTTCCGGCACCCCGGGGTCTCTAAAAGTCGCAGTAGTTAAAAGGGACGTGAAACAAATAACATTATTATTATTATTATTATCCGTAGATCTTGGCCTAGGGTTTTTTGCTGTGCTAGAGGTTTCTTTTTAAATTGAGATGAAAAATATATTCTAAGACTAAATCTTTGCTTTCAAGCAATATGTCAAAAAGCACACTATATTCAGCAAATGGAAGCTGCTATTAAGGTCGTTGAGGAGGACGGCATGTGTATTACAATGGCCGCGGAGAGGAATGGTGTTCCGAGAAACGCCCTCTCGGACAAAATTAAAGGAAAAACTAGAGAGAGGAAGATGGGCCCACGTTCCTTTTTTACAAAGGGTGTTAGTTCAATGGGTACTCTCACGAGGAAAAGCGGAGTTCTCCGTAACAAAGGACGATTTGCAAAATAACGTCCAGTGCCTCACAAAAGAATTGAAGAGGGACTCTCCTTTCAAAGATGGGTGGCCGGGGAGAAAATGGTGTGAATCTTTCCTATAAAGAAATCCAAGCCTGTCTTTATGAACCCCTTAAAATTTGACAGTAAACCAAGCTGCAGTTACAGAACATCAAATTAAAACCTACAGCTATCTGGTGGAAAACGACTTGCAGTCTATCTTGTCAGACCCTCGGCGATTGTTCAACGCAGACGTTATATTATGCCATGGTCTGATCTCACTTTTTATGTGACTACGTCTCCCATCTTCCGGCAAAAAAATTAAAAAGATCACGGCATAACAGCCCGGAAAATGACATTTGCTCTTGAACAACAGTCGGGGAAGCCTACATCAATAAACGTTCTTGTGATTATATTGTTCGAATTTGAATTATTATTAATATTATTTCTGTTGTATTTCTAATGCACTTTAAGAAATATATAAATAAATTATAATGAATGTGTTTAGAGCAGAATTACGATCTTTTCATGCCCGTATGTCTACCCGCCATTCACGACTGCTGATGCCCATTTTTTGTCTTTCCCTTTTTTAAATAATTACTGGTACTGCATTATTCGTAAATGTTAGCCTCCATGTCAATAAATCGGTGCCTTACCCAACAATATTGACAGAAATGCATTATAAACAGCAGATAAGGACAACGAACGATGTGACCTCAATTGGTGCAAACGGGTGACGAATATTGGAAAAATCTCAATACATCGTGACGATTACTAACACAAAAACCTATATTTCTTTTAATACATAATTTTTCTGAAAATGAATACTTTCGACATTGAGAGTTTCCTAGTGTTTGAGTAGAGTTTGAGGTTAGGTTCAGTGGTCGTGTTGATTTAAAGTACCAAAAGGTATAAGATATATATATTTTCTTGACTAAATCAGTCTTAACATGACGACTATTGGTGCATTTAACTTACTAGTCAAATAGGAATATCAGTCAATTCGGACCAATATGATGTCGAATACTCCTAATGCCTGTCTCTTCTGCCTTTACATAGCCCTGGTTTATTGGAACAGGGCTAGAACGGTACGAAGAATGGAAGTAAACTTATTAAGCCTGTCTCATATTAATCATCATCATCATCATCATCATTTCCCCTTATCCAGCTCCTGCCGGGTCGGGGTATTTATGGCACTTCTCCACTTTCCTCTTTCCTTCCACAATTCTTCTTCCACGATCTTGTCCCAGTCCAGATTCCTTTTTCTCACGCTGTTCTTCACTGAATCGATCCACCTTGTTCTAGGGCTTCCCCTTGCTCTCTTACCCTTGCACTTGGCCTCCAGCATCTGTCTTGGTATTCTATTTTCCTCCATCCTCTTTACATGTCCAAACCACCTTAGTTTATTATTCTCAATTCTCTCATTTAGTTTTCCCATCCCAACTTCCTTCCTAACATCTTCATTCCTCACTCTGTCTTTCCTTGTCTTACCTATCATACTTCTTAGGAATTTCATTTCACTGGATTGGATTCTACTCTGTCTCATATTAATACTAAGAGAAATGCGCACAATGTACATAGATACAATACAGAGGAGTACAGAAATTTAATACCGTACCGTAGTGATTCAAGTCATTCAGGGCAAGTTAGTACATGATATCTATCACACCTTTCTTCACACAATTCGCAAACACAGTTCACACTCGGCATATGAAATGCCTTAGTAGCACACTCTTTATGCGCTTTTGTCCAGTCTGTCCCTTTCACATAGGTTAAGTTCGTAGCACCCAATACATCATCCTGAAGACTGGTATAATAGATTTCCCTTTAAAGCGTATCCTGATCTATAGAGCGTCTCAACCTTAAAAGACAGTATGGAATTAAATGTAGTAGTTGCCTCTCACTCGCACTCCTATGTCCTGCAATTAGCTTCGTCCTCTTCCATCCCGGCGATGTTACCATTTCCTAATAATTGAAAGTGACAAATCTAAGAAACTGTTTGCGTGGTCTTATAGAGAATTTTCCGCTCTTTATGATGATGTAAAAATAAAAGCCATAAATAATTAACACATGGCCCAATTTTCACAATTACGATATTTTAGCTCGAATCTATATTTTTGCAGATATAAAACTTATCACGTCATAGATAATGAACTACTGTAATGATCGCAACAGATCAAGAATTTATTTTTAGATTGCCTGATGTTGGTAGAAGATACTCTATTTCTCAGGGCAGTAATTATTTTCATAGTAAGAAAGTTATGAATTTTTATCTTAAATGTTACTTGAAAAATCTGAGATGGTATCACAGGAAAGTCACGTAGCGACAAACGTTTTTGCTATTGACTTTACGTTGGTGACTAAGCGAGAAGAAATGTTCATTAATATGTGAAAAAGTTTTTAAAACAAACCCGAGCTCGATATCAGATAGCATTCATAAGTTATCGCACTTATCCCACCCGCCCAGCGCTGACGCTGCGTAAGTTCGTTTACTCAGGCCAGTATCTCCCCGACTGATGGTGTGAAGTTAAACTGTGAAATGAAGTGGTCCTTGAGTTCTTTATAAATTGTCCGCCTCGCTGCGTACCGTAGTGGCTAGCATTCCTGGCTGTCACCATGGAGGCCCAGGTTTGAATCCCGGCTCCGCCAAGAAATTTAATTCTGGTCTGAGGGCTGGAACGGGTGTACTAATCTTCATGAGACAAAACTGAGAAGAGGCGGGTTCGATTCCTACCTCAGCCATCCTCTAAGTGGTTTGCCTTTGTTCATCCCGGGAATAACATATTATAATATTATCATATTCATGAATAATTGAAAAATATAAATTGTTATAATGTGTGCATTAAACTCGCGCTCTGAGGTTCGGTGTATCATATCTAAATATCGTAGCGTTGTTCGCTGCAAGGTATGAGTTACAGTTATATAAAACAAACAAATATTTTGGAAATTTCCCGAGTTTTCCGTAAAAGCACGCCTGTATATGAGTTATATTACATCATGTGCCCGCCCTTGCAGAACTTTGTATATGCAGTAGATCTGGCATCAGCGCGCCCCATTTAATGCATACTGTCTTTTAAGGTAGAGACGCACTATAGCCTACCTATATAGCCTATACAAAACTGGTGTAAAATTAATAGATAAAAGTTTCATCAATAAGTTACCTTTGCCTGATTACACTGCTCGGATAAGAGTTCAGACACTTCCAGCCTGTAGGCTTTCCGGTCCCACTACTGGACAACTGTGGTATATAATCTGCTGCCTTTCTTGAAGAGGGTCATGCCCTGTGAAACGAAATGAAATACAATGAGATCAACAGTTTAACCCTGTTCCAATAAATCAGGACTATGTAAAGGCAGACATGTTATTAAGCCTGTCTCATTCATATAGGTTAAGTTGGGGTCTCACAGTAGACCAACCTACTCTAATACATAATCTAGCTAAAAATTATATTAATTATGAACGACGTATCACATTTTTGTTTTTCGCTTCCATTTCGACAATATATAATTTTCATACCTTATTTTATCTTTTGGGGGGACATTATCAATTTTAACTTCCAACCTTGATCACTTTTCCACCGACTGCACCCGATATATGTGCTAAATCACGTAAATATGTGTTTTATTTAACAACCGGAGCCATGTTCGTCAGATTTGTTAGTATGTGTACTGCTCGGGTCTAAGCTGCATGGACCTGAGAGGAATGTGCATCGCAGACTATGAGTAGTGGTGGTGACGAGTGATGAGGTTTCTCGGTCTTTGCGTAGTAATAGAAGCAAATACATTCGTCGGCGACTCACTCACTCATTCCCAACGCCACACTGGTTTCAGAAAAGACCCTATGTTAACAGTATTGGAATAGACGAGAATGTCAGGTAACACGGCGGCCTGTCGAGAGGCTTGTCAATTCTCGCCAGCTCCTACCCAGCCTCTGCCCTTCATGCCGCAAGTTCACATACAAAATACAACACGTAACTTAATTATGTGATAAAAGAAATACTTGGGCTTTTGTGTATTAATGTATTTGTAAATATAGATTGTATGAGGCAATGGTGCCAACTTCACTATACCGCAATCAAAAACCATCGATCTGGAGGCGTTAGGCTGAAACCATTGGATTAGACAAAACGAAGGTTAGAATGGTTGGGTGTAGGTGCGGCCGCACGCAGCTAGCGGGGCACGGTTGACACAAAAATATTGATCTGGGCGCGTTAGGCTGTAACTATTGTCAAAAACCATTGGATTGGACAAAACGAAGGTTAGAATGGTCGGTGTAGGTGCGGCCTCGGCCGCGCGCAGCTAGCGGGGCACGGCTGACACAAAACTATTGATCTGGACGCGTTAGGCTGTAACCGTTGTCAAAAAACATTGGATTGGACAAAACAAAGGTCAGAATGGTCGGGTGTAGGTGCGGCCTTAGCCGCACGCAGCTAGCGGGGCAAGGTTGACACAAAACTAATGATCTGGGCCCATTAGGCTGTAACCATTGTCAAAAACATTGGATTGGACAAAACGAAGGTTAGAATGGTTGGGTGTAGGTGCGGCCGCACACAGCTAGCGGGGCACGGTTGACACAAAACTATTGATTTGGGCGCGTTAGGCTGTAACTATTGTCAAAAACCATTGGATTGGACAAAATGAAGGTTAGAATGGTCGGTGTAGGTGCGGCCTTGGCCGCGCGCAGCTAGCGGGGCACGGCTGACACAAAACTATTGATCTGGACGCGTTAGGCTGTAACCATTGTCAAAAACATTGGATTGGACAAAACGAAGGTTAGAGTGGTCGGGTGTAGGTACGGCCTTGGCCGCACGCAGCTAGCGGGGCAAGGTTGACACAAAACTAATGATCTGGGCTCATTAGGCTGTAACCATTGTCAAAAAACATTGGATTGGACAAAACGAAGGTTAGAATGGTTGGGTGTGGGTGCGGCCTCGACTTCCCTCTCATTGTAGGTTACAGATAGGTTATGTTTTATTCTCCTAACTTCCGCTTCACGATGGCATTTCGTGCACGGTAGTGTTTTTGGTACTAAAATGTGGTGTTGCAATAGCTTCAGCAACTTCTCAGGTTGATCATAGAACCAGCAATTGAAGTTACTGATTGTTATCTGGCAACTCGACAATCCATAGTGAATAAATGATTCAATTCAGCACACTATCAAATGAACAGAGTCCCGCACACGAATATGCGCACTAGAGAATGAACTGAGTGCTTCTTTGTTTTATATAGTGCCATAAGGGCAAGGTTGGCAGTACTGTTTTAATGACAGACCAGCAGACCAAACGAAGAGACCTGAATACTCAACTACCGCAACCGACGATGATTGATTTGGACTAATGGCGGTCACGGCTGTAATTTTGGATATATATGTTGTGATCCTATTTGGGAAGGCTGGGTGGGTCACAGACGGCAGAGGAGGAAACATCTATTACTACATTTTCTCCAGATATTTTCCTGACCATTACTACAGGTATTTTGGTTAGGCACTGCTACCACAATTATACTGAATTGAGAATATTGCACCAGAACTAAACAATAAAGCTCACGAGTATCAAAAATGATAATAAACACAAATACACATGACCACAAGTACAACGGCAGGTTCCGTTTTATAGAGAAGTACCTCGCTGTAGAATACGCCACGTTTTCCCTTCTGTAGGTGCGGCTCGGGTGACCACAAGTACAACGGCAGGTTCCGTTTCATAGAGAAGTACCTCACTGTAGAATACACCATGTTTCCCCTTCTGTATGTGCGGCTCTGGCACAAACCTCACTTGGCATGTAATGACCCTAGCAGGCCAAGCCTCCATGGAAATCACCTTCTCTCTTAGCCAGACAAACTACAACAGCAAATAGAAATAGTAAACGAATACAAATATCTAGGAATCACCTTCCAAACATCAGGAAACTCCTTCAACAAACACATAAAACAAAAGACAATAACAGCCATCTCTGCAATGAGGGACATCAGAAAAATTCAATCACTATCATTAGACACCGCAATGAAAATTTTCAGAGTCAAAATAGTACCAATCCTGACATATGGACTTCAAATAATATGGGACTACTTGAAAACAAGAGTTCTAAGAACAATAGAGAATGTAAAAGCACTGTATCTAAAGAAAGCACTAGGCATCTCAAAATATACACCCTCCAGGTATACATATTTACTGGCAAGAGAATCTTTCCTGATAGAGGAACTAAAATATACTCTACTACCACCAACCACGAAAGCATACAGCAATCTCCTAACAGAAAAATACGATGTTGCAATGATAACTGTCTCAACATGTTAGCAGCTGAGGTTCAGACTGGTGACTGACATCACCTGCACGCTTATTGCAAGGTCAAGTTTGTGCTATGCGCGCTCTTTCAATACTACAGCAGGGGGCCGTGGCGCGTCACAAGCTCGGCCAAGCCGGCTTCAGCGGCGAATGACAAAACCGCCGCTCGCCGTTCTTACTTTATATGAAAGACCCTGTAGATACATCTCAAACAATCAAATGTATTAAAAAATTATTGTATGGCCACTTGGCTGCAATAACTCTTTAAAAAAAAATACAATTAAGCTACTTAAAACAGAAACACACTTAAAATTTTATGTTATTAATACCATGCCTCTCTCTTTTCTTAGATAAGCTACGTTCAAACCTTGGACTATACTGTGTAACCTAGTACAACTACGTCAACGATCAGAAAGTTGCCACTTGCACATAGCCTAAGCTATAACATTTCATTTATTAGAGTTACCCCGTGTGATTTCTTACCTCACTTGTAGGCTACTGTTTGAAAGAACTTTAAACTCTCGACTTCAAAACAAACTTTTTCACTTCATTGATATCTATTGTACAATACTAGACCTGGCATCGTATAACAGTCCGTCAAGAGTCAAAGTGGTTGTCCTGTGCCAATAACAAAAACCTATTCAAATAAAAATTAGCCAATGATAGGGATTTGAGACCCTTATATGAAATGTGGAAATAAATATATATATCTCCTTGTTTTATTATATTAGGCTATATAAGTTACATACCGGTACCTACACATTTAAACGACAATAATATTAGCCTATGTCTTAAATCGCCAGGAGACCTACCAAGTCGGAACATTAATTTCTGTTCAATGCCTGCCTGCTAATTATGCAATTATATAATGCCTAACATTCCCTTGTAACTCCCAGAAAACTACACATTCAATGCACATTTTGCGAAATACTATTATTAACGTTTTATTGCATACAAATTGTGCAATAAATACTAATATAGGTTATAATCGCTCACCTGGGGGCTTATTAGTGTTAAAATGCTCTCACTAAACAACTCTTAAAATGATATTAAAACATACACAGTCATTCCAGGAACTACAGTTTTAATTAGCACATGTTTCAACTTTTTTTATGAATTTTTTACACCTAAACGCAAAGCAGATGAATTCGACACCTCTGAACTACTGCTACAGTTATTATAGCGGCTGAAATAATAATGCTCCTGGATTACAACCGACGGCCTTACAGCGACGACTTTGAACTATCAATATTCTCATACAGTTAAATATCCGCCAATCAGAAGTCTTAAAATACGGCGTATGCTGTAGTCCAGGAGGTTTAAGAAATACGCAGGAACTATCAATATTCTCATACAGTTAAATATCCGCCAATCAGAAGTCTTAAAATACGGCGTATGCTGTAGTCCAGGATGTTTAAGAAATACGCACGAATGCAATGAAGCGAAGCAGCGCAGCCCTCAAAGTAACTTGACGTTACAGACAGTTAGGAACGGGGCTGCGAGTGAAAGCCGAAGTTAAACGATTGACTTCGCGTCACCACATGGTAGCTTTACGATTGGTTACAAAGTGAGAAGCTTATTATCCTCTCTGTTTCAAAATAAATCATGTGATTGTGCCAGAACTTATCTATATTTACGACACTTTACTAAATGTAAAATACTGTAGTGTAATATTCAACATATCATATTCTCAGAATACATTACATTGAAGTACCTCCGTTTTCTGCACACTGCACATCGCTCTGTTGGTCTAGGGGTATGATTCCTGCTTTGAGTGCGAGAGGTCTCGGGTTCAAACCCCGGAAGATCCTACCATTTTAATTACTTTTATTTTTATCTCTTGAAAAGATTCCAAAAGTATGTAAAGGAACCTTAGGAACGTTCTTTTTTTCGGGCGAGACTTCCGGTAATTTAAATACATAGGTTGAGGTAAACGCTTCTTTTTTCCCCGTCGGTTTACCCTCCAGGTTGGCTTTTCCCTCGGACTTAGGTTGGTTGGTTGGTTCCTCAGTTTAGGGGCTGTGACAACGCGGTCATGTAGCCCCGTGTACTTTGGGTGGGTGTAGAATCTGTCCGATAACCGGTGTTAATTGTGATGGCTGTATAAGTGTGTGTTATCTGTTTTTAATTCAAGTAAGGACTGCAGACATTGATTTTTTGAAGTAGTTCCTACCGCAGTCGGCTCCTGGCAACGAACGTTCTTCGTTAAAGAACGAAGGTTCTTTAACATGCCATAAATCTATGACATGGGACTGCCGGCTTTACTTCCCCTCCGAAGAAAGGCATACTGAGGGATTTTTAACGACGGCTTCGGCCGGGTTTGAACCCGCGATCTTGGGCATAGAAGAACAGCATGTACCAACTACGCCACCAAAGCCGCTACCCTTCCTTGGACTCAGCGAGGGATCCCACCATAACCACCGTAAGGGCAGTGTCCTGGAGCTTGAAACACCTGGTTGGGGGATACCACTGGGGAGGTGGGGCCACCCTCCTTGCCTCTTCCTTGCCTATCCCTCCCAATCTTCCCCTCACTTTTCATCCCTCATGAGGCCCATGTTCGCTTTGCAGGTGAGGCCGCCTGGGCGAGGTGCTGGTCCCACCTCCCCAGTTTTATCCTTCGTCCAGGTGTTTCAAGCTCCAGGACACCGCCCTGGTGGCGGTAATGGTGGGATCCCCGCAGAATCCGAGGGAAAAGCCAACCTGTAGGGTAAAGCGACTAAAATAAAAAATTGCGTTTGACCACAAACTATGTATTTATATTACTGGCACAAAGTAAGTACAAGTCTCGCACGAAAAAAAAAGTTCGTAAGGTTCTTTTATATACTTTTTGAATATTTTCAAGAGATAAAACAATAGAAAAAATGCTGGGCACTTCCGGGATTTGAACCCGGGACCTCCGGCACTCAAAGCAGGAATCATACCCCTAGACCAACAGAGCGATGTGCAGTGTGCAGAAAACGGAGGTACTTCAATGTACTGTATTCTGAGAATATATGTTGAATATTACACTACAGTATTTTACATTTAGTAAAGTGTCGTAAATATAGATAAGTTCTGGCACAATCACATGATTTATTTTGAAACAGAGAGGATAATAAGCTTCTCACTTTGTAACCAATCGTAAAGCTACCATTTGGTGACGCGAAGTCAATCGTTTAACTTCGGCTTTCACTCGAAGCCCCGTTCCTAACTGTCTGTAACGTCAAGTCTCAAAGTATAGGAGGCAGCGCTTAGTGAAGCAAACCAGCACGGAGACGAATTGGCTTGGAGACTTCGCGTTCGCTTGGTTAAAAGCGGTAGCGTGAAGTTTAAAATCGGATGAAAATATATTTTGACTTTGTTGTTGTAGTTTTATATGTGTACATGTGATTTTATATTGAACGGAAAAATGATAAGTTTTTGCCAGGATATTCAGCAGAGTTATGTGTGAAATTTTGATGAGGTTATGGTATTACATGGGCGGATATTTACACGACATTTTTAACAATCTTCCCGTTGCATATAATATGTAACACGCAAAAGCTACCTTCATTTGCACAACTAGTTTCCTTGTGCTATTGAAGATTGAAATCGAAACCTGGCGCAGTCAGCTGGCATTTGCGGGTGCGCAAATGCGAGGGAGCCGTGTCAGTACATTTACTGGCACGTTAAAGATCCCCTTCAGGGCAAAATTCCGCCACCCCGACGTCTCTGAAAGCCAGTGTAGTTAAAAGGGACGTAAAACCAATAACATTATTATTATTATGAAGATTGAAATACATACTTGACAATACGTTTGGGCATGGTGTTTAAAAATGGAGGCTTCATAAATTCCAGACCCGGTCGGTCGCCTGGATGCAGGCTGTGGATTTTCATTTCATTTATAAATGTGCTACCTCGAGCGGCCTAGGCTACTGCATGCTCTAAATAATTTAATGTAGCCTAAAATTCCGCAATAGAAAACCTCAAAAACGTAGAACATCACTAGTCTTAACGTCGCACCTTTAATTCAAGAAGGGCCAAAATATAACAAATTTTCACAATCAGACTCATATTATAATTATTAATAACTCGTGACAAGACAGTGATTTTATAATTCAAGCAAGTAAAGATCGAAGTACGTACACAGAAAAATTGGCTCTATTTATAAGATCCTACTTGAAAACAAACTCGACTCTGCGGCTTTTCTTTACAAAACCATCAATAACTTCATAATAGAAAGAGGACTGTAATCTAATTTTTGCAAGCAATCCTTTTTCAATCGAAAACATAGCTATTGATGATAGCCTCTCCTGAATTTGAATCGATCTGCAACATGTATTAATGCATCTCGGTGTCGAAAAAGAACGTTCTGCAGGGGATGTAGCAGCAGGAATTCTTGCTACCAGTTTGATGAGCTTGAAAATCACCGCCATACCCATGTACAATTTGTTAGTATGCATAAACTGCACTACAGTAAGCCTGAAACACTTTTCTCTTTCAAGTCAGGAGATGAGTACGGTAGGCTACATCCCACTTAATACAGTTTTTAAGCGAACAATGTCGAAAAATTACCCATAGGTCTTTTCTAGAGCAGTAACATAACTGCCTGGAAACTTATTTCTGTGCTTCTCAAACAAATCACAATCCAGCAGCGAGAAGAACACAAATTTATTTATGTATTTGAAATGCTCTCCTATTTGGACAAGTGCATTGTCAATAATTTCATTGAATAGACTTAGTACTTTGATTTTTCTGGTTCAGTACTTTGATTTTTCTGGTTCATCATTAATCTTCATCTCACATAGACTGAGTATTTAAAAAGAGCTCAACCTTCTTGCCACAGTACTGTATATCCAAACTGTTTGTTTGTAAACAAATCCTCCTTTCATCTGATGGTGTGGATATGTCACACCTTGCGCCGAAACAGTAGGTCTCTGTGTTGTTATTTCTCGCGATATTCTTTGCCTTCACTTCGAAAATCTCACATGCATTGACCGGGAATCGAACCCAGTCCACCTTGGTGAGAGGCCAACAGCTTGACCGATGCACCGCCACACCCCTCATTGCCTATATCAAACAGAAGAACTGTGAACATGTCATACAGTAGCGTGGGTTCTACTGAGCACTGTTGTTGCATAGAGACTGGCGAGCATGGCTATGCTGTGGGACGAAATGCTCGTAGAATTTGGCTTGTGTAACTATAACCCCCCATTGGTCGATCTTGGCTACGCTAATGTATTATATACATTGCACCCCCCGCCCAGTTATTGAACAAATTCGTGTTGACCTACTGAAGAGTTACAAATAGCAGTTTGTATAGGCAACACTGGAAAATATGGCTTCAATACTTTACATATACGTCCATATCCTTTGTTAGAATTAAGGAATAAGTGAATAAGCAGTAATGTAGTTTGCTCTCAAGATGGCAGGAGTGGTTTTAAAAGGCTATTCATTCAGTTGCCATCCTGATGCTAGGATCGCGCGTGTCTTGCTTCTCTCTCTTCTTTGCGCACCTTACTACTAGCACCTAGTATATGCCTGGCCATGGCCTACACGTGTACTGATGATGGTTCGAATCGGTGACCTATGAATCGTATCCTCCCCTTTTTAGCTATCGCCCATGAGATCCAGATTAGATTCACAGCTCAGTCAAGAAATTTAGTTTTGGTCTGGGTTAGAACACTGTACAATATACCTTTTGAAGTAAAACTGAGAAGAGAAGAGGTGAGTTTCCTCACTTCAATTACAAAAACACACACACTTTTGAATTCGAAAGCTTCTGTACAATACCCAAGGGGTATGCACCCCTTAGAGATCATCCCCCCCATCATCTGTCTAAATCTCATAAAAGGCAACCCTTTAAAAGCCTACCCAATATCCATCAATACTATAAGGGCAGCTGGCTACTCCATAAAGCAGCTCAACCCTTGCGTAATTATGACACACAGCGACATACTACAAACTGGTTCAACTATGCCACAACGCGCTGACAGAACAGAGGCTAAAGGTATAAAAGGTGCCTTAAGTGGGTCACGAGAATCTCTCCATCACCAGTGCTTCGACGAGACAGCCGGAGGCTAACGACAGTGTCAACCGAGGTGAGTCAGTCAGTCAGTGTTCAGAATCCTACTTTTGTAACCTAACACCCACAGTTTGTACTCACATTATAACATCACAAGATCCCTTAAAAGGGACTAACAGTTACTCATTGCTGACCAATAAACACTTGGTCAGTCTCTTACACTTGCATTACTGATCTACACTCTTCTTCACGTCCCCACGTCCTTCCTTACTCCCGTCACAGTCGGACGTGACACACCGTAGTAATAACGCCAACTCAGACGTCCTTGTATTCCTCACAGCGGCTAGCGTGCTCAAGTGAAGCGCGTGCCGAACCGCTGACACTAGCAAGGTGATTATATAATAAGTAGCCGGCTGGGCGACTGGTACATCGACCCGCGTGCTAAGGCTACATCCCTTAAACCACATTTACAGTCTTTATAGGAGCGCCCCCTAGTTCCTAGCACACCACAACACACTACACTGGTCAGCTTGCCCTGTCAAGGGGAGCTACCCTTATTTAGGCACAAACTCATAAATTAGTACAGCAACTCTCCCTTTTAGATCCACCCCCAAATAAGGGATCTAAAACACTGGTGGAGGCGCCATCCTACGCACAGTAGAACGGGACTCAATCAACGAGCCCTCGTAGGAAAAGCGACCCCTTCCGTACCGCAAAAAGCCAAGCAAATAGAGATTTTTTTTTATTTTTAACCTCATATTGCGTCACACATTTTTTTTTAATTATTAAATGTCCACATTTAGAACTACATTAAGAGACTTTGCACACCATTTGTCGGCTAGTACAACTCCACTCCTGCCGAAGCTAAAGATTAAGAACAGTGACTTAATAACTGACCAGACTGCAGTACAACTTCTCAGGGACCTTGAAATCCACACAGCACAGATCCGTGCTCAACACCCTGCCGCTGCAGCACAGGTTATACATTTTACACGGTCCCAGGCCAGTGAATACACACACGAGTCGCCGGTATCCAGCGATAGTGAGGTAGATTGCCTGCCAACACTCCATCCCCTATTGTTGCAGCAATTGCAGATCACAGAGCAGAAAGCCAGTGACCTGCTCGAGCGCATTTCAGAGCTATTAGAAACAGACACTATTAAAGCCAATAGTCACACGACAGAAGCGGTTCTGGACATCCACACTATTTTGGAGACAGTAAAACAGGATTTAGACAGAACCGTACACATAGTCGAATCCACACAGTACGACAACACACCGGCCATCAGCACAAGCATATCAGGTGACGAGCCACCTGGTAACGTAACACAGGTGTCCTACACGGGAAGCGAGGCTAATTCCCCTCCAAACAGCCCAAACACCTCGACACACAGTCAACGGGACACAGCCGAGAACGACATGAATAGACACACTGAGTACCCCATGATCCACCCCACAAAGTTCACGGGGGAAGGCCAGGATCCCGAGGAATACCTCAAGGCCTTCAATAGAACGGCCCGGATCAATGGTTGGAGCGAGGAAGTTAGAAAACGGCTCCTTCCTGCCTACCTCACAAAGGCGGCCATGACGTGGTATGAGCTCCATGAGGACGCACTAGAGGCTGCCACATGGGAGGAAACCGCGGTAATGTTGAAGGATGAGTTCCAGCTTATACCAGACGATGACGATCTCTATGACCAGATTAGACAGAGGTCACAGGGACCCAAAGAGAGCGCCCAGGCATACATCAATGTTAAATTGATAATGTGCGAAAAGTACAATGCAGCAATGACAAATAAACAGAAAGTCAAGCTGTTGATGCAGGGCCTCAGACCAGCCATAGTAGAAAAGCTATGCATCATGAACAACCTCACGGTCCAACATATGTTGAATAACATAAAGACCATAGAGGAGGGGAGAAAGATCACGGAAAAGGCTACGGAAAAAGCCGTGGATCTGCACTTCAAAACCCGGAAAGACGACACTAATGACAAAATAGACGAATTAGTGGACAGGATGGAGAAACTGACCATAGCTGCCATCCAAGCGGGCGGGAGACCGCCAAGGGATGAGCAAGCAGACACACGAGAACACTATCATACTGAGAGGGACAGGGGGTACACAAAGAGGAGACGCTACGGGAGGGAAGAAAGTTACTACCCTCCACAGCGGCCAACAACACCTCCCCCACAGGATAGGCCACACTACCCTCCTCGGTACTCACCGATAGCATACACGGACACAGAGCCGACATACCCCTCAAGGCGGTCACCATCTCCGTACACACGGGAGTACTACCCTGAGGAGTACGACCACGATATCCCCCGACGAAACAGCCCGTCACCACATAGACAGTCCTACGCTGCCCCACAGTACAGGGGAAATGGGGAATATCGGGAAAACCCGCCCCCACGCAGCCAAGGCTATGCTGCCCCGCAGTACAGGGGAAATGGGGAATATCGGGAGAACCCGCCCCCACGCAGCCAAGGTTATGCAGCCCCGCAGTACAAGGGAAATTGGGAACAGCGAGAAAACCCACCCTCGACCAGACAGGGGTATGCAGCTGACCAATATAGGGAAAAGGGGAACCGACGGGAACACCCGCCCCAGCAGCAGCAGACATACACCCCACCCTGGCGGAGACAGAATAACGGACAACAGGGCAATAACCGACAAGGAAGAAAACCCACTAGAGGAAGGGACAACATGGACAAACACACGAAGGGCCCAGAACACTACCCCCTCCCAGACGAATACCCGAGGGAGTTCAGGGATGAAACACCCCACAGGACAGACAGGGGGGCAATACTCCCTACGCCTAAACACACACCGCAAGCAGGGAGTTGGCGCAGCCACCCCGAGGGGGGGCGCACATACATTACAGGCAGGCGTACACCCACATTTTCAAAAAACGCCTAGACGGGGAGGTTCGGCTAGCTGATGAAGCAGCTGAGGTTCCTCCCCCAACACAACACAAGAAAGGCCCTTCCCCCAAGAAAACTCGTAAGAATAAGGGGAAGAAGCAGCCAGCTAAAACTAAGGCTGACGATCCGCCCCCGGACCGTTTCCAAACACACCCCGTGCAAGGAGACGGCAACTGTCTGTTTAGGGCCATGAGCTTTCTAATCCGGAATACCGAGGATTATCATGGGGACTACAGACAGAAGACGGTCAAACATATCCTGGCCAACTGGAAAGAGTACCGGGACTTTGTGTCGGACGAGCGGGAAAACCCATTCCAGACCGGGGCGGATTACCAAAAATACATGGGCAAGGACGGCACCTATGGCAGTGCCGTAGAGGTAACCGCTCTCGGCAAAGTGCTCAAAGCCAATATCCATGTATATACGGATGTGCACTCGCCTCCGCTATTCTCAACTGCGGGATTCAATAGGGACCTACACATACTTTTCACAGGAAACCCTAAGGCGGGACATTACACACCCCTCACAATTAGAAGCCAACAGCCCGAGAACACGCCCACACCCTCCAAACAGAAAACCCCACCCCCTTCACCACACCACAGGGGGGGAATTGACCATACACAGGCGCGTGACGCGAGCTCGCTCGGCATGGGGAAGCCAGCAACAAGAGTCGAACTCGCGACCGCCTGGAACAAAAGTCGGGTTAACAAAGGCAAGCTCAGGGTCACATTTGCAGACACACCTTCCCGAGAGGAAGAAACCAACAACAACACAACTACACAAAGGCTGGGAACAATTAATACACTAAACGTTAGCCAGCAGACTCCTAGTTTCACAGCAAGACCGGTTAAAGGAGCTGGCAATGTACCTGGCAAACGCACTTTGCTGACCTGGGCAAAGTACTCAGGACAGGAAGTAAGCCGAGAGGCGAAGCGTGCTAGGTACGATAAACGGACAGATCCATGCCCTCCCAGCACAAATGTCACTCCGGCAACAACAACAACAACAACGTACATCTTACACAACACATCGGTGCAGGGCAGTGGATTTCAGGTATCGGCCCTCACGATACACGCCACCATAAATGGCCACAGAGTGCAGGCCCTAATCGATACTGGGGCTGCCGTAAGTTGTGTTAATAGCCGACACATTGCCGAGGCGCAAATACAAGGTGTCACGGGGGACATCCGGCTGGTAGCGGCCAATGCTCAGACGTTAGAAAACAGGGGAGTGGCAAACATACATATTAGGATAGACCATTTTGCCACAATGCACCCCATGTTCGTTATCGAACACCTTTCTGCGTCAGCCATAATAGGCATGGATTTTCTCGCTAGATATGAGGCTAGCATAAATTTCGCTAGTGGTCAGATGCTTTTAAAGCACGACCAGAGGCTCACCACACATCCCATGGTATACACCAGGAACAGAGATGGGATTCGAGCGGAGCGAGAAAACCACGAGCATCAGGCCCCTACACTGCACACTATCAGCCAATACACAAACACACACACTGATAAGGCGGCCAACCAGAACCACACGCAGGACCTGACTCCGGAGCAAAATAAAAGGCTCACGGAGCTCCTGGAGACCAACAGAGATATTTTTGCCCACTCAATGAAGGATCTCGCTGTGACAGACCTCATTGAACACCACGTCACACTCACTAGTGACCGACCAGTACACCAGCCTCCCTTCAGAGTGAGCCAGAAGGAGAGACATGCCATCGATGCCCAAATCTCAGAGATGCTCGAGGCAGGGGTCATCGTTCCAGTTCTTTCTAACTATTCCTCTCCAGTTCTGCTGACCAAAAAGAGGGACGGATCGCACCGCTTTTGTACTGACTACAGGAGGCTCAATAAGTTGGTCGAAAATGATAGTTATCCACTACCAAGGGCAGACACCTATTTGGACGCCCTTGGTGGAGCTAGCTGGTTCAGTTCGATGGATTGCTATAGCGGATTCTATTCAATCCCCGTCTATGAACCAGATAGGCACAAGCTGGCGTTCGTTACAGAGAACGGACTATTTACCTACACCCGTTTACCGATGGGTCTCCGTAACGCCAGCCAAACCTTCCAAAAGCTAGTGGATAAGACATTTTCAGGGCTTAAATGGCGTTCCGTATTGGTGTACGTGGATGACATAACGGTCTTCTCCAACACTTTTGACGAACACATCGTACATTTGGAGGAGGCTTTCGCAAGGATCAGAGAAGCTAAACTAAGGCTTAAACCTGCGAAATGTCAATTTGCCAGACAGCAAATTAACATATTGGGCCATATTGTCAACCGGGAGGGCATTATTCCCGACCCAGCCAAGACTGACGCAATAACGGGCATCCCAATGCCCACAAATTTGAAACAATTGCGCAGTTTTATTGGCTTGGCTTCGTACTATCGCAAGTATATCTATAGGTTTGCACACATCGCCCATCCCCTAACTGAACTCACACGTGAAAAAACGCCCTTCAGCATCACGCAGGAACACATAGATGCCTTCAACACACTGAAGCAACTATTGACCTCACCTCCATTGCTGCAACACTTCCATAGTGATAGGCCCACATTTTTACACGTGGATGCCAGCCTGTATGGGTTGGGAGCAGCCCTATTGCAGGAAGACGCCGAAGGGCGCAAACGGCCCGTCGCCTACGCTAGCAGGAAGCTAACGGCCGTTGAGACTAGATACTCTGCCACAGAGCGGGAAATGCTGGCATTTTCGTGGGGAGTGAACTATTTTAGAGTATACCTCTATGGTATCAAGTTCACGGTAGTGACTGACCACGCGAGCTTGCTTTTTTGGGACAAATTTAAAAACCCAAATTCGCGCCTCAACAGGTTTATATTCCGCCTGTATGAATATGATTTCGTGGTCAAACACAAGAAAGGCGCTACACACCTAGACGCAGATGGGTTGTCTAGGCTGCCAGTAGCCGATCCCCCGGATGACAGTAAGGACCACGACTGGGACGATATGCCCACCTTTGCCCTGACGGTGGTTGACATCAAACAGGAGCAAGAAAGTGATCCGCACTTGAAACAGATTCTATTGGCACTAGAAGACTTGGATAAAGTGGACTCCAAGACAGCACGGCTGTCTAGGCGATTTTTCCTAGACAAAGACGGGGTACTGAAATTTAAGCCCACAGCCATGCACGATAGCGCACCTATAGCGGTTCCGGAATCATTGAGAGAAAATATCATGATCGGACACCATAATAGCCCAATAGCAGGGGCACACTTAGGTACGCATAAAACTTACCTTAGAATCCGTGACAAGTACTATTGGGTAAACATGAAGGCCGACATAGATACCTTTGTCAAGACATGTCACACCTGCCAACGATTCAAAACAAGACCTGGCAAGCCTCATGGACTACTCAACCCAATTCCCGTGGGAGAGTTATTTCACAGAGTCGGAATAGACGTGAAAGGCCCCATTACAACAAGTCAGAAAGGCAATAAATATATCCTGGTGGCCACCGAGTATCTCACACGATACATGATTACAAAGGCTGTTCCCAAAGCAGACACGAACAGCATAGCCGAATTTTTATTTGACATAATTACACGATATGGCCTATTCCAAACCTTATTATCCGACAGAGGTACTATTTTCACCTCGAGAGTGCTCCAACAGTTTCTGGAGATACTCAGGATTAAGGCATACACTACCACGAGTTTTTCACCGCAAACCAACGGACTCACGGAAAGTATGAACAAAATACTTGGAATAGCGCTGGCTAAATTTACAGAGGACGCAGGAACAGACTGGGATGAATATCTGCAAAGCATTACTTTTAGTTATAATACCTCTGTATCTACGGCTACGAAACACTCTCCACACTTCCTACTGCACGGATACACACCCAGAAGTCCCATAGACAATATATGTATCCCACAGGACGCCCACACAGACAATGCGGCTCGGCTAGAGCATTTGCAGATAGCCCGCATGGACGCTAGAAAAAACATAGCCGAGGCCCAGAAAAAACAAAAAGAGCGGTACGATCAGAATAGAAAGACCGTGGAATACACACCCGGGCAATTGGTCATGATCTCCAATCATGCCCGTAAGAAAAACGTGTCCGAATTCCTCCTACCACGATGGGCAGGTCCCTTCAAAGTCTGCAGGAAGGTATCTGACCTAAATTATATAGTGAACGTGCGCCATGGGAGGAAACTCATAAAGGACACTATTCACGCCCGCCGGATGAAGGCATATCACACACGTAAAGCACACACACCTACATGTAAAGGCGGGCACACTGCTAAAAGAAAAGGAAACGGTCCCGTTGGAACACGTGGGAAGAAAGCCAAGAAATAGCCCACTGACCGAACCGGGATACCATCCTAACACTCACCAGAACTGTCCCGGAGACACAACCTTCATGGCGCCGGAAACAATTACTCTGGGTAAAAGGCGGTCTCCAGACCCGCAACCTTCTGAATACCAGGAATATAAGGTTGAGTAAATATCCAGTCGTAGAATAAGGATAATGAGAACGCTAAGACTAATTGGGACAGTCCCACTAACAGCGGGTCATAAACGAAAAACAATACAATCGACACTGGCATCTGGTCACCAAATACGCGACTAGCGGACCAGACACACTCGCGTACAATGCATATGAGATTTCCGAAGTGAAATGCCATGGCCTGTGGTTTGGATTCCAAGTAAAACGGAAATCCCGTGGCACATGATCTCTAGAAATGGTCACGTCAAACCACAAAATTCCCCTCTTGCCTTTTTATAATGCGAAGAGCACTAACAGAAAAGCAGGCTGATTAAGAACACATGTTCGGATACACAGCGTTATCGGAACAAATAAACAAGCGAGCGCGCAAGACATTGCAACCCGACACCCTCATACTCAGCAGTAAAGCAGACCTCCGTGATAAACTGCGAGCCTTACAGACGACAGTTCCCAAAGCACACTGCACGGAATCATTCATAGCCAACCTAAGAACCCTATATCTTCAAAATTTACACTACGAGGAGAGGGCAAAAATAAGCAAACTCCTCGCAGGAAGGTATACTAGGGGTTGCGCATAGAAAAACACACAGCCCATTTGCCATAGTGTAGGCGGCACAGAAATGGCCACCAAATCTTTACAGACAACCGGCTTCGAACCCATGTCCACACACAAAAACCTCGTACCGAAAACTAACTAAACAACGGTATTTTCGGTACGAGAAACACAAACAAAATACAGGCAGAATGCCCGCAGAACATGAACAACGCAGACATATAACACAGAGAATTACATAGAACACGGGTTCGAACCCCAGAGAAATTTGCACGCCAGGGAAAAACAAGCAGACGGCCTTCCAATCACACCAAAATTGGCCCATATAACGGCTTAGACAGATAATACTACATTCCTGCGGCCAAATGACAGGCATAAAATTCCAGAAATACACTTGACAGGGAAAATGGACTTTCCAGACAGAGACATATAAATTTCGTAAGACAACGGTCTTACGGAATAATGGCCACACAACGGCAATAGTAGCAGGGCGGATTACCACATCGGGCCGCCAGGAATTGAACACAATGACCACACTGGCATACGTGCAGAAAAACACGCAACAGTGGTTAACCTACATAAAATCCCGGCCTGAAGTTACACACACAAACTGATGACTTGCAGACTTAGCCACTTTGCAACACTGTCGATGACAAAACGCGATTGTGTAGTGGCAGTGACCATGAATAAACAAATGCAGAACAATCATAACACTATACATTTTTCAACACTGCGAAAGCATTTATCAACAAGCAGACGTCACAGACCAAAACTTGTCGCAGGCCCAGAGTAGCACGTTCGTAAAGACGTTGGCAGGCCACGGGCGCTTCCTACCCATACACAATATACACAGTAGGACTTGGCCCTACGGCAGACCAGGCGTCCGCGTGGTGTAGCGGAGCGTAGTCACACACACACACACAAACGCGCTCACCAATCAGGGGCGAACATAGGGACTTTGAGGAAACGGGACCTCCCCTTAACAACTTCTTTTTGCGACCCTAGTCCCGAAACAAATCATTCCAGGCGACTAGGACTTAGCCCTATAACGGACCAGAGTAGGTCGTGAAGCTTCGCTATCCCAAAGCGCGGATAGAAAACCAACATGGACCAAGGGAGGATGACAAGAGAACATGCTAACAGCATCCCACTCTACTCCCTTCCCATAACCTTTTCACGTCCAAACATAAACAACGCAGACACATGAACACAACCAGAACAGATACACTACACTACAAAGTATACATAAGGGTTGGTAAACTTCATGTGTTTACAGAAAGGGCATGCTACGCCTTGAGCCCCACCGCTATCACCTGAATGAGAGGGGTGCATCGGCCAACACCAACTAAGCGTAATGCACATCTCCATATGAGAGATGAGGCCATAAGTAATAAATACTAACCATTTTTTTTTTAATTTTAAATCATCCCGCATGAGAGGGAAATATATTAGTATTATGCCTCAACCTACACCTATCCATACATGAGTGCAAACGCCTCATATCCAGACGCATGCATGTATATCCCATCCATTCACCAGGGGATATTGATATCAGACCGGCATGGATTTTTATTTTATTTTTTGCAACCCCGGGAATTACCTGCCCCGTTCCACTCACTGTAGGAGCATCCCAGCACAAAAACCGGTTCCAGGCCGCCACTAACGCGGAATTCGGAAGTGCGCAACCTCCTCCTACCCTGCTTTAACCCACTCTACAGATAACTACCCCCAGATCACAATAACAGGGTACCTGACGCCACAGACCCTACTAACACCTCCATCAAGGTTAAAAAAGAGCATTATCGCTGGAGAAGCTGATATAGCACAGGTAGCCTAAAGTAGTCTACGTATGTAGAGGTTTTACCAGCCCACCACACTGGAAGTATTTTACATTTGACACTTTTTACACAGGTTACACCTATATTAAAAAAAAAAAAAAAAAAAAAAAAGGGAATCTGAAACACCCTGGCTGATGATACCGGCGTTAGCCAAAGGTCAAAAGCACAACACTAGGAGCAGAGCTGGGGAAGGCGATGTGGACCCTTACCCCAGTCGGCTCATCAAATTACTGACGACTAGACCAAATAGACGAACCACGTAAGGTCAAAGCATTCGCGGCCTGGTCGGGCAAGCTCTGGAATCCTAGGTGCGCATAAACCGCCCCTGGGAGGAAGGGATGCTAAACCCACTTTGAGCCACGGTCGTCGAAGCCAAGACCTGCAGGGAGACTTTCTGAGAATGGCGGGAGAAATAGCTCACTCCGCGTCGGCCTCGGGAGCTATCCCTAGAGACGACCACATTATGACTAGACTGCTAGTTAAGTTTAAATTTAAGTAGGCAAGACTTCCATGGCGGGAAGCAAAACTCCTGTGCGTTGGAGCATACTACGGCGGCCCATAGAGGCAAATTTATATATCAATGCGAAAATGCATACTACGGCGGCCCATAGAGGCAAATTTATATATCAATGCGAAAATACATACTACGGCGGCCCATAGAGGCAAATTTATATATCAATGCGAAAATGCATACTACGGCGGCCCATAGAGGCAAATTTATATATCAATGCGAAAATGCATACTACGGCGGCCCATAGAGGCAACTTTATATATCAATGCGAAAATGCATACTACGGCGGCCCATAGAGGCAACTTTATATATCAATGCGAAAATGCATACTACGGCGGCCCATAGAGGCAAATATCACTGCGAAAGCAGATTGCGACGGCCGATTAAGGCGAAGACAATATTATGCCATTGGACCACACTGTCCAATGCCCACATAAATGACGACGCATCGGGCAGTCAGAGGGCATTAAGAGATGGGGCATTGCGCGCCCCTCACAGGAGCCAAGTGGGCGGCTCACCTACGTCGAATAGGAACAGCACCCGGTTATGAACACGAAAGTTACAGCGGGCGGAACGGTTAGCTTAGTGGCACCGTAAGCCGCCCGCGGATAGATTAATCCTAGTAATAGACGTCGACACTAGACTTAAGGGGACGGAATCTAGCGACCCTAGAGACAACCGGTGTTTCTGGGGCTCGTGCGGGTGGTGATCTGGGGATTTAATTGCCCCAGGCGATCGTCCTAGGCCAAATTTAGTTATAGACGGTTGCATTTGACACGCAACCTAGGATTAAGCAAATTTAATGAACACTGTTGCAATTCAGCACAGCATCTTTCGGCAATAGATTAAGGCAACCCTCTCGGCTTAGATGTAGTTTTTTTTATATATATACCATAAGTAGAATAAGTAGTATAAGAGAACGCCGTTCGGCGCCTGATGACCCACAAATCCGTCATCAGGGTAAGTCCGATAACTCGTGATAAGTTATTATAATGTAGCATAGTCTTACATTTAAGACAATTTTTTTTAATACATATATTGGGGTAAAATTTCGGCGCCTGGCGGCCCAAATTCGTTGCCAGGGTAAGCCCAATACTACAACACATTAGGAAATGACGTCACGGCACCATATAGGGTAAGCCCGGCCATATATCGAGTAATAATAACCATGCCATTCTTTTCACAGGTAAAAAGGGGCTTCAGACTGTGGCAACGCTGCCACAGGAAGCGGCATATGGAATAGGGAATTTCAATGTTTTGTTAACCTCTCCATTTTTTTTTTTTGCAGGCATTGTCACCTAGAATATGACACGTGTAATTATGATTTTGCTGCCAGATAGCAGCAACATGCTATTTAATGCCCCCTTATTGTAGTATTATACCTGTGCATACTAACCTCCATTTAACATTCATTCTCACTTACACACTCACTACATTTTTTTTACAGCTACACGTCAATAATCTGCACAGCGGGAATGATGCCTGTGGGGCATCAAGCTTGCTGGCAGATCTGCATAAAACAAAAACACTTGAAGCGTCAAAATGCGACGCAGCTTACGGCGATGAGGGCGCAACCGGCATGTGGCGGCGACCCTCATGGCCAAGTGTGCAAGCATTCACCCACAGAGGATGCTTCACAGACTAGGTATTAAGAATACACTGCAAGCGGTACGACCACTCAAACCGTGCCAAGAGGTGGCCGTATAGGATCAGCCGTGATACGGCAAGCGTACGTACAAACAGGTAGCGTGCACGCGAGGATCCAAACAAAAACTAGAATTATAAGGGTTTAGCGCGCTTAAGTAGACATAAGGTTATTGTAGTTCATAATTTTAAAGAGTAAACTACATACATATTCATGCGCCCACGGGCAATTATTCCAATTGAAATTCCTAAATGTCAGCATCGCAACATGATACATTAAACTCTATATATATTTTTGTCTGTTTATCAAGTTCACGTGTACACGATGTCTATATTTTTGTTTTGTTTTGTTTCGTTTGCTAAGGTAACACGTAACCAATGTCTGTGAATTGTTTTCTTTCATTTTTCTCTCTTCTAACTTCCCCATTTGTCAGGGTGTTCCGTTTTATCCCACACCAATAAATACATTTTAAATATTTCCTTTAAATTATACCCTGGAACACCCATTTTTTTCTATTCTCTCCTATCTTCTTTATTGCAGGGAGCACTTTTTCCCCAAGATAGGGCGGACGACGCAATCATCCGTTCGGCCCTGGGTTTTTCCTCCCTGCACAACCATGTAACCATGTATAACCATGTTTTTTTTCTTTTTTATGCCGACAACGGCAATGGCGATTGTGCCTCAATAGCAATTATTTTCTTTATTCAACAATGTTAATGCACATTTCACCATGCAATGTAAAATTTATATACATATATATCTATGTACACCCCATAACCCTCCCCTCTGAACACGGGCTGACCGCACACCTACACTTCTGCACGACGACACCCGTTCCATACGACGACGCTTACGACGCCACCACCAGAAGAGACGAGGGGGATTCAAAAACTACTACGACAACATCCCAACCCCAAGTGCCCTTCCCGGTCGCGAGGACGCGACCAAATGGAGGAAGAGGCTTGTACAATACCCAAGGGGTATGCACCCCTTAGAGATCATCCCCCCCATCATCTGTCTAAATCTCATAAAAGGCAACCCTTTAAAAGCCTACCCAATATCCATCAATACTATAAGGGCAGCTGGCTACTCCATAAAGCAGCTCAACCCTTGCGTAATTATGACACACAGCGACATACTACAAACTGGTTCAACTATGCCACAACGCGCTGACAGAACAGAGGCTAAAGGTATAAAAGGTGCCTTAAGTGGGTCACGAGAATCTCTCCATCACCAGTGCTTCGACGAGACAGCCGGAGGCTAACGACAGTGTCAACCGAGGTGAGTCAGTCAGTCAGTGTTCAGAATCCTACTTTTGTAACCTAACACCCACAGTTTGTACTCACATTATAACATCACAAGATCCCTTAAAAGGGACTAACAGTTACTCATTGCTGACCAATAAACACTTGGTCAGTCTCTTACACTTGCATTACTGATCTACACTCTTCTTCACGTCCCCACGTCCTTCCTTACTCCCGTCACAGTCGGACGTGACACACCGTAGTAATAACGCCAACTCAGACGTCCTTGTATTCCTCACAACGGCTAGCGTGCTCAAGTGAAGCGCGTGCCGAACCGCTGACACTAGCAAGGTGATTATATAATAAGTAGCCGGCTGGGCGACTGGTACATCGACCCGCGTGCTAAGGCTACATCCCTTAAACCACATTTACAGTCTTTATAGGAGCGCCCCCTAGTTCCTAGCACACCACAACACACTACACTGGTCAGCTTGCCCTGTCAAGGGGAGCTACCCTTATTTAGGCACAAACTCATAAATTAGTACAGCAACTCTCCCTTTTAGATCCACCCCCAAATAAGGGATCTAAAACACTTCTTTAAAAAGCCATACACTCTGAAATGTATATTATTTGTCATCCTACTGTGTAAAACTGTCTGCTGCCAGTCGACTTCCTAAGGGACATAGTTATGAATTCAATATTTCATCTCGCAGCACTTCTTAAAGCTTCACTACTGTACACTGCATTGATACACCAATACTGCCACTCAATTTTGTATTTCCCCGGCGAACCTAAATATTTCAATCTAATCTTTCTCACTCACTCCAGTTCATGTGCAGATGTTGACTCCTGAGCAGCTGATCGTAGCGTCACAAGGTTACGACAGTCAGCTTCAAAAGTTTTAGCTCTGTAACATAGGATCATCAAAATAATTGAATAAGTTATTATTTTCGTGCATGGATAGAAATAAAGATTTTGTACGACACAGCGAGCTTAGCAAGTTAGTTATCTAGGCAATGTTCTGTTCTATTGGCTGTCATGAGCGAGCGAATGTAGCTCCTACCTCATTTTCATAGTTTTTTATATACTGTATAGTAAATGTATTCATCATGTATGAGTTACCGACAGTAGTGGCTACGCTGGCTAAAGCGCAGTGTTAGGTCATGGGGCCAAGCTCTCTGCTGACTCGGTAGACACGTGGGTTCGAGCCCCACCGTCGGGCGTCCTTGTAATGGTTTTCCGTGGTTTCCCATTTTCCACACCAGGCAAATGCTGGGACGGTACCTTCTGACAGGCCACGGCCGCTTCCTTCCACATCCTTCTCCAATTTCATTCACCTTAATCAATTCCATCTCTCATCCCGACGCGCAGGTCGCCCACGGGCGTCGAATAGAAAGACCTGCACTAGGTCTCTGAGGAGACCACACGAAAAAAAATAAAATGTTAGAGTTAAAATGCCATAACCTTTTCGATTAATGCAGTTGAACATCTCATGATAAACAAATGGTATCACATGTCACTTACTACAGTGCTGCAAGTTTTGTCTAATTTTTTGTGTGTATGTATATATGACTTACAATGATGAAAAAGGATGCCCCAATAAAGATGAATTATGCCCCTAATGTTGCCCAAAGTCCTTCTGTTCCCTCTAGTCTGGAATTGAATGACCTGCAGATGAAGTTTCATTTCATGGTTGGAAGATAGAGATAACTTTCACGGTCAAGAAATTAAACTCCAGCAATTCTTCTAGGTTTATGCAGTGTCTGGTTCGGAGATTCTTTCAGATGTATAAAACTCTTTCAGCAGACCCTTGGTATAAATGACCAGTCGTATGCATGTGAAAATTTTAGAGACAGTCTACATTATATCATGTAAATACCCTTAACAGTCTTCTGTCACATCTGCCCAGCTCCTCTTTGGTCACTATTCTTGGCACTCGCACATTGCATTGTTGTCGGCACAAACCATACACTGACAGCGTGAGTAGAACACTGAGATCAGACTCAAAGTGCCCTGGGCAAAGGGACACTGCGCACTTCTTTTGCACTGATCTTAAATGTATCATAGTTCACTGTGCATGGATATACCATTGCGAACAGCCTAAGAGGAACGGCTTATTTAAACAAGTGCCTGGAACCCATCTGGATAGTGGACCATGCATTATGACCTGTATATTATACAGTTGAACCTGCTTTATACGTAACTCTGTTCTGCGTATTTCGTATTTGTACGGACTTTCTTTCAGGTCCCAGAAAAATGTAATCTAAAAGCGTGTTAATTTAACCTTATTTATACGTAAATCGCTGTTATACGTATTAAGTGTCGGTGAAATACATCCGAGTTTTGCGTATTTGTAATTTAATGAGCACGTGTTGTTATAAAAGAAACTACGGTACTGTATTTATGTAATTTTCTCTTTGTCGGTGTAGATGGGAGTAGAGAGGTAGGGTTTCGGTGCTGAAACAGAACACAGAGTTTCTGTCTCATGTGGGACATGCTCTAGATTGTTCACACTAAAAAAATTCTCATATTCAAACAAATTTATTTTCTTTTGTTTCCGCGCTGAAACCTCCAACTTCGCTTGTAACTTAATATTTAGCAGTATTGTGAAGGTCAAAAACAATGCTGCTAGAGGAGGAGCGAAGGGAACTCGCTCGGTTGGCCTTTGTTACGCCGCCAGTAAGTAAGGGTCAACAATGTCACTCTGCAAAACTCTGTGTTTTGATTGAATATGAGAATTTCTTTCATGGGAACAAAGGACAAGTAAAATGTACATGTTGCCGGTATCTGGTGTTTTCTGTTGAACAGTAGTTTTATCATTCAGTTGCTTTCGATTAGCCAAGGAGAACACAAAACAAAAACTGAAATTGCTTCAGACTTAGGGATTGCTTATACCACGCTATTTTGGTTGAGTTTTTAAAACTGCGTTCGAAATCAGCAAAGCGCAGTTGTCAACGAAAAGGGAGGTATGTAGATTTGGAGAAAGCACTTTTCACATGGATCCAGCAAAAGTGGGCTGCAGCCCTACCATTAGTGGCGACATGCTGAAGGCAAAGGTGATAGATTTAGCTAAATTGATGAGTATCACTGCTGATTTCAAGGCTTCGTCAGGATGGTTGCAAGGATTTAAAGATAGTCATAAAATCACATGGAGAACAATTTGCGGTGACGCAAAAGCTGTGGACGACGTCACGGTGCAACACTGGAAAGAAGAGGTTCTGCAGGGTATCATAAGCGATTAACAGCCTACAAACATCTACAATTGTGATGAGACCGGCTTATTCTACAGTCTCCTTCCTAGTAAAACATTAGCTGAAAAAGGTGACTCCTGCCATGGAGAGAAGAAAAGTAAAATTCGAGTAACAGTACTTCTTCCCACCCCCCCAGGGGCTCACATCTAGTGAGAAGTGGGTTGGCGACCACGGGGCCCCAGCTGAGTCCGGCATTGCTTCCACTTACTTGTGCCGGGCTCCTCTCTCTCTTCTTTCCTGTCGACCTTTTTGGTCAACTCTTGTTCTCTTCCGACCCCGACGGTATTAGGGTATCCGAGGCCTAGGGAGTCTCTTCCTTTCCCGCCTTAATTGGCCCTTGTCTCATCTTTCCTGATACCCTCCTTCTGTGAGGGGTCAGCCTTCTTGTTCTTTTCCTTTTACCTCCTGCCTTGTGCACAAGGCCCTTAAGGAGGCAGGGTGTATGTAGCCCCACCACTTCTGGTGCACCCTAGATAATGCTACACCCTCAAGGGCTCACGGCTGGTGAGTTCGGGAGTTGGCGACCCCGAGGGATTCCTGAGCTGGGTCCGTTTTCCCCTTTTGTCCCTTCCCTTTGGGGCGGACCCTCTCATCTCTCCCCTCCCCCTCTCCTCTCCAATCCTCTCCTCTTTTCCTTATTAGTTAGTTTTAGTTTTTAAGTTTACATTTCATTTTCATCTTCACGATCACCCACACCATCAGGGGCCGATAGCCTAGATGTTAGGCCCCTTAAAACAACAATTATCATCATCATCATCTTCTTCCCACCAATGCAGATGGATCGGACAAACTCCCTCCACTTGTGATAGGAAAATCGAAAAATTCGAGGTGTTTTAGGGTGCAAAAACAAAACCTATAGAACATGAATCCAACAGAAATTCCTGGATGAATATGCTAATGGAACAGTGGTTGAAAAAACTGGTCATTAAAATTAAAAAGAAACAGAAGAAGATCCTTCTTCTTATGGATAGATGTGCAGCACATCCACCTCAAATTGTTCTGGAGAATGTCCGAGTGGAACTGTACCAGTGTTCTACAACCGCTTGATTTGGGCATCATTGCAAATTTCAAAGTGCATTATAAAACAAGAATGCTGGTTCAACATTTAATAACACTGAGCGATGCAGGAAATGAAACTCTCTCCATTAATTTACTACAAGCCATGGACTTTATTTCGGCTGCCTGGAAGCAGGTGTCATCCTCCACAATCAGCAACTGTATCCGCAAAGCTGGTGTCTTACTGGAGGAGGCTGCCTCTAATGATGATTATGGGGACGGAATTATGTCTGGCAATTAGCTAATGCTGAAGCCTCCATGACTTAGGCGGCAGCACGCCGGCCTCTCACCACTGGGTCCGTGGTTCAAATCCCGGTCACTCCATGTGAGATTTGTGCTGGACAAAGCGGAGGCACACAGGTTTTTCTCCGGGTACTCCGGTTTTCCCTGTCAGAAATGTAATTCCAGCAACACTCTCCACTATCATTTCACTTAATCATTGCCCCAGGGGAGTGCGACAGGCTTCGGCAGCCGGCACAGTTCATATCCTTGCCGCTAGATGGGGGCTTCATTCATTCCATTCCCTGACCCGGTCGGTCGACTGGACGCAGGCTGTGGATTTTTATTTTCAATTACCTAACGCTACCGGAGGGTGCAGATTTCGATACTTTTGAGTACTTCGATGATAATCTGGCTGCATGTAGGCTACAATGGGATGAAGAGAATTGCTGATGTATGCCAACAACTTGGTGGTGACGGACCAGCTACAAGCGATAGTGACAGTGATGGAGATGACGACTTGAATCTTGAAACACCTGAACTAAGTGAAGTTATTCTTAAGTGCAATCGATGTGGGTAGGCGTTACATCAGTGCGAAAAGTTGTAGTGAAAATGCCTTGAATTTAATACTACGTTTGCAAAAGAAGGTTTATACACTTAATGCAAGAAAAGTGAAACAAGCCAAACTATCTGATTTCTTTAAGGCTGGACCAAGTTCAAAATAATACAGTACTGTATTTTCTGTCTTAATGTATGTAGTTTGCTAGGATTTACACATGTAGGTCTATTTTTCAGTAAATATGTCATGTGTTGTGTAAGCCTGATTTCTAAGTAATTCTGAGTTACAAATAGTATTTTCTCTTCTCTTGATATGCATATAAGTCAAGTTCAACTGTAGTACTTCTTTGCTGGTGGATCTTATCCCTATAAAGGTACCAAAAGATGGAATATTGGCTTTCATAGCCAACAGGGACACAGTATAAACCTTGAAGAATTGCTGGAGTTTAAGAGATGTGTGGTGTACTTCAGTAAGACATTGACATGGATTTACAAGATTTGATCTAATTGAAAACTCTGAGTGGCCTGTATGGGAATGGGACTGGGCAACTTAGAAACAGTGATAGAGATGAAGGTTGGCTTTGTCAGAGATCTATAAATTGGAACTGCTGGGTAGAGCAGAAATTTCTGATGAAATGTACAGATGGACCATCATAAATTGTCGCATGGAAAATATCAAAGTCCTGTTGGGGTATCATCGTGCTTGGAAGTGGCTGCACAGTTGCAACAAAATTGATGCACTTCCATCTTTGTTCAACGACATGTTCGGGACAAAATGCAACTATCAGTACACAGTGTCACTCTGCAGATATCAGAATAACAGAGAAGAATGATGTGCAATTAATGAGAAACAGCCCAAATGCATGAAGTGAGGGACACGTCCCAAGTGACGAAGGATGAGAAGCGTTTAACAGAGTGGCTGTGATAGGGTAGAGGAAGTGTGTGAAGTTAGTAAGCCGAACCACCACGGTTCAATTTTGGTCTCAGCAATTCTTTTTGTTTTGATGGCTTCTGTTATACCATCATGGAACCGCATGATACTGGACGCCTTTTAAGTTATACAACAAAATATTGCAATAAACCGTTAGTTAATTACCACTGGGTCTATGATAGCTGTTATAGACATGCATGAGATGATGGAAATATCATTACAATATTATGAGCATTTTGCATACTGCCAGTTAGCTCAGGGGAAGAGGAGTTGCGTGAAACGACAAAGAACCGGGGTTGGAATCGTACTCGCGGTGTTTATTTTTTAAACATGTCAAATGTTTCATGGACGAAATACATGTGTGTCTCTATACAAAGGGAAATCTGACTTAATGAATTTGCTTATTGTTAGTCCCGAAAAGGACTGTTGTAGACACTTCTTCAATATCTCGTCCAGTATCCACCGGTTTCGACAACTTGCTGTAGCCGGCGTGGCATTGACTGAAATAGATTTCTGAAGTACTGTTCATAATGGGCAATCTCCTCCCATGCTTCCAACATAATCTCCCACAATGCATCCTGCGAACGAGGGGGAGAGTGAGGCCAGTTTTCCCTGATATGGCGTTTCCACTTTGCCCACACATACTCAATGGGGTTCAAGTCTGGAGTTTGAGGGTCCCAGTTGAGCAGTTCAATGGAGTTCTGCTCAGAAAATCAGCCCTGAACACTCCTGCTCATGTGGATTGGAGAGTTGTCTTGAACGAACTGAAGTACTGCATGTGGATAGCGCTCTCTCACACTTGGAATCATAATAATCTGCAAGATGTGCAAATATTGATCCGATGTGAGATATCCACCTATCCGATGAAGCACTCCAGCCCCATCAGACGACATCCACCCGCAGCATGACACAGATATGTGGCCATTACCTATGCGCCAAGCCACATACTGTTTCTTGTACCGGGATCCACGTGGCCTGTAAACACAAACCGGTCTGACCTCTGCCCAACTGAAACATGTCTCGCCAGAGAAGATGACCTGATCCCAATTACGATTTAATTCCAGCTCGGTAAAGGCACACCGTTCGACTATATGTTGGTCGGAAAGACATTCTTTGATTGCAGGTTTTCTGCTAGCAATTCCTGCTTCTCGTAGGCTAATAGTTTACGGGCCGTGTATGGACATCCAGGAAAATTAGTCGTCAGCATGAGCCCTACCGAGTTTAAGAATGGGTTTTCCTGCAAAGTTGTAACTAAATGGCGGTCTTCTTCTACAGTTGAAACCCGCTGTAAACCAGTGCCCAGTAGACGACCAATCCTCCCTGACACCCTCCACTGCTGTATCCATATTTGGGCAGATCTCGGTGGAACACCACATCGGATTGCTACCTCACGCACCCTTTAATTGCCGTGTTCGACGAGAGCCAGAACGTGCTCTCTGAATGCATGTGTATAGTGAGCCATTGCAGAATGTAATGACACATTATCATCGTTAGCTCGGCCAAACGCGGTTGTTTTCGTAGCATGACATCATCATGGTGAGTTACTTCACGAAAATAATATTCACGGCGTGACTCGAACTGTGGTTGCTCGGCGATGAACGACTTTACAACCTGACAGCTAACCTACTAGGCTACAGTGCAACACACATAAATATGCGTGTGAGAGCGGGGCGAGGGGCTGGCCGATAGCGAGAGGGAATGAGAGAATTACAAACAATTTATAATGATACAAATATTAATCCAGTACAGTGCTACCCTCTAATATAATAAAATTACAATATCTCCATTTGTTGACACTGCCTGAACAGATTCTTAAATGTTTGGGGTTAACATTGTTCATGATTTGCATTGACGAATGATAGTTTAAAAAATTGAAATATAGTATGTTCCGTCTAGTCAATACTGTTTGTGTTTATTTACACACTAGTACATGTTTCGAGGCTTATTATTTTCATAGAAAATTTGACCCTTCATCAGCTAGTAGGATAATGGCCAGTCACTGAACATTAAAAATTAATGAAAAATGGTTGATGTGAATGAAATGTGATGGAAACATATGAGATAGTTGCACACACGTTAAAAAACCCTTACAAATTCTTACACGCTTTAAAAAAAAAAACTTACAAATTTTTACAAATAAAACTCTAATTTTTTTTTTTTGTACTTGCATTAAAAATTGTTCTTAAAATACCACACTAATGAATAAAATACTAGTTTATATTTACATGTCCATTTCAGTTATTCTTGCATGAAAACAAGACGTCGCTGTCTCAGCCCGCCTTCTCATTTGACTATTTATATTGGACTATTGATCGTTTTATTATGGTCCAATGTTATTGTTGTGGGTATTGGCTGTAGAAATTGCTGACGATTGTAATACAGTAATTCAACGACTCTACCCTCGTGCTTTAAGCACACCCTGTGTTGCGCCGATCATCATCATCATCATCTTCCAGCCACTGGCCGGGTCTGTTTGGAACATAAGCCTCCCCATCGTCTTCTGTCTTCCCACCACCTTGGTCCAGTCTTCTCCTTTCTTTCGTACGCAGTCCTCCACACCCTTCAGCCACTTATCTCTTGGTCTTTTTCCCTCTATTTTCATCTCGTGTATCTTCCTGGGTATCCTCCTCCCATCGATTCGCTTAACATGCCCATACCATTTAAGCCTCGATTCCTCTATCCTATCCTGTAATGCTCCCTCCTTGACTAATTCTCTGATCTTCTCATTTCTTAACCTGTCCACCTTTGTCACTCCAATACTGCTTCTCAAGAATTTCATCTCACTAGCCTGTATTCTGCTTCGCTCCCTTCCTCTCATAAACCAGGTCTCTGACGCATACGTCAGGAATGGAACGTAGTACGTCCTATATATGACCCTTTTGCTGTTTTGAGGCACATCCTTACTCCATACCAGGCTCCTAACACTTTTCCTGAATAATTCTGCTTGCCTCCGCCGCTCATTTATTTCTCTGTTGTTTCTTCCATTTCATAAGTTTCTGTCTAAACTTTGTTGATTACTTAGTTTAAATTTGTGGAGTTTGTACTTTGTCACTGTGATGAATCTGCTCATCGTAGCTGCTTCAAGCTGTTCTGCAGAGAGAGGTTTCTTGGTGATGAGGAAGGTTGAGGACTACCTCCAATCTACGATGGGACAAAATGGACAGAAGCATTGCTATCTACTAGCCACCTACTCGGAAATGACATCTCGCTCAAAGATTCATGGCGGTCAGTGTTCAGGTCTTTTGTCAGCCATTGAAAAATGTTTTATGTTTTGTATTTACATTCTGATTGTATTTTAATTAGAAATACAATAAAAATCCTCTTTATTTTCCTTTTTTCCTCTTCAAGTTATAGCATTAGGCCTACATTACTGTGTTATTTCAAGCATGACACAAAAATAAAATACGCTGATAGGTTGGCAGTTTATAAATTTGATCCCCCCCACGTTTGCAAGGAGTTTTAGAAATACTTTTGATAAATACGCTGAATGAACAAAAGCACTAATCGCCCCAATTTATAACCAAGGTCAGAAAAGATTGCTATAATTATAGAGGCATTTCTTTGATAAGCGTTCCGGGCAAAGTTTACTCAGGCGTTGTAGAAAGAAGAGTTCGATCATTGGCCGAGATTAAGATGGATGAAACGAGGATGTCAGGATGAAATTTTTAGCATGTACCATGGTATTGAGAAATGCTATGAGAGGAACAGACGTTTGTGTTTTGTAGATCTAGAGAAGGCATATGATAAGAGTACCCAAGGAAAAGATGCTGAGCATACTGAGGGATAATTGTATCGTGGGATGGCTGTTACAGGCAATCAAAATTATTTATGTTGATAATCAAGCTGTAGTAAGAGTTGATGGTAGGATGAATTCTTGGTTCCAGGTTATTACAGGAGTGAGGCAAGGCTGTAACCTCTCACCACTACTGTTTATTTTATATATGGACCATTTACTGGAGGGCATAAACTGACTGGGTGGGATTCAATTAGGTGGAGACCAGGTAAGCAGTCTGCCCTATGGTGATGATCTGGATGTAATGATGGATACCATCAAAAGCTTGCAAGCCAGCATGTTAAATCTTGAACAGAAATGTAGGGAGTATGGTATAAAGATCAACATTTCAAAGACGAGTGTTATGTCAATACGGAAAAATGCAAGAAAATAGAATGACAGATAGGAGGAATTAAATTGGAGCAGGTGGAACATTGGGCTGTATATTCTCTCCGGATGGTCACAGTATGGGGAAGGAAACAGAGTCAAGGTGCAGTGAGTTCTCAGTTGTGATCTACAGTATTCTGCAAGAAAGAAGTTGATGTAGCGGGGAAACTCTCCCTACATCGCTCAGTATTTAGACCGACCTTGCTGTATGGAAGTTAGAGCTGGGTAGAAACATAAGCCAGAGGCAATATGAGGGTAGCACGAGAGATTGCTGGGACAAATAGATGGGAGCAATGGCAGGAGGGTGCTCGTAATGATGAGATAAAGGGCTAATTAGAAATGAATCGCTTGATGATGCTGTTTGTATGAGCCGTCTCAGATGGTGGGGTCATGTGAAGAGATTGAGGGAGGAAAGATTAACTAAGATGTTAATGAGTTTGGTTGTAGAGGGTAAGAGAAGCAGGGGTAGATCTAGGAAGCGACGGTTAGTTTCAGTTTTGAACGATTTCAAAGTGAAAGGAGTAGAAGTAGAGGAGGCTGCAGTGCTAACTGCTAATAGGGGATCATTGAGAGCAGGGTGCCATATAGTGGGGTGAGAAGGTTTTTTCTTTTGCCCCAAAACAATTATTTATATTAAAAACCATATAGGGATGATACTATTCTTCTTAAAAGCAGAGGGCACCTCACCTGTCTCATAAATCCTACATACCGTACTAAGAAATAACCTGATCAGCAACTGGGTTAGTTAATCAATCTCGAATGAAAATGGTGCTTTCTTCCTCCTCAAGTCTTCTAGTGCTCTATCAAATACTGATCTCAACATTAAATCTCCTTTCTCCTCCTTATCAATTTCATCTTCCGTTTCCATAACATGTTTCTCAATCTTCTTACGCCTATACAAATGCTCTATGTAAGCTTTCCATCTCTCAACATAATATTCAAGGTTCTGTCTTAGGACCAATTCTTTTCTTGACCTATATTAATGATATAGTATTATTAGAATTGAAAGGCAAGCTTAAACTATTTGCAGATGATATTTTTATACTCTATCTGGGAACATCTGAACAGGAAATTATGCTAAATATTAATTATGATCTCAATAAGCTGGTGGATTGGTTGAGAGCACACAAAATGGTTATCAATATCACTAAAACAAAATATTTATTCTTCCATAAACCATCATACAAGATTGAGACCAAAAACATAGTCAACATTGCCAACAAAGAAATAGAAAGGGTTAAATCGGCAACATACTTAGGTATCACACTAGATAGTACGCTAACCTGGGAAAATCATGTAGAAAATGTAAAACATAAAATCAGCCCTATAACTGGTATTATTTTCAGATTAAGATATAGCTGTCTTACTAGCCAACAATTGAAAAATATATACTTTGCTCTGATACATTCACATCTAATGTACATGAATTTCACATGGGGGTATTGTAAGAAGGAGCTAATAGAAGAACTTGAGATACTCCAGAAACGTGCTATAAAATCTATCTTTGGATTTCCTTGGCTCACACCCTCAATGAATTATACTCAAGAACTAAAATTATGCCACTGCAAAAACAAATAGCTATGTCAGCAACAGTATTTGTATACAAATTAGAAAACAAATTGATACACACACACATCCATTTTACCCATGCAAATGACATTCATCATTATGCAACAAGAGGAGTAAATCGAATATTCACCAGCCATTCTCAATCCATTAAATTTGGAACTAAAGGAAGTATGTCCTCTATAATAAAGGAATACAACTCGCTACCATTAGGCATAAGGGAAAGTTTCTCTATAAAAACATTTAAGAGGAAAACAAAAGACTTCCTATTAAGGAATGAATAGCCGATATCCAATAGCCTTAAGCAATGCAATGTATCATACCGAATCATCTCTGTAAAGTTAGTCACTAGCAATCTAATATAAGTTACTATTAAACTAGACAATATAATGGTACAAAAATTATATATATGCCATGCTGTAACTATGTTACTTGATTGTCCCTAACACGAGCTCAGGCTCATTGGGACCTATGTAAATAAATAAATATTATTATCTGTTTTCCATCCAAAAGCCTCCGTGGCTTAGGCGGCAGCACGCCAGCCTCTCACCGCTGGGTCCGTGGTTCAAATCTCGGTCACTCCATGTGAGATCTGTGCTGGACAAAACGGAGGCAGACAGGTTTTTCTCCGGGTACTCCGGTTTTCCCTGTCAAAATTTAATTCCAGCAACACTCTCCACTATCATTTCATTTGTCATTCATTTAATCATTGCCCCAGAGGAGTGCGTCAGGCCTCGGCAGCCGGCACAGTTCATATCCTCGCCGCTAGATGGGGGGCTTCATTCATTCCATTCCTGACCCGGTCGGAGACTGGAAGCAGGCTGTGGATTTTCATTCATCTGTTTTCCATCCAAGTCCTTAATATTACAGCACTTAGTCTTCCTTTCCCCAAAGTACCCATAATCCTTCGAAAAGCTGCATCTACTTTTCCTACTTTCAAACAATTGTCTATACTTGCACATTTCTCTTTCAACCACACTGCTTTCGCTTCCTTGCACCTCTTGTTTACCCCATTTCTAAGACATCTACGTATATTCTGCTTTTCCCCTTTCATCTCTTGTTGTTACAACTTTGATGCATTCTTGTATATTCTGAGAGATCCAAGCAATTCCACCTATTCATTCCTTTCTATCAATGCTTTCTTTTGTGGACTTAATTATTTCATTCTTCGAAAGTACCCATTCCTCTGCATTAGAAGTTAGTTCAGGGTTCTTTATTAGTCCTTCCCTTATAATCCTCTTGAGACTTTTGTTCACATCCTTCTCTTTTAGTTTGTCTACCGGCCACATTTATGGGTATTTACTTTCCTGCAGTTTTTTCAGCTTCAATCAGCATTTCATAACAACCAGATTGTGGTCAGAGTTTATGTCGGCTCTGGGATATATTTTCCAATCCAAAATCTGGTTTCAGAAGATCTGCTTCAACATAATAAAGTCAATTAGGAAATGTCCTGTATCTCCTGGTATATTCTTCTGTTGTGGTTGTTGAGTAATGTGTTAGCTATGACCAACTTGAGCTCAGTGCAGAATTCTATCAACCTGCTCCCTCAATCATTCCTTTCACTCAATCCAAATTCTTCTACTATCTTCCCTACTCTTCCTTTTTTACTACAGCATTCCAATCTCCCATTATTATTACATTTTCATCGCCCTTGACATAGCTCAGAATTCCATCTATTTTTCTATAAAACTTTTCAACTTCTTCACTGGTAGGCATATAGATTTGTTCTACTGTGGTGCAACGATCTTCTGTGATACCGTAGTCTTGATGGTCTTCAACAATTACCAGCCAACATCTGAAGAATGTAGACTCCATATTAATGTAAATAAGAAAAAAAAAAATGGGTTTCAGTCGTCAAAATCACGACCAGACTACTCTGAGCATCAGATCCAATCTAATAATCAACAAGGAAATCCGTTGAACAATACTATTGTTACGTGCCACCCCTAGTGGCACTTTTGTTAACTGGATTACGGTGGGTAGGAAACACAACACCAATTACTGCTTTAAGAAATAATTAACTTTATTGTGGCCAGAAATATACACTACTCAACAGCAAATAGCAATTATTTGCTTACTCCAGTTTCCTCAAGTCGAGAATACTTCCCCTTTCACTTGTCACAGACCACAGAAGTTAATCCGTCCTAATGAGTCCGGTGGCCTTGGCAGAAGCTACCTGCCCCTCTTCCTCAGGTAAAACAAATACAGTTACTTACGAGCACTTGAAGTACGCTGTTCACAAGCTGGGAGAACAATGTCACAGGATTTCGACACCACAATATCTGACACTCAGTGAAAGCACACTTACTCAGAACACGGCAGTCCCCTGTATGTTCCTCACTTCGCCGCTACACTAGGGGTTTCGCAAGTCACCACACTTCTGTCGCTCACGATAATCGCTCACACTATCTCGTAAAACACAACCACAACTGCTTCACGGGTCACTCTTATATAGCAGGCCGGTGACTCAATAAATGGTTCTAGATCCATCCAGAGTCCACGGCTTCTCGAGGTTTCCACCGCTGGTCCAGTCACGAATCTTCTGGACTATCCCTTTGTCTGTAGTAGCCCTGTTGCATAAGGCGCGCGCAATACAGGAGGCAAGCCGCAGCCCAGCCCCTGGGACAGTTGTGACTCAAGCGGCGAGCGATGACACAAACTCACAGCCGTAACACTATATTATGACAAAATATCACTTCCTAAAACTAGGGTACATGTTTCGAGCTATTCAAATATTTAGCCCTTCTTCAGCCCTCTCACGTCACCAACACATCACCGACACTCATCAATCAACATAATAGAAAACACATTAAAACACAACTATTGTATATCTACAGACACACTCAAATGTCCTTAAAATTTTATAAAAAAAAACTGTCTCTTTCTTTTGACTACATCTTTGCTCATATTTTGACCAATTTGTACTATCTTGTATTCAAAATTTTGCTGAGCTGGCTTGAACTTTTCATCCCTAAAGAAAGGTTCATGTGAAGACGGATGTCCTTGGTTCTATAATTTATAGACTCGCTCCAACCCAGACCTGACCTAAAGAAACTAAATAAAGCTGTCACTATTCATCTGACGAGAGAAATCAAATAATCTAAATAATTAAATGTGAATAAGCTTACAAACACCACCAGTTGTGTACGTTGTGCCGTCGGCACCTCGGAGAGCTTCCTAGTGAAAGTTGGTGTACACTAGGGATCCTCATTGTCCCCATTGCTCTTTATCCTGGTCTTGGACACAATCACACGAGACCTGCAAAGGAGTGTTGTGTTCCTTGGACTCTCTTATACACAGATGATGTTGCACTTGCTGATACCACCAGAGGAGGACTGCAGCATCAAGTTGAAGTTTGGAACAGCCGTCTTTCGCGATACGGTCTTAGACTGAATAAGAAGAAGACCGAATACCTTGAAACCATCACAAGCAACGGCTTCTATCAAGTTGACGGAGAGACATTAGCCAAGACCGTAAACTTCAAGTATCTAGGATCTCGCTTACAATCTGATGGTGAGATAGGTAATGAAGTGCGAAGTGGGATAAACACAGCTTTGATGAGATGGAGGGAAGTTACAGGTGTAGTCTGCGAGAGAAGGATGCCACTACATCTGAAATCCAAAATATATTGCATGATACTACATCCTGTTGCTTTGTATGGCGCTGAATGTCGACCAACTGACAGAGCGCCAAGTACACAGCATGGAAATGTGTATGCTCCGTTGGTCAATGGGCATCACACTCCTGGACCATGTAAGAAACGACATCATTCGCCAGCAAATGGGCATTTCACCCATCACTGAGAAGGCTCGGCAAAAACGTCTCCAATGGTACTGTCACGTCCTACATGCTGCACCAGGAACAGTAGCCAATTCTACCCAGTGCTTGGAAATCAATGGTCAACGACCACGTGGGAGACCAAAACAGCGCTGGCATGATACGATAAATGCCGATACGAAGGTGCTCAGCCTAACACCTTATGATGCTCGCGATCATAACAAGTGGCGAGCAAAGATCCGGACAGCGGACCCTGCACCTGCGGGAAAACGCTAAGAAGAAGAAGCTTACGTCAAAGCCAGGCGGGAACCTAATAAGCTGGGGGAGCGGGCCCAAATCAACGCGCCTCACGTCATGTAAACTAAACAACTATATGTGTTGTTCCAAATGATGCCTGTTGGCTTACCTGCACGTTCCATATGGAAAGGAATCGCTTAATGAAGCGAGCATAGCCTCGGTCCAAGTGACACGGCAGGAGGAGGATAGGCAGAAGCGGTCAAGCTGTTGGACTCTCACCACAGCCTATCCTCCTCCTGCCGTGTCACTTGGACCGAGGCTATGCTCGCTTCATTAGGCGATTCCTTTCCATCTGGAACGTGCAGGTAAGCCAACAGGCATCATTCGGAACAACACACATAGTTGTTTAGTTTACTTCACTTTATTTACAATTCAATACAATTTGCCTGTAACAATTTTACAGTTTACATGACATGAGGCGCATGGATTTGGGCCTGCTACCCCAGCTTATGAGGTTCCCGCCTGGCTTTGACGTAAGCTTCTTCACATTTAATTATTTAGACTATTTGATTTCTCTTGTCAGATGAATAGTGACAGCTTTATTTCGTTTCTTTAGGGTTGGAGCGAGTCCATACATTAATGAACCAAGGACATCCGTCTTCACATGAAAAGTTCGAGCCAGTTCAGCAAAATTATGAATACAAGATAGTACAAATTGGTAAAAACATGGGCAAAAATGCACTAAAAGGAGAGACAGCTTTTCATAAAATTTTAAGGGCATTCGAGTGTGTCTGTAGATATACGGTAGTTGTTTTTAATGCGTTTTTCTTTATGTTGATTGACGAGTGTTGGTGACGTGAGAGGGCTGAAAAAGGGCTAAATATTTGAATAGCTCGAAACATGTACCCTAGTTTTAGGAAGTGATATTTTGTCATAATATAGTATTGTTCGACGAATTTCCTTGTTGATTATTAAGTTAGATTATATTGGCAATACAGACCTAACATCTTCCAATATTGGAGATAATAATATTGAAGAAGTCTTCCAGTTGAGTGGGTTTACTAGGGAATATCATCACTGACAGTTTAGATTCCGACATTGAAATCAGAGGTCACATAGAAATAGCACGCAGTGTAGGCCTATATAGAAAAATGTCATCTTGCTTCAACAATGACTACTTAAATCTGAAGCTCGGAAAAAGAAATTAAATTAATATATAAATGCTGTTAATAAATAAATAAATATATAATTCATCACTTGGTGTGTTAACTGACCTCGGAGCTTAGGAGAGAGTGAGACTTCATGACCATTCCCATTGTGTCTGATGTTAGTGTGGTATCATTATTTGCAGTGGTTATATTTGTTATTGACTCTAGAATTGGGAAGGAAGTGGAGTGAGCATGACCATATATTAGGAACCATCCCGGCATTTTCCTGGTGTAGAAGTTTGCTGGCTTCCGAGACTGACTTTTCATTTAGCGATTGGACATTGTGTTATCAGACCCCTGCACTTAGGTGTATGTAGAATTTGTCTAATAACCTACAGAATGTGGTGTCTTTAGTAGTGTATATTTGCAATTGATTGGGACGGAAGCATGCATGGCCTTAAATTTAGAACTACCCCTGCATTTTCCTGGAGTAGAAGTGGGGAAACACTGAAAATCACTTCTAGGATGTCTGAGGTGGAAACCGAATCCACCTCTTCTCAGCTTTGGCTCACAAGGCGGAGTGAATCTCATTCCAACTCTTAGACTAGAATTAATTTTCTTGGCAGAGCCCCCCCAGGGGCTCACATCTTGTGGGCGTGGGTTGGCGACCACGGGGCCCCAGCTGAGTCCGGCATTGTTTCCACTTACTTGTGCCGGGCTCCTCTCTGTCTTCTTTCCTGTCGACCTCACTTGGTCAACTCTTGTTCTCTTCTGACCCCGACGGTATTAGGGTATCCGAGGCCTAGGGAGTCTCTTCCTTTCCCGCCTTAATTGGCCCTTGTCTCATCTTTTCTGATACCCTCCTTCTGCGAGGGGTCAGCCTTCTTTTTCTCTTCCTTTTACCTCCTGCCGTGTGCTCTAGGCCCTTAAGGAGGCAGGGTGTATGTAGCCCCACCACTTCTGGTGCACCCTAGATAATGCTACACCTTCAGGGGCTCACGGCTGGTGAGTTCGGGAGTTGGCGACCCCGAGGGATTCCTGAGCTGGGTCCGTTTTCCCCTTTTGTCCCTTACCTTTGGGGCGGACCCTCTCCTCTTTCACTTTCCTATCTGCCATTTCATGGCTCTCCTTCCTTCCAAGTACCTCAATCCGTATTCTTCGAGGGTTGAGGGCATTTCTTTTCCTCCTGTCCTTTATTTGCTTTATTCTCCTTTAGTTGTCCATTTCTTCTTCTAGTATGTAGGTTGGTAGTTAATTTTAGTTTTAAGTTTGCATTTCATTTTTCATCTTCACGATCACCCAAACCATCAGGGGCCGATAGCCTAGATGTTAGGCCCCTTAAAACAACAATTATCATCATCATCATCATTTTCATCTTCACGATCACCCACACCATCAGGGGCCGATAGCCTAGATGTTAGGCCCCTTAAAACAACAATTATCATCATCATCATCATTTTCATCTTCACGATCACCCACACCATCAGGGGCCGATAGCCTAGATGTTAGGCCCCTTAAAACAACAATTATCATCATCATCATCTTGGCAGAGCCGGAAACTGAATCTGGGACCTCAGGGGTAACAGCCTAGTATACTAGTCACTACACCACATGATGGTCTGAAACTGTTATATTTATAAGTAAAGAAGATTGTAGTTTTACTGGATAGTTAATCTCGAGATCATGAGACCTCCTTTTTACGTGGAATCCGAACCACAGGATATGGCATTTCACTTTGAAAATCTCACATGCATGGACCGGGAATCGAACCCGGTCCGCCGTGGTGAGAGGCCAACAGCTTGACCTCTGTGCCACTACGCCACCTTTGTTATATTTATGGCCCACCACATATATACTGATGTGTAACCTCTCCTCTTAATCAGAAGGTGCTTGCAGGATAGGTTTTGTGCTGGCAATGGGCATATAAAGCTTTGAGTGAGGTGGGGCAGGGCCATTTTATCATTCTGTAAGCCAGTGGAAAAGGAAGTGGGCCAAGTATTGTGGTGAAAGGCAGGAGACATTTTCAGCCCTATACCCCAAATGTTCAGACATTTAAGAAGCTGTTGAGGCAGTGTCAACAAATGGAGAAATTGAAATTAGTATGGAGGGTAGCACAGTACTGGATTCATACCGGTATTTGTATAATTCTAAATTGTATTATTCATTTGTTTGTTTTCTAGACAAAACCTTCTTTTTTTAAATTATTCTTGTGCATTGTGATTTTGCTACAAGGGATGTATAAACTGAGCGATTCACATACATAACATTGTGAAGAATCCTGATAAAAATGGATTGATTTTGAGTGTTTAAGGTACATTTTATCAGAAATTTCTGCTCCACTCAGCAGTTCCAACTCATAGATCTCTGACAAAGCCAACCTTCATCTCTATCACTGTTTCTAAGTTGCCCAGTCCCATTCCCATAAAGGCCACTCAGAGTTTTCAATTAGATTAAATCTTGAAAATCCATGTCAAGGTCTTACTGAAGTACACCACACATCTCTTAAACTCCAGCAATTCTTCAAGGTTTATACTGCGTACCTGTTGGCTATGAAATCCAATATTCCATCTTTTGGTACCTTTATAGGGATAAGATAATGCTGAGGGTGCTCTAGTTCCACCATCAAAGAAGTACTATAATATACAGGTCATAATGCATGGTCCTCTTAGGCTGTTCACAATGGTATATCCATGCACAGTGAGCTTTGATAAATTTGAGAACAGTGCAAATGATGTGCGCATTGAATGTCTCTTTGCCCAGCGCACTTTGAGTCTGATCTCAGTGTTCTACTCACGCTGTCAGTGTATGGTTTGTGCCGACAACAATGCCATGTGCGAGTGCCAAGAATAGTAACCAAAGAGGAGCTGGGCAGGTGTGACAGAAGACTGTTAAGGGTATTTACATGATATAATGTAGACTGTCTCTAAAATTTTCACATGCATACGACTGGTCATTTATACCAAGGGTATATCTGAAAGAAACTCCGCACCAGACACTGCATAAACCTAGAAGAATTGCTGGAGTTTAATTTCTTGACCGTGAAAGTTATCTCTATCTTCCAACCATGAAATGAAACTTCATCTGCAGGTTATTCAATTCCAGACTAGAGGGAACAGAAGGAATTTGGGCAACATTAGGGGCATAATTCATCTTTATTGGGGCATACTCTATCATCATTGTAAGTCATATATACATACACACAAAAAATTAGACAAAACTTACAGCATTGTAGTAAGTGACATGTGATTCCATTTGTTTATCATGAGATGTTCAACTGCATTAATCGAAAAGGTTATGGCATTTTAACTCATACATGATGAATACATTTACTATACATTATAAAAAAACTATGAAAATGAGGTAGGAGCTACATTCGCTCGCTCATGACAGCCAACAGAACAGAACATTGCCTAGATAAGCTAAGCTAGCTAAGCTCGCTGTGTCGTACGAAATCTTTATTTCTATCTGCGCCCGAAAATAATTACTTATTCAATTATTTTGATAATCCTATGTTACAGAGCTAAAACTCTTAAGGCTAACTTTCAAACCTTGTGACGCTACGATCAGCCGCTCGAGAGTTAACATCCTCACGTGAACTGGAGGGACAAATTGAGTGAGAAAGATTATGTTGAAATATTTAGGTTCGCCGGGGAAATACAAACTTGAGTGGCAGTATTGGTGTATCAATGCAGTGTACAATAGTGAAGCTTTAAGAAGTGCTGCGAGCTGAAATATTGAATTCATAACTATGTCCCTTAGGAAGTCGAGTGGCAGCAGACAGTTTTACACAGCAAGACGACAAATAATACACATTTCAGAATGTATGGCTTTATACAGAAGCTTTCGAATTCAAATGTGATAACACAAATTTTTCAGACGGCCTGCGTTATTGTGGTTTCCCCAAGTGTGTGTGTGTTCTCGTAATCGAAGTGAGGTAACTCACCTCTTCTCAGTTTTACCTCAAATGGCAATATTGTACCGTGTTCTAACCCAGACCAAAACTACATTTCTTGACTGAGCCATGAATCGAATCTGGATCTCATGGGCGACAGCTAACAAGGGGAGGATACGATGCATGGGTCACCGATTCTAACCATCTTCACTACACGTGTAGGCCATGGCCAGGCATATACCAGGTGCAAGTAGTAAGGTGCGCTTCTCAGCTGTTTCCGAGAAATTAATTATTCGCAATTGCAGTGCGACGTCCATGTGCGTCGTACGCTAGCAAGAAGCCAAAGAGCACATGGTGCAGCGATAAGAGCCCTGCTTCGTAAGCGCGGGATCAAATTCCATTGGTGAGCCGTTGCAGTGTAATTAGGCTATGCTAGCCACTACACCACAAGTTGATCCCCGATAAACAAAAACTTATTCCATCTCTGTATTTGTATTTCCTCGTTACTAAGAATGACATGGAGTGTAGATTATGTCACGTTTAATAATGTTTCATTTGAGGGGCTTGGCCATCTTGGTCATTTAGCCCCGTTACTTGGATGTGTGTATAGAATTTGCTTGATAATCTGTGGTGTCTATTTTAGAGTGTGTGCAATTATAATTCAGGTGAGGAATGGGAAGGAGGCAGCTGTGGCCTTTAAGTTAGGAACCATTCCAATATTTGTCTGGAGTAGACATGGGAAACCATGGGATACTCTTCCAGGATGGCTGAGGTGAGAATTCAACCCACTTCTTTTCAAGTTTGCTTCACAATGCTGACTGTACCTCTTTCCAGCCCTCAGACCAGAATTAAATTGCTTGGCTGGGCCGGAAAACAAACCCGCACCTCTTGGGCCACTGTACTGTGGCAAGAAGGTTGAGCTCTTTTTAAATACGCAGTCTATGTGAGATGAACATTTTGATAGTATTTATGGACATGTTGATACCAAGAATGCTAGTCGCTACACCTGGAGTAGGACTTGTGCATGTATAACTTTTGTGACATCTTATAACAATATCTGCCTCATATTGCAATAGTAAAAATGTGTACACTCCGTTGTAAGCATGGATATTCATTCTCATACATGCACATAAATTTGAAGCGGCTTGTGTTCAAAGGGAAGGCCATGTGTATCATGATCACATGATTAACGATCAAGTAAAACTAAAAGCTTCCTTCCTTTTTTACTTTTGGTATAGGCAAACGTTCTGGACGTTAATATAGCCTACGGTATGCGTTCTACCCCTTGCCAACATGTATTGCTCATGCTTTTTGAGTAATGCTATTCCCTCAACCTCCATCCTCTACCTACAGCACATAAGAATTCAGAGGCGATTTCTCCGAGCATGCTATGCTTGCTGCGCAAGTGCAATATTTTTCTAAACCAGGCGAGATTTTAAAAATTACAATATGTACCGTATCTGTAATAGATCTGCGTTAAACGAATCACATGTTGCATATATCTTGGCGAGTACAGCGAGGCTTGCACGTGTCTTAGGAGCTTCAGCGGAGCTGTCGACACAGCGAGAAATGTATGCGCACGCAGGTTCCTTCTGTCCAAGGCCGACTGTGAGTTGTCACGTTTGTAATGTGTAGTTGAAAGCTCTGGTCTGAGAGCTACAGAAAGCTACTACATTGAAAGCACAAGGATTTTTGTTCTTCTTGCTTAAGTTCAACACTAGATTTCTGCTGGCAATTTTCTACAAGATCTTTTCATTCTCCGATACCGTGTTCAATATTTTACAAACAAACAGTTTGGATATACAGTACTGTGGCAAGAAGGTTGAGCTCTTTTTAAATACTCAGTCTATGTGAGATGAAAATTTTGATAGTATTTATGGACATGTTGATACCAAAATCGATGTTTAAGGAGGACAGCCGTGCTCTAAAAATCGTGCAACAAGTGGTGAACCAGAAAAATCAAAATACTAACGTCTATTCAATGAAATTATCGACAATGCACTTGTCCAAATAGGAGAGTGTTTCAAATGCATTGTTCTTCTGGCTGCTGGATTGTGAAAGCACTGAAATAAGTTTCCAGACAGTTATGTTACTGCCCTAAGAAAGACCTATGGGTAATTTTTCGACATTGTTCGCTTAAAAACTGAATTAAGTGTGACGTACCGTACTCACCTCCTGACTTGAAAGAGAAAAGTGTTTCAGACTTAAATTACTGTAGTGCAGTTCATGCATACAAACAAATTGTACTGTACATGGGTATGGCAGTGATTTTCAAGCTCATCAAACTGGTAGCAACAATTCCTGCTGCTACATCCCCTGCAGAACGTTCTTTTTCGACACTGAGACGCATTATTACATATTGCAGATCGACTCAAATTCAGGAGAGGCTATCATCATTAGCTTTGTTGTCGATTGAAAAAGGATTGCTTGCAAAAATTAGATTAGGCCTACAGTCCTCTTTCTATGATGAAGTTATTGATAGTTTTATAAAGAAAAGCCGCAGAGTCGAGTTTGTTTTCAAGTAGGTGGATCTATTTTTCTGTGTACGTACTTCGATGTTTACTTGTTTAAATTATAAAATCACTGTCTTGTCACGAGTTATTAATAGGGTCAGGAGGGGTAAATATGAGACAAAATCAAAACTTTCACTTTTTAGAACAGAAAAAAAAAATATTGAAATTATGGTAAATGATTAAAATAATGGTAAATTGCATGCTGAATTCAAATTAGAAGACTATTTCCCACCAGTTTACATATTTATTTAATTAAAAATAAAAAACAGTGTCTTCTTTTTACCCTCCAAATGGGGTAAAAAAAAGACAGCATGGGGCAAATAAAAGACAGCATTCACTCTCCATATCTAAGGGAGCTACACAAATGGGAGTGCAAAAATAAGACAGAGTCGGTTTCTTTTAAGTATAGTATGCTGAAAAAAGTATTAATTTACACCAAAATGCACCATTTTACCGAACTTCAAATATCCAACAGGGTAATTTAGGTACTAATGAGTGTTAATTTAATAGCTCAGCTGGTATTAAACACATTAATGAAAAAACATAGCACTCAACCTTCAATCATTACTTTTCATACACATCAATTGGCTGTGCAAAACAATATTGCATACGCTGTCCAATACAAGACATAAATGGCACTGGAAGTATTCCAATAATATCACTTTTATGAATTAGTGTCGCACCTACTTTGTTCAACTTAAAAAGAGTCTTATTTCCAGATTCCAGATTCATACATATGGCATCATATTCTTCACTTACAGGGTATATTTTCTGTACAACACATACGTACTTATAAAGAACTGTTTTTCTTTTACCACCTTTAAACTCGACTAACACATAATCTCCAACCTTCACTTCATTTGGCTCAGGTAGCCCTACCTCACAAATGTCAGTACACTTAGTTTCATCTTCTATGAGGTCAATGTCATCTAAACTATCACCAATTTATTGCCATTCCTCTTCTTCAAATGTTTCCGAATATCTACACAGGCTACCTGAATTGTCTCTTTTTTGCCCCCGTTAGTAGTTACTTTATAAAATCGAATTTCTAATCTTGAAACGACACATGTCTTTGTAAACTGTAAAGCACACTGACCAATAAGCTATATGGGTGCCATTCAGCATGAAAACAGGGTTTCCAAGCGTATAAATATTGAATAACAAGAAAAGTTTGGAGGGAAAACTTAAAATTTTTGTAATGAAATTTCTATGTAATCACGTTTTAATTTTTTGCAAATTCATTACATGTCTTATTGCATTCTTTGTTGGTAAGGGATGCTTCTATACTTATTAAAGAGTGATGTAAATAATATTAATTATTTTTCCTGTCAAACTTCCTCATAACAAGCATGTCTTTTATTTACCCCACTCTCTGTGTGTCTCATATTTACCCCTCCTGACCCTAATTATAATATGAGTTTGATTGTGAAAATGTGTTATATTTTGGCCCTTCTTGAATTAAAGGTGCGACGTTAGACCAGAGATTTTCTACGTTTTTGAGGTTTTCTATTGCGGCATTTTAGGCTACGTTAAAATATTTAGAGCATGCAGTAGGCCGCTCGAGGTAGCACATTTATAAATGAAATAAAAATCCACAGCCTGCTTCCAGTCGACCCACCGGGTCAGGGAATGGAATTTATGAAGCCCCCATTTATAAATACCCAATTGTATTGTCAAGTATGTATTTCAATATGCAATAGCACAAGGAAACTAGTTGTACAAATGAAGGGAACTTTTGCGTGTTACATATTATATGCAACGTAAGATTGTTAAAAATGTCGTGTAAATATCCGCCCAAGTAATACCATAACCTCATCAAAATTGCACACATAACTCTGCTGAATATCCTGGCAATTATAAAATCACATGTACACATATAAAACTACAGCCACAAAGTCAAAATATATTTTCATCCGATATTAAACTTCACGCTACCGCTTTTAACCAAACAAACGCGAAGTCATTAAATTATTATATCAAAATAATAATCCAAGCCAATCCGTCTCCGTGCTGGTTTGCTTCACCAAGCGCTGCGCTGCACCACGTTGCACCGCTTCGTTGCATTAAGCGAAGAGACCAGCAGAATCTCTACCAGTAGTTATTTCAATGACCGACAGAGGTCTCTGATTCTGGTGGACTTGCTCTCCCATCAGCTGCAAGTCGCATGTGGTGTAGCCACTGCCGGCTGGATCGCAACACTCCTGCTCTGGTTGCTTTAAACTGCCTGCCCATTCGACACTCACAGTCACAGGCGTACAAAATATATGCATTAATTCACCGCTAGGTGCAGCACCAAAGCACTGATATTGCCGCGGCTTTTTAAAGGGGAAGATACCTGAAACGAAGTATTGTTATGTTTGGAGCATAACGAATAGAATATAAAGTGTGATCTCTTCTCCCTCAATAGCATGTAATGAATACGGATCGGGTTGGCACTCGCCGCTACGCAGCGCTACAGTCGATTTGAGATTGTTGATTTCCACTAATGTTTGTGTGTTTATGTGCGATTTATTAAGTATTTAATTGGTCGGAGTGTTTTAGTGGTGTTCTGTGCAAACGTTTATTGATATACAAGTGCTTACACTATTACTTCATAGTATTAATACCTGAAATGCTATTGTAGGACGCATTGACTGAAATGGAATTTAATTTCTTGTCGTGTGTTGACGTTATCTTCGTGTGTTAATTTTATTGTTATTTAATGTAAGTAAACAGCCGTTTAGCCCTTACATTTTCATGAGTGCTTAATGTGATTAGTGAAGATGCCTTGCTCTTTTGTACCAGGATGCAGATCTAGCTATGGGGACTGTAAAGAGGTCAGACGGTTTTTCAAACCTCCTAAAGATTAGGAACGTTTTATAAGGTGCAAAGGGGCCATATCAGGGAAGGATAGGGAACATACTGAAAAGTCCTACATCTGTGTTACTCACTTTTCAGAAGATTTAATTGTTAAATTTGACAAATTTGTGATAGAAGGGAAGGTAGTATTACTTCTCCCAAGAACCAACTGGCGATTGAAAGACTATTCTGTTCCACATATAATCCTAATTTGCCTAAGTATCTGTCCAGTATGGTGTAAATAAAAATGCTCTTGATGCCATTAAAGACTACTTCTGTGAAGAAAGGGATGAGAATAAAAAGACGAGTTAAAAAACATATATGTACCGTAATGCTGAAGGAGGCGTGATCAGTTTTAGGCAATAGCCTACTCTGTGAAGGGGTCATGACTATGCCTTCTATGTCTGTTTAATGTTAAGTTCTTCTGAAATGATGGTAGTTTACTGATTTTGGTGTTTGTGGAGTGAAATTAATGGTTATTATTGAATGTTATAGTAATCTACGGTAAAGTTGAAAGTTGCGTTCGTACGGCTTTTTTTTTGTCTGTGTTGCAAGTCTGTTGAGGGAATGTAAAATGTGTAACAATGTGAAGAAATCCTTTCTGATAGCGAGGTCAATTGTTCCGTTCTTTTTTAAAATTTACCGATAGCTGGCAAAACTAATTGCATTTTGAACTTGCTCTTTGTCTTCGCTTATTGTCGAAACTGAACTGTTACAAGAGACGACTTACTAAATTATTATTGGGCACAGGAAAGTAAGAGGAGATGTCAAACTTATTAGCGCCTATGAGGATATCTTGCGGTGTTTTAACATGTAAAACAGGTCGCAAGGTTTTAAGTCTCGTAAGCGCCAATGCTAACTTACATCACAGATCGGAGCCAGCGCTGCGCTGCGGCGGACCAGGCGTACTAGGCCAGTGATATCACTTCTTATTCTATTCGTTATGTTTGGAGGCTTAATATAGAGATTGACGGACGTGAAAATATTACACTAAGTTAGTTCCTTTGTTATTCTAACATCTAAAAGTATTCTGACACATACTTACGGGCAAATTTCAATATAAAGGAAAGCAAAAATACATGTGGTGGAGGCGATTGTTTTTAAGGGGCGATACGTCTAGATCATTTTCCCGAAATTATGCAGACCATAATAACAATATAACTACTTCTAACTGACTTAAATCTAACTTACATACTTGGCGAGATGAAAAGAATAAGGACAATAAAAGACAGGGAAAAGAAATGCCTCCGGCCCCCGAAAAATGGGATGATGATTTATTTAGGGGCTTTGCGACATCATGGTCATGTAGCCCCATGTACTTGGGTGTGAGGTGAATTTGTCTGATAACCTGTCTTATTGGGATGGCTGTATTATACATTTTTACAGATTTTTTGGACAGATTGTTTATTTTTATACTTTTTTATTTACTTACAAATTTATTTATTTATTTTCTTATTTATTTACTTATTTATTTGCTTATTTATTTATTTATTTACGTATTTATTTACTTATTTGTTTATTTACTTACATGTTTATTTATTTAATTATGTATTTTCTTATTTATTTGCTTATTTATTTACTTACTTATTTAATTACTTATTTGTTTATTTACTTACATATTTATGTATTTAATTATTTATTTTCTTATTTATTTGTTTACTTATTTATTTACTAATTTATTTATTCGCGTATATATTTATTTACTCATTTACTTACATATGTATTTATTTAATTATTTATTTACTTATTTTTATTTACTTCTTTATTTACTTACGTATTTATCTATTTAATTATTTATTAACTTATTTATTTTCTTATCTATTGATTTACTTATTTATTTACTTATTTATTTACTTATTTGTTTATTTACTTACATATTTATTTACATATTTACTTACACATTTATTTATTTATTTAATTATTTATTATCTTATTTTTTTTAACTTATATTATAACGAATAGAATAAGAAGTGATATCACTGGCCTAGTACGCATGGTCCGCCGCAGCGCAGCGCTGGCTCCGATCTGTGATGTAAGTTAGCATTGGCGCTTACGAGACTTTTAAAACCTTGCGACCTGTTTTACACGTTAAAACACCGCAAGATATCCTCATAGGCGCTAATAAGTTTGAGATCTCCACTTACTTTACTGTGCCCAATTATAATTTAATAAGTCGTCTCCTGTAATAGTCCAGTTTCGACAATAAGCGAAGACAGAGAGCAAGTTCAAAATGCAATTAGTTTTGCCAGCTATCGGTAAATTAAAAAAAGAACGGAACAATTAACCTCGCTATCAGAAAGGATTTCTTCACATTGTTACACATTTTACATTCCTTTAACAGACTTGCAACACAGAAAAAAAAAAGCCGTACGAACGCAACTTTCAACTTTACCGTAGATAACTATAAAATCCAATAATAACCATAAATTTCACTCCACAAACACCAAAATCAGTATACTACCATCATTTCAGAAGAACTTAACATTAAACAGACATGGAAGGCATAGTTATGACCCCTTCATAGAGTAGGCTATTGTCTAAAACTGATCACGCCTTTTTCAGCATTACGGTACATATATGTTTTTTAACTCATTGTCTTTTTATTCTCATCCCTTTCTTCACAGAAGTAGTGGCATCAAGAACATTTTTATTTACACCATACTGGACAAATACTTAGGCAAATTAGGAAATATATGTGGAACAGAATAGTCTTTCAATCGCCAGTTGGTTCTTGAGAGAAGTAATACTTCCTTCCCTTCTATCACAAATTTGTCAAATTTAACAGTTAAATCTTCTGAAAAGTGAGCATCACAGATGTAGGACTTTTCAGAAAGTTCCCTATCCTTCCCTGGTATTGCCCCTTTGCACTTGACAATTCGTTCCTAATCTTTAGGAGGTTTGAAAAACCGTCTGACCTCTTTACAGTCCCCATAGCTAGATCTGCATACTGGTACACTATCTTCACTACTCACATTAAGCACTCATGAAAATTTAAGGGCTAAACTGCAGTTTACTTACATTAAATGACAATAAAATTAACACACGAAGATAACGTCAACACACGACAAGAAATTAAATTCCATTTCAGTTAATGCTTCCTACAATAGCATTTCAGGTATTAGTACTATGAAGTAATAGTGTAAGCACTTGTATATCAATAAACGTTTGCACAGAACACCACCAAAACACTCCGACCGATTAAATACTTAATATATCACACATAAACATATGTGGAAATCAACCATCTCAAGTCGACTGTAGCGCTGCGTAGCGGCGAGTGCCAACCCGATCCGTATTCATTACATGCTATTGAGGGAGAAGAGAGCACACTTTATAATCTATTCGTTATGCTTATATATATAATTATTTATTTTCTTATTTATTTGTTTACTTATTTATTTGCTTATTTATTTACTTATTTATTTACATATTTATTTACTTACACATGTATTTATTTAATTATTTATTTTCTTATTTATTTGTTTACTTATTTATTTAATTATTTATTTGTTTACTTATTTATTTACTTACATATTTCTTAAATTATTTATTTACTTACTTACATATTTACTTACTTACATATTTATTTACTTACATATTTACTGTCTCACGTATTTACTCAATCATTCATTCATGTACCGGTATGTATTTATTTATTAAATTGCTTCCCCTGCGTCACCTTCTCTGGAAATTGCACGTAACCACATCCCACGCAGTGAATTGTCCGATGGTATCTCATGAAATGAGATTCTCCGGTATTCTAATTTGCCCTGTTCTGATTTACAAAAGGGCACGCACCAGTACAGCATTATAAAATCATTCAGAATACATTCCAAACACAACTGCTCCATTAACATCATCATCATCATCATCATTTCCCCTTATCCAGCTCCTGCCGGGTCGGGGTATTTATGGCACTTCTCCACTTTCCTCTTTCCTTCCACAATTCTTCTTCCACGATCTTGTCCCAGTCCAGACTTCTTTTTCTCACGGTGTTCTTCACTGAATCGATCCACCTTGTTCTAGGTCTTCCCCTTGCTCTCTTACCCTTGCGCTTGGCCTTCAGCATCTGTCTTCGTATTCTATTTTCCTCCATCCTCTTTACATGTCCAAACCACCTTAGTTTATTCTTCTCAATTCTCTCATTTAGTTTTCCCACCCCAACTTCCTTCCTAACATCTTCATTCCTCACTCTGTCTTTCCTTGTCTTACCTATCATACTTCTTAGGAATTTCATTTCACTGGCTTGGATTCTACTCTCTTGCCTGCTCGTCAGGGTCCAAGTCTCAGCTGCATAAGTTAATATGGGTACATAGTACATTTTATACATTACCTCCTTGCTTTTCCTTGGTACTTCCTTATCCCAAACAAGTTTTCTTACACTTTGATAGAATGCATTGCTCTGCTGTACCCTCCTGCCAATCTCCATGTCCAACCTACCAGTTTGCATCAATTCACTTCCTAGGTATTTGAACGTGTCCACAATTTCCAAACTCTGACTTCCAATTTTCACAGTGCCCTTTCCTTGTCTTTCCCCTCTTGTCATCACCATAGTCTTGCTTTTCTCTATACTGATTTTCAGGCCATACTTCTGAATATTTTCATATTTTCCATTAACATCAATACAAAACTTATGTCTGCACCAGTGCCTTGGTGCTGCTTCCTAGCGCCTTTATTTGGAAAAGAGGTTGTACGCTCAAACCAATGCTGTAATCGTCGAATGGGCAGGCAGTTTAAAGCAACCAGAGTGTTGCGATCCAGCCGGCAGTGGGTGTAGCAGATCAAGGCTTGTAAACTACTGTAGTTTACTAACCTTGGTAGCAGCTCACATCCAGTCGGCCGTGCTTGTAATATTCTTTGACTTGTTGTTATGTTATATGCGTAGCCATGCGTTATGTCTAAGTTTGGGCGTGCTAGGGTAGGGTAATTCGTGATCAATTATTTTCAGAACCAATTAGGAGGCGGTAGGCCTTCAACCTTCTTGTCTCAAATCGCCAACTTGATGAGTTACAGCAAGATAACATGGAATATTTATATGGTAGCTCAATGAAGCGCTGAAGGAGATGTAAGTAAATTTCTTACTTCAGGTTGAGTAGCTTCATGCGGAGGATAGCGTAAAATAACTTGCAGCCTATTTTTAAAAATTCTGAGAGATGTGTACATTACGACAGCTATCCATATTATCTTAATCCTCATCTGGTAGGCCTATTATTATTATTAACTTTACTGGCCACATTGGAACACTTGAGTCTCCCATGTAGGCCCTGCACTTTTTCTTTGTAGGGTGTATTGTTTGATACTTCTTATCTGCCCAGTACTTCTTCATTCGTTCTGATCGCAGTGTTCTTAATTCGTCTGAAATCTTTACAGGCCATCTGTGCATCATTTCTGCTGAAATTTTGTGATCCTTAAAAAGGGTAATTCTTTTTCTCTGCATCTGTAATTTCGAGTCCAACAGTTTTGAGATCCCCTTGAATTTCTTTGATCCAATGCCCTCCAGTCTTCTTAACCAGATTTCTCATCACTAGTTGTCGTAAAATCCTGTTTTCTGGTAATCGTAGGATGTGAAAGATTTTATGGTTGTAAAAATCAACTATGATTAAACTATACACTGACAGTTGCAGTACCAATACTTTCACCTGTATTTCAAACATAGATTTTATAGCCTAAGTGTAATGGATCTGATGATGATCGCTTGACGATCGAAACTGGTCATCCTAGTGTTTTATTAATCTTATGTAATTTATTTCAAGATTAGGGCATAACCCATCTCTTTTGGGTACATTAGTGTTGACCGACTGAAAAGCACTAAACTCTTGTTTATTAAGGCAACACTGAAAATATGGCTTCAAACACCACAATGTTAAAAATATGTCGGTAAAAGCTTTCTCGTACTGGTTCAGTTTGCTTTTCCTCACCAAAATCCTTATAAAGCTCATACAGTTTCTTAAGGTTTAGGTTAACGGCGAGATATTTCTTGTTAGGTGCTTGCAGTCGTGAATAATGGCTACTGTAGGCTACTTAACCAGGTCTACTTTAACTTCTTCAATCTTATTGCCAGGTGTTTTCTTACCTCGTTGGTCCTTGGGAGAAATATTTTTAGATGTGCTTTTTTTCTGCAACACCTTTGTTATTCTCTTATTAGACACATCCAGGGTCTTCAGAAAGAATTGTTTGCAAACTCTTTTATCTGCAAGAAAAAATTGGCAGCTGATTGATTTTCTATTTTAGCATTTCCTTTCCTTCTACTCAGCTCACTGATAGTAACTGATGACCTTAAGCAGGAGGTCTGTAAGTCCCAGTTACCAAGACCTCAATATTCATTAAATATTTCCAGTCTATTTTGTTCGCTGATGTTTTCGTTACACTTGAATCGGCAGTTGCGATTGAACACTCCTACTTTCTTTTCTTCATGCATCCTTCCATTTCGATCCACGTACGCTTTGCCTTCATTACATTTACTGGAAGAAACAACCCTATTCCACAAATGTGTCCTTCCCTTTTTCATTCTTCCTAAATGTCTTACTCTCTTAGGACGTTTGTGCCCTCCATCGCATCGATCTTCATCATCCCACTCCTCATTTTCATCTGAAATGAATAAGCACAAAAATGTTAGATTTAGTTTTTTGGGTAGGCTAATTATGTTTTTTTCGTGATTGTCGTTTCTTAATTAACTTACGGTATGTGAAAACTTAACTTCTTTTACGGCTTGTTTTATATCTATACAGTAAATTACCTTGATCACTGTCAACCTCTGGTTCATACGTAGAGTATTTTACGGACCTGTAATGTACCGTAGTTTGGTCGTGCGTCGCCTGTGTGAAAGTACAGCCCAGATTGTGTTTACCTCAGAACATTTTAAGTTGTTGTCCGAGTAGCTTACTCATCTGTTGTCTATAACTCGTCCTTCATCCCCTTTTTACATCATGACTTAGATAGTAAAATTCCAGCTGAGTTCGCCATTATACGCATGAATTATGGATAGATACAGCATTGCCAACCTCTCAATAATCTGTATCCAGACCAATCTTTTGGTATCTCGCATGTTGGTAACAGAAATGTGACTTTGTGTGCGCCCCGGTAACAGTTGAAGTGACCTCGTGCGCCTGACAAACTTGGCTGCTGTTGTTGAATGATGCGGAAATATAACACACATTTACTTCATTTAGCACATATTTCCAGTCAGTGGCGTAACTAGAAATCAGGAGGCCCGGGGTGGAAGTAACCCAAGAGGCCCCCCAATATAAGAAAAAAAGGTCAAGACTTACCTCGATATATAATAATAAATAATAACCCCTTGCACTACAGCCCGTGGAGGGCCTTGACCTACCAAGCGACCGCTGCCCAGCCATTTGGCCTGCAGATATTGGGGTGATGCGTGATCAGCGCATCGGGTCCCCTCGGCCGTTAATCTTGGTTTTTGTGATTGGGACGCTGTCTCACTGTCAGACAGCTACTCAATTGACCTCACGAGGCTGAGTGCACCCCGTTCCAGCCCTCATGTCAGTATCTAAAATCCCTGACACAGCCAGGAATTGAACCGGGGTCTCCTGGTGAGAGGCAGGCGCGCTTCCCCAACACCACGGGGCCGGCTTACCTCGATATAGGAACTACCTAAAACCATGTTTAAAACGTAACGTTTAAAATATTATAATCAAAATATAGTGGTGCATTTATATTTTATACCTTTGCTATGGTACAAATTGCATTTAATCGAATTGACCCTGTTTGGTTTTATTCATTATTGAACATTAACATTTTCTCGTCTATTCTTAAAAAAAACCAGGTTGAAGCAAGGTTTTAACATTGATAACACAGGATTATTTCTTCAATATACATACTTTAATTTTATTCAGAGTTTTTACTTACAAATTTTTCTTCTTCTTACTTCTATTTCTGATAATTGCTTGATAACATTGTCGAAGTTGATGGTGTTTGTTACTTCACGTTCAATCTAGAGCATTGCCAAACAATTTAGCCGGGTCTGGCTCGTGGTGGATGGTAGATAGCTTTTTATGAGTTTCATTTTTGAAAAACTCCTCTCATTAAAACAATAGGGACACATAATGTTAAAAGCAGTTTTATGGCAACAAAGACATTTGGAACAGATTCCATCAGGTCCATATCAAGAATAAACTGTGCCATCTTCAATATGGTCCACTTTCTGGTCTCTTAATTTATTCTTGCAGCTTTTATATGGTGGCAAAGTCTTTTGATTTCACTAACAATTTCTTGCTTATCGAATTCCACCTAATATTCACAAAAATTCTCTGCCAAAACACGAAGTTCTGTGTCACAATCATTGAGCAAATACTCGACCTAAATGATTTTGAATTTTTTTCAAATATAGTTTACATTCCTTGCCTTCTAGTTTGTAGTTCATGGTTTAGCTTGTCTAAACACTCAAGCATATATCTTTGAGTTTCATCTTCGAGTGATAGTCCTGCGCCTTCGGCTTTTTCTCCATGCATTATCTTTTTTAACAGTTTCCTACTATTTTTTTCTCAAGGTAGTCCAGATTCTTCATTCAGCTCATAACCGGGCCCTCATTTGAATGTGGTGAATTTCCTGATGCCACCTGTAAAGTTTCTTCTGAAATTACATTCAGTGTCGTAAGGGTCACTGGAGATCAGTTCAGCATTTTGAGGCATATCAAGTTGTTGACTAGCCTCATCCTGAATCAGGCTGTCTATATCAAATACGGTTTCGTTTTCATTAATGATGTCTGATATGTTATTTAAAATTTCTATAGATAAACTTATATTTTCCAATTGATTGTTATAAGCTCCCTCTGCATCTGCTGGTATGACAAAAACAATGGTCTCATTGTTTTCTTCTTGAGACTGTGACGGTGTTGAAGTTGTAAGGAAGGGCAGATGACCTCGTAGTTCTTCCCCTTAAAACAATAACTAACTAAGGAGGTTATGATTAGATAAATAATAGTCAATACTAATTTATCTATCATATATTCTTGTCAATACGCAACAATGTCTAATGTTAATGACTCTGACGTCAACTCCCCCAGGGGCTCACTTCTAGTGGGCGTGGGTTGGCGACCACGGGCCCCCAGCTGAGTCCGGCATTGCTTCCACTTACTTGTGCCGGGCTCCTCTCCGTCTTCTTTCCTGTCGACCTCACTTGGTCAACTCTTGTTCTCTTCCGACCCGGACGGTATTAGGGTATCCGAGGCCTAGGGAGTCTCTTCCTTTCCCGCCTTAATTGGCCCTTGTCTCATCTTTCCTGACACCCTCCTTCCGTGAGGGGTCAGCCTTCTTTTCCTTTTCCTCCTGCCTTGTGCTCAAGGCCCTTAAGGAGTCAGGGTGTATGTAGCCCCACCACTTATGGTGCACCCTAGATAATGCTACACCCTCAGGGGCTCACGGCTGGTGAGTTCGGGAGTTGGCGACCCCGAGGGATTCCTGAGCTGGGTCCGTTTTCCCCTTTTGTCCCTTCCGTTTGGGGCGGACCCTCTCCTCTCTCCCCTCCCCTCTCCTCTTTTCCTTATATTTCCTTTTCTCTTTCAGATTCCCACACTGTTTTTGTTACTTGGTTCCCCGTGTATCTAAATTCCCTTTTATCGTTTTTTTTTGTAGGTATTTTTAATCTACGTTGCATTTTGTAATTCTTTTCGATCTAGATTGCATTTTGTGAGTGTTTTTCAATCTCAATTGCATTATGTAAGGATTGACAATCTAAATTGCTTTTTAGTAAGTCTTTCAATATCCGTGCCGGGGCTTTTGTGAGTTTTTTTGAATTTCAATTGCATTTTGTATTTTTAACCTATCCCGCTTTGTTCAAGTAGTTAAGTCTCAATTGCAGTTTTGTGGGTATTTTGAATCTAAATTACATTCTGTAATTATTTTCAATCTAAATTGCATTTTGTAAGTATTGTCCATCCTAATGAGAAGTTTGAATCTACCATACATTTTGTAAGCAATTTCAATTGCATTTTGTATTTTCAACCTACCCCGTTTTGTTCAAGTAGTTAAGTCTCAATTGCAATTTTGTGGGTATTTTGAATCTCCATTACATTTTGTGCATATTTTCAATCTCATTTGCATTTTGTAAGTATTTTGATTTCACTTGCATTTTGTAGGTATTTCGACTGTACGTTGAATTTTGTGCGTATTTTGGACTTAGCCTACATTTTGTGCTTATTTTTCAATCTATTCCTTCTGTGAGTATTTTCGTTCGAAATTCCCTTATGTACGTATTACCGCTCTCCATTTGGTGAGTAGTTTCAATCTGAGTTCCTTTTTGTAAGTATTTTCCCTGCTACATAAGGCATAGTTGTTGGGGCTCACTGTCTATTTTATCTAAACCATTTTCGTTTCATCCATAGCAGTGAGCTGTTTTTTATCTTCATCCTTTCATTTCACGCCATTTCATTTCACCAGGGGCCGATAACCTCGATGTTAGGCCCCTTAAAACAACAATTATCATCATCATCATCTGACGTCAACATTTCTCATAACTAGACCTGGGATTTTAGGCTCTAAAAAAATTAGTTTTAGGCGCCTAAAATAGGCTTTTAAAACAAGTAAATAGGCTTTTAAAACAAGTAAATAGGCTTTTAAAAGAGAAATTAGGCACTTAAAATATGTTTTCAAAATGTGTGGATAGGCAGGAAATAGACTTTAAAATATTACAATATACACTTCAACTGTAACGTGATACTTTATTTCTTTAACAAACGTGGTATCCCTATTCTTAACCGAAATAACTGCAAAATTAAGACAGAATAAAAAAGACATTTATGAAAAACAATATAAAAAGTACCGGTAATGTGTCAAAAAATGTTTTGGATTATATGATATATCATTATCAGTACTGATCTAAAACCTTAATACTAAAATCACTGTACACAATTACAGCACTGTAGGCATCCAATAACGGTGGAAACGCGAATGGAGTATGTGTTTATTTATTTGTGAGGAACATTCCTACAGTACTTTCATTCGTAGTTTGCTTTACAGTACATAACAATAATCTTCTCCAAATTTTCCACAGTCAGGCTGTGTCTTTTGTCTGTTAAAATCATTTTGAAAGCAGAAAAAGAGCGCTCCACACTCACAGATGTTAGAGGGGCATAGGAAAATTTACCTACATTTTTCAATTCAATTTCACTTGGTAAGTCTACCTCTTCCCCATCCATTACCTGATGTACCCTTTTCAGCATTGAATAACCTGGGTTCTTCAGCAGTACACTAGACCACTTGTCTCTTATTTTATCTCCTACCTTGCCCCTAGCACTTTGTATGTTATTCTCAGCTTCTTCAATTACAGAAAATTGCTGTTTGAGACTGTTTCCTTTTTCCTCCATTTTTGTAATGGTGACTGGAAGAAATGAAAAATTTGCTTGAATATACGCAATGTCTCTCTGAACACTGGAACAATCATTTAACAGTTCTTTGACAGACGACACACATGCAGAGTTTTCCGTTAAAGGCACATTGTCTATAGCAGTCATGATTTCCTCAAGATGTTCTGCATAATACAGGGCAGCTTCCACCCAGGAACCCCAACGGGTGATGATTGGCTGTGGTGGAAGGGGAATGGAGGGGAGTTTCTCTCGAAAGATGGCTATTCTTGATGGAGCCTTACAGAACACTTTCTTCATTGTTGAAATGAGAGTATTTACTGCAGGAAACTCGGCCCTAACTGTTTCTGCGAGTCTATGCAAGGCATGGGCCATGCATGTAACATGAATTAAAGGATAGAAAGTTTTGAGGAGAGGTGCAGTGGCAATCATGTAGGAAGCAGCATCGGAGACAAGGAGAAGGACTTTAGAATCATCAATACCCCCAGGATACAAGAATTGCAACGCCTTGTTGATGAAGTATGCAATGCTTCGACTATTGACTTTCTCAAGCTGTTTAGAGCAAAGAAGGTGAGCGGTAGTTGCCTGATTGGGTTCCAGTTTTCCTACTATAAGGTTAGCAATGTACCTGCCCACAGAGTCGGTGGTTTCGTCCACACACAACCATATGCAAGACTCCCCAATATCCTCCATGATTGACAAAATGACCTCATTGTAACAAATATCTAAGTAGTTTTTCTTTAATGTAGATGCTGATGGGATGTGCTGCTTGGTGTATTTCTGTAAAAAATCTCTGAAAACCGGATTATGCACAGCATTCCAGGGGATATTTGCTGCAACTAGGGCTCTACACATATCAGCATAGAAACCATTATGAGTTGTAGGAGATATAGTTTGTGTGAGCAGAGTCTGTCTAATGTTACTTTTCATGGCTGCTTTCGCTTTGTGACTTGCACTATCTGCATGCTGCTGAAGGTGGCATTTTTTCTCATGTGAAATCTAAAACACAATAAAGTGATGTCAATTATAGACTAAGATGAGGAATAGAAAAGGTGAGCTATTGAATAAAATTTGTAATTTTGAACTATTTAAATTAAGCCATTATTACTCTAAAGTTAATTAAGAACAAGAACACTACAGTCCCCGAAGGGCCTTGGCTTTCAATAACGGTTGCTGCCCAGCTCATGGCCTGCAGATATTGGGTGGCGTGTGGTCAGCACGATACATCCCTCAGCCGTATTGCCTTGCCTCCGTGACCCCTGCCCACCGTAGTTTCTCAATTGTCCTCACGATGCTGGGTCAACACCCTTCCAGACCTCATAGATTTCTAAATTACTGCCAGTACTGGAAATCGAACCCAGGTCGCCTGGACTACTGTCGGCGCAGAAAGTATCTGCAGTCGAGTTTAAACGCTAATAAAATTTGAACCAGTCCACCAGTCTAAAATGCAATCACTCCATCGTAAAGCTTGTTTTATTCTGCATTCTTTGCTGGTACATGCATATTTTTATTATGTTTCCTGTGAAAGTTATGTTAGGTGGAATGCAAAAAGTACCTATTTTCTTGCCCGTTTTTTGTAAACAACAACTTTGTAGTACCGTTACATGAAAACGTACTGTTCGACTTTCATGAAATTTAGGTGGATTATGGAATGCACTATTATAAATATATTTATGAAGTTTAATTACTCTACACACGGAAAAAAGTTATTGTTTTTGTAAAGACTGTCCGTTTGATACTGGGTGGTCTTCCGAAATCGAGACTGAGTTCATCAGTCTGAAGGTTTTTGTTTCAAATCGTTGTATACCGAAAACTTACAATGATTTCTGTATTTTATACAGATTTTTATTTGAAATCGAGAGACAGGCTCTCCGTTTTCATGTAATTAAACTACAAAGTTGTTGTTTACAAAAAACGGACAAGAAAATAGGTATTTTTTGCATTCCGCCTAATATATCTTTCACCAGAAACACAATAGAAATATGCATGTAACAGGAGATAACGCAGAATAAAACACGCTTTACGATGGTGTATTTATATTTTAGATTGGTGGACTGGTTCAAATTGTATTAGCGTTTAAACTCGACTGCACATACTTTCTGCGCCGACAGTAGGTCTCTACAATTAATTAGAGAAGCCAATATCAAAACCTTAATTTTAGATTAATATGAAATTTAAGATATAGGCACATACCTGTTTATTGCAGTACTGGCAGAAAATAATCTTGTCATCAAAAGTCATCCCTGGAAATTGTACAAGCCATTGTTGTATAAGCGCACTCTTAGATGATTTCGTTTTAGGCATGATGAACTATATTCACTTAAACAGATGTTCTTTCACTGGCGACTTGACACAGTATGTCGCTTCTTACTACCTGCTCCTTGTTCTTCCTAGATAATCCTCCCCCTCACCCCGTCACTCGACACAGTACGTCCTTGACTACCTGCTCGTTGTTCTTCTGAGCTAATCCTCCACATCCACCCTTCACTCAGCATTCCTTTGGTGACAGTTGTCTGGGAAGAGCACATTTCTGTGAAAAATCCACCCTCTGCTGTTCTGCTCGTTCCAGGGATGTCCATTGTGTGATTGTAAAAATTACAGAAGTTGAATTTTATTTTAAATGTAGAAAATAGGCATTTTTAGGCACTAAAATAGTAAAATAGGCTCTAAAGGTCCAAATAGGCATTTTAGGGCACTATAAAACTCTATTAATGTAAGGGATTTATCATGAAACGTCAAGATATTTTAAAAAAATCATGTTATTTCGTAAGGAACGAAATAGGCATTTGCCTTAAAATCCCAGGTCTACTCATAACTAAGAAGTTGTAAGGAATTACTTCTTCTTGACTCGGCACTGGGTACTGACATTCTCCACCTGAAAATTGTATTTAACAGGAATTAAAGTACCGTACGCATTCAATCATCAGACAAATAATGGTGCGGTAGGCTATTTTGTGTTCACCACCTACAGTAAAAAAGGATTCCCGAAATTACTTTAATTCTAATGAATGTATTGTTGCGTTGGATGATTTTAATTTTATAATAATTATTTGATACATTAAAATATCAGTTTGGTTATCGAAAAAATACTACTAAATAGAGGTGTTAAATTAAATTATTTACAATTTTAGTAATGATCTGTTTAGTACATTTCCATTATTGGTAAAATTGTTGAGCCAAAAAGCGAAACATGTTTTTATTTGATAATTTTAAACATTACCAAACTGATAACATGTTTTGTACAAATTCAACACATGAACCAAGGATCTGAGTTACATTGTAATTTTCGGCTTAACTTTCAGGTTGATTGTCTGTTGTAGTTTGAAATGAACAGTTGTTGAGTGTTTTGCAGGGAATAATACAACTAGACTATATGACACAGGCTAATTCCTGTCTTGTTTGTATAATTATTAAATGAATGGTTTTCAAACAAAAAAGACCACTTTCTTTACAATATACCATACAGGATGGCATAGAAATACACTAGGAATAAACTACACTGACTGGCAAAAAAAGTGGAACACTTCAATTTCTTATGTAATTTCTAAACTTATTCCACTAAAATGTATCGGTATTCCAATATTTGCATTATTCATGTAAATGTTAGATAGTTGGCTACAGAAAATACCGAAACATGTTTTACAACACTTTTGAACTCACAAATTTCGTTACATTTTACAAATATTACAATTTTCTATTTTTTAGTAATGTTCTTTTGGGCTGGTTTTTATCAAACATACTGCCAAACAATACAGTGTTAATGTTTGCACTGCACTGCACGGGAACACTGGTCACTAAAAACGAGTGTTTCCACCCTTAGCGTCCATGACAGCTTGTAAACGCTCAGGTATACTGTTCACAATTCGTCGAATGGCATCTGCTGGTATGCGATCCCATTCCTCCAGCAGCGATTTCCTCAGTTCCAAGGTAGTGTGTTCATGCTGTCTGACGTTCCTTCCAATCATATCCCATACATGTTCGATGGGGTTCAAGTCAGGACTACGAGCTGGCCAGTCCAGGGTTTGAATCCCCACTTCCTGCAGATATTGTACAACACAGCTAGCAGTATGAGGGCGGGCATTATCCTGCATCAGCATGAAATTCTGAGCAACGAAAGGCGCAAAGGGCATCACGTGGTTCTTCAGGATCTCTTCAATGTGCCTTTGGGAATTGAGCGTCCCGTGATCGATGCACACCAACTCAGTGCGGGCCACAACGTTGATGTCACTCCACACCATAACCGAGCCACCTCCAAATGGAGTGCTGGAGAAGAGAGCAGCAGGGCTGTACCTCTCCCCGTGCCTTCTCTACACTCTTTCTCTTCCATCTGGAGATCTAAGATTAAAGCGACTCTCTTCAGTGAAGAGAACAGAGGCCCACTGCTCGTGGGTCCATCCCAGATGCTGCCTTGCGAAGCAAAGACGCGCCTCTCTGTGATGTCGTTAGAGTGCGGATCCACGTGCAGGTCTCCTGGATGAAAGATGAGCTTCTTCAAACCTTCTTCTTACTGTTCGCTCACTCACTCACTCTCACTTTTCTGAAATTTTCCAGTTGATTTTGTGCCTGGACTACTGTGGTATGGCGATCACGCAGAACTAGCAGGGTGAGAAATCTGTCATCCCTGGAACTTGTGCCTCTTCTACGGCCTGACCCTCGTCTCCAATCGTATGTTTGGAGTTCTCTGTAACGTTTCACTGCTAGGTGAATGCTTCCGAGAGATGATCCAATTACCTCAGCAACATAACGGAAACTGCGGCCATCCTCCACCAATGCAACTGCCTGTGCAGCTCCTTCACGGCTAAGAGGCATGCTTTAGTGTGAACTGCACGTGAATAACTTACTAAAATGTATGACAATGGTTCACAGGTGTTCAACAAATGCCAGTTGTTGTCCCTAGAACAACAATAAGTGAGCGGCAACACTCATAAACCTTAAACGCTTACAGTGCGCTTCCCGCCATAAAGATTGGGGGTAATTGGTGGTAATAAACCACCCTAAGAAATGTCATATTATCAATTTCTATTCACGGATGTTTCAGATGTGTGTTCTAATACGTGAAAAGCTTTCAAAATGTGATTACATCTTTTTCATGGCTAATTTTATACTATTGATATTACTTTTTTAACTGTTCCACTTTTTTGCCGGTCAGTGTATATGAAGGATGAACAACCTGCCTCTAAAGTCATGTTTTCAGGATTCTTAACTCAGAACCAGATAAAAAGTTGGAATGTTTTCTGACATGTTCCTGTTTCCTTTTGTTTCAGGTGCAGGAGTGAGAATGGTGTTCAAAATACTGATAATCGTTGGATATTCAGCACAACTTGTCGCATTTCATACATAGAAATCTTGGGATATTCAGCATATACCAGTACCATTTAAATAGAAGATGTAGGGGAGAGTGGGCAGTTCATACAAATTCTATTAACACTTTCGAACGATCTATTGGTTGTATTTCACAATCTATATGGCTAAACATGAGTTTTACACAAACATTATCATATTAGAAACAAGTTGGACTTGCATCATTACTAATTTAGATAATTCCTATGAAACATTGTAATCCCCCAGGGGCTCACATCTAGTGGGACGCGGGTTGGCGACCACGGGACCCCAGCTGAGTCCGGCATTGCTTCCACTTGTGCCGGGCTCCTATACGTCTTCTGTCCTGTCGACCTCCCTTGGTCACCTCTTGTTCTCTTCTGACCCAGACGGTATTAGGTTATCCGAGGCCTAGGGAGTCCTTCACTTTCCCGCCTTAATTGGCCCTTGTCTCATCTTTCCTGATACCCTCCTTCTGTGAGGGGTCAGCCTTCTTTTTCTTTTCCTTTTACCTCCTGCCTTGTGCTCAAGGCCCTTAAGGAGACAGGGTGTATGTAGCCCCACCACTTCTGGTGCACCTTGGATATTGCTAGACCCTCAGGGGCTCACGGCTGGTGAGTTCGGGATCTGGCGGTCCCGAGGGATTCCTGAGCTGGGTCCGTTTTTTTCCCCTTTTTCCACTGACTTAGGGCTGGATCTCGTCGCTTTCCCTTTCCTATCTTCCTTGTATGGTTCGCCTTCCTTCCAAGTCCCTCAATCCTCATTCTGCGAAGGTTGAGGGCATCTCTTTTCCTGCTGTCCTTTATTTGTTTATCATTTCTTCTAGTATATAGGCCTGTAGTTAGTACCGTAGAACGGGGTGAATAGAAACAAATTTGAACTTTGGATTGAAAATTTACTTATTGTTTGTTAAGTGAAAACAAAAAGATACTACCCAAAACTCAGGTCTGTATTGCCCCTTACAGCTTATGATAGTATTAAATTATTTTATTTTAATAAAATTTTTAAAAATAAAAACATGGGGTTTCTAATCACCCCGCAGATAGGGGTGAATAGAAACAGTGTTATAAAACCAAGGTTGTTTCTTTTAAAACCAAAGTGAGATGAATAGAAACTATGAAATATGTTTTTCTATTAAGAAATAAATAGATAAACATTTATTTCACAAAATAATGGTTTATTAATGTAAAAAGTAAGTAAAATATACAAAAATGTTTTGTCACAGGGTTAATGTATTCAATCTTAAGGTGAACAAGCAGAACACAACACAGTATCATTAATAAACGTTTAAATCAGACAGATCATCCTCAAAACATAGCATGTCTTTGAAACGACCACTTGAACTGAGAGCTGGCAACGATAGTTTTCGGTCAATATTGTTTCTTGAGACAAAAGAATCTTCTTCAGTCATTGTGAACTTTTTGGTTTGAGCAACTCTTTTTAAAAATGATCCAACAAAACCATCGTCATTAAGGTAACTACGTTTGCACACATAACACCTGAAAGATGTTTTTGTTTTTCCATATACTTTGACCTCCATATAGTCACCTAGGCTTATGGAGATACCAGTAGTTTCATCTTGATCAGAAGAATCAGAAGAGGACAAAATCAGGTCTTCATCACTGTACTGCACTGAGTAGGCACCATCATCCTCTGATGATGAATCAACACCAGAATTGTTATGTTTCTATTCACCCAACAAACTTTAAAAACCTAACCTAAAAAATATGGAAATTCTCAGAGCTGATTTCATTAAAAGTAAAACAAAAAGCAACCTTTACTGTTTTATCTTGTTGTTATAGGTAGTATTTACAATGCCATTGACTATCACATATAGAATACATGTTTACTTACCAGAGAAGTTCAAAGTAGGTAGGAAAACATCTTGAAAACTTTCATAACAGACACTAGGATAAACATCAACTTACAGTGCTGCCAAACAAACAAAACATAATTTCCTTGTTGGTCTAAAGTGTTGCCAACCGAAAAACAAATAATAGTAAAAAATTATTTCCAGTAATTATATATATATTCAAAGTTGTATATGTATATGAAGTTTTGTTTCTATTCACCCTGTTTTATGGTATTAGTTATAGTTTTCATTTTCATCTTATCTTTCACTATTTCCCAAACCATTAGGGGCCAATAACTTAGATGTTATTCCTCTTAAAACAACAACAGCAATCATCATCATGGCTGGTGAGTTCGGGAGTTGGCTTTTCCAGGGGATTCCTGAGCTGGGTCCGTTTTCCCCCTTTTTCCACTGACTTTGGGGGCGGACCCTCTCCTCTTTCTCTTTCCTATCTGACTTTCTTGGCTCTCCTTCCTTCCAAGTCCCTCAATCCTCATTCTTCGAGGGTTGAGGGCACTTCTTTTCTTCCTGTCCTTCATTTGCCTTGTCCTTAATTTGTTTACCATTTCTTCTTCTAGTATGTTAGTCTGTAGTTAGTATTAGTTATACTTTTCATTCTCATCATCATCTTTCACTTCCCCCAGGGGCTCACATCTTGTGGGACGTGGGTTGGCGACCACGGGGCCCCAGCTGAGTCCGGCATTGCTTCCACTTACTTGTGCCGGGCTCCTCTCTGTCTTCTTTCCTGTCGACCTCACTTGGTAACTCTTGTTCTCTTCTGACCCCGACGGTATTAGGGTATCCGAGGCCTAGGGAGTTTCTTCCTTTCCCGCCTTAATTGGCCCTTGTCTCATCTGTTCTGATTCCTTCCTTCTGCGAGGAGTCAGCCTTCTTTTTCTTCTCATGTTATCTCCTGCCTTCTGCTCCAGGCCCTCGAGGAGGCCGGGTGTATGTAGCCCCACCACTTTTGGTGCACCCTAGATAATGCTACACCCTCAGGGGCTCACGGCTGGTGAGTTCGGGAGTTGGCGACCCCGAGGGATTCCTGAGCTGGGTCCGTTTTCCCATTTTGTCCCTTACCTTTGGGGCGGACCCTCTCCTCTTTCACTTTCCTATCTGCCTTTCATGGCTCGCCTTCCTTCCAAGTTCCTCAATCCGCATTCTTCGAGGGTTGAGGGCATTTCTTTTCCTCCTGTCCTTTATTTGCCTTATTCTCCTTTAGTTTTTCCATTTCTTCTTCTAGTATGTAGGTTAGTAATTATTTTTAGTTTTTATGTTTGCATTTCATTTTCATCTTCACGATCACCCAAACCATCAGGGGCCGATAACCTAGATGTTAGGCCCCTGAAAACAACAATCATCGTCATCTCGGTAACCCAAACCATTAGGGGCCGATAACCTAGGTGTTAGGCCCCTTTAAACAACAATTATCATCATCAAAGGTGACCTGGCGAAATGGAGCTTGGTTTAACTGCCGTTAGATGGCAGATCCTGCAGCTGTCGCTGGATCATTTTTGCTAAACAATAATCGATGTCCCTGGACGCGCTGACATGGTAATCTCAATATTACGTTGCCCCCCCTCCCCTTACTCATTGCCTTCGACTATATCTTCGATCACACCACTTCTTATGTGGTTATATAATCCGCACCTATCACAACGCCCCTTAAAACAACAATTATCATCATCATCCTGTTGGAAAGTAAGGCCTGGATATCGCTGAAGGAACGGTAACACTACCGGCCGTAGAATGTCATCAACATACCGCTGTGCTGTCAGTGTGCCAGGAAGGACTACCAGAGGGCTCCGGCTTTCAAATTAGATGGCATCCCAGACCATCACCCTCTGTTGTGGGGCTGTGTGGCGTGCGATAGTCAAGGCAGGATCCCCACGCTGGCCTGGACGTCTGCGGTTGTCGTCAGGGCACCTTTGGAAACTGGACTCCTCACTAAAGACTATACGTCCCCACTCAGCACAGTTTCACGTTGCTCGAGCAAATCTGTATATTGCTCTTCCTTTTCTGTGCCATCGTTAGCATCACATGCATTAGAAGCTGTTCTTTTCTGCGAACTAAATTCAAAAACAGAACCCCCTTAAATTGAATCAATATTCAAACTATTCCCAGCAGCATTTACACTGCTTCTGGACAATAGCCTTAATGCCCATTTGAACTGCAAAATATTGGGATTATTATTCCATCTCCCACGAGCTCGAATGCAAAAAAAAAAAGAGAAACTCAATATGATCCTGTGAAAACTTGTATGTCAACACATATTTAAATGGATTCTCTTTTCTGGTGAGCAATATTCTAGCAATTTCTCTAACAGAAGTGGCAGCTATAGGAAGTCTAACACAGAACATATTCCTAGCATGGCACAAAAGTGGCACTCCTTCAATTTTTAAGGAACTCAAGTAATCTCATGTTTCTGGAAAGCATTTTAACCAGTACTGTTCCCCCTGAACGAACAACGTGTAACGTCTCGTAGCTAGTGCACAGCTTGCCCCATGCTTGGGTGACATGTTGTAACGTTTCATAGCTCGTGAAAGAAAATGAGGGCAGTAATTAGCTCGGTTAATAGGGCGCCAATCTCCAACAGACGGTTGTGAGATAAATTTATATTTATTAAATTGAGATTCTTTACTTTCGGGGGAGGGGCAACAGAGGCTAGCTGCAAAACACCTTATTCTATTTATTTTGACCTCTGGGAAGTCTAGCATGGGGTAAATATAGACTGAAAGTTATAGAAGTTAAAAATAATTTATTAACAAAACAGAATGAGATGAATGACGTCTTGCGACCTTTCAAACAGATAAAATAAAAAGGGGAAGTTATTTATTTAAATTATTGAAGTTAATAGTATTTACGTCCGACTTGCAATTGATAAATATGCATGAGCTCACCGGGTTGTAGATCTTCATGGGCGATGTTGGCGGAGGTATCTCGTTCCTGAAGTAGACATCTCGTGTGGTCTTCCATGGTTCCAGGTACCAATCCTACCTGATAAAGCTATCTGCTCACTAATTGCACAGATGCTGTCGCGTAGCTGAGTGAGAGGAATGGTTTCACTCGTCTTCGATATTCAGCGCAATGCTGGAAATATCCTAGCTAGATCTCCACTGAGTTTACTAGTTTAACTTTATGAAATTTTGTAGTTGAATCTCAACAAGTGAGGTCCAAGTTTAGAATTTGAAGTGCTTTCAAGTGAAAACATAATAATATTCTTCCTGATAATACAGCTCTGTCCCGGCTTATATATGGCAATTATATCTCCCACCAGCAGTAGGGGATCTGCCAATTGCAATATCAAAGTATTGTCTCCAGAAAGTGACACTCCTTCCTATTGGCCGAAGTAAGTCCTTTATCACGCACCAAGTGGCTATATTGGGGTGAAGGTCTCTCCCCAGTGACACACTTCTATATTGGTGTCATGTAGCGGTATCTTCCTTAAAAATCACAAGGTTGCAGTTTTCTCGTCGTAAAACAATTTATTCTAAAAAGCTGGGGAGTACATTGTTTTGACATCTTTTAGAATCAGCCTGCTGGCTACCGAGGGTCTTGGTTGGGACTCACTTTCCACTCTTCCTGCCTCTTCATAAGCGGTTTATGGCGGTTCGAGCGGTATCTATTGTCAGTTGTTAGTTCCGCAAGTGAGCTCAAGATTACAAGAATGGATGAGAAGTAACATATGATTTTATATTACCCTTAAACACAATAAATATATACATGCACTATCGTTGCAATTGCACATCAATATAGTACTCTTAGTTCAATTGTTTTGGGAGTGGTGTGCAAACACCACAATCGCCCCCATGAGTCGACGAATAAATTCCCAATTTTGAGAATGACTCATCCCCTGAAAACAATTACACAACCCTTAAATACATATACACAATACTCAAATCTTCAGATCAACAATACATTTAAAATGTCATTTCTTTCAATGTTTCTTGTTATCCAGTTTGTCTGAACTTATTTCACTCGAAGGGCGTTCTTTATGGCATACAACATTTCAACTGTAGAAGGTTGAATTATACACGAATAATTGCACACACATACACACGCAAAGTGTTTGCTCTTACAAAATGCAATTACAAGTTGGAGGATAAGATATGTCTTGTGCCTTGTGTAACACCATCTTTCAACAAAACATTACTCTTCCCAGTAGTCACTACTTACAGAAAATGTATTCTTAACAAAACTTCATGGTATCAAAATTAGACAACTCAGCGACATAGTGGTACACTCTATCTAACAAACTACTGCGCGCCTACCAGCCTATATATCCTTACATTATTTCAATGCATACTATTACTGTTATTGTAACACTTTTATTATTGTTATTTTTATCATTGCTATTATTATTATTATACTGTAATTACGATTATCATACAAACTTATTTTACTACGTTCCTAAGATATAAATTTCTTCAGACTGTGCACATTATATGTACCGTTAAGTGGTTGACCATCCTTACTCAGTTTATATGCACAGGGTCCAATTCGCTGTTGAATTGTATAGGGGCCTTTATACAAAATAAAGAATTTATTTATCACTTTCTCAGTCGCACAGGACTGTCCTGGGGCCCGTAAAAGCACTAGGTCATTTACCTCAAACTCATCCACCAACTTGCATTTTTGCTGTCTCTTTCGCATTTCTCCTGACTTAATCAAATTCTTTCTTGCCAGTTGGACACATACATCTAGTCCCCGATCGTTTCCCAAATCTATTCCTAACACCCTTGTTAACTCATTTTGCGGTCCACGTCCAAAATGTACCTCAGTTGGCGTAAGTTTGGTGCTTTCATGCTGTACTGCATTCATCCACTTCTCAATTGTCTCCAAATAACCTACCCAAGCTGAATGCTTATCTGATACTAGTGATCTAAATAATCGACTCAGTTCTCGCATCGACCTTTCAACCATGTTAGCTTGTGGGTACCTCACTGATGAGTGAATATGTTTAACTCCTAATTCGTTTATCCTTTCTTTCCATACTTTACTTATAAATTGAGGCCCGCTATCGCTCAATATCCTGAGTGGAGTTCCCAGCTCAGGTACATACTTTTCCACTATTATCCTGCTACAAGCTTTTCCGGTAGCATTTCTCATGGGATAAAGCCTTACCAGCTTAGAAAACGCATCAAGTATAACAAATATATACTGATAACCATATCGTCCTTTTACAATTGGGCCATATAAATCTATACTGAGTAGATCTCCGGGTCTCTTTGGAATTACATTTTGCTGTGGTCCTTGCAAATAACGGCAGGGGAATTTCGTCCGTTGGCATAACTCACATGATGCCAGAGTTTTCCTAATATCTCTTCCTCTATCCCAGAGAGACAAAATTACTTTGGATTTCATACAGCACTTTATTTGCTCCGAAATGTCCCAGCTCTCGATGTACAAACCATATTAGTTCTTCTCTTAAACTCTTGGGCACGCATACCGCCCACTTGTTGGCTCGACACTTCCTAGCTAATAAATTCTCAATTAACTTATAACTAAACCTTCCACGAACCACAGTATCTACCTCTCCTTTCTCTAATGTTGCTAGGGGTTCCTGTAGCAATTCATCCGTTCTCTGTTCTGCTAAAAGCTTACTCAGTTTGCCTAGGGACACTTTATTTTCTTTAACTATACAGGCGCAGCTTACAATACCCTCGGTAGTGTTATTTACATTATTTTCATCTTGCATGTGTCGTCCTCTACTTAGTCAATCAGCCAATACATTATCTTTTCCCTTAATATGACTTACCACAAAGTCATATTCTTGTAAGGCAAGTATCCATCTACTTACTCGATTTGAAGATAATTTGCAGGTTTGAATAAATGTAAGAGCATGATGGTCTGTTTTAATTTCGAATTTCACTCCCAACAAGTACGTTCTAAATTTATTCACTGAGTATGTAATGGCCAGGAATTCTAACACTGTAATAGTATATCTTTTTTCTGCCGTACTTAATCCTCGCGATGCTAATGAAACAATGCCAAGATCATCATTCTCATCTTTCTGACACAATATTCCAGCAATTCGCTGGTTTGACGCATCCGTCATGACTATGTAGCTCTTATCAGTTCTAGGATACTTGAGCATTATCGCTTCGCTAAAACCTCGTTTTAACTCTACAAAAGCATTCTGGCGAGAGCATGTCCATTTCCACTGACTCCCTGACTTCAACAATTCACGAAATGGCTCTAATAAAAATGCAAATTTCATCACGAATCTTCTAAAATAGTTGCAGACGCCAATCAAAGCTCTTAATTCTTTAATATTCCTCGGTTTCTCACTATTCAGAATCCTCTCTATACGAGACTTCTCTGGCATGACTCCTTCTAATGAAACTTGGTGTCCTAAGAAAGTGATTTCTTGTCTGCAAAATACAGATTTGCGTAATTTCAGGGTGAATCCTGCATTCCTAATTTTAGTGAACACGATATCTAAATGTCGTAAGTGTTCCTCAAATGTTTCTGATGCTATAACCAGATCATCAATATAAATGGAGGTGAAATCCCCGGTCTCTCTACCTAGGGCTATATTTAGAGCACGTATCAGACTACTAGAGCTCGTTTTAGTACCGAAAGGTACACGACAAAAATGATACAGGTTATTCTTATGACTGAAAGCTGTGAGTGGCCTGTCTTCGATTCTAAGTGGTATCTGCCAAAAACTACTGCTCAAATCTAACGTGGAAAACCATTTTTTGCCATGAAAACATTGAATTAACTCCTCTATGGTTTGGGAACGCAATTTATCGCTTTCGATCCTTAAATTCATTTGGCGTGCATCAATACAGAGGCGTATTGATCCATCAGCTTTTGGTACAACAATAAGTGGGTTGACATAAGGACTCGATGATATTTCAATAATCCCGTCTTCTAGCATGCTATCAATCTGTCCCCCAGGGGCTCACATCTTGTGGGCGTGGGTTGGCGACCACGGGGCCCCAGCTGAGTCCGGCATTGCTTCCACTTACTTGTGCCGGGCTCCTCTCCGTCTTCTTTCCTGTCGACCTCACTTGGTCAACTCTTGTTCTCTTCTGACCCCGATGGTATTAGGGTATCCGAGGCCTAGGGAGTCTCTTCCTTTCCCGCCTTAATTGGCCCTTGTCTCATCTTTTCTGGCTCCCCCAGGGGCTCACATCTTGTGGGCGTGGGTTGGCGACCACGGGGCCCCAGCTGAGTCCGGCATTTCTTCCACTTACTTGTGCCGGGCTCCTCTCTGTCTTCTTTCCTGTCGACCTCACTTGGTCAACTCTTGTTCTCTTCTGACCCCGACGGTATTAGGGTATCCGAGGCCTAGGGAGTCTCTTCCTTTCCCGCCTTAATTGGCCCTTGTCTCATCTTTTCTGATACCCTCCTTCTGAGAGGGGTCAGCCTTCTTTTTCTTTTCCTTTTACCTCCTGCCTTGTGCTCAAGGCCCTTAAGGAGGCAGGGTGTATGTAGCCCCACCACTTCTGGTGCACCGTAGATAATGCTACACCCTCAGGGGCTCACGGCTGGTGAGTTCGGGAGTTGGCGACCCCGAGGGATTCCTGAGCTGGGTCCGTTTTCCCCTTTTGTCCCTTACCTTTGGGGCGGACCCTCTCCTCTTTCACTTTCCTTTCTGCCTTTCATGGCTCTCCTTCCTTCCAAGTCCCTCAACCCGCATTCTTCGAGGGTTGAGGGCATTTCTTTTCCTCCTGTCCTTTATTTGCCTTATTCTCGTTTTGTTTTCCATTTCTTCTTCTAGTATGTAGGTTAGTAGTTGGTTTTAGTTTTAAGTTTGCATTTCATTTTCATCTTCACGATCACCCAAACCATTAGGGGCCGATAGCCTAGATGTTAGGCCCCTTAAAACAACAATTATCATCATCATCATCATCATCTTTTCTGATACCCTCCTTCTGCGAGGGGTCAGCCTTCTTTTTCTCTTCCTTTTACCTCCTGCCTTGTGCTCTAGGCCCTTAAGGAGGCAGGGTGTATGTAGCCCCACCACTTCTGGTGCACCCTAGATAATGCTACACCCTCAGGGGCTCACGGCTGGTGAGTTCGGGAGTTGGCGACCCCGAGGGATTCCTGAGCTGGGTCCGTTTTCCCCTTTTGTCCCTTACCTTTGGGGCGGACCCTCTCCTCTTTCACTTTCCTATCTGCTTTTCATGGCTCTCCTTCCTTCCAAGTCCCTCAATCCGCCTTCTCCGAGGGTTGAGGGCATTTCTTTTCCTTCTATACTTTTATTTGCCTTATTCTCCTTTAGTTTTCCATTTCTTCTTCTAGTATGTAGGTTAGTAGTTAGTTTTAGTTTTAAGTTCGCTTTTCATTTTCATCTTCACGATCACCCAAACCATCAGGGGCCGATAACCTAGATGTTAGGCCCCTTAAAACAACAATTATCATCATCATCATCAATCTGATCTTGTACGGCGGCTGCGTATTTAAGTGGAACGCCATATCTGGGTCCAGTGAAACTACTTCTGTCTACCACAGAAAATGAATGAGTGTACACGTGTGTCCTGCCTGGTTTCGAAGAAAACACTTCTCTGTGCTCTTCTATTACCTTAACTAATTGGGTCCTTTGACCTACCTCCAAGTGGCTGAGACTTGCCCCCTCGAGCAGTGGTTCCCCACACTCACTCCTAACATCTACCTGACACAATACTAAATTCTTACTACCTTCCTCTATCCCGTCATCAACTTCACGCACGTAACACATAGTACTTTCACTAATCCTCTGCTGACTATCATTTATAAACTCAATCGTTATTTCACCCGTCGTCCATTTTACTTGCACTACTGCCTCTTCATAATTTAATTGAACCGAATGTGATGTCAACCAATCACATCCCAGTATCATGCTGAATATAAGTGCGGAATTACTAAACATATCTGTATTATAACATCACCTAGAATACAAATCGGTATAGCTACTTGTTTGCAAACTTGTTTTGACCTCTTGCCAATTGCGGTTATAATATATGTAGATTTTACAGGCATTTCTTCCATCACCCTACCTTGCTTCTTTAACATGTCGTACCATTCTGAACTTATGCATGACTTTTGGCTCCCTGAATCCACTAAAGTTTTAATCTTCGCCCCCCACACTTCTATTTCTATAATAGGCTGAAATGCTCCACTATCTGAATCTTTATTAAGCTCCTTTAAATCATATGTTATATCGTCCCTAATATCCAGGTCATAATGCCCTTGTTGAATGATATTGCTTAAATATCCTGGCTGATAAGACTGATAATCTGACCTTTCATTACAGTCCTCTAGGCGTTTAAATTTCTCGAGGTACTGGCTTCATTCTTATTTTCAGCTTCCGCTCCATTTCTATTTTCACTTCTTGGATTCGTTCCCTGATATCCATTTCTTCTCTGCTCATTCCTGCCTTGATAATTTTTCTTGCTCCTGGTTATTTCTTTGCTGGTATTGGTTACTGTTTCCCTGATTCGTATTTCCCCTTGGCTGATACTGGTTCTGATTACCCTGACATTTATTAGAATTATGCTGATTCTCTCTTGACGGGTTTTGGTTGCGATTCCAGTTTCCTCCTAACTCATCAAAATTACTTAAGAGTTCCTCCATCTCTCTTATTCCAGACGTACGTTGCATGCAAGCCGCCTCTCGTACTCTGTCAGGAAAGTGTTTTATTAGCAATCTTACCACATCTGTGTCCGCGAATATTCCATCTAAATGTTTGCATATCATTACTTTTGCAAGAAAGTATTCTGTCATACTTATCCCTTCTTGCATTTTAAACTTCCCAAACATTAATTTCTCGCGTTCCCGAGATTGGATACTATCACTCCAGTACTTTTGAGTGAATTTATTTCTAAACTCAGCTAAGTTTCTCATGTTGTCTCTTCCCCCAGGGGCTCACATCCTGCGGGCGTGGGTTGGCGACCACGGGGCCTCAGCTGAGTCCGGCATTGCTTCCACTTACTTGTGCCGGGCTCCTCTCCGTCGTCTTTCCTGTCGACCTCACTTGGTCAACTCTTGTTCTCTTCTGACCCCGACGGTATTAGGGTATCCGAGGCCTAGGGAGTCTCTTCCTTTCCCGCCTTAATTGGCCCTTGTCTCATCTTTTCTGATACCCTCCTTCTGCGAGGGGTCAGCCTTCATTTTCTCTTCCTTTTACCTCCTGCCTTGTGCTCTAGGCCCTTAAGGAGGCAGGGTGTATGTAGCCCCACCACTTCTGGTGCACCCTAGATAATGCTACACCCTCAGGGGCTCACGGCTGGTGAGTTCGGGAGTTGGCGACCCCGAGGGATTCCTGAGCTGGGTCCGTTTTCCCCTATTGTCCCTTACCTTTGGGACGGACCTTCTCCTCTTTCACTTTCCTATATGCCTTTCATGGCTCTCCTTCCATCAAAGTCCCTCAATCCGCCTTCTCCGAGGGTTGAGGGCATTTCTTTTCCTTCTGTCCTTTTATTTGCCTTATTCTCCTTTAGTTTTCCATTTCTTCTTGTAGTATGTAGGTTATTAGTTAGTTTTAGTTTTCCCCCCTGTGGGTGGGGGGTTTAGAATACACCCACGGTATCCCCTGCCTGTCGTACGAGGCGACTAAAAGGGGCGACCTTGGCTATCCTTTTAGGTTTCCGGCTTGTCTTGCGAATTGGACCTCCCGTGGGTGGGAGGGATGGAATACACTCACAGGTATACCCTGACAGTCGTAGAAGGCGACGTAAAGGGTTTCTTGGCCCAGGTCCCCTTTACGGGTTTGACAGTCAGCTCTAAACGCCCCACTTTGTGCGATATAACTCTCATTAGGTTATATCGCACGCCTTTTTCCGTTCATGTTTTTGAGGTCTGGCACTCAAAATTACATGTGCGTGCTGTCAGGGGAAGGGTCACCTAAGTGTGCGACTACGCTCGAGAGCCTGTTCGGTCTGGCCACACCGACAGGTGGGTGCGCCATGTACTCTGCAGTAGTATCCGCCTGACAACGCAGGTCCCCGCACAGCTGCATGCCTGTGCTGGAAAACACACTAGTATATGCCAAGGGGTACATGCCTGGATGGCATTTCAAACCTCGGACCCCCGGGCAATGCCTTCCAAGCTAGGCGGGCCTTGCCTTGACTGGGTAGCGCCTACAGAGACAGCCCGTGATTGGAGTCGGTGGCATTCAGGGAGGATGAAACGGCCATGGGACAGAAAAGTAATATCTCCCACCAGGGTGGTCCGCCACCAAAGTCTTTAACTTTTGATTCCCTACGGGGATCAACCCCCTGGGAACAGTGTTCGTGAGAATCTGGGTGCTAACACTCCCAAGTTTCTGGTCGCAACCAGAACGGATGGGGGTGATTTCAAGATGGTAAAGTCTATTTTGTTTTCTCGGCACATAGAAGGGGTCTATGGTGAGCTTGAGAAGGTACAAAAGATGAGAAACGGTAGCTTGTTGCTCAGGACTAGGACTGGTGAGCAGGTTGAACACCTTCTGAAATGTGACCACTTTGGCGATATCCCTGTCAAAGTGGAGAAGCACACGTCTTTGAATCTGGTCCGGGGAGTCATTTTCCACCGGGACCTGATTCTGAACACTGACGAGGAGCTCAAGGAGGATATGCGGCACCGTCACGTGACTGATGTCCGGCGCATTACGCGCAAGGTCAATGGTCAAATCGTGGATACTGGTGCTTTCATTATTTCCTTTGAGCTTTCGGTGCTCCCGGAGAAAGTCAAGGTAACAAGTTACCGTTGCGACGTTCGGCCGTATATCCCTCCGCCAATGAGGTGTTATAAGTGCCAGAAATTCGGGCACATGTTATCCCGATGCTCGAGCCCTGACGTGATGGGAACATGCGGTAAGGTACCCCATGAAGCGGAAGAGTGCACAACACCATATCAGTGCACTAATTGCCCTGGATTTCATTCTCCTCGGGACAGGAACTGCTCTGTCTTCCTGCGTGAGAAGAAAATCCAGGAGATTAAAACCCTGGATGGTCTCACCTACCAGGAGGCCCGCAAGAAGTACCATAACACGATTTCGCCTTCTCCAACGATTGATTATAGAGCCATAATAACAAATTTGGTCCCGGCTATATCATCTTTTGTCTCAACTGTGAAACCTTCTAATTTACCACTGCCATCAACATCTCTAGCTACTCCCCAGAATCAGAGAGAGAGCCCGAAGGTGACTTCATCCCCACCTTCGGCCCCAAAGGAGGCTGTGCGAGCGAAGGCTGCTCCGCCCGCACAGCAGGGGAGGAAGTCGAAGACTTTCTCCCCACCCAAACGGTCGGCGAAAGCCGCGCCGAAGCCGGCGGAGGCGGCATCGTCGACCAGGGTCAGGAATTCGGCTCCTGACCCGTCTATATATCTTAAAGAGGCGGGTAAGGGTAAGAAGAGACCCCGCACTACGCATTCCCTTTCTCCCAAAAAGGGGAAGCCATCCGCGCCAACACCTGCGGATGCTTCTGCGCCTGGGGACGTTTCGGTCCCCAGATCCCGCCGCTCCCCACGGAGATCCCCCGCCGCCGAACTGCGTCTATGAAATCTTCCATAGAGGCGATTCACTCCATGACCTCGCCTGAGGACATGGAGATTATAGTCGACGTAGTGACTGTAGATCCTCCAGAGTCAAAGTTGGAGTAGCTTGCTGCTCCAAGTTATTCCTTAAGTTCACACAATGGCACTGTTACAGTGGAATTGTAACAGTTATGACAGGCATTTGACAGAACTCCGTCAGCTTATTGCCCAATACGCAGCGAGTATAGTCTGCCTACAGGAAACAAACCTCAGACCTGATCACGAGACTGTTCTGAGAGGTTTCCGACTATACTCTAAAGAGCGACAAGACGCCGCCCGGGCTTCCGGGGGCGTTTGTACCTTCGTTCGCTCTGACTGCTATTGTGAGGAGTTTCCACTCGCCACTCCTATGGAAGCTATTGCAGTTCGCGTGCCCTTGCCTGCTATGACAACTGTTTGTAACATGTACCTTCCACCGAACCAGCCCCTTGATATTAATGACGTCTTTGATCTTGTTGATCAACTTCCAGTCCCTTTCCTACTCGTGGGTGATTTCAACTCTCATCACCCCCAATGGGGATCACCATCCTTCTGCCCCAGAGGAAGGGACGTGGAGGGCTTAATTCAAGGGTTGGATTTATCTCTATTAAATACAGGGGAAGCTACACATGTTAGTCCCCCAGGGGCTCACATCTTGTGGGCGTGGGTTGGCGACCACGGGGCCCCAGCTGAGTCCGGCATTGCTTCCACTTACTTGTGCCGGGCTCCTGTCTGTCTTCTTTCCTGTTGACCTCACTTGGTCAACTCTTGTTCTCATTCCCCCAGGGGCTCACATCTAGTGGAAAGTGGGTTGGCGACCACGGGGCCCCAGCTGAGTCCGGCATTGCTTCCACTTACTTGTGCCGGGCTCCTCTCTGTCTTCTTTCCTGTCGACCTCACTTGGTCAACTCTTGTTCTCTTTTCCTCCTGTCCTTTATTTGCCTTATTCTCCTCTAGTTTTCCATTTCTTCTTCTAGTATGTAGGTTAGTAGTTAGTTATAGTGTTAAGTTCGCTTTTTCATTTTCATCTTCACGATCACCCAAACCATCAGGGGCCGATAACCTAGATGTTAGGCCCCTTAAAACAACAATTATCATCATCATCATCATCTTCTGACCCCGACGGTATTAGGGTATCCGAGGCCTAGGGAGTCTCTTCCTTTCCCGCCTTAATTGGCCCTTGTCTCATCTTTCCTGATTCCCTCCCTCTGTGAGGGGTCAGCCTTCTTTTTCTTTTCCTTTTACCTCCTGCCTTGTGCTTAAGGCCCTTAAGGAGGCAGGGTGTATGTAGCCCCACCATTTCTGGTGCACCCTAGATAATGCTACACCCTCAGGGGCTCACGGCTGGTGAGTTCGGGAGTTGGTGACCCCGAGGGATTCCTGAGCTGGGTCCGTTTTCCCCTTTTGTCCCTTACCTTCGGGGCGGACCCCTTTCCTCTTTCACTTTCCTATCTGCCATTCATGGCTCTCCTTCCTTCCAAGTCCCTCAATCCGCATTCTTCGACGGTTGAGGGCATTTCTTTTCCTCCTGTCCTTTATTTGCCTTATTCTCCTTTAGTTTTCCATTTCTTCTTCTAGTATGTAGGTTGGTAGTTAGTTCTAGTTTTATGTTTGTATTTCATTTTCATCTTCACGATCACCCAAACCATCAGGGGCCGATAACCTAGATGTTAGGCCCCTTAAAACAACAATTATCATCATCATATCTTGTTCTCTTCTGACCCCGACGGTATTAGGGTATCCGAGGCCTAGGGAGTCTCTTCCTTTCCCGCCTTAATTGGCCCTTGTCTCATCTTTTCTGATACACTCCTTCTGCGAGGGGTCAGCCTTCTTTTTCTCCTCCTTTTACCTCCTGCCTTGTGCTCTAGGCCCTTAAGGAGGCAGGGTGTATGTAGCCCCACCACTTCTGGTGCACCCTAGATAATGCTTCACCCTCAGGGGCTCACGGCTGGTGAGTTCGGGAGTTGGCGACCCGAGTGATTCCTGAGCTGGGTCCGTTTTCCCTTTTTGTCCCTTACCTTTGGAGCGGACCCTCTCCTCTTTCACTTTCCTATCTGCCTTTCATGGCTCTCCTTCCTTCCAAGTCCCTCAATCCGCCTTCTTCGAGGGTTGAGGGCATTTCTTTTCCTCCTGTCCTTTATTTGCCTTATTCTCCTTTAATTTTCCACTTCTTCTAGTATGTAGGTTAGTATTTAGTTTTAAGTTCGCATTTCATTTTCTTGTTCACGATCACCCAAACCATCAGGGGCCGATAACCTAGATGTTAGGCCCCTTAAAACAACAATTATCATCATCATCATAAACTACGACGCATTTCGGGAATTCAGACATCTTCTACTGTACCGGGAATTTCCATTGCTAATGAACTGGTTACAGATCCTTATCGCGTTGCAAACCATCTCGCCTCGTATTTTGCGGATATATCCGGTTCCGATAACTATGACCCTGCCTTCGTGGCCCTGAAGCGCGAAGCGGAACGTTTCCAGCTTAGTTTTGCTTATCGCGCTTCGGAGGAGTACAAACGTGCCCTTTACGGAGTGGGAACTCCGCGGAGCGCTGGCGCTCTCCAGGGACACGTCTCCTGGCCCGGATAATATTCACAACCAGATGCTTAAACACCTTAACGATGAGAGCATTCGTTATTTGCTCAGGGTGTTTAATCGTATCTGGTTGGAAGGTGTGTTTCCAGCGCAATGGCAGGAAGGTATGATTATACGTATCCTGAAGCCCGATAAGGATCCCAATTTGACAGGGAGTTACAGACCTATTTGTCTCACAAACGGTTTGTGCAAGCTCTTTGAGAGGATGGTCAATCGGCGCCTGGTGTGGGTCCTGGAGAAACGGGGACTCCTGTCCGAATACCAGTGTGGTTTCAGGGTGTCTCGGTGTACCAACGACCATCTGGTACGCCTGGAGACCGCCATACAGGACGCTTTTCTCCGGAGACAGCACCTAGTCGCTGTTTTCTTTGACCTCGAGAAGGCCTATGACACCACTTGGCGTTACGGCATCCTCTCTACCCTGCATCAATGGAAATTCCGAGGTAACATGCCGGTTTTTATTGCGAATTTTCTGTCCCTTCGCCTGTTCCGTGTCCGAATAGGGGGGGACATATTCGCAATATCATATACAGGAAAACGGAGTCCCACAGGGATCGGTGCTTAGCGTAACATTATTTGCGATTGCCATAAACGGTATAGTCGCTGCTGCTGGTCCAGCAGTGGTACCGTCGCTATATGTAGACGACTTCGCTCTACATTATAGTGCGCAAAATATGGCGGTCGCTGAACGACAGCTACAACAAGCTATTCGGAGAGTGGAACGCTGGACACTTGAGCATGGCTTTCGATTCTCAACCGCTAAGTCCTCGGTTGTCCATTTCTGCCGAAAGCGCACCCTCCATCCAGATCCTGAGCTCTATCTGGGCAATGTAGCTCTGCCTGTTGTTGCTGCGCACCGGTTCCTTGGGCTCCTTTTCGATCAGAAATTGCCATGGGAACCACGCGTGTGGTGTTTGAAAACTGCCTGTGCTAAGAAACTCAACATGTTGCGGTTTCTTAGCGGCACATCATGGGGGCAGACCGCGCGGTGCTCTTACGTTTTTATAAGGCACTGATTTTATCGAGATTAGATTATGGCAGTGTAGCATATGGTTCGGCCCGTAAGTCAGTGCTTGTTAAACTGGACAGTGTCCACCACGGCGGTGTGAGGCTGGCGACGGGTGCCTTTCGGACAAGCCCAGTCGCCAGCTTGCTCGCCAAGGCTGGCGTACCTCCTTTACACCTGAGGCGCCAACAAGTACTGCTGACCTATGCTGCAACTATTCGACAGATGCCACTTCATCCAAGCTATCCATGTTTGTTTTCCAATCTGAATCGCCGGCTGTATGATGCACTCGGCCGGCGGGGATTCGCTTGGATGACTTATACCGTCAGTTCCGATTTCCTTCTGTCTCCTGTATCGTCCGAGTACCTAGCAAGACCCCTCAGTGGATGGTCTCTCGCCCTGATATCATCCTGGATCTGCACACCGACCCCAAGTCGGACACGGACTCCTCCGTCCATCGGAGGCTGTTCCAGTCCGTGATGAGCCGGTATCCGGGATCAGGGCTTCTATTCACGGACGGTTCGAGGGTAAACGAGAAAGTAGGCTGTGCATTTCTGGTTGAGGATCGTCGGTTTCTCTTTTCACTTCCCGAGGCCTGTGGCGTGTACACTGCGGAGCTCTATGCCATCTTAGAGGCTCTGCGGTACACGTTATCAGACGATCACCAGCACTTTCTTGTGTGTACTGACTCTCTGAGTGCGCTGCAGGCGATCGATGTGTTTCCCGAAGCACCCGTTGGTCCAACGTGTGCACGACCAGCTCGTCAGTTCGCGTAACGCTGGAACCGGGGTGACCTTTGTGTGGCTTCCTAGCCACATGGGTATTGCGGGAAATGAGCTTGCTGATCAGGCGGCGAGAGAGGCAGTCACACTGCCCTCGCTACCGTATAAGGTGCCTGCTAGTGATGTGCGCTCTCAGTTGCGGCATTCGATCCTGTCGCATTGGGAGGAGGCATGGCGTGCCACGCCTCCACCCAACAAACTGAGAGGCATCAGGGAGACAACGAAGGTGTGGAAATCTTCCTTCCGATCTCTCCGGAAGGAGGCTGTGGTACTCTGTCGACTCCGGATCGGCCATGGGATTGCTACGCACTCCCACTTGCTAAAGAGGGAAGATCCTCCTGTGTGTACTTGCGGCGCCCACCTAACCGTGGCACACCTTCTCTTGGAGTGTGTGGATCTGGCCGATCTGCGAGGGACTCTTAAACTGCCTAAAACCCTCTCCCTTATTCTCCGTGATGACAGGCCGTCAGCTGACCTCGTCATCCGGTTCATGAGGGAGAGTGGTTACTTTTTTAAGTTTTAATGTGTAGTTACGACTTTTAATTCTGGTTATATCTGTTTTATGTTTTTTATTGTGTTATGTATTGTATTGTTCACTATGCCTTATTTGTTTTATCCTTTTTTACCATCCGCCTTTTATTCTTTTTATTCAAATAAGGCATAATTTTTGGGGCTCACTGTCTGTTTTATGAACACCATTTTCTCTTCATCCATGGCAGTGAGTTGTTTTTATCTACATCCTTTCATTTCACGCCATTTCATTTCATTAGGGGCCGATAACCTCGATGTTAGGCCCCTTCAAACAACAATTATTATCATCAGTTTTAGTTTTAATTTCGCTTTTCATTTTCATCTTCACGATCACCCAAACCATCAGTGGCCGATAACCTAGATGTTCGGCCCCTTAAAAGAACAATTATCATCATCATCATCATCATCTCATCATGTTGTCTCTATAAACTGAGATCCATGATTTATGATGATGATGATAATTGTTGTTTTAAGGGGCCTAACATCTAGGTTATCGGCCCCTGATGGTTTGGGTGATCGTGAAGATGAAAAAGAACAGCGAACTTAAAACTAAAACTAACTACTAACCTACATACTAGAAGAAGAAATGGAAAACTAAAGGAGAATAAGGCAAATAAAGGACAGGAGGAAAAGAAATGCCCTCAACCCTCGAAGAAGGCGGATTGAGGGACTTTAAAGGAAGGAGAGCCAGGAAAGGCAGATAGGAAAGTGAAAGAGGAGAGGGTGCGCCCCAAAGGTAAGGGACAAAAAGGGAAAACGGACCCAGCTCAGGAATCCCTCGGGGTCGCCAACTCCCGAACTCACCAGCCGTGAGCCCCTGAGGGTGTAGCATTATCTAGGGTGCACCAGAAGTGGTGGGGCTACATACACCCTGCCTCCTTAAGGGCCTAGAGCATAAGGCAGGAGTTAAAAGGAAGAGAAAAAGAAGGCTGACCCCTCGCAGAAGGAGGGTATCAGAAAAGATGAGACAAGGGCCAATTAAGGCGGGAAAGGAAGAGACTCCCTAGGCCTCGGATACCCTAATACCGTCGGGGTCGGAAGAGAACAAGAGTTGACCAAGTGAGGTCGACAGGAAATCCATGATTTAGCCTCACCCGTAAACGCATTGGAAATGGCCTCCATCACTTGTTCCCATTCTAATCCTCCTTCCCTTAAATTCTTCCCAAATTTCTTCTCAACTATCGCTAGGAACTCCATTGGGTTGTTCTGGTGCTGTGAGAACTTCGGTAATCCCATTTCCTTGACTGGTATCCCTCCATAATACTGTCGCTCATTTACTATTTCCCTACTAATTTCCTTTCTCAATCTTTCTTCTGTTTCTTTTATTTGATCCACAGTGGTTATTCTATCCTCGGACTGTTTCTCGTCTTGTGCTCTACTTTCTTCTATCAATTTCTCCTTTGTAATCTGGATTTCATTAATTTCTTTATATTGTTCTTCCACTTTTTCTATTCGTTCTATGCAGCTCTTATTCGTAGAATTTGTTTCTTTCACAGTATCCTGACATTTGATAACTTTGGATGCTAGTTCACCTATTTCCGCTCTTTGTTTCTGATATTTCTTTTCCAGCCCTTTTATTTGCTTGGTGATTTCCCCTTTAATACGTTCCTCACCTTTCACTACTAAGTCGGTAAAGCTTGCATGCTGCACTTCTATCTTCCTTTCATATTTTTTCGCTTGTTCCTCTATCTTTTTATCCTGTGATTCCAATCTATGGTTGAATTCCACATTCTGTTTTATTAACGCCTCCAATGCTAGTTTATTTTGGTCAAATTTCTGGTTAACTTCTGTTTTATTTTGATCTAATTTCTGGTTAACTTCTGTTTTATTTTGATCTAGCTCATGTTTTATTTCTTTAATACTTGGATCTAGTTTCTGACTTAATTTTTGATTCAGTGCATCGAACATACCTCCCATCATCTTGCGTAATCTATCTTCTAATCCATCATACTGTTCATTTGTGCTTGTGTTGCTCTTTTCTCGTTCGTCCGCGCCCCCCATCGTTCTAGTCTGTAATTCAGCCGACTTGTCTACCTAGCCGCAACTCTGATCATTGTTACTCCCGCTAGCTAAATCTTTCTCCACTACCTCTGCCTCGGTACCTTTAACTGTGTTACCACTATGTAACGTCATCATCTCGTTCTCATCTCACATGATTCACGTTACTTATACCTTATTATTATGAAAACAATTAATTTTATTTCCAAATGCAATTTACTAATTTTATTTATTTAAGGTGTTTTATAGCTTTCGAGCTCCACGTTGAAGTGCCATGTTGTAACGTCTCGTAGCTAGTGCACAGCTTGCCCCATGCTTGAGTGACATGTTGTAACGTTTCATAGCTCGTGAAAGAAAATGAGTGCAGTAAATAGCTCGGTTAATGGGGCGCCAATCTCCAACAGACGGTTGTGAGATAAATTTATATTTATTAAATTGAGATTCTTTACTTTCGGAGGAGGGGCAAGAGATGATGATGATGATAATTGTTGTTTTAAGGGGCCTAACATCGAGGTTATCGGCCCCTAATGATCTGGGTGATAGCGAAAATGATAATGAAATGGAAACCAGAACAAAATTATCGAAGACTGAAAATACGTACAAAAAGGAACTCACATGGAAACAACTCACAATATGGTCCTACAAAAGGGAATTTAGAACGAAAAGTTGCACAAAAAGAAGAGATTGAAAAAGACCCACAAAACGTAGGCTAGATTCAAAATACGTACAAAATGCAAAGTAGCGCCGAAATACTTACAAAATGCAACTGAAATTCAAAATACTTACAAAATGCAAATGAGATCGAAAGTACGTACAAAATGCAATTGAGGTTCAAAATACTTACAAAATGCAATTGAAATTGAAAATACACAATGCAATTCAGATTGAAATATCCCAGTTCCAATCCGAATTATTCACAAAGTGCAATTGAAATTCAAAATACTTACAAAATGCAATTGAAATTGAAAATGCTTACAAAATGTACGGTAGATTCAAACGACTCATGTAGATTGACAATACTTACAAAAAGCAATTTAGATTGAAAATACTTGACAAATGTAATTTAGATTCAAAATACCCACAAAATGCAATTGAGAATCAAAATATGTGCAAAATGCCCACCAAACAAAATGCAATTTAGATTCAAAATTCGTGCGAAATGCGGTTTTGGTTGAAAATACTTACAAAATGCAATTGAAATTCAAAATACTCACTAAAATGCCCTGACGCCTGCATTGAAAGACTTACTAAAAAGCAATTTAGATTGTCAATCTTTACAAAATGCAATTGAGGTTGAAAACAATCGCGAGATGTAATTTAGATCGAAGAGACTTACAAAATGCAACATAGATCAAAAATGCCTTAAAAAAAATGGTAAAAGGGAATTTAGATACACGGTGATTCGAGTAACAAAAACAGTGCGGGAATCTTAAAGAGAAAAGGAAATAGAAGGAAAAGAGGAGAGGAGAGGGGAGAGAGGAGAAGGTCCGCCCCAAAGGGAAGGGACAAAAGGGGAAAACGGACCCAGCTGAGGAATCCCTCGGGGTCGCCAACTCCCGAACTCACCAGCCGTGAGCCCCTGAGGGTGTAGCATTATCTAGGGTGCACCAGAATTGGTGGGGCTACATACACCCTGCCTCCTTAAGGGCCTAGAGCACAAGGCAGGAGGTAAAGGGAAGAGAAAAAGAAGGCTGACCCCTCGCAGAAGGAGGGTATCAGAAAAGATGAGACAAGGGCCAATTAAGGCGGGAAAGGAAGAGACTCCCTAGGCCTCGGATACCCTAATACCGTCGGGGTCAGAAGAGAACAAGAGTTGACCAAGTGAGGTCGACAGGAAAGAAGACAGAGAGGAGCCCGGCACAAGTAAGTGGAAGCAATGCCGGACTCAGCTGGGGCCCCGTGGTCGCCAACCCACGCCCACAAGATGTGAGCCCCTGGGGGGGGGGGGGGGCAAGAGAGGCTAGCTGCAAAACACCTTATTCTATTTATTTTGACCTCTGGGAAGTCTAGCATGGGGTAAATATAGACTGAAAGTTATAGAAGTTAAAAATAATTTATTAACAGAACAGGATGAGATGAATGACGTATTGCGACCTTTCAAACAGATAAAATAAAAAGGGGGAAGTTATTTATTTAAATTATTGAAGTTAATAGTATTTACGTCCGACTTGCAATTGACAAATATGCATGAGCTCACCGGGTTGTAGATCTTCATGGGCGATGTTGGCGGAGGTATCTCGTTCCTGAAGTAGACATCTCGCGTGGTCTTCCATGGCTCCAGGTACCAATCCTACCTGATAAAGCTATCTGCTCACTAATTGCACAGATGCTGTCGCCTAGCTGAGTGAATGGAATGGTTTCACTCGTCTTCGATATTCAGCGCAATGCTGGAAATATCCTAGCTAGATCTCCACTGAGTTTACTAGTTTAACTTTATGAAATTTGGTAGTTGAATCTCAACAAGTGAGGTCCAAGTTTAGAATTTGAAGTGCTTTCAAGTGAAAACATAATAATATTCTTCCTGATAATACAGCTCTGTCCCGGCTTATATATGGCAATTATATCTCCCACCAGCAGTAGGGGATCTGCCAATTGCAGTATCAACGTATTGTCTCCAGAAAGTGACGCTCCTTCCTATTGGCCGAAGTAAGTCCTTTATCACGCACCAAGTGGCTATATTGGGGTGAAGGTCTCTCCCCAGTGACACACTTCTATATTGGTGTCATGTACCGGTATCTTCCTTAAAAATCACAAGGTTGCAGTTTTCTCGTCGTAAAACAATTTATTCTAAAAAGCTGGGGAGTACATTGTTTTGACATCATTTAGAATCAGCCTGCTGGCTACCAAGGGTCTTGGTTGGGACTCACTTTCCACTCTTCCTGCCTCTTCGTAAGCGATTTATGGCGGTTCGAGCGGTATCTATTTTCAGTTGTTAGTTCCGCAAGTGAGCTCAAGAAATTATTTATTGGGGGAGGGGTTGTAAATTTACGGTTTGAAATCTCGGGTCGACGTCTAATTACAAGAATGGATGAGAATGAACATATGATTTTATATTACCCTTAAACACAATAAATATATACATGCACTATCGTTGCAATTGCACATCAATATAGTACTCTTTGTACACCACACCCAAAACAATTGAACTAACACCACAAACGGGTGCGTGTAACCTTTCTGAAATGGGATTCTGGAATTATGCGAATGAAACAGTCTGTCGATCATGTATATGAATTCTTTCTTTGCTTCACTGTCAGCAAAGAAAGGATAACCCTGTTTCCTTAAAAATGAAATTGCACCTGCAACACCAGAACTCATTGTCTGCACAGCAAGTTGAACATTCATTTTTTTGTCTCTCCAACTAATGTGTGTACCACTCAGATTATTGGAAAAATTTAGCCCATCATTCTCCTGAATCTCATTTAGTTTAGTGATGTACTTCCATTTTATATCACCCTTTGGAGAAGACAAAATCTTCTTATCAGAGAGGGTATTCCTCGCCAACTTCACCATATGGCAAGGGTCAAAAATAACAAACACAGTTCCCATATTTACATGCTCAAAACTACAACGACTTGCTGCCGAATATATTGCACAACCTCTCCCAGGGGCTCACATCTAGTGGGACGTGGGTTGGCGACCACGGGGCCCCAGCTGAGTCGGGCATTGCTTCCACTTACTTGTGCCGGGCTCCTCTCTGTCTCCTTTCGTGTCGACCTCACTTGGTCAACTCCTGTTCTCTTCCGACCCCGACGGTATTAGGGTATCCGAGGCCTAGGGAGTTTCTTCCTTTCCCGCCTTAATTGGCCCTTGTCTCATCGTTTCTGTCCCCCAGGGGCTCACATCAGGTGGGACGTGGGTTGGCGACCACGGGACCCCAGCTGAGTCCGGCATTGCTTCCACTTACTTGTGCCGGGCTCCTCTCCGTCTTCTTTCCTGTCGACCTCACTTGGTCAACTCTTGTTCTCTTCTGACCCCGACGGTATTAGGGTATCCGAGGCCTAGGGAGTCTCTTCCTTTCCCGCCTTAATTGGCCCTTGTCCCATCTTTTCTGATACCCTCCTTCTGCGAGGGGTCAGCCTTCTTGTTCTTTTCCTTTTACCTCCTGCCTTGTGTTCAAGGCCCTTAAGGAGGCAGGGTGTATGTAGCCCCACCACGTCTGGTGCACCGTCGATAATGCTACACCCTCAGGGGCTCACGGCTGGTGAGTTCGGGCGTTGGCGACCCCGAGGGATTCCTGAGCTGGGTCCGTTTTCCCCTTTTGTCCCTTCCCTTTGGGGCGGACCTTCTCCTCTCTCCCCTCTCCTCTCCTCTCCTGTTTTCCTTCTATTTCCTTTTCTCTTTAAGATTCCCGCACTGTTTTTGTTACTCGAATCACCGTGTATCTAAATTCCCTTTTAGCGATTTTAAGGCATTTTTGATCTATGTTGCATTTTGTAAGTTTTTTCGATCTAAATTACATCTCGCGATTGTTTTCAACCTCAATTGCATTTTGTAAAGATTGACAATCTAAATTGCTTTTTAGTAAGTCTTTCAATGCAGGCGTCAGGGCATTTTAGTGAGTATTTTGAATTTCAATTGCATTTTGTAAGTATTTTCAACCAAAACCGCATTTCGCACGAATTTTGAATCTAAATTGCATTTTGTTTGGTGGGCATTTTGCACATATTTTGATTCTCAATTGCATTTTGTGGGTATTTTGAATCTAAATTACATTTGTCAAGTATTTTCAATCTAAATTGCTTTTTGTAAGTATTGTCAATCCACATGAGTCGTTTGAATCTACCGTACATTTTGTAAGCATTTTCAATTTCAATTGCATTTTGTAAGTATTTTGAATTTCAATTGCACTTTGTGAATAATTTGGATTGGAACTGGGATATTTCAATCTGAATTGCATTGTGTATTTTCAATTTCAATTGCATTTTGTAAGTATTTTGATCCTCAATTGCATTTTGTACGTATTTTCGATCTCATTTGCATTTTGTAAGTATTTTGAATTTCAGTTGCATTTTGTAAGTATTTCGGCGCTACTTTGCATTTTGTACGTATTTTGAATCTAACCTACGTTTTGTGGGTCTTTTTCAATCTATTCTTTTTGTGCAACTTTTCGTTCTAAAATCCCTTTTGTAGGACCATATTGTGAGTTGTTTCCATGCGAGTTCCTTTTTGTACGTATATTCAGTCTTCGATAATTTTGTTCTGGTTTCCATTTCATTATCATTTTCGCTATCACCCAGATCATTAGGGGCCGATAACCTCGATGTTAGGCCCCTTAAAACAACAATTATCATCATCATCATCATCAATCTAAATTTTTTTTGTAAGTATTGTCAATCCACATGAGTCGTTAGAATCACCGTACATTTTGTAAGCATTTTCAATTTCAATTGCATTTTGTAAGTATTTTGAATTTCGATTGCACTTTGTGAATAATTCGGATTGGAACTGGGATAAGGCCTATTTCAATTTGAATTGCATTGTGTATTTTCAATTTCAATTGCATTTTGTAAGTATTTTGAACCTCAATTGCATTTTGTACGTATTTTCGATCTCATTTGCATTTTGTAAGTATTTTGAATTTCAGTTGCATTTTGTAAGTATTTCGACGCTACATTGCATTTTGTACGTATTTTGAACCTAGCCTTCATTTTGTGGGTATTTTTCAATCTATTCCTTTTGTGAATCTTTTCGTTCTAAATTCCCTTTTGTAAGAACATTTTGTGAGTCGTTTCAATCCGAGTTCCTTTTTGTAAGTATTTTCCGTCTCACTTAATTTTCGTTCTGGTTTCCGTTTCATTATCATTTTCGCTATCACCCAGATCATTAGGGGCCGATAACCTAGATGTTAGGCCCCTTAAAACAACAATTATCATCATCATCATCATTTTTTCCGTAATTTTTGTTTAAGTTTATATTTTTTTTTTTTTAATTTAATTGTTTGTTTTTGTTTTATTAATTTTTGGTCTTTTTAAATTTAGATGTCCACCTCAAAATTTTAAATTCAATTCAAAATTTGTATTCTTTAATCTGTGTTAGGAGGGGCAGATGACCTCGTAGTTCCGCCCCTTAAAACAACAATAACAACAACATAAAACAACAACAACTAACTAACTTTCTCCCTACCCAAACGGTCGGCGAAAGCCGCGCCGAAGCCGGCGGAGGCGGCATCGTCGACCAGGGTCAGGAATTCGGCTCCTGACCCGTCTATATATCTTAAAGAGGCGGGTAAGGGTAAGAAGGGACCCCGAACTACCCATTCCCTTTCTCCCAAAAAGGGGAAGCCATCCGCGCCAACACCTGCGGATGCTTCTGCGCCTGGGGACGTTTCGGTCCCCAGATCTGCGCGCTCCCCACGGAGATCCCCCCGCCGCCGAACTGCGTCTAGGAAATCTTCCACCGAGTCGATTCACTCCATGACCTCGCCTGAGGACATGGAGATTATAGTCGACGTAGTGGCTGATGATCCTCCAGAGTCTAAGTTTTAGCTTGCTGCTCCAACTTATTCCCTAAGTTCACACAATGGCACTGTTACAGTGGAATTGTAACAGTTATGACAGGCATTTCACAGAGCTCCGTCAGCTTATTGCCCAATACGCAGCGAGTATAGTCTGCCTACAGGAAACGAACCTCAGACCTGATCACGAGACTGTTCTGAGAGGTTTCCGACTATACTCTCAAGAGCGACAAGACGCCGCCCGGGCTTCCGGGGGCGTTTGTACCTTCGTTCGCTCTGACTGCTATAGTGAGGAGTTTCCACTCGCCACTCCTCTGGAAGCTATTGCAGTTCGCGTGTCCTTGCCTGCTATGACAACTGTATGTAACGAGTACCTTCCACCGAAACAGCCCCTTGATATTAATGACGTCTTAGATCTTGTTGATCAACTTCCAGTCCCTTTCCTACTCGTGGGTGATTTCAACTCTCATCACCCCCAATGGGGATCACCATCTTTCCTGCCCCAGAGGAAGGGACGTGGAGGGTTTAATTCAAGGGTTGGATTTATCTCTATTAAATACAAGGGAAGCTACACATTTTAGCTTAGCGCACGGCACGTACTCACACGTTGACTTGAGTGTGTGTAGCCGTGCGCTGGTCCCCCTATTTGGTTGGTATGTACACGACGACCTCTGTGACAGTGACCATTTCCCGATCGTTCTTACCCTTCTGAACCAGACGCCCGTGGAGTTCCCCAGTCGTTGGGTCTTAAGCGGGCAAATTGGCCCTCGTTTCAAGAACGAGCTGTGTTCGTTGATCTTGGTTGCCGGAGCATCGATGACGAGGTACAGCACATCACCGATGTGTTTCTTGCTGCCGCCGAAGAGTCCATTCCATCCTTTTCTAGGACTCCTCGTCGCAAACTCGTCCCTTGGTGGCCAGAGGATATTGCAGCGGCAATAAGAGACCGTCGTCGAGCTCATAAGCACTACCGTCGGCGTCCAAGCATGGCCAATTTGGTGGCGTTTAAGAAATTTCGTGCCAAGGCATGGATTCTTATTCGCTATCCCCCTGTGGGTGGGGGGTTTAGAATACACCCACGGTATCCCCTGCCTGTCGTAAGAGGCGACTAAAAGGGGCGACCTTGGCTATACTTTAAGGACTCCGCGTTGTTTTTGTGAATTGGACCCCCAGTGGGTGGGAGGAAGCGAATACATCCACGGTACTCCCTGCCAGTCGTAAAAGGCGACTAAAAGGGCTTCTCGGAACGGTCCCCTTTCGAGGGTTTGACAGTCAGCTCTAAAAGACATACACCCGTGCGGTATAACTCTCATTAGGTTATATCGCACTTCTTTCCGTCACTGCTTTCAGGGTCTGGCAACCAAAATTTCTATATGTGCGTGCTGTTAGGGGATGGGCCACTTACGCTAGCGACTACGCTCGAAAGCCTGTTCCGGTCTTGGCCGCGCCGACAGGTGGGTGTGCCATGTACCCGTTCAGTAGTATCCGCCTGACTACGCAGGTCCCCGCACAGCCGAATGTCTGAGCTGTAAAATCCAGTATATGCCAAGGGGTACATGCCGATACGGCATTGTTAAACATCGGACCCCCGGGCAATGCCTTCCAAGCTAGGCGGGCCTTGCCCTGGCTGGGTAGCGCCTACTGTGACGGCCCGTGATCGGATGTCGGTGGCTTTCGGGGAGGATGATCTGGCCATGGGTTCTAAAAGAAAAATCCCCAACCAGGGTGGTCGTACACCCAAACAGGGTGGTCCTACACCCAAGTCTTTAACTTTTGATTCCCTACGGGGATCAACCCCCTGGGAACAATCTGTGCGTGAAAATCTGGGTGCTAACACCCCCAAGTTTCTGGTAGCTACCAGAACAGATGGGGGTGATTTCAAGCTGGTCGAGAGTATTTTGTTTTCTCGCCACATAGAAGGTGTCTATGGTGAGCTTGAGAAGGTACAAAAGATGAGGAACGGTAGCTTGTTGCTCAAGACTAGGACTGGTGAGCAAGTTGAACGACTTTTGCAATGTGACCACTTTGGCGACATTCCCGTCAAAGTGGAAAAGCACACATCCCTGAATCTGGTCCGAGGAGTTATTTTCCACCGGGACCTGATTCTGAACACTGACGAGGAGCTCAAGGAGGATATGCGGCACCGTCACGTGACTGATGTCCGGCGCATTACGCGCAAGGTCAATGGTCAAATCGTGGATACTGGTGCTTTCATTATTTCCTTTGAGCTTTCGGTGCTCCCGGAGAAAGTCAAGGTTACAAGTTACCGTTGTGTCGTACGGCCTTATATCCGTCCCCCAATGAGGTGTTATAAATGCCAGAAGTTCGGGCACATGTTATCCCGATGCTGGAGCCCCGCAATCTGCGGAACATCCGATAAGGTACCACACGAAGCGGAAGAGTGCACAACACCTTATCAGTGCACTAATTGCCCTGGATTTCATTCTCCTCGGGACAGGAATTGCCCTGTCTTCCTGAGTGAGAAGAAAATCCAGGAGATCAAAACCCTGGATGGTCTGACCTACCAGGAGGCCCGCAAGAAGTACCGTACCACGACTTCGCCTTCTCCAACGATTGATTATAGAGCCATAATACCAAATTTGGTCCCGGCTACCTCATCTTTTGTTCCAGCTGTGAAACCTGCAACTGAGTTTCCTGTTCCAAAACCAGCTCCTAACATTATAACGGAAAGCCCGAAGGTGACTTCAACTCCACCTTCGGCCAGCACGAAGGCTGTGCGAGCGAAGGCTGCTCCGCCCGCACAGCAGGGGAGGAAGTCGACTTCCTCCCCACTCGGGAGGAAGTCGAAGTCTTCCTCCCCATCCAAACGGTCGGCGAAAGCCGCGCCGAAGCCGGCGGAGGCGGCATCGTCGACCAGGGTCAGGACTTCGGCTCCTGACCCGTCTATATACCTTAAGGAGCCGGGGGCGGGTAAGAAGGGACCCCGCACTACGCATTCCCTTTCTCCAAAAAAGGGGAAGCCATCCGCGCCAACACCTGCGGATGCTTCTGCGCCTGGGGACGTTTCGGCCCCGAGATCTTCGCGCTCCCCACGGAGATCCCCCCGCCGCCGAACTGCGTCCAGGAAATCATCTACCGAGTCGATTCACTCCATGAACTCGCCTGAGGACATGGAGATTATAGTCGACGTAGTGACTGTAGATTCTCCGGAGTCAAAGTTGGAGTAGCTTGCTGCTCCAACTTATTCCCTAAGTTCACACAATGGCACTGTTACAGTGGAATTGTAACAGTTATGACAGGCATTTGACAGAGCTCCGTCAGCTTATTGCCCAATACGCGGCGAGTATAGTCTGCCTACAGGAAACAAACCTCAGATCTGATCACGAGACTGTTCTGAGAGGTTTCCGACTACTCTAAAGAGCGACAAGACGCCGCCCGGGCTTCCGGGGGCGTTTGTACCTTCGTTCGCTCTGACTGCTATAGTGAGGAGTTTCCACTCGCCACTCCTCTGGAAGCTATTGCAGTTCGCGTGTCCTTGCCTGCTATGACAACTGTTTGTAACGTGCACCTTCCACCGAACCAACCCCTTGATATTCATGACGTCTTAGATCTTGTTGATCAACTTCCAGTCCCTTTCCTACTCGTGGGTGATTTCAACTCCCATCACCCCCACTGGGGATCACCATTTTCCTGCCCCAGAGGAAGGGACGTGGAAGGCTTAATTCAAGGGTTGGATTTATGTCTATTAAATACAGGGGAAGCTACACATTTTAGCTTAGCGCACGGCACGTACTCACACATTGACTTGAGTGTGTGTAGCCGTGCGCTGGTCCCCTTATTTGGCTGGTATGTACACGATGACCTCTGTGACAGTGACCATTTCCCGATCGTTCTTACCCTTCTGAACCAGACGCCCGTTGAGTTCCCCAGTCGTTGGGTTCTTAAGCGGGCAAATTGGCCCTCGTTTCAAGAACGAGCTGTATTCGTTGATCTTGGTTGCCGGAGCGTCGATGACGAGGTACAGCACATCACCGATGTGCTTCTTGCTGCCGCCGAGGAGTCCATTCCATCCTTTTCTGGGACTCCTCGTCGCAAACTCGTCCCTTGGTGGACAGAGGATATTGCAGCGGCAATAAGAGACCGTCGTCGAGCTCATAAGCACTACCGTCGGCGTCCAACCATGGCCAATTTGGTGGCGTTTAAGAAATTCCGTGCCAAGGCACGGATTCTTATTCGCCAGAGTAAGAAACAATCCTGGGAACGGTATGTGTCTTCTATTACGGCACATACCCCCTCCTCTCAAGTGTGGACTAAACTGCGACGCATTTCGGGAATTCAGACATCTTCTACTGTACCGGGAATTTCCATTGCTAATGAACTGGTTACAGATCCTTATCGCGTTGCAAACCATCTCGCCTCGTATTTTGCGGATATATCCGGTTCCGGTAACTATGACCCTGCCTTCCTGGCCCTGAAGCGCGAAGCGGAACGTTTCCATCTTAGTTTTGCTTCCCGCGCTTCGGAGGAGTACAACGTGCCCTTTACGGAGTGGGAACTCCGCGGAGCGCTGGCGCTCTGCAGGGACACGTCTCCTGGCCCGGATAATATTCACAACCAAATGCTTAAACACCTTAACAATGAGAGCATTCGCTATTTGCTCAGGGTGTTTAATCGTATCTGGTTGGAAGGTGTGTTTCCAGCGCAATGGCAGGAAGGTATCATTATACCTATCCTGAAGCCCGATAAGGATCCCAAATTGTCAGGGAGTTACAGACCTATTTGTCTCACAAACGGTTTGTGCAAGCTCTTTGAGAGGATGGTCAATCGGCGCCTGGTGTGGGTCCTGGAGAAACGGGGACTCCTGTCTGAATACCAGTGTGGTTTCAGGGCGTCACGGTGTACCAACGACCATCTGGTACGCCTGGAGACTACCATACAGGACGCTTTTCTCCGGAGACAGCACCTAGTCGCTGTTTTCTTTGACCTCGAGAAGCCCTATGACACCACTTGGCGTTACGGCATCCTCTCTACCCTGCATCAATGGAAATTCCGAGGTAACTTGCCGGTTTTTATAGCGAATTTTCTGTCCTTTCGCCTGTTCCGTGTCCGAATAGGGGGGACATATTCGCAATATCATATACAGGAAAACGGAGTCCCACAGGGATCGGTGCTTAGCGTAACATTATTTGCGATTGCCATAAACGGTATAGTCGCTGCTGCTGGTCCAGCAGTGGTACCGTCGCTATATGTAGACGACTTTGCTCTACATTATAGTGCGCAAAATATGGCGGTCGCTGAACGACAGCTACAACAAGCTATTCGGAGAGTGGAACGCTGGACACTGGAGCATGGCTTTCGATTCTCAACCGCTAAGTCCTCGGTTGTCCATTTCTGCCGAAAGCGCACCCTCCATCCAGATCCTGAGCTTTATCTGGGCAATGTAGCTTTGCCTGTTGTTGCTGCGTACCGGTTCCTTGGGCTCCTTTTCGATCAGAAATTGACGTGGGAACCACACGTGCGGTGTTTGAAAACTGCCTGCGCTAAGAAACTCAACATGTTGCGGTTTCTTAGCGGCACATCATGGGGGGCGGACCGCGTGGTGCTCCTGCGCTTTTATAAGTCACTGATTTTATCTAGGTTAGATTATGGCAGTGTAGCATATGGTTCGGCCAGTAAGTCAGTGCTTGTTAAACTGGACAGTGTCCACCACGGCGGTGTGAGGCTGGCGACGGGTGCCTTTCGGACAAGCCCAGTGGTCAGCTTGCTCGCCGAGGCTGGCGTACCTCCTTTACACCTGAGGCGCCAACAAGTACTGCTGACCTATGCTGCAACTATTCGACAGATGCCACTTCATCCAAGCTATCCATGTTTGTTTTCCAATCCGAATCGCCGGCTGTATGATGTGCTCGCCCGAGCCACTCGGCCGGCGGGGATTCGCTTGGATGACTTATACCGTCAGTTCCGATTTCCTTCTGTCTCCTGTATCGTCCGAGTACCTAGCAAGGCCCCTCCGTGGATGGTCTCTCGCCCTGATATCATCCTGGATCTGCACACCGGCCCCAAGTCGGACACGGTCTCCTCCGTCCATCGGAGGTTGTTCCAGTCCGTGGTGACACGGTATCCGGGATCAGGGCTTGTATTCACGGACGGTTCGAGGGTAAACGAGAAAGTAGGCTGTGCATTTGAGGTTGAGGATCGTCGGTTTCTCTTTTCACTTCCCGAGGCGTGTAGCGTGTACACAGCGGAGCTCTATGCCATCTTAGAGGCTCTGCGGTACACGTTATCAGACGATCACCAGCACTTTCTTTTGTGTACTGACTCTCTGAGTGCGCTGCAGGCGATCGATGTGTGTTTCCCGAAGCACCCGTTGGTCCAGCGTGTGCACGACCTGCTCGTCAGTTCGCGTAACGCTGGAACCGGGGTGACCTTTGTGTGGCTTCCTAGCCACATGGGTATTGCGGGAAACGAGCTTGCTGATCAGGCGGCGAGAGAGGCAGTCGCACTGCCCTCGCTACCGTATAAGGTGCCTGCTAGTGATGTGCGCTCTCAGTTGCGGCATACGATCCTGTCGCATTGGGAGGAGGCATGGCGTGCCACGCCTCCACCCAACAAACTGAGAGGCATCAAGGAGACAACGAAGGTGTGGAAATCTTCCTTCCGATCTCTCCGGAAGGAAGCTGTGGTACTCTGTCGACTCCGGATCGGCCATGGGATTGCTACGCACTCCCACTTGCTAAAGAGAGAAGATCCTCCTGTGTGTACTTGCGGCGCCCACCTAACCGTGGCACACCTTCTCTTGGAGTGTGTGGATCTGGCCGATCTGCGCAGGACTCTTAAACTGCCTAATACCCTCTCCCTTATTCTCCGTGATGACGAGCCGTCAGCTGACCTCGTCATCCGGTTCATGAGGGAGAGTGGTTACTTTTTTAAGTTTTAAGGTGTAGTTACGACTTTTAATTCTGGTTAAATCTGTTTTATATTTTTTATTGTGTTCTGTATTATATTGTTCACTATGCCTTATTTGTTTTATCCTTTTTTTACCATCCGCCTTTTATTCCTTTTTACCCCCCAGGGGCTCACATCTAGTGGGTTGTGGGTTGGCGACCACGGGGCCCCAGCTGAGTCCGGCATTGCTTCCACTTACTTGTGCCGGGCTCCTCTCTTTCTTCTTTCCTGTCGACCTCCCTTGGTCAACTCTTGTTCTCTTCCGACCCCGACGGTATTAGGGTATCCGAGGCCTAGGGAGTCTCTTCCTTTCCCGCCTTCATTGGCCCTTGTCTCATCTTTTCTGATTCCCTCCTTCTGCGAGGGGTCAGCCTTCTTTTTCTTTTCCTTTTACCTCCTGCCTTGTGCTCAAGGCCCTTAAGGAGGCAGGGTGTATGTAGCCCCACCACTTCTGGTGCACCGTCGATAATGCTACACCCTCAGGGGCTCACGGCTGGTGAGTTCGGGCGTTGGCGACCCCGAGGGATTCCTGAGCTGGGTCCGTTTTCCCCTTTTTGTCCCTTCCCTTTGGGGCGGACCTTCTCCTCTCTCCCCTCTCCTCTCCTCTTTTCCTTCTATTTCCTTTTCTCTTTAAGATTCCCGCACTGTTTTTGTTACTCGAATCACCGTGTATCTAAATTCCCTTTTACCATTTTTTAAAGGCATTTTTGATCTATGTTGCATTTTGTAAGTCTCTTCGATCTAAATTACATCTCGCGATTGTTTTCAACCTCAATTGCATTTTGTAAAGATTGACAATCTAAATTGCTTTTTAGTAAGTCTTTCAATGCAGGCGTCAGGGCATTTTAGTGAGTATTTTGAATTTCAATTGCATTTTGTAAGTATTTTCAACCAAAACCGCATTTCGCACGAATTTTGAATCTAAATTGCATTTTGTTTGGTGGGCATTTTGCACATATTTTGATTCTCAATTGCATTTTGTGGGTATTTTGAATCTAAATTACATTTGTCAAGTATTTTCAATCTAAATTGCTTTTTGTAAGTATTGTCAATCCACATGAGTCGTTTGAATCTACCGTACATTTTGTAAGCATTTTCAATTTCAATTGCATTTTGTAAGTATTTTGAATTTCAATTGCACTTTGTGAATAATTTGGATTGGAACTGGGATATTTCAATCTGAATTGCATTGTGTATTTTCAATTTCAATTGCATTTTGTAAGTATTTTGAACCTCAATTGCATTTTGTACGTACTTTCGATCTCATTTGCATTTTGTAAGTATTTTGAATTTCAGTTGCATTTTGTAAGTATTTCGGCGCTACTTTGCATTTTGTACGTATTTTGAATCTAGCCTACGTTTTGTGGGTATTTTTCAATCTATTCTTTTTGTGCAACTTTTCGTTCTAAATTCCCTTTTGTAGGACCATATTGTGAGTTGTTTCCATGTGAGTTCCTTTTTGTACGTATTTTCAGTCTTCGATAATTTTGTTCTGGTTTCCATTTCATTATCATTTTCGCTATCACCCAGTTCATTAGGGGCCGATAACCTCGATGTTAGGCCCCTTAAAACAACAATTATCATCATCATCATCTATTCCTTTTTATTCAAATAAGGCATAATTTTTGGGGCTCACTGTCTTTATAAACACCATTTTCGCTTCATCCATGGCAGTGAGTTGTTTTTATCTACATCCTTTCATTTCACGCCATTTCATTTCATTAGGGGCCGATAACCTCGATGTTAGGCCCCTTAAAACAACAATTATCATCATCATCATCATCTTTAATCGTATATGGATTGAAGGGGAGTTTCCATCTCAATGGCGAGAGGGGATCGTGATACCGATTCCTAAGGCTGGAAAGGATTCCAAGTTTGTAAGCAGCTATAGGCCCATTTGTTTGACAAATGGCCTATGTAAGCTGCTCGAAAAGATGGTGAACCGTCGACTGGTGTGGTTCTTGGAGGATAAAGGTCTCCTGTCTGAGTACCAATGTGGATTTCGCTCTCATAGGTCCACCACTGACCATCTGGTGCGACTTGAGAGCGCCATACAGGAGGCTTTTTTCCGAAAGCAGCACCTAGTCACGGTTTTCTTTGACCTCGAGAAAGCCTACGTCACCACATGGCGCTACGGGATCCTTTCCACCCTTCACAAGTGGGGACTCCGTGGTAACTTACCGACTTTCATTGCGAATTTCATGTCCGTCCGACTCTTCCGTGTAAGGGTCGGTAGGACATTATCGCAATATTACACCCAAGAAAATGGAGTTCCTCAGGGTTCAGTGCTGAGTGTCACCTTGTTCGCGATTGCCATTAATTGCATTGTTGCCGCCGCCGGGTCCGCGGTAGTTCCATCGCTGTATGTAGACGATTTAGCTCTGCATTACAGCTGTGGAAGTATGGCAGTCGTGGAACGGCAATTGCAGCTAGCTATCAACCGGGTCGACAGGTGGGCTCACGACCGGGGTTTTCGTTTTTCAGCAGCGAAAACCTCCGTCGTCCATTTTTGTCGGCTCCGGAGGCTACATTTACATCCTGAACTACATCTCAGGGATGCTGCGTTGCCGTTGGTTGACACTTATCGCTTCCTGGGGCTCCATTTTGACAGCAAGTTAACGTGGCAGCACCATATACGGCAATTGAAAATGACATGTCTCAGGAAACTGAACATGCTCAGGTTTCTTAGTGGCACTACGTGGGGGGCTGACGGTGCGGTGCTGCTACGGTTCTACCAAGCCCTCGTCCTGTCCCGGCTAGACTATGGTTCTGCGGCATACGGTTCAGCAAGGCCGGCAACCTTGAAAATGCTGGACAGTATCCACCATAGTGGCGTTAGGCTGGCTACCGGTGCCTTCCGGACCAGCCCGATACCCAGCCTACTCGCCGAATCGGGTGTTCCACCTTTAAATTATAGACGCCAACATATGCTTTTAGCATATGCTGCCAATGTGCGTCAAATGCCGCAACACCCGACCTATCAAGCTCTCTTCGGTACCCAAAACCACCAGGGTTACGCCAACCGGCCTCGTGCCACTCGGCCGGTTGGTATTAGACTTGATAGCTCGTGTACTGAAATAGGAGTGGCTGTAGGTCCCCCTGTATGATCCGGACATCTAGCGAGGTGCCTCCGTGGCAAGTCCCGCGTCCGGAAATTCGGTTAGATCTGCACCGAGGTCCTAAGGTGAAAACGGATGCCTCCGTTTACCGGAGGCAGTTCCACAGCATAGTTCACCAATTTCCGGACGCTGGCATTCTATACACGGATGGTTCGAAGGTGGACGAGAAAGTGGGTTGTGCTTACGTTATTGATGGTGCAAATACCAAGATCTCTTTGCCTGAGGCTTGTGTGTTTACTGCGGAGCTCGTTGCCATCTATGAAGCTCTGCAGTTTGCACTACAGGATGCTCGAATCCACTTTCTCGTGTGTACCGACTCTTTGAGTTCGTTGCAGTCAATTGCTACATGTTTCCCGCAACACCCCCTAGTGCAGCGAATCCACGACCTACTAGCCGGGCTGTGCCACGCTGATACTCGAATCACCTTTCTGTGGCTTCCAAGCCACATGGGAATTGCGGGAAATGAGTTAGCAGATCAAGCTGCAAATGAGGCGGTATCACTACCACCTCGACCAATGGAGGTACCCGCTAGAGATATTCGCTCTCAGTTACGCCTACAAGTTCTGGCTTTTTGGGAGAGTCATTGGCTAGCTGACCCACTGCCCAGTAAACTGAGAGCGATCAAGGGAACAACTCGCGTGTGGCGGAGCTCCTTCCGGGCCCGGAGAGAGTCCGTCATTTTGTGTAGGCTAAGGATAGGTCATACAAGATCCACTCACTCGTACCTAATGAGAAGGGAAGACCCCCACTTTGTACCTGTGGAGCCGTATTCACCGTGACCCACATTTTTACCGAGTGTGTGGATCTTGCTGACTTACGAAGAAACCTTGGTTTGCAGACGACACTCAAACTTATATTAGCCGATGACGCGGTGGCTGCTGATCGCGTTATCCGCTTTATAAGTGAGAGTGGGTTAGGGCCAGCAATCTAAATTTTCCAGTGAACATTTACTCAACGACTTGTTCGTTTTTGAATGATAATGTTTTGTTTTTTCCGTATTTTTTGTTTATTTTTATAATTTTTGTTTTTTATTTAATTTCTTTTTGTTTTTGTTTTATTATTTTTTGGTCTTTTTAAATTTAGATGTCCACCTCAAAATTTTAAATTCAATTCAAAATTTGTATTCTTTAATCTGTGTTAAGAGGGGCAGATGACCTCGTAGTTCCGCCCCTTAAAACAACAATAACTAACTAACTAACTCTCCCAGGTACGGTAGATGAGGCCATCCCTTACAATCAGCGAGTCCCACTGCGCCCAGTAGGACTTGAACTTTGGACTGCAGTCGCTCACAATGTTTCGCCTGGGTCTCGGAACATAGGCGCTCTTCCATTCGGCTATCAGTCCCAGGTCATCATCTTCCGCTTGCGCCCGCGTGAAAGTTTCGCGGCTCCAGGTCCCTTGAAGTTCCACGGTAGTCCTTCGGCACTGTATCCCGGTGTTCTCCTCCCTTCTGGCACAGAAGGTGCAGTCTTCGGGGCACGGTCTTCGTGACAAGGCGTCGGCGTTAGAATGCAGTTTGCCTTTCCTGTGCTGGATCTCAAAGTTGTACTGTTGAAGCCTTTCCAACCACCGCGCGAGTTGACCCTCGGACTGCTTGAAATTCAGGAGCCACCGCAGGGATGCATGGTCGGTCCTGATGAGAAATTCTTGCCGGTTCAAGTACTTGTGGAGGTGTTCAATGGTCTTCACGATGGCGAGCAGTTCCTTCCCGGTGACGCAGTAGTTCCTCTCTGGCTTTGACAAGGCTTGCTGAAATATGCCAGTACTCTCTCCTCGCCGTCCATTACTTGCGACAGGACTCCCCCTATACCAAAGTCGCTGGCATCGGTATCGACGACGAACCTTGTTCCAGGTCTGGGGTAGGCCAGAATAGGTGCGGAGCACAGAGCCTGCTTGAGTTGTTCGAAGGCACTGTGGCATTCTGCTGTCCACGTGAAGAGTTGGTCCTTCTCGGTCAGCGAATGCAGTGGTTTGGCGATGTCGGCGAATCCCCTCACGAAGCGACTGTAATATGTGCAGAGCCCCAGGAAGCTTCGTAGTTGGGACTTGTCCTTCTGAACTGGCCACTCCATCACAGCTGCGGCCTTATTCTCCTTTAGTTTTCCATTTCTTCTTCTAGTATGTAGGTTAGTAGTTAGTTTTAGTTTTAAGTTCGCTTTTCATTTTCATCTTCACGATCACCCAAACCATCAGGGGCCGATAACCTCGATGTTAGGCCCCTTAAAACAACAATTATCATCATCATCATCTTCTCTGGATCGGTGCGCACCTCTTCCTCGGAGACGATATGCCCAAGGTACTGGACCGGCTTCTGGAAGAGCTGACACTTCTTGGGGCTCAATTTCAGCTGGGCAGCCCGTAGCTTCTTCAAGATCTCCTTCAGGTTGCTGTAGTGCTCCTCGAAGCTCTTCCCCAGAACGTAAACGTCGTCTAGGTAGACCAGGCGAGTCTTCCAGTGTAGTCCCCTCAGAATGGACTCCATTAGCCTTTCGAAGGTCGCAGGGGCGTTGCACAGACTGAATGGCATGACGGTGAACTGCCCGAGTCCGCAGCCCGCAGAGAACGCCGTTTTCTCGCGGTCCTTAGGGTGGGCCTCAACTTGCCTGTAGCCACTCTCCAAATCTAAGGTGGAGAACCATCTTGACCCTGATATGGTGTCTAGGGTGTCGTCGATCCGGGGTAGAGGGTAGCTGTCCTTCTTCGTGACGTCATTCACCCGCCTGTAGTCCACGCAGAACCTGGTGGAGCCGTCCTTTTTCTTCACTAGCACGACCGGAGAACTCCAAGGGCTATGTGATGGCTCGATCACCCCTTGCTCCTTTATCTCTTCTACCATCCGGTCGACTTCAGCTTGCTTGGCGAGCGGGACACGTCAGAATGGGGCCCTAATCGGTGCGCTGTCCCCAACGTCGATTCTGTGCTGGACCAAGCTTGTCCAGCCGATGTCTTTGCTCCCCACGGAGAAGACGTCTTGGAATTCGCGTAGCAGTTCCCAAGTTGCCGTGATTGCTCCTCGTCTAGATGGTCCTCGGATCCTTGGCACACTCCCCATCCTACCAACTAAATATCTTGGCTCGATGAAAGTAGAGGACATCTTCATTTTCCTCACCAGTGTGAAGCGGCACTTAGTCTGGCAGCGGAATGACAGGCATGATCTGGTGATGATCCAGAGCTTAGAAGACCCTCTTCCTCAATCTCCCCTTTGGACATGTACAAGACGGAGTGTGCAGTTCTCCAATTGGCGCTCCAGCCCCGCTCGATTGCGGATCTGAAACTCATGCTGGTGCTGTGCGCGAGTGTCACCACCCGTCGACCAATCACGAACTCCAGTGATGCTTCGCTATGTACTGGTGCAGTCTCTCCAGTCGCGGTTATTAGTTGGAGGTTTCTTTGTGTGGGTTGCACTCTCCACTTCGGGATCACGGTGGGATTGACGATGGTCATCGATGCTCCCGTGTCGATCAGCTTAGGCCAGCTCACTCCGTCGACCATCAGGCTGCTATTGTCCCTCCGTAACTTCGTCACACGGACTTGGACTGCCGGGGCTTGACAACTGTCACAAGCCAAACTTTGCCCCCAAAGGCTGGTTAATACTTGTTTCCATGGGCCGCGCGGTTTTCAGACGACTGATTTCCCGACGGGTACCCACGGCGGTGGCGATCACCGCAGTCCTTTCTCAGATGGCATTTCTTACCGCAGGTCCAGCAGGTCGGTAGTCCTCTTCCGGACCGCCTCTCCGGGAGTCTTTCGGCTGCGTCGTTGTTGGTGGCGCCGCGACTATTGAAGAAACGGCCTAGCGCCTCCATCAATTCAGGGGCTTGGTCTCATTGGTATTGGCTGGTTCGTCGACGTCCACTTGACGCACCCGCGCGAGCGTTCTAGATGCCTGCTCTGCCGTCTCGAACTCAAGAGCGTGGCTCAGCGCATCTGCCAGGGTCTTATTGCGCGCGAGTCGCAGCGCCTGTTAAGGTCGTGAGTCCCGCAGCCCATCGGTGAAGGTCTGTGTTGCAATCTGTTCTAGAAAGTCGGTCGACGCTGTTAGATATGAGAGCCTTACGAGGCGTGCGATGTCCGTCTCGAACTCCTGCAGGGTTTCCGCGTTCTTTTGTACCCGGGTCCGGAGCTGCATCTGGTAGGCCTGCTGAAGATGGCTATCTCCATATCGGGACTACATACGGACGATTAGTGAAGCGGAGTGCTTTGATCCAGCCGGGATGGCCTGAAGGACGTTAAGGGCGTCCCCTCCGAGCGCTACAATGAGAGCTGTAGCCTTTTCTGTGTTGTTCCAGTTGTTTATGGAACATGCCGCCTCGAACTGACGTAAGAATGTGCTCCACGGGACCTTTCCGTCGAAGGTTGGGGGCGTCACTCTGCTCTGTCCCGTTCCTGACGTTCCCGGTGTAACTGGGGGCGGACGTCGGCGCAGCTCGGCAACTTCCTCTTGTAAGGCGTCGAACTTCTTTTCCACTGCCGTGACTTCCTCACGTAGGAGCCTGTTCTAATTTTTTCAGGTCCTCTGCTAACTTAATATGGCCGTCTTCCATCTTCTTCTGGCCGTCCTCTATCTTCTTGAGGTCCTCCGCTAACTTATTCTGTCCGTCTTCTAAGGAGGTTAGGTCCTTGGCTAAATTCTTCTTGCCGTCCTCCATCTTGGTTTCCATGCCACTTGAATTTTCTGGCAGTGCTTGTAATTGCGCTTACATTTTAGTTGTTTGTCTTGTGAATCCCATGCACTTACTGGAGAAGTTGTGAACTGTGGTAAAATGACCTGCTGGAGTTTTGAAACCAGGACCTTCAGGTATTGTGCTTCGGTTCGTAATCCGGCTTCTGACACCAATTGATGCGTGTTACCCCTAATGGCACGTTCGTTAATTGGATTGCAGTGGGTAAAAGCACAACACAATGGTCCTTTTAAAGAATATTAGTTTCATTGCAGGTCTAGAAATATACACGACACAATAAAACACACAGAAACCATTAGCAGTCTCACTGAGGCTTCCTCCTTGCGGAGAACACTCACCCCTTTCACTTTCTCGAGCAGCTGACCCTTCACTAATTAGGTAGACCCGTGTCCAGCCACAGTCTATCACTCACTGAAATACCCGCACACTTCCTTGAGTACACAAACTCCAGTTACTTACGAGTCTGCTACACACTGCTCTGCAGGCTCGGAGACAATCTCACTGGGTTTCGTAATCCACACGGCACTTCGCCTCGATACTGTCGCACAGGTAAAAGCCCGCACTCGCTCTGAACACCATCCATCCCTCGCTGGCCAGGTCCTCTAGAGTAGACCAGCGATCACACCATCTCGAGATATGCGATACTGGGCGGGCCACGAAACTGCTCGTTGCGTAAATTGCTGGGTGACACAAGAGCCCAGGAATAGCCTGGGGCGAGCTGGAGTTATGTGCGAGGCAGCGAAGCAACCCAGCGCTCGTAACGGTATTTATTATTAATTTCACTATCAAAACTATCGAAGCATATAATAATTAGTGGCTCTAAGCTCGCTCTCAAACATCCACGCCTTCTCCTCTGCGTGTTCAACAAACTTATCAGCTCCACCATGAGATGATTCAAATCAGCTGGCCAGGCATCCTGTCTCTGACCCCCTAAGTTAACCAATATGGCTGCATAAACCTGCACCGACCTCGGTCGTGCTCAAAAATATTCTTACAATCCATTGCTATCCCCCAGGGGCTCACATCTAGTGGGACGTGGGTTGGCGATCACGGGACTCCAGCTTAGTCAGGCATTGCTTCCACTTACTTGTGCCGGGCTCCTCTCTGTCATTTCCTGTCTACCTCCCTTGGTCAACTCTTGTTCTTTTCCGACCCCGACGGTATTAGGGTATCCGAGGCCTAAGGAGTCTCTTCCTTTTCCGCCTTAATTGGCCCTTGTCTCATCTTTCCTGATACCCTCCTTCTGCGAGGGGTCAGCCTTCTTTTTCTTTTCCTATTATATCCTGCCTTCTGCTTAAGGCCCTCAAGGAGGTAGGGTGTATGTAGCCCCACCACTTCTGGTGCATCCTAGAAAGTGCTACACCCTCAGGGGCTCACGGCTGGTGAGTTCGGGAGTTGGCGATCCCGAGGGATTCCTGAGCTGGGTCCGTTTTCCCCTTTTGTACCTTCCCTTTGGGGCGGACCTTTTCCTCTCTCCCCTCTCCTCTCCTCTCCTCTCCTCTCCTCTCCTCTCCACTCCTCTTTTCCTTAAATTTACTTTTCTCTTTAAGATTCCCGCACTTTTTTTGTTCCTTGGTTTACCGTGTATCTAAATTCCCTTCTCAGCGATTTTTAAGGCATTTTTAATCGACGTTGCTTTTTGTATGTTTTTTCGATCTAAATTACATGTCGCGATTGTTTTCAACCTCAATTGCATTTTGTAAAGATTGACAATCTAAATTGCTTTTTAGTAAGTCCTTCAATGCATGTGCCCGGGCCTTTTAGTGAGTATTTTGAATTTCAATTGCATTTTGTAAGAATTTTCAACCAACGCCGCATTTCGCACGAATTTTGAATCTAAATTGCATTTTGTTTGGTGGGCATTTTGCACATATTTTGATTCTCAATTGCATTTTGTGGGTATTTGGAATCTAAATTACATTTTGTCAAGTATTTTCAATCTAAATTGCATTTTGTAAGTATTGTCAATCCACATGAGTCGTTAGAATCACCGTACATTTTGTAAGAATTTTCAATTTCAATTGCATTTTGTAAGTATTTTGAATTTCGATTGCACTTTGTGAATAATTTGGATTGGAACTGGGATAGGGCCTATTTCAATCTGAATTGCATTGTGTATTTTCAATTTCAATTGCATTTTGTAAGTATTTTGAACCTCAATTGCATTTTGTACGTATTTTCGATCTCATTTGCATTTTGTAAGTATTTTGAATTTCAGTTGCATTTTGTAAGTATTTCGACGCTACATTGCATTATGTACGTATTTTGAATCTAGCCTACATTTTGTGGGTACTTCTCCATGTATTCTTTTTGTGACTCTTTTCGTTCTAAATTCCCTTTTGTAAGACCATATTGTGAGTTGTTTCCATCGGAGTTCCTTTTTGTATGTATTTTCCGTCTCAGATAATTTTGTTGTGGTTTCCGTTTCATTATCATTTTCGCTATCACCCAGATCATTAGGGGCCGATAACCTCGATGTTAGGCCCCTTAAAACAACAATTATCATCATCATCGGAAGTGCTGTATTCTTCCTCAGAGATGGCGAGTTTTGATTCTAACAGTCAGTTGTCTTTCAGTGAACGTCTTATACTTGAAGGGGATACAAATTATGAACAAGTTTTAATAAATAGTTCATGCATTAAAAACTGGACTCACGTGGCTCCTTATTTGTAAATATATTCTTCTGTCCTGTGATTGGATGAAGCAAATTTATTTATCAACTTAGTTGATGGGGACCATATTTTTAATAGATGTTAATAAAAGATCCACTTTCATTTTCCTATGTCGCACACAATCAGCTTATTAAATAACTACTTACCGAAGCACAAAACTTAAAAACACATTTATTTATAAAAAATAATTTTATCCACAGAACTCACTAAGACACTTCTACTTTGCTCGGAATATCAGACAACTGAAAATGTATATTTTTGTATATTGTCAGCAAGCTGTAAACAATGGCTGAATATCGGTTTTAAGGCCGTGGGGTGGGGGTGGACACTTCTCCCTTAATCCGGTTTGACAGAGACAGAAGCAAGAAATGAAATCGAGGCATCTTCTATTTCACTTCAAAGCAACGCTATAGGCCCATTCTGCTAGTCCTTAAAGAGAGAGAGAAAACCCTTCATTGCACATAGTAATTTGCGTGCAAAACAGTGCTATGTCCACTGTTTCCTCGTCCTGCCCATCAAGCCGTATACCTCACATGGGAGTTTCTGTGGAGCGGCCCTCGCTATGACAGTACACCGTACGAGACTGTCAGAAACTTACGTTAGAGATGCGTTATGAATAATGAATTCTTTTTAGAGATTCTAGAAGGGTAAAACACTTATTTTGAGTAGAATATCTGTAATTTCAAGTGATTTTAAAAGACATTAATTAAACAAATGTTATACAACATGTCCCCCCAGGGGCTCACTTCTAGTGGGCGTGGGTTGGCGACCACGGGGCCCCAGCTGAGTCCGGCATTGCTTCCACGTACTTGTGCCGGGCTCCTCTCCGTCTTCTTTCCTGTCGACCTAACTTGTTCAACTCTTGTTCTCTTCCGACCCCGACGGTATTAGGGTATCCGAGGCCTAGGGAGTCTCTTCCTTTCCCGCCTTAATTGGCCCTTGTCTCATCTTTCCTGACACCCTCCTTCTGTGAGGGGTCAGCCTTCTTTTTGTTTTCCTTTTACCTCCTGCCTTGTGCTCAAGGCCCTTAAGGAGGCAGGGTGTATGTAGCCCCACCACTTCTGGTGCACCCTAGATAATGCTACACCCTCAGGGGCTCACGGCTGGTGAGTTTGGGAGTTGGCGACCCCGAGGGATTCCTGAGCTGGGTCCTTTTTCCCCTTTTGTCCCTTCCCTTTGGGGCGGACCCTCTCTTTTCTCCCCTCCCCTCTCCTCTCCAATCCCCCCCCCCCTGTGGGTGGGGGGTTTAGAATACACCCACGGTATCCCCTGCCTGTCGTAAGAGGCGACTAAAAGGGGCGACCTTGGCTATACTTTAAGGACTCCGCGTTGTTTTGTGAATTGGACCCCCAGTGGGTGGGAGGACGCGAATACATCCACGGTACTCCCTGCCAGTCGTAAAAGGCGACTAAAAGGGCTTCTCGGAACGGTCCCCTTTCGAGGGTTTGACAGTCAGCTCTAAAAGACATACACTCGTGCGGTATAACTCTCATTAGGTTATATCGCACTTCTTTCCGTTACTGCTTTCAGGGTCTGGCAACCAAAATTTCTATATGTGCGTGCTGTTAGGGGATGGGCCACTTACGCTAGCGACTACGCTCGAAAGCCTGTTCCGGTCTTGGCCGCGCCGACAGGTGGGTGTGCCATGTACCCGTTCAGTAGTATCCGCCTGACTACGCAGATCCCCGCACAGCCGAATGTCTGAGCTGTAAAATCCAGTATATGCCAAGGGGTACATGCCGATACGGCATTGTAAAACATCGGACCCCCGGGCATTGCCTTCCAAGCTAGGCGGGCCTTGCCTTGGCTGGGTAGCGCCTACTGTGACGGCCCGTGATCGGATGTCGGTGGCATTCGGGGAGGATGATCTGGCCATGGGATCAAAAAGAAAAATCCCCAACCAGGGGGGAACTTCACCCAAACATGGTGGTCCTACACCCAAGTCTTTAACATTTGATTCCCTGCGGGGATCAACCCCCTGGGAACAATCTGTGTGTGAAAATCTGGGTGCTAACACCCCCAAGTTTCTGGTAGCTACCAGAACAGATGGGGGTGATTTCAAGCTGGTAAAGAGTATTTTGTTTTCTCGCCTCATAGAAGGTGTCTATGGTGAGCTTGAGAAAGTACAAAAGATGAGGAACGGTAGCTTGTTGCTCAAGACTAGGACTGGTGAGCAAGTTGAACGACTTTTGCAATGTGACCACTTTGGCGACATTCCCGTCAAAGTGGAAAAGCACACGTCCCTGAATCTGGTCCGAGGAGTTATTTTCCACCGGGACCTGATTCTGAACACTGACGAGGAGCTCAAGGAGGATATGCAGCACCGTCACGTGACTGATGTCCGGCGCATTACGCGCAAGGTCAATGGTCAAATCGTGGATACTGGTGCTTTCATTATTTCCTTTGAGCTTTCGGTGCTCCCAGAGAAAGTCAAGGTTACAAGTTACCGTTGTGACGTACGGCCTTATATCCCTCCACCAATGAGGTGTTATAAGTGCCAGAAGTTAGGACACATGTTATCCCGATGCTCGAGCCCCGACATCTGTGGAACATGCGGTAAGGTACCACACGAAGCGGAAGAGTGCACAACACCTTATCAGTGCACTAATTGCCCTGGATTTCATTATCCTCGGGACAGGAACTGCCCTGTCTTCCTGCGTGAGAAGAAAATCCAGGAGATCAAAACCCTGGATGGTCTCACCTACCAGGAAGCCCGCAAGAAGTACCATACCACGATTTCGCCTTCTCCAACGATTGATTATAGAGCCATAATACCAAATTTGGTCCCGGCGACCTCATCTTTTGTACCAGCTGTGAAACCTTCAACTGAGTTACCTGTTCTGAAGCCAGCACCTATGATAATAACGGAAAGCCAGAAGGTGACTTCAACTCCACCTTCGGCCAGCACGAAGGCTGTGCGAGCGAAGGCAGCTCCGCCCGCACAGCAGGGGAGGAAGTTGATGACTTACTCCCCACTCGGGAGGAAGTCAAAGACTTTCTCCCCACCCAAACGGTCGGGAAAGCCGCGCCGAAGCCGGCGGCATCGTCGACCAGGGTCAGGAATTCGGCTCCTGACCCGTCTATATATCTTAAAGAGGCGGGGGCGGGTAAGAAGGGACCCCGAACTACGCATTCCCTTTCTCCCAAAAAGGGGAAGCCATCCGCGCCAACACCTGCGGATGCTTCTGCGCCTGGGGACGTTTCGGTCCCCAGATCTGCGCGCTCCCCACGGAGATCCCCCCGCCGCCGAACTGCGTCTATGAAATCTTCCACCGAGTCGATTCACTCCACGACCTCGCCTGACGACATGGAGATTATAGTCGACGTACTGACTGTAGATCCTCCAGAGTCAAAGTTGGAGTAGCTTGCTGCTCCACGTTATTCCCTAAGTTCACACAATGGCACTGTTACAGTGGAATTGTAACAGTTATGACAGGCATTTGACAGAACTCCGTCAGCTTATTGCCCAATACGCAGCGAGTATAGTCTGCCTACAGGAAACAAACCTCAGACCTGATCACGAGACTGTTCTGAGAGGTTTCCGACTATACTCTAAAGAGCGACAAGACGCCGCCCGGGCTTCCGGGGGCGTTTGTACCTTCGTTCGCTCTGACTGCTAGAGTGAGGAGTTTCCACTCGCCACTCCTCTGGAAGCTATTGCAGGTCGCGTGTCCTTGCCTGCTATGACAACTGTTTGTAACGTGTACCTTCCACCGAACCAGCCCTTTGATATTAATGACGTCTTTGATCTTGTTGATCAACTTCCAGTCCCTTTCCTAATCGTGGGTGATTTCAAAGCTCATCACCCCCAATGGGGATCACCATCTTCCTGCCCCAGAGGAAGGGACGTGGAGGACTTAATTCAAGGGTTGGATTTATCTCTATTAAATACAGGGGAAGCTACACATTTTAGCTTAGCGCACGGCACGTACTCACACATTGACTTGAGTGTGTGTAGCCGTGCGCTGGTCCCCCTATTTGGTTGGTATGTACACGACGACCTCTGTGACAGTGACCATTTCCCGATCGTTCTTACCCATCTGACCCAAACGCCCGTGGAGTTCCCCAGTCGTTGGGTTCTTAAGCGGGCAAATTGGCCCTCGTTTCAAGAACGAGCTGTATTCGTTGATCTTGGTTGCCAGAGCGTCGATGACGAGGTACAGCACATCACCGATGTGCTTCTTGCTGCCGCCGAAGAGTCCATCCCATCCTTTTCTGGGACTCCTCGTCGCAAACTCGTCCCTTGGTGGACAGAGGATATTGCAACGGCAATAAGAGACCGTCGGCGTTCAACCATGGCCAATTTGGTGGCGTTTAAGAAATTTCGTGCCAAGGCACGGATTCTTATTCGCCAGAGTAAGAAACAATCCTGGGAACGGTATGTGTCTTCTATTACGGCACATACCCCCTCCTCTCAAGTGTGGACTAAACTACGACGCATTTCGGGAATTCAGACATCTTCTACTGTACCGGGAATTTCCATTGCTAATGAACTGGTTACAGATCCTTATCGCGTTGCAAACCATCTCGCCTCGTATTTTGCGGATATATCCGGTTCCGATAACTATGACCCTGCCTTCGTGGCCCTGAAGCGCGAAGCGGAACGTTTCCATCTTAGTTTTGCTTCCCGCGCTTCGGAGAGTACAACGTGCCCTTTTCGGAGTGGGAACTCCGCGGAGCGCTGGCGCTCTGCAGGGACACGTCTCCTGGCCCGGATAATATTCACAACCAGATGCTTAAACACCTTAACGATGAGAGCATTCGCTATTTGCTCAGGGTGTTTAATCGTATCTGGTTGGAAGGTGTGTTTCCAGCGCAATGGCAGGAAGGTATCATTATACCTATCCTGAAGCCCGATAAGGATCCCAAATTGACAGGGAGTTACAGACCTATTTGTCTCACTAACGGTTTGATGATGATGATGATAATTGTTGTTTTAAGGGGCCTAACATCTAGGCTATCGGCCCCTGATGGTTTGGGTGATCGTGAAGATGAAAATGAAAAGCGAACTTAAAACTAAAACTAACTACTAACCTACATACTAGAAGAAGAAATGGAAAACTAAAGGAGAATAAGGCAAATAAAAGGACAGAAGGAAAAGAAATGCCCTCAACCCTCGGAGAAGGCGGATTGAGGGACTTGGAAGGAAGGAGAGCCATGAAAGGCAGATAGGAAAGTGAAAGAGGAGAGGTCCGCCCCAAAGGTAAGGGACAAAAGGGGAAAACGGACTCAGCTCAGGAATCCCTCGGGGTCGCCAACTCCCGAACTCACCAGCCGTGAGCCCCTGAGGGTGTAGCATTATCTAGGGTGCACCAGAAGTGGTGGAGCTACATACACCCGGCCTCCTTAAGGGCCTTGAGCACAAGGCAGGAGGTAAAAGGAAAAGAAAGAGAAGGCTGACCCCTCACAGAAGGAGGGAATCAGAAAAGATGAGACAAGGGCCAATTAAGGCGGGAAAGGAAGAGACTCCCTAGGCCTCGGATACCCTAATACCGTCGGGGTCGGAAGAGAACAAGAGTTGACCAAGTGAGGTCGACAGGAAAGAAGACAGAGAGGAGCCTGGCACAAGTAAGTGGAAGCAATGCCGGACTCAGCTGGGGCCCCGTGGTCGCCAACCCACTTCTCACTAGATGTGAGCCCCAGGGGGATAACGGTTTGTGCAAGCTCTTTGAGAGGATGGTCAATCGGCGCCTGGTGTGGGTCCTGGAGAAACGGGGACTCCTGTCTGAATCCCAGTGTGGTTTCAGGGTGTCTCGGTGTACCAACGACCATCTGGTACGCCTGGAGACTGCCATACAGGACGCTTTTTTCCGGAGACAGCACCTAGTCGCTGTTTTCTTTGACCTCGAGAAGGCCTATGACACCACTTGGCGTTACGGCATCCTCTCTACCCTGCATCAATGGAAATTCCGAGGTAACTTGCCGGTTTTTATTGCGAATTTTCCCCCCAGGGGCTCACATCTAGTGGGTTGTGGGTTGGCGACCACGGGGCCCCAGCTGAGTCCGGCATTGCTTCCACTTACTTGTGCCGGGCTCCTCTCTTTCTTCTTTCCTGTCGACCTTCCTTGGTCAACTCTTGTTCTCTTCCGACCCCGACGGTATTAGGGTATCCGAGGCCTAGGGAGTCTCTTCCTTTCCCGCCTTAATTGGCCCTTGTCTCATCTTTCCTGATACCCTCCTTCTGTGAGGGGTCAGCCTTCTGTTCTTTTCCTTTTACCTCCTGCCTTGTGCTCAAGGCCCTTAAGGAGGCAGGGTGTATGTAGCCCCACCACTTCTGGTGCACCGTCGATAATGCTACACCCTCAGGGGCTCACGGCTGGTGAGTTCGGGCGTTGGCGACCCCGAGGGATCCTGAGCTGGGTCCGTTTTCCCCTTTTGTCCCTTCCCTTTGGGGCGGACCTTCTCCTCTCTCCCCTCCCCTCTCCTCTTTTCCTTCTATTTCCTTTTCTCTTTAAGATTCCCGCACTGTTTTTGTTACTCGAATCACCGTGTATCTAAATTCCCTTTTAGCGATTTTTAAGGCATGTTTGATCTATGTTGCATTTTGTAAGTTTTTTCGATCTAAATTACATCTCGCGATTGTTTTCAACCTCAATTGCATTTTGTAAAGATTGACAATATAAATTGCTTTTTAGTAAGTCTTTCAATGCAGGTTGCGGGGCCTTTTAGTGAGTATTTTGAATTTCAATTGCATTTTGTAAGTAATTTCAACCAAAACCACATTTCGCAGGAATTTTGAATCTAAATTGCATTTTGTTTGGGGGCATTTTGCACATATTTTGATTCTCAATTGCATTTTGTGGGTATTTTGAATCTAAATTACATTTTGTCAAGTATTTTCAATCTAAATTGCTTTTTGTAAGTATTGTCAATCCACATGAGTCGTTGGAATCACCGTACATTTTGTAAGCATTTTCAATTTCAATTGCATTTTGTAAGTATTTTGAATTTCGATTGCACTTTGTGAATAATTTGGATTGGAACTGGGATAAGGCCTATTTCAATCTGAATTGCATTGTGTATTTTCAATTTCAATTGCATTTTGTAAGTATTTTGAACCTCAATTGCATTTTGTACGTATTTTCGATCTCATTTGCATTTTGTAAGTATTTTGAATTTCAGTTGCATTTTGTAAGTATTTCGACGCTACATTGCATTTTGTACGTATTTTGAACCTAGCCTTCATTTTGTGGGTATTTTTCAATCTATTCCTTTTGTGAATCTTTTCGTTCTAACTTCCCTTTTGTAAGAACATTTTGTGAGTCGTTTCAATCCGAGTTCCTTTTTGTAAGTATTTTCCGTCTCACTTAATTTTCGTTCTGGTTTCCGTTTCATTATCATCTTCGCTATCACCCAGATCATTAGGGGCCGATAACCTAGATGTTAGGCCCCTTAAAACAACAATTATCATCATCATCTATTGCGAATTTTCTGTCCCTTCGCCTGTTCCGTGTCCGAATAGGGGGGACATATTCGCAATATCATAAACAGGAAAACGGAGTCCCACAGAGATCGGTGCTTAGCGTAACATTATTTGCGATTGCCATAAACGGTATAGTCGCTGCTGCTGGTCCAGCAGTGGTACCGTCGCTATATGTAGACGACTTCGCTCTACATTATAGTGCGCAAAATATGGCGGTCGCTGAACGACAGTTACAACAAGCTATTCGGAGAGTGGAACGCTGGACACTGGAGCATGGCTTTCGATTCTCAACCGCTAAGTCCTCGATTGTCCATTTCTGTCGAAAGCGCACCCTCCATCCAGATCCTGAGCTTTATCTGGGCGATGTAGCTTTGCCGGTCGTTGCTGCTTACCGGTTCCTTGGACTCCTGTGGGGGGCGGACCGCGCGGTGCTCCTACGCTTTTGTAAGGCTCTGATTTTATCTCGATTGGATTATGGTAGTGTAGCATATGGTTCGGCCCGTAAGTCAGTGCTTGTTAAACTGGACAGTGTCCACCACGGCGGTGTGAGGCTGGCGACGGGTGCCTTTCGGACGAGCCCAGTCGTCAGCTTGCTCGCCGAGGCTGGCGTACCTCCTTTACACCTGAGGCGCCAACAAGTACTGCTGACCTATGCTGCAACTATTCGACAGATGCCCCTTCATCCAAGCTATCCATGTTTGTTTTCCAATCCGAATCGCCGGCTGTATGATGCGCTCGCCCGAGTCACTCGGCCGGCGGGGATTCGCTTGGCTGACTTATACCGTCAGTTCTGATTTCCTTCTGTCTCCTGTATCGTCCGAGTACCTAGCAAGGCCCCTCCGTGGATGGTGTCTCGCCCTGATATCATCCTGGATGTGCACACCGGCCCCAAGTCGGACACGGACTCCTCTGTCCATCGGAGGCTGTTCCAGTCCGTGGTGACACGGTATCCGGGATCAGGGCTTGTATTCACGGACGGTTCGTGGGTAAACGAGAAAGTAGGCTGTGCATTTGTGGTTGAGGATCGTCGGTTTCTCTTTTCACTTCCCGAGGCCTGTAGCGTGTACACTGCGGAGCTCTATGCCATCTTAGAGGCTCTGCGGTACACGTTATCAGACGATCACCAGCACTTTCTTGTATGTACTGACTCTCTTAGTGCGCTGCAGGCGATCGATGTGTGTTTCCCGAAGCACCCGTTGGTCCAGCGTGTGCACGACCTGCTCGTCAGTTCGCGTAACGCTGGAACCGGGGTGACCTTTGTGTGGCTTCCTAGCCACATGGGTATTGCGGGAAATGAGCTTGCTGATCAGGCGGCGAGAGAGGCAGTCGCACTGCCCTCGCTGCCGTATAAGGTGCCTGCTAGTGATGTGTGCTCTCAGTTGCGGCATTCGATCCTGTCGCATTGGGAGGAGGCATGGCGTGCCACGCCTCCACCCAACAAACTGAGAGGCATCAAGGAGACAACGAAGGTGTGGAAATCTTCCTTCCGACCTCTCCGGAAGGAAGCTGTGGTACTCTGTCGACTCCGGATCGGCCATGGGACTGCTACGCACTCCCACTTGCTCAAGAGAGAAGATCCTCCTGTGTGTACTTGCGGCGCCCACCTAACCGTGGCACACCTTCTCTTGGAGTGTGTGGATCTGGCCGATCTGCGAGGGACTCTTAAACTGCCTAATACCCTCTCCCTTATTCTCCGTGATGACGGGCCGTCAGCTGACCTCGTCATCCGGTTCATGAGGGAGAGTGGTTACTTTTTTAAGTTTTAATGTGTTGTTACGACTTTTAATTCTGGTTAAATCTGTTTTATATTTTTTATTGTGTTCTGTATTATATTGTTCACTATGCCTTATTTGTTTTATCCTTTTTTTACCATCCGCCTTTTATTCCTTTTTATTCAAATAAGGCATAATTTTTGGGGCTCACTGTCTTTATAAACACCATTTTCGCTTCATCCATGGCAGTGAGTTGTTTTTATCTACATCCTTTCATTTCACGCCATTTCATTTCATTAGGGGCCGATAACCTCGATGTTAGGCCCCCTAAAACAACAATTTTCATCATCACATCCTCTCCAATCCTCTCCTCTTTTCCTTATATTTCCTTTTCTCTTTCAGATTCCCGCACTGTTTTTGTTACTTGGTTCCCTGTGTATCTAAATTCCCCTTTTAGCGATTTTTTTGTAACTATTTTTTACCTACGTTGCATTTTGTAAATCTTTTCGATCTCCCCCCAGGGGCTCACTTTTAGTGGGCGTGGGTTGGCGACCACGGGGCCCCAGCTGAGTCCGGCATTATTTCCACTTACTTGTGCCGGGCTCCTCTCTGTCTTCTTTCCTGTCGACCTCACTTGGTCAACTCTTGTTCTCTTCCGACCCCGACGGTATTAGGGTATCCGAGGCCTAGGGAGTCTGTTCCTTTCCCGCCTTAATTGGCCCTTGTCTCATCTTTTCTGATTCCCTCCTTCTGCGAGGGGTCAGCCTTCTTTTTCTTTTCATGTTCTCTCCTGCCTTCTGCTTAAGGCCCTCAAGGAGGCCGGGTGTACATAGCCCCACCACTTTTGGTGCACCATAGATAATGCTACACCCTCAGGGGCTCACGGCTGGTGAGTTCGGGAGTTGGCGACCCCGAGGGATTCCTGAGCTGGGTCCGTTTTCCGCTTTTGTCCCTTACCTTTGGGGCGGACCCTCCCCTCTTTCACTTTCCTATCTGCCTTTCATGGCTCTCTTTCCTTCGAATTCCCTCAATCCGCCTTCTTCGTGGGTTGAGGGCATTTCTTTTCCTACTGTCCTTTATTTGCCTTATTCTCCTTTAGTTTTCTATTTCTTCTTCTAGTATGTTGGTTAGTAGTTAGTTTTAGTCTTAAGCTCACTTTTTTTTCATCTTCACGATCACCCAAACCATCAGGGGCCGATAACCTAGATGTTAGGCCCCTTAAAACAACAATTATCATCATCATCATCATGTTTGTTGGATGATGTGGGATTCTGTTTTCAAAACATCACATCCATCATTAACAGTTTCAACAAATTCAACGACATGTTCATTCCCAGGGAAAATATATGATATAGCCTTAGCCACAGTGCCTGAGAGAAGTTCAGCAGCTTTCCTTACATATTTTCGTTCACTAGCAGTAACTAGCACATGGTGTTCAGTTATTTTGTGAGTAAATTTTAAGTCCCCACTATTTTGGTATTGCACTAACTCAACGAAGATGTCTTTGCTATCAGTCTCACCGGATGTAAGCCTGTATCCATGGTCTAACAGATGGTTATGATGGATATGAGGAACGTCACATAATTCCCAAATTACACAGTCATCAGCACATGGGTGAGTTATAAATGATTTCTCTGGACTTATTCCGAGGTCTATACATAATTTTCGGTTGGAACCACCCATATCATTAACAAAAGCTCTTAAGCGAAAAGTCGTTTCCTCAACAAGTCTAACTGTCTCATAAAATAAATCAGTACTGACCGCCTGGTCAAATTGATGATAAATCGGCTGTTTCCATTTAGCAGTTAAGCTTTTTAACATAATAACTTGTACATTTACATGTGGCCCTCTAAACACATCTTCGACACTGTCATAACAGATATCAGATTTAACTTTCATTTCGTCAAAGCTACATTCTTTTGAAAGTTATCACTCATAATTGTTTGGCCCTTAAGTAGGTTAAAAGTCACATCCAGAAACCCAGGGGGAGTAAAAAATTGTGACAACCGTCGTGCTATTGTTGTTTCACTTAGAAGGGGGTCTTTTCGAGTTTCCCTAACATATGATAAAGCTTTCTTGGAGATACACCGTATTGTAACAGCTTTCGCCACATCTTCTGCAGACCAGGTTGTACACTTTCTTTTCAATAAATATTACTTCTGACAAGTAGAAAATATATCATCAGAGTTTTTTAAATTTTGCTCCAATTTTATTATTTTTTCTTGGGATATCTTCAGTTCCTCAGAAAGTAATTTAATCCTTTCTTTTAATTTTTCATTTTTTGGCCAAAACACTATGTAGTTCACACATCGAGGGCATGTTGTCTTCAATTTGGCGAAACTCATCATTAAACTGACCTCCCTGAGGAAGCTCAAGATGTGGACTTGATTCTTCTACCGAGTTCTTTATTAGGGACTGTAAATCTTTCCTACAATCACGCCTCTCGGCTCGCGTATTTCTCTCGCAATTTTCTGTTGAAGCAGGAATGGTGGGAATTTTTTGGGAAGGAACTGACCGTGTTTTTAGCAATATCTTAGGAAGAAGACCTAACAGTTCAGATTTTAAATCTCTTTCAAAATCACTACGTTAGGCAGAAAATGTTCCGAACAAATGCGAGCTGTATTCGAGTTAAACACATCTTTCCTTTTACAAAAATGTACCCATGTTTTGTGAAGAGACGGATCTTTTGGGAATCTGTTAAGTGACAACTTACATTTGTTTGCGTCCCGGGGATGATTTCTACAGCCTGCTACTGCACAGCTCGCATTCTAGCACCTTTTAACACCAATTACAGAAGCTAGGCCTAAACACAAGAATACACTTCACTCACGCACGAGTTCACAGGTTTTAAAACAAATACAAGTCAAGATAATAGACTACTTCGTAAAGTGACTCAATTATCTTTGTTTAGTTGTTGTTGTTGTTCCTTTCTTTATCTGGGTGCATTTCGATTGTAGTTGTATTGTTACATATTGGCGATTATAGTTAAACAATCATATTATTATTTCTTGTCGTTCACTTCTTAACTATAACCCATATTGTCACATACATTTTGCAGTTTTAATTTACCAACTTTCATATATATGTTTTTCACACGTATAAGTGAAGTTTTACTGTATTACTCAACATTGAATATGTCAAAAGTGAGGGTTACAACATACTGCCTTTAAAAATTAAGACATTCTCTGTCGGGAACTGAACCTGCAATCTTGAGACCGAAAGCATGCCAGGTAGTCGATTGACTATGGCTGAATTGTATTGATTGGGCGGAGACCCCCCCCCCCAACAAAATTTGAAGGGCACGGTCGGGGTCGCCGCGAATAGTACTATGAACTTACCGAGTTTCATTGAAATCGCTCCAGCCGTTTAGAATTTATTAGGGACACACACACACACACCCCTCACACACACGCACACACGCACGGACAAAAAGTGATCTCATAAGCCTATTTTTTCAAATTTGAAAATAGGCTAAAACTGGACTCCAAATGACAAGGTTACCGTCATCATAAGGCAGTAAAATGTTTAAAATATGCATAAAATGACGAAAAACAAATTTACTTAAGCTCCAATTTTAAAATACTTTCTCGCAATAAATGAGGTCTGATCCTTCTACGAAAACCTGCATATTGTGCCTATTTTCGCCTATCCCCAAGTTTGTCCGGTGAAATCTCCTCCGCCTTCCGGCGTGCCGAGAGGACTTTTTTCTTTTCATATTATCTCCTGCCTTCTGCTCAAGGCCCTCAAAGAGGCCGGGTGTATGTAGCCCCACCACTTTTGGTGCACCCTAGATAATACTACACTCTCAGGGGCTCACGGCTGGTGAGTTCGGGAGTTGGCGACTCCGAGGGATTCCTGAGCTGGGTCCGTTATCCCCTTATGTCCCTTACCTTTGGGGCGGACCCTCTCCTCTTTCAATTTCCTATCTGCCTTTCATGGCTCTCCTTCCTTCCAAGTCCCTCAATCCGCATTCTTCGACGGTTGAGGGCATTTCTTTTCCTCCTGTCCTTTATTTGCCTTTGTTTTCCATTTCTTCTTCTAGTATGTAGGTTAGTAGTTAGTTTTAGATTTAAGTTTGCATTTTATTTTCATCTTCATGATCACCCAAACCATCAGGGGCCGATAACCTAGATGTTAGGCCCCTTAAAACAACAATTATCATCATCATCATCTTCCTTCCAAGTCCATCAATCCCAGTGGCGTATACTGGTCTGAAGATCTGGGCTACCACTGAGCTTACTAGTACACAAAACATCAAATTACATTTTTTTAAACCTTGCCTATTTATATGTGAAGTCAAGACGTCTGGTTTGGGATGAAAATTCGTTGATGATGTCGTCATCGAAGTTGTAGTCGGGCCGCTGGCGAAGTTTCTGAAGAAAGGACTTTTCAATTGACACTAATGCCAAACCGCATAAACGTTCGTGTGTCTGCGTTGAACGACAATACGACTTTATCCTCTTCAGCGCAGAAAACGTTCTTTCTACAGATGCTGAGGTTGCTGGTATTGTCACAATTAATGTTGCCAATTTTAGGACTTCAGGAATCACTTGGTTCAGTCTGTTTTCACATCTGATAACTTAGATGTTAGGCCCCTTAAAACAACAATTATCATCATCATCATATATAGCGGAAAGAATTTCTTGAACTGGTTTCTTTTTTTTGAGAAATCGAATACTTCTCCTGAATATATGACACTTAACTCATTTTTCAATCTTACTTGATCACAGTGACTATTATATGACTGGAATAATCTGTTTGTTGCCTCATTTGGAAATATTTCCTTATAAACTGAAAATGTATTTGAATCTAAGAGATGTGTAAACTGATGTTTCCCGTAGTCCGAAAATCTGTCGTTAATTTCCATGTGCAGCCGATCCAGTATGCAGTCATAAAGCTGCTTATATCTTAATTCATAATTACCTTTTCTTTGCTTCTTTGGTGTATCCGTTGTACTGTCTGAAGAATGCCCAGTATTCATATAATTCCATACTGAAGAGAAATCCATCAAGTCTGAACCCAGCTATTGCGTGTTTGAACTTGAATACCTTGTGTAAGCAGTATGCTATATCTAGAACTTTAGTTTGAAGGATGTTGTAGAGAACATCTGAATGTGCAAAAATTCTAGAGAAAACTTCAATCAGAAATATGTTCTGAAACTGCCTAAAAAAAGTACAAATATCCTTGAGCGTGTACAACTATATCTGCATCCCAGTCTTCTTCAGAGTCATCACTTATCACATTTTCATAGAAGGCAATGAGTTGCTCTTGGTATTCGCTTACTATGTTTACAAGCCGAGATGTAAAATTCCATCTAGTCTGTGCTACTTTCGGAAGATTTTTGGGCATGAATTGTGTCAGTTTTTCCGATCATTTGGGAGATACCGAAAAAAAAAAGCAGCTATACCAGATAGTGTCTTGAAAAAGATTCGACATTGTGGAATGGATGATACCGTGTGTTGCAAAACCAAATTGAGAACATGACTGTAACAATGAACAAAAAGTACTTGCGGGTACTTTTCTTGAACTATAGTTTTCATTCCTTTAATGTTCACCGCCATCACTGCTGCACCATCATAAGTCTGTGCAATTAACTTGCTGCCGATATTAGTAGTACGGAACTTAACACTTTGAATATTGCGTAATCGCGATGACGTCATAGCCCTTGGGGTGACGTCATGGGCCCTTAGAGCGAGCATGTGCACTGCACGTGTTAGCGTGGGAAGGGGTTGACCTTTTGGCTTGTTTATGCGATGGTGAAGGAAAAAAATGGGTGTTGACGTCATGGGGGTTGTTTATTAGGAGGCTAACCGGCATGTGACGACATGGGCCCTTAGAGCGAGCATGTGCACTGCACGTGTTAGCGTGGGACGAGGTTGACCTTTTGGCTTGTTTATGCGATGGTGATAAAAAGTTAATGGGTGTTGACGTCATGGGGGTTGTTTATTAGGATGCTAACTGTCATCTGACACCCGTGCGAGTGTGAGCATGTGTGCCAGTGCGAGCGATCCGCACATGTGGCGCGCAGCAGTTATGTTTTCTTTTTGCCCGCGCCGGGTGGGCTGAGCGGACAGGCCGCTCCTATCCACACATGTGGCGTGCAGCTGTTATGTTTTCTTTTTGCCCGCGCCGGGTGGGCTGAGCGGAGAGGTGGCTCCTATCCACACATGTGGCGTGCAGCTGTTATGTTTTCTTTTTGCCCGCGCCGGGTGGGCTGAGCGGAGAGGTGGCTCCTATCCACACATGTGGCGTGCAGCTGTTATGTTTTCTTTTTGCCCGCGCCGGGTGGGCTGAGCGGAGAGGTGGCTCCTATCCACACATGTGGCGTGCAGCTGTTATGTTTTCTTTTTGCCCGCGCCGGGTGGGCTGAGCGGAGAGGCGGCTCCTATCCACACATGTGGCGCGCAGCTGTTATGTTTTCTTTTTGCCCGCGCCGGGTGGGCTGAGCGGAGAGGCGGCTCCTATCCACACATGTGGCGTGCAGCTGTTATGTTTTCTTTTTGCCCGCGCCGGGTGGGCTGAGCGGAGAGACGGCTCCTATCCACACATGTGGCGTGCAGCTGTTATGTTTTCTTTTTGCCCGCGCCGGGTGGGCTGAGCGGACAGGCGGGTCCTATCCACACATGTGGCGTGCAGCTGTTATGTTTTCTTTTTGCCCGCGCCGGGTGGGCTGAGTGGAGAGGCGGCTCCTATCCACACATGTGGTGTGCAGCTGTTATTGTTTTTTGCTTAGGATGCTAACCGTCATTTGACACCCTTGCATGTTTGAGCATGTGCAGCAGTGTGAGTGATCACGTGATATGTCTGCAGTGTTCGCGTGAGACAGAGTTGACCTTTAACGTCATTGGCTAAGAATGTAATCTTTGACTTCTTTAAGCAATAGTGGAAAAAAGAGATGTTTGCGTTAGAAGCTTGTTTGCAGCATATCATTTTGAATTGCAGGAGATGTACCACGAAATACTGTAGAGCTCTCCATATGATTGGCAAGTAAGTGATCAAATTCACTTAGGGAATATAAGTGTTCAATATAATTTCCTCTGTTGTCCGATTCCATACTTTCGTTATGGCCCCGAAAAACTAATTCTTACTTTCCGAGAAAACAAACTGCGTTAATCAGACGTAGTTAAATTTGATGATGATGATGATAATTGTTGTTTTAAGGGGCCTAACATCGAGGTTATCGGCCCCTAATGATCTGGGTGATAGCGAAAATGATAATGAAATGGAAACCAGAACAAAATTATCGAAGACGGAAAATACGTACAAAAAGGAACTCACATAGAAACAACTCAAAATATGGTCCTACAAAAGGGAATTTAGAACGAAAAGTTGCAAAAAAGAATAGATTGAAAAAGACCCACAAAACGTAGGCTAGATTCAAAATACGTACAAAATGCAAAGTAGCGCCGAAATACTTACAAAATGCAACTGAAATTCAAAATACTTACAAAATGCAAATGAGATCGAAATTACGTACAAAATGCAATTGAGGTTCAAAATACTTACAAAATGCAATTGAAATTGAAAATACACAATGCAATTCAGATTGAAATATCCCAGTTCCAATCCAAATTATTCACAAAGTGCAATTGAAATTCAAAATACTTACAAAATGCAATTGAAATTGAAAATGCTTACAAAATGTACGGTAGATTCAAACGACTCATGTGGATTGACAATACTTACAAAAAGCAATTTAGATTGAAAATACTTGACAAATGTAATTTAGATTCAAAATACCCACAAAATGCAATTGAGAATCAAAATATGTGCAAAATGCCCACCAAACAAAATGCAATTTAGATTCAAAATTCGTGCGAAATGCGGTTTTGGTTGAAAATACTTACAAAATGCAATTTAAATTCAAAATACTCACTAAAAGGCCCGGCAACCTGCATTGAAAGACTTACTAAAAAGCAATTTAGATTGTCAATCTTTACAAAATGCAATTGAGGTTGAAAACAATCGCGAGATGTAATTTAGATCGAAACAACTTACAAAATGCAACATAGATCAAAAAATGCCTTAAAAAAATCGCTAAAAGGGAATTTAGATACACGGTGATTCGAGTAACAAAAACATTGCGGGAATCTTAAAGAGAAAAGGAAACAGAAGGAAAAGAGGAGAGGAGAGGGGAGAGAGGAGAAGGTCCGCCCCAAAGGGAAGGGACAAAAAGGGGAAAACGGACCCAGCTCAGGAATCCCTCGGGGTCGCCAACGCCCGAACTCACCAGCCGTGAGCCCCTGAGGGTGTAGCATTATCGACGGTGCACCAGAAGTGGTGGGGCTACATACACCCTGCCTCCTTAAGGGCCTTGAGCACAAGGCAGGAGGTAAAAGGAAAAGAACAAGAAGGCTGACCCCTCACAGAAGGAGGGTATCAGGAAAGATGAGACAAGGGCCAATGAAGGCGGGAAAGTGAAAGACTCCCTAGGCCTCGGATAACCTAATACCGTCGGGGTCGGAAGAGAACAAGAGTTGACCAAGGAAGGTCGACAGGAAAGAAGAAAGAGAGGAGCCCGGCACAAGTAAGTGGAAGCAATGCCGGACTCAGCTGGGGCCCCGTGGTCGCCAACCCACAACCCACTAGATGTGAGCCCCTGGGGGGAGTTAAATTTGACATTTTTTTTTTCACAAGAGCATTATGTTGGACAATGTGTAGAGCATGTTGTTTATCTAGCTGTAAATCTATTCTGTATTACCAAAGTTTGCTAAGTTTATGCTACTGCAAATTCGAGCTTTAGATTTGTCATGCTTTTGAACTGCCGTGCCAGATAACCAATTCCACCTAGCACAGGTAGATGATGTGAAATGATGTGTATACTGACGCTGCTTTTCTTTCACATCGGCAAACAATTGCAGTTCAGGTGTAGGCCTTGTCATATTCATAATATGAGCTTTCTCACTGTATGGACGACGGCTGAAAGGAACTTTTAACAAGCTCTCTATTATATAGTCATTGGCATTTAAAGCCACAACAGGTGTTTGTTCCATCATCTTCTTAGAAAATCACAACTGGCACAGTTATAACAAAACATTACATAAATATTCTTCAGCATACACACACTTAAATAAACACACATCGAAAATATTACAACTCTTCAAATTTCCTAAAAAAGAAAATTGAGGTAATTCAGAATAGAGCCATAAGAAATATTTATAACTAACACCAACCAAACACCTTTTATTACGATTAAAATTCAACCAGTAGCCCTAAATGCAGAAATCAAATCAAATGTCCTGATGTACCAAATCCTACACAAAAGTATCCACACAAATTTAAACTTCACTAAACAATCTGATTTACACGCTTACAACACTAGACATGCAGATGACATATCACTTTTCCATATCAATTCCAAACAATATGGCAGTAATAGCATTAATTTTAGTGCCTTTGTAGAGTTCAATAGACAACCAGAAAATATAAAAATTGCACCTAGCCTACCAATCTTTAAAAGGAGGCTAAAACCGTTTATATGGAATGATTATAAAATGTCAGTTTGAAGAAATTCCAAAATCTGAGAAGACAAAAGAAGACCACATTGTGAACTTATGAAAGCTACAAAATGTTGTATATATTTTCAGACTGAAAACTTTGTAAACTAAACATTGTGAATTGTAATTTGTCGCCAACAAGGTAAAACTGTACGATTCCTTTGTATATGAATCGTTGACTCGTTAAGGGATTAATAGCATGCATTATTCATACCTGCCAACCTCTCAAAATGAAAAATCGGGAGATTCGACGCGGCGGGGGGGGGGGGGGGGGGGGGTTGGAGTGGATGTAACATAATACATACACAGGCTAAGACATTACAGCAAATATATAAGTTACTGTACACTATTAAACTGTACATGACTAACATGATATGGCATCCCAGTTTACAAATGTACCTACTTAAGACGAGTAATTTTAAATTCTAACTAGTCTATCAAACAAGCATACCTTTCTTTCGACCACACTCAGACATACACAACCAGCGACGTATCGAAGATCATATTATTGGTCGTTGTTGCAGGTGACTGTGGCTGATTTTGCCCTCTTCAAAAAGGTCTTGCTATATTCTTGCTCAAAACACTTCCCTTTCTGAATCGACTTCAGAGTTATAAGTTTGTCCAAAGTCTTGTCGGAGAGAGATGACCTGAACTGCGTTCTTGTTTTTCTGACAAGACTGAACATCCTCTCACACTCTGCATTACTATGCGGAATGGTCAGAATGGAGAGCATAACTTTAGACAATTTGTCATACTTGAGTGCCCCACCACTACATTTCATTTGGCCTACCAGTGCCCACTTCACATCAATTCTCTCTTCTTCCTCAATAGATGTCACATCCTCAAGTTGGAAGTTACAGAATTGGGAATGTAAAGCATCCATTTCCTCATTAAAATTGTCTTGAGTGTCTGTTAACATGCTAGGAAATTTATCTACAAAAAACTTAATTTTAGAAAATGATGCTTCACTAATATTTTTCATATTCACCACTTCCGCATTCAATAAAAGATCACTGTTGAAAGGGAATTTGTTGATCATATAGTCACATGAAGTAACAAAAGACTTCCTCACAGAACTGAAGAAGGAACACTTATCCTCTTGCTTGAGATTGTCAACAATGAGACTAGTTGAATGTCCCACTACCAAATCACAGTCATCCTTCTGATTAGAGGTTGTGTGGTAATCGACAACTAAGAGTGAACATGCAGATCTAATTACTTTTGGTTTCACAAATCGAGTCATCACATTCTGCAACATTTCAAGAAGAACGGACCTCAATACATGGATGTGCGGCACACTTGACTGAAGCAATATATTTGGTTTGTCAAACAGTGGCAGAAAACTGGAGAGAAACAAGCACAATGCCTTATTAAGTTCTGAAGATAGGAACATGAACAGTCTTTCCTCTCGTGATAAAACCTGGCTGGTACTGTCAAGGGCTATGATCTCCGATTTCCGTTTTCCAGAGTGAGGTAAATTCTTGTTGCTGTTTGGAGATGAAAATGACGTATTAGAACAGGTACTACTTACATTCCGAGATACTTTTGGAATTTTGTAGGATTCCAAATTTCCCAATTTGACCTCCTTACATGTGATTTCACTCCTAAAGAAACTAGTGAGAGGTTGCCACTGCTGTAAAAGCCTGGACAAACATTTTCCCATTGATAGCCAACGTGTAGAAACATGTTTGAGAATTTTCCTCATCTCTGTATTGTGCAATTCCTGAAACTGTTTGAACTTTTCCTTTCTTTTCGAACTTCTTTCAAAATAATAGAAAATATCTATTAAATGTTCATCTACCCTCACAGGCAGACATGCAGATCCCTTTTCAGCAGCTAAATTTATTAAATGACAGAGGCAACCAACAATAAAAATATTTTCCATTTCCTTTCTCAACAGCCCTGCCACACCCATCTTTAACCCTACCATCACTGGGGCATTATCAGTACCAAGTGCAATGCAGTTTCTTAAGGGGATGTTGTATTCTTTCAAGTTAGTGAGTAAAAGATTGGCAATATTAATGCCTGTTGCACTTCCTTCTAAAACAGGAACTCCTAAAAGACAACTCTGAATTTGTTGAAATGGGTTGCAAAAAGTAACCACGATTGGGTACAACTTAGAATCACTTTGGTTACTACCGTCTGTTGCAATTGAAAACACACCATTTTTCAGGCAAGCAATAACCTTCTCTTTTTCTTCATTGCACATTTCTGCAAGGATGGCCGACGTTTTTGTTCTGGCTGAGCCATATCTCCCGGCAATTTTTGAGTCTGGGAACATCTTCCGAAATAAAGGACCAGCGTGATCGGAACAATTGACAGGGAGGTTATGTTCAACAATAAACGATGTGAACAATACTTCTGCACGTGTTATACTGTCAGTGTCTTCCTCCTTACACTTGAAATAATCAAGTTTCTTGTTTTTCCCAACACATTGTACATTGTCTTTATGTTTCTTTGAGAGCACATGTTTTGAAATGTCCCCCTTTCCACCATGCGAGATACTGAAATCACACCTACAGACACTACAAAATGCAAATGTTGCGCCCCTTCTTGACTCAGTTATATGCGGAAAGTTATCTTTGTACACTTTTTTAAATGTCACATCATATTTCTTCGCCATATTACCGAGGAACCGACGAAATCACTCAGATCGAAAAAATCACAATAGCGTACAGGCATATTAACGCCAACAACATCTAGGTAACCAAGTTATTCACAAATCATATAATTTCACGTGTGAAACAGATACAATATTACGCAGCATACAACTACCTCTCACCCACAGGCCATTATGCAAAACATTTAGGAACAAGCGCTGAATTAACCACAGAAGAATTAACCATCGACGATTTTCAAACAAAGACGTATTCAAAGCCACAGCGGGACGCGACGCGGAACTGCGCGGGAGTTAGTACGCAGTTGTCGATTATATCGATACAGAGTGAAACTGCGGTATCGAGATATAACTTCAAAACACGTAAAGTCGATCCGTTCGATAGACGACTGGAGTGTCATCTCGCACATTCAATCCAAAATTACGCGTGGGATTTTTGAAAAATCGGGAGATTTAATACGATAAGCGGGAGGGCGGGAGAAATGGTCTGAAATCGGGAGTCTCCCGCCTAAATCGGGAGAGTTGGCAGGTATGTTATTATTATTCTAAGACATATTCACATCCATGCGCGCGAAAATGTATATTTATTGTAGGCTACTTGTAGCTTTAAACGCTTTTAACTTCAAGAAACCGCTGACTGCAGGGGCAACTGACTCGCTATGAGCGCTGAGCCTGGTGGGAACAAGGGTGGATGCGGAGAAGGTGGGGTGAGTCGCGTAAGGCTGCCGCTTTCCTGGTCAGTTTCTACAGCGTTGCCGCGTTGACTCTGCAATAACCATCATTTCTTTCGATAAAGAAGAATGTGCTTGGAAGTCACGATTGTTTGAATGCTTTGTTGAAACTTTGATAAGGTGTTACTTATTTTTAATGAAATTTTCTTGGGCTACCACGATTTGGAAACAATCCGTGAAGATAATCTGTAGTAATTCGTGCACTATGGGCCGGACAGCCATCATGTTGATACCACAGGTTCCTCCTAGTCTGAAGCGGAACGTCTTCTAACATCTGTGGAAGATGGTCTGTTAGGAGGTTGGGGTACGTGCACGAATTCAGTGTTCCTTCTACGAAAAAGGGACCTATGATGTGATGGTTCACTATTCCAGACCAGACGTTTACACTCCATGGACGCTGTCGTTCTACTTGACGCAGCCAACGGGGATTTTCAACAGACCAATAGTGCATGTTTCTAAGATTGACTTGGCCATGATTAGAAAATGTTGCTTCATCAGTAAACAAGATACATGACGAATCTGGAGTATCACGTCTTAATGCCCATGTACAAAAGTTAACACGATTCTCAAAATCATTACCATGCAGCACTTAATGGAGAGAGATGTGATACGGATGGAACTTATGACGATGGAGAATGCGTAGTACACTTGCCTGACTCATGCCGCTTCCATGTGCAATTGCACGGGAACTAACTTGTGGATCTACTGCAACAGCAGCCAAAACCTTAATTTCTCCCTCTTTTCCAGTCACTTGTTTGTCTCTGTTACGTTTTCTAGGCGTTATACTACCACTTTCACGTAATTGATTGAAAAGGTTCACAAATAATTGCCGAGATGGTTGACGTCTAATGGGATATGTTTCCGCGTACATGGTACAAGAACGAACGGCATTCTTCCTACATTCGCCATAAACCATGAGCATGTCGGCTTTTTCTGCAATGGTAAATCTCATCCTGCAAGCACGTCCTACTACTTGGAAGTATCACACAATAACTGACTGGAAAGTCGCAGTGCACTCAGTGTACACAAACCACAACCTCAACAAACATAACAACATCGTAACCTCGCCACTAAGCACTTGGTTGTTAGTGCGTACAATTTTCGAATAACAATCAATATCTCGTAAACTACTTGTACTAGAATCGTGCACAAAACACCATTGGTATTCTAATTTGTTCTACTTTTTTTTTTAAATGTCAATGGGCATTGTTCCATTTAAAAAATTGTAATTGTTGTAAATAAAACCTCTTTCTAAAAATTATAAATATCAGTGTTTCAGCTACAAATACGAGCCCTTGGTTACAATTTCATTAGGTTAAAACTGCATATCAATATCACCTTCCATTTCAGAAATATTTACAGTGCAAGTTTTAGGTGAATCACCCTGTATAAGTTAGTAGTTAATTTTTAGTTATAGTTTGCATTTCATTATCACCTTCACGATCACCCAAACCATTAGGGGCCGATAACCTAGATGTTAGGCCCCTTAAAATAACAATTATCATCATCATCTTCACGATCACACAAACCATTAGGGGCCGATAACCTAGATGTTAGGCCCCTTAAAATAACAATTATCATCATATCTTCACGATCACCCAAACCATTAGGGGCCGATAACCTAGATGTTAGGCCCCTTAAAATAACAATTATCATCATCATCTTCACGATCACCCAAACCATTAGAGGCCGATAACCTAGATGTTAGGCCCCTTAAAATAACAATTATCATCATCTTCACGATCACACAAACCATTAGGGGCCGATAACCTAGATGTTAGGCCCCTTAAAATAACAATTATCATCATCATCTTCACGATCACCCAAACCATTAGGGACCTATAACCTTGATGTTAGTCCCCTTAAAACAACAATCATCATCATCATTATGGAATAAGCCTTGCCTTTGCACTGAGTCGTTTGAACTAAAATTAGGTTTGGGTTAGGCCTTCCCTTTTCTTTTATGGCCACCTTTTCCTGCAATGTTGTGTAAATTCTAATTACGGAAAGTGATGCGATATTTCATTGACTTGGGGTCGTAATTCTTGGACTTCAGTTAACTCCGTATGGTTTCAGTTTTAACATTTTAGTAGCCGTATGGACTAAGGTCTTCAAAACACTTACTTGCTGTGCAACACATTTTAGAGACTTAAGTTAGTTGAGAGCGAGTGAATGATGCATTAATTTCAACAAGTTTTTCCTCCGTCAGGACCCCTCTCTTTGGCTTAGGACATCCTGCGTTTATGGTTCCCCTTGTCCGTAATTTATTGACAAGACGCCTGACAGTCTCTCTATTTGGAACTGGAACGGAAGAGAATTTGTCTTTAAATTGCCTATATAGCGATCTGATGATGATGATGATAATTGTTGTTTTAAGGCCCCCCCCCCCCCCTGTGGGTGGGGGCTTTAGAATACACCCACGGTATCCCCTGCCTGTCGTACGAGGCGACTAAAAGGGGCGACCTTGGCTATACTTTAAGGACTCCGCGTTGTTTTGTGAATTGGACCCCCAGTGGGTGGGAGGAAGCGAATACATCCACGGTACTCCCTGCCAGTCGTAAAAGGCGACTAAAAGGGCTTCTCGGAACGGTCCCCTTTCGAGGGTTTGACAGTCAGCTCTAAAAGACGTACACCCGTGCGGTATAACTCTCATTAGGTTATATCGCACTTCTTTCCGTCACTGCTTTCAGGGTCTGGCAACCAAAATTTCTATATGTGCGTGCTGTTAGGGGATGGGCCACTTACGCTAGCGACTACGCTCGAAAGCCTGTTCCGGTCTTGGCCGCGCCGACAGGTGGGTGTGCCATGTACCCGTGCAGTAGTATCCGCCTGACTACGCAGGTCCCCGCACAGCCGAATGTCTGAGCTGTAAAATCCAGTATATGCCAAGGGGTACATGCCGATACGGCATTGTAAAACATCGGACCCCCGGGCAATGCCTTCCAAGCTAGGCGGGCCTTGCCCTGGCTGGGTAGCGCCTACTGTGACGGCCCGTGATCGGATGTCGGTGGCATTCGGGGAGGATGATCTGGCCATGGGTTCTAAAAGAAAAATCCCCAACCAGGGTGGACCTACACCCAAACAGGGTGGTCCTACACCCAAGTCTTTAACATTTGATTCCCTACGGGGATCAACCCCCTGGGAACAATCTGTGCGTGAAAATCTGGGTGCTAACACCCCCAAGTTTCTGGTCGCAACCAGAACGGATGGGGGTGATTTCAAGATGGTAAAGTCTATTTTGTTTTCTCGGCACATAGAAGGGGTCTATGGCGAGCTTGAGAAGGTACAAAAGATGAGAAACGGTAGCTTGTTGCTCAAGACTAGGACTGGTGAGCAGGTCGAACACCTTCTGAAATGTGACCACTTTGGCGATATCCCTGTCAAGGTGGAAAAGCACACGTCTCTGAATCTGGTCCGGGGAGTCATTTTCCACCGGGACCTGATTCTGAACACTGACGAGGAGCTCAAGGAGGATATGCAGCACCGTCACGTGACTGATGTCCGGCGCATTACGCGCAAGGTCAATGGTCAAATCGTGGATACTGGTGCTTTCATTATTTCCTTTGAGCTTTCGGTGCTCCCGGAGAAAGTCAAGGTAACAAGTTACCGTTGCGACGTTCGGCCTTATATCCCTCCACCAATGAGGTGTTATAAGTGCCAGAAATTCGGACATATGTTATCCCGATGCTCGAGCTCTGACGTCTGTGGAACATGCGGTAAGGTACCCCACGAAGCGGAAGAGTGCACAACACCTTATCAGTGCACTAATTGCCCTGGATTTCATTCTCCTCGGGACAGGAACTGCCCTGTCTTCCTGCGTGAGAAGAAAATCCAGGAGATTAAAACCCTGGATGGTCTCACCTACCAGGAGGCCCGCAAGAAGTACCATACCACAATTTCGCCTTCTCCAACGATATCCCCCAGGGGCTCACATCTAGTGAGAAGTGGGTTGGCGACCACGGGGCCCCAGCTGAGTCCGGCATTGCTTCCACTTACTTGTGCCGGGCTCCTCTCTGTCTTCTTTCCTGTCGACCTCACTTGGTCAACTCTTGTTCTCTTCCGACCCCGACGGTATTAGGGTATCCGAGGCCTAGGGAGTCTCTTCCTTTCCCGCCTTAATTGGCCCTTGTCTCATCTTTTCTGATACCCTCCTTCTGCGAGGGGTCGGCCTTCTTTTTGTCTTCCTTTTACCTCCTGCCTTGTGCTCAAGGCCCTTAAGGAGGCAGAGTGTATGTAGCCCCACCATTTCTGGTGCACCCTAGATAATGCTACACCCTCAGGGGCTCACGGCTGGTGAGTTCGGGAGTTGGCGACCCCGAGGGATTCCTGAGCTGGTTCGTTTTCCCCTTTTGTTCCTTACCTTTGGGGCGGACCCTCTCCTCTTTCACTTTCCTATCTGCCTTTCATGGCTCTCCTTCCTTCCAAGTCCCTCAATCCGCCTTCTCCGAGGGTTGAGGGCATTTCTTTTCCTTCTGTCCTTTTATTTGCCTTATTCTCCTTTAGTTTTCCATTTCTTCTTCTAGTATGTAGGTTATTAGTTAGTTTTAGTTTTAAGTTCGCTTTTCATTTTCATCTTCACGATCACCCCAACCATCAGGGGCCGATAACCTAGATGTTAGGCCCCTTAAAACAACAATTATCATCATCATCATCTCCAACGATTGATTATAGAGCCATAATACCAACATTGGTCCCGGCTACATCATCTTTTGTCTCCACTGTGAAACCTTCTAATGTACCACTGCCATCTACATCTCTAGCTACTCCCCAGAATCAGAACGAGAGCCCGAAGGTGACTTCAACTCCACCTTCGGCCAACACGAAGGCTGTGCGAGCGAAGGCTGCTCCGCCCGCACAGCAGGGGAGGAAGTTGAAGACTTCCTCCCCACTCGGGAGGAAGTCGAAGTCTTCCTCCCCATCCAAACGGTCGGCGAAAGCCGCGCCGAAGCCGGCGGAGGCGGCATCGTCGACCAGGGTCAGGACTTCGGCTCCTGACCCGTCTATATACCTTAAAGAGCCGGGGGCGGGTAAGAAGGGACCCCGCACTACGCATTCCCTTTCTCCAAAAAAGGGGAAGCCATCCGCGCCAACACCTGCGGATGCTTCTGCGCCTGGGGACGTTTCGGCCCCCAGATCTGCGCGCTCCCCATGGAGATCCCCCCGCCGCCGAACTGCGTCCAGGAAATCTTCCACTGAGTCGATTCACTCCATGAACTCGCCTGAGGACATGGAGATTATAGTCGACGTAGTGACTGTAGATTCTCCAGAGTCAAAGTTGGAGTAGCTTGGTGCTCCAACTTATTCCCTAAGTTCACACAATGGCACTGTTACAGTGGAATTGTAACAGTTATGACAGGCATTTGACAGAGCTCCGTCAGCTTATTGCCCAATACGCGGCGAGTATAGTCTGCCTACAGGAAACAAACCTCAGACCTGATCACGAGACTGTTCTGAGAGGTTTCCGACTATACTCTAAAGAGCGACAAGACGCCGCCCGGGCTTCCGGGGGCGTTTGTACCTTCGTTCGCTCTGACTGCTATAGTGAGGAGTTTCCACTCGCCACTCCTCTGGAAGCTATTGCAGTTCGCGTGTCCTTGCCTGCTATGACAACTGTTTGTAACGTGTACCTTCCACCGAACCAACCCCTTGATATTAATGACGTCTTAGATCTTGTTGATCAACTTCCAGTCCCTTTCCTACTCGTGGGTGATTTCAACTCTCATCACCCCCAATGGGGATCACCATCTTCCTGCCCCAGAGGAAGGGACGTGGAAGGCTTAATTCAAGGGTTGGATTTATGTCTATTAAATACAGGGGAAGCTACACATTTTAGCTTAGCGCACGGCACGTACTCACACATTGACTTGAGTGTGTGTAGCCGTGCGCTGGTCCCCCTATTTGGTTGGTATGTACACGACGACCTCTGTGACAGTGACCATTTCCCGATCGTTCTTACCCTTCTGAACCAGACGCCCGTGGAGTTCCCCAGTCGTTGGGTTCTTAAGCGGGCAAATTGGCCCTCGTTTCAAGAACGAGCTGTTTTCGTTGATCTTGGTTGCCGGAGCGTCGATGACGAGGTACAGCACATCACCGATGTGCTTCTTGCTGCCGCCGAAGAGTCCATTCCATCCTTTTCTGGGACTCCTCGTCGCAAACTCGTCCCTTGGTGGACTGAGGATATTGCAGCGGCAATAAGAGACCGTCGTCGAGCTCATAAGCACTACCGTCGGCGTCCAACCATGGCCAATTTGGTGGCGTTTAAGAAATTTCGTGCCAAGGCACGGATTCTTATTCGCCAGAGTAAGAAACGATCCTGGGAACGGTATGTGTCTTCTATTACGGCACATACCCCCTCCTCTCAAGTGTGGACTAAACTACGACGCATTTCGGGCATTCAGACATCTTCTACTGTACCGGGAATTTCCATTGATAATGACTTGGTTACAGATCCTTATCGCGTTGCAAACCATCTCGCCTCGTATTTTGCGGATATATCCGGTTGCGATAACTATGACCCTGCCTTCGTGGCCCTGAAGCGCGAAGCGGAACGTTTCCAGCTTAGTTTTGCTTCCCGCGCTTCGGAGGAGTACAACGTGCCCTTTACGGAGTGGGAACTCCGCGGAGCGCTGGCGCTCTGCAGGGACACGTCTCCTGGCCCGGATAATATTCACAGCCAGATGCTTAAACACCTTAACGATGAGAGCATTCGTTATTTGCTCAGGGTGTTTAATCGTATCTGGTTGGAGGGTGTGTTTCCAGCGCAATGGCAGGAAGGTATCATTATACCTATCCTGAAGCCCGATAAGGATCCCAAATTGACAGGGAGTTACAGACCTATTTGTCTCACTAACGGTCTGTGCAAGCTCTTCGAGAGGATGGTCAATCGGCGCCTAGTGTGGATCCTGGAGAAACGGGGACTCCTGTCTGAATACCAGTGTGGTTTCAGGGCGTCACGGTGTACCAACGACCATCTGGTACGCCTGGAGACCGCCATACAGGACGCTTTTCTCCGGAGACAGCACCTGGTCGCCGTTTTCTTTGACCTCGAGAAGGCCTATGACACCACTTGGCGTTACGGCATCCTCTCTACTCTGCATCAATGGAAATTCCGAGGTAACTTGCCGGTTTTTATTGCGAATTTTCTGTCCCTTCGCCTGTTCCGTGTCCGAATAGGGGGGACATATTCGCAATATCATATACAGGAAAACGGAGTCCCACAGGGATCGGTGCTTAGCGTAACATTATTTGCGATTGCCATAAACGGTATAGTCGCTGCTGCTGGTCCAGCAGTGGTACCGTCGCTATATGTAGACGACTTCGCTCTACATTATAGTGCGCACAATATGGCGGTCGCTGAACGACAGTTACAACAAGCTATTCGGAGAGTGGAACACTGGACACTGGAGCATGGCTTTCGATTCTCAACCGCTAAGTCCTCGGTTGTCCATTTCTGCCGAAAGCGCACCCTCCATCCAGATCCTGAGCTTTATCTGGGCAATGTAGCTTCGCCTGTTGTTGCTGCGTACCGGTTCCTTGGGCTCCTTTTCGATCAGAAATTGACGTGGGAACCACACGTGCGGTGTTTGAAGACTGCCTGTGCTATGAAGCTCAACATGTTGCGGTTTCTTAGCGGCACATCGTGGGGGGCGGACCGCGCGGTGCTTCTACGTTTTTATAAAGCACTGATTTTATCTAGGTTAGATTATGGCAGTGTAGCATATGGTTCGGCCCGTAAGTCAGTGCTTGTTAAACTGGACAGTGTCCACCACGGCGGTGTGAGGCTGGCGACGGGTGCCTTTCGGACGAGCCCAGTCGTCAGCTTGCTCGCCGAGGCTGGCGTACCTCCTTTACACCTGAGGCGCCAACAAGTACTGCTAACCTATGCTGCAACAATTCGACAGATGCCCCTTCATCCAAGCTATCCATGTTTGTTTTCCAATCCGAATCGCCGGCTGTATGATGCGCTCGCCCGAGCCACTCGGCCGGCGGGGATTCGCTTGGATGACTTATACCGTCAGTTCCGATTTCCTTCTGTCTCCTGTATCGTCCGAGTACCTAGCAAGGCCCCTCCGTGGGTGGTCTCTCGCCCTGATATCATCCTGGATCTGCACACCGGCCCCAAGTCGGACACGGACTCCTCCGTCCATCGGAGGTTGTTCCAGTCCGTGGTGACACGGTATCCGGGATCAGGGCTTGTATTCACGGACGGTTCGAGGGTAAACGAGAAAGTAGGCTGTGCATTTGTGGTTGAGGATCGTCGGTTTCTCTTTTCACTTCCCGAGGCCTGTAGCGTGTACACTGCAGAGCTCTATGCCATCTTAGAGGCTCTGCGGTACACGTTATCAGACGATCACCAGCACTTTCTTGTGTGTACTGACTCTCTGAGTGAGCTGCAAGCGATCGATGTGTGTTTCCCGAAGCACCCGTTGGTCCAGCGTGTGCACGACCAGCTCGTCAGTTCGCGTAACGCTGGAACCGGGGTGACCTTTGTGTGGCTTCCTAGCCACATGGGTATTGCGGGAAACGAGCTTGCTGATCAGGCGGCGAGAGAGGCAGTCGCACTGCCCTCGCTACCATATAAGGTGCCTGCTAGTGATGTGCGCTCTCAGTTGCGGCATTCTATCCTGTCGCATTGGGAGGAGGCATGGCATGCCACGCCACCACCCAACAAACTGAGAGGCATCAAGGAGACAACGAAAGTGTGGAAATCTTCCTTCCGATCTCTCCGGAAGGAAGCTGTGGTACTCTGTCGACTCCGGATCGGCCATGGTATTGCTACGCACTCCCACTTGCTAAAGAGAGAAGATCCCCCTGTGTGTACTTGCGGCGCCCACCTAACCGTGGCACACCTTCTCTTGGAGTGTGTGGATCTGGCCGATCTGCGGGGGACTCTTAAACTGCCTAATACCCTCTCCCTTGTTCTCCGTGATGACGGGCCGTCAGCTGACCTCGTCATCCGGTTCATGAGGGAGAGTGGTTACTTTTTTAAGTTTTAATGTGTAGTTACGACTTTTAATTCTGGTTAAATCTGTTTTATGTTTTTTATTGTGTTAGGTATTGTATTGTTCACTATGCCTTATTTGTTTTATCCTTTTTACAATCCACCTTTTATTCTTTTTATTCAAATAAGGCATAATTTCTGGGGCTCACTGTCTGTTTTATAAACACTATTTTCGCTTCATCCATGGCAGTGAGTTGTTTTTATCTACATCCTTTCATTTCACGCCATTTCATTTCATTAGGGGCCGATAACCTCGATGTTAGGCCCCTTAAAACAACAATTATCATCATCATCATCATCATCTGTATATGAAGTAAATACTTTATCTGGGTCTACGATACGAACAAATATTTTCCTAATCGTTGCGTTGTATGTAAAAATATGCTCAATTTTATCTTTCTCTGCAAAAACGTCCTTCTGTAATCCTATCCTATCAAACACCTTTCTTTCTAAACTGTCAACCTTTTCTGTTAATGTTGCTACTGGTGCAAGACTAGTAGTACTTACTTGTGCCGGGCTCCTCTCTGTCTTCTTTCCTGTCGACCTCACTTGGTCAACTCTTGTTCTCTTCTGACCCCGACGGTATTAGGGTATCCGAGGCCTAGGGAGTCTCTTCCTTTCCCGCCTTAATTGGCCCTTGTCTCATCTTTTCTGATATCCTCCTTCTGCGAGGGGTCAGCCTTCTTTTTCTCTTCCTTTTACCTCCTGCCTTGTGTTCTAGGCCCTTAAGGAGGCAGGGTGTATGTAGCCCCACCCCTTCTGGTGCACCCTAGATAATGCTACACCCGCAGGGGCTCACGGCTGGTGAGTTCGGGAGTTGGCGACCCCGAGGGATTCCTGAGTTGGGTCCGTTTTCCCCCTTTGTCCCTTACCTTTGGGGCGGACCCTCTCCTCTTTCACTTTCCTATATGCCTTTCATGGCTCTCCTTCCTTCCAAGTCCCTCAATCCGCCTTCTCCGAGGGTTGAGGGCATTTCTTTTCCTTCTGTCCTTTTATTTGCCTTATTCTCCTTTAGTTTTCCATTTCTTCTTCTAGTATGTAGGTTAGTAGTTAGTTTTAGTTTTTAAGTTCGCTTTTCATTTTCACCTTCACGATCACCCAAACCATCAGGGGCCGATAACCTAGATGTTAGGCCCCTTAAAACAACAATTATCATCACCTCTCCTCTTTCACTTTCCTATATGCCTTTCATGGCTCTCCTTCCTTCCAAGTCCCTCAATCCGCCTTCTCCGAGGGTTGAGGGCATTTCTTTTCCTTCTGTCCTTTTATTTGCCTTATTCTCCTTTAGTTTCCCATTTCTTCTTCTAGTATGTAGGTTAGTAGTTAGTTTTAAGTTCGCTTTTCATTTTCATCTTCACGATCACCCAAACCATCAGGGGCCGATAACCTAGATGTTAGGCCCCTTAAAACAACAATTATCATCATCATCATCATCCAGGTAGGTATTGCCTTGGCTGGGTGGCGCCCACAGTGATAGCCCCCGTTCGGAGTGGGCAGTATTCGGGGAGGATTTCGTCCGGGATGCCATCAAAGCGATCACGGACACCTGTACAGGGTGGCACCCTTAAAAAGCCGTCTCTTGAGTGTCGAGCTAATCCCAAGGTGTATACGCCTTGGGATGAAGCCTTTAATAGAAGATGCCCCGCTGATAAGTCTCCTCGCTACCTGGTAGCTACGAGGACTGACGGGGGTGATTTTAAACTAGTAAGATCAATAATTTTTTCTGAGGAAATCGAGGGGAAATTTGGGGACCTAAGCGGGATTTCCAAGCTCCGGAACGGTCAGCTGCTGCTGCACACCGTTGATCGGAAGCAAACCGAAGCGTTGCTGGAATGCACGCAATTCGGCGAAATTCCCGTTAAGGTCTCAAAACACGAAACGCTGAATGAGGTCCGAGGAGTTATTTTCCATCGTGACCTCATTTTAAATAGCGATGCGAAATTTTTGCGGGATCTGGGGAAGAGAGGCGTCACCAAGATTAGGCGCATCACCCGAAAGATTGGGGAGAACAGCGTCGATACCGGCGCTTTTATTCTCCATTTTGAGGGTGATGTAGTACCTAAGCAGGTGAAGGTCACATCGTACCACTGCGATGTTCGACCGTACATCCCTCCACCTATGCGCTGCTATCAATGCCAGAGATTCGGGCATGTTTCCGCCAGGTGCACTGCCAAGGCCGTGTGTAGAGAGTGTGGCAAGGGGACACATGAGGGTGAGAGGTGTACGCCTCCCCCGATTTGTCCTAACTGCCAAGGAAGCCACTCTCCACGATCGAAGCAGTGCCCTGAGTTCTGTAAGGAAGCAAAAATTCAAGAAATAAGAACTCTTGATAGGCTTTCATATCACGACGCTCGCAAGAGGTACCGTGATATGAATGCCCCCGAATTTCGGGTATCGTTTGCAGCTGCAACGACGCCCTCATTCACCCCTGCCGCATCTTTACCGAGTGTAGTACCCACGACGCCCGTATTATCAGCTGTATTAAAATCACCCCTCGCTGTACCAGCGAAAAATGTCAGCCCGAAGGAGGTACAACAACCTTCTTCGGCCCAGCAAAAGAAGGCGCCGCTTATACCATCTAAACCGGCGCAATCGGAGAAGAAGTCCTCTTCTTCTCCGAAACGGTCGGCGAACAAGTCTTCCCCAGCTAAAGGGGGAAAGAAGACTTTGCCGACCGGGGCTGGTCCTTCTTCCAGCCCACCTAATACGAAAAATATAGGGGAGAAGAGGGAGACGGTTCGCCGCCGTCTCTCTCGCCCTCCTGCTGACGGGGTGGCTACTGTCTCTGCTGGCCTTTCCGCTCCCATTACCACCAAGGGAGCGAAGCCTGCTGAAGCCAAGCCCGTCCGTATGGAGGAACTCCCCTATAGAAAAGAAAATAGATCGGCGGAGGAGAGGGGAACGGTTCAGCGCCGTTTCTCTTCCTCTCCTAAAGGCAGGGTTGCTCACGTATCTGCTGACCATCCCGCTCCCACCACTACCAGTGGAGCGGTGCCAGCAGGAGCGACCTTGTTTTATAAGGACCCGGCGTCTGTGGGGAAGGGACCATCTACTTCCCCAAACACGCGTCGGCGCCGATCCAAGAAGAAATCTCTTCGGGGCGTGTCGGGGACAGACACCCAGTCTTCCGACCGGGAGAAAGTCCCTCGACACCGCTCTCGCTCTTCCCCAAGAGCGAGACTCGTGAGGTCCGACGACGACCGCGCGCAACCCAAGAGAGCGCCCGCTCCATTTTCTTCGTCTTCGGACGGAGATGTGGAGATTGAGGTGTGCTCTCCTGCCCCATCATCTCCAACTAGAGCTGGGGAAGGGTGGCAAACGGTCAAGCATAAGTAGAAGACCCATGGCACTATTACAATGGAACTGTAATAGCTATTCTGTTCATCTCGCTGAGTTACGACAATTAATATCTTCGTTTTCGGCAACCATTGTCTGTCTTCAGGAATCCAGGTTTCGTCCTGGACATGAGACAACAATGCGTCACTTCAAACTCTTCTCTAAAGACCGGGTGGACGGAGCTGTGGCCGCTGGTGGCGTCTGCACTCTCGTCCACTCTAGCCTCTTTAGTGAAGAGGTGCCGTTGCGTACTCAGCTAGAGGCAGTTGCAGTTCGTACTTCGTTGCCAGTAATGGCAACAGTATGTAACGTGTACATCCCGCCTGATTCTCAGCCGGATTACGACCAGCTGGTGGATCTAGTCTCTCAGCTCCCCCCTCCTTTCCTCCTTCTGGGAGATGTTAATGCCCACAACACCATCTGGGACTCCGCTACCACTAGCGGTAAAGGGAGAGATTTTGAGAGGCTGATCAGGCGGCTGGACCTGTGTCTGTTGAACACAGGGGAACCTACGCACTTCTCTATTGCACACGGTACTTATTCAAGTATCGATATTACCCTGTGCAGTCGTGCGCTGGTTCCCCTGCTACAGTGGGGTGTACACGATGACCTTTGTAATAGTGACCATTTTCCAATTATCGTTACTCTTCCGAACCAGAGAGCCATCGAGTTACCAAGTCGATGGCTTCTCCGTCGGGCTGATTGGCCAACATTCACGGCACGTGCGGTGTTTGCCGAAGATACCTTTGAGAGTGTCGACGATCATACCATTCATATAACGAATGGTATTTTGGCTGCTGCTGAGGAAACAATACCTTCCTCATCCGGAAACTCACGCCGGAAGCTTGTCCCTTGGTGGACAGCCGAGATTGCAGCAGCCATTAAAGATCGTCGACGTGCTTTCAAATGCTATCGGAGGCAAAACACTATGGCCAACCTTATCACCTTCAGAAGGATTCGTGCTAGAGCCCGATATCTGATTCGGGAGAGTAAGAAAACGACGTGGGAAAAGTATGTGTCGTCCATGACGGCGCATACTCCTTCATCTCAAGTGTGGACTAAGCTTCGTCGGATCTCCGGACTCCCGACATCACTGTCGATACCTGGAGTGTCCATCAATGGAGACATCATCACGGACCATCTCGCCATTGCCAACAGCATTGGCTCGCACTTCTCCGATGTATCCTGCTCCGGGAGTTACGATCCTACATTTCTTTCTCTGAAGCGGGAGGCAGAGACTCACCCCTTGTCCTTTGCCACTGCTGCTTCGGAGTCCTATAATGTACCATTCTCTGAATGGGAACTGCGCAGTGCGCTTGCACTGTGCAGGGATACGGCTCCTGAACCGGATAACATACATAATCAAATGTTAAAACATCTGTGCGAATCCAGTATTAAAAAACTGTTGATCCTCTTCAATCGTATATGGATTGAAGGGGAGTTTCCATCTCAATGGCGAGAGGGGATCGTGATACCGATTCCTAAGGCTGGAAAGGATCCCAAGTTTGTAAGCAGCTATAGGCCCATTTGTCTGACAAATGGCCTATGTAAGCTGCTGGAGAAGATGGTGAACCGTCGACTGGTGTGGTTCTTGGAGGATAAAGGTCTCCTGTCTGAGTACCAATGTGGATTTCGCTCTCATAGGTCCACCACTGACCATCTGGTGCGACTTGAGAGCGCCATACAGGAGGCTTTTTTTTCCGAAAGCAGCACCTAGTCACGGTTTTCTTTGACCTCGAGAAAGCCTACGACACCACATGGCGCTACGGGATCCTTTCCACCCTTCACAAGTGGGGACTCCGTGGTAACTTACCGACTTTCATTGCGAATTTCATGTCCGTCCGACTCTTCCGTGTAAGGGTCGGTAGGACATTATCGCAATACTATACCCAAGAAAATGGAGTTCCTTAGGGTTCAGTGCTGAGTGTCACCTTGTTCGCGATTGCCATTAATGGCATTGTTGCCGCCGCCGGGTCCGCGGTAGTTCCATCGCTGTATGTAGACGATTTAGCTCTGCATTACAGCTCTGGAAGTATGGCAGTCGTGGAACGGCAATTGCAGCTAGCTATCAACCGGGTCGACAGGTGGGCTCACGACCGGGGTTTTCGTTTTTCAGCAGCTAAAACCTCCGTCGTCCATTTTTGTCGGCTACGGAGGCTACATTTACACCCTGAACTACATCTCAGGGATGCTGCGTTGCCGTTGGTTGACGCTTATCGCTTCCTGGGGCTCCATTTTGACAGCAAGTTAACGTGGCAGCACCATATACGGCAATTGAAAATGACATGTCTCAGGAAACTGAACATGCTCAGGTTTCTTAGTGGCACTACGTGGGGGGGCTGACCGTGCGGTGCTGCTACGGTTCTACCAAGCCCTCGTCCTGTCCCGGCTAGACTATGGTTCTGCGGCATACGGGTCAGCAAGGCCGGCAACCTTGTAAATGCTGGACAGTATCCACCATAGTGGCGTTAGGCTGGCTACCGGTGCCTTCCGGACCAGCCCGATACCCAGCCTACTCGCCGAATCGAGTGTTCCACCTTTAAATTATAGACGCCAACATATGCTTTTAGCATATGCTGCCAATGTGCGTCAAATGCCGCAACATCCGACCTATCAAGCTCTCTTCGGTACACAAAACCACCAGGGGTACGCCAACCGGCCTCGTGCCACTCGGCCGGTTGGTATTAGACTTGATAGCTCGTGTACTGAAATAGGAGTAGCTGTAGGTCCCTGTATGATCCGGACATCTAGCGAGGTGCCTCCGTGGCAAGTTCCGCGTCCAGAAATTCGGTTAGATCTGCACCGAGGTCCTAAGGTGAACACGGATGCCTCCGTTTACCGGAGGCAGTTCCACAGCATAGTTCACCAATTTCCAGACGCTGGCATTCTATACACGGATGGTTCGAAGGTGGACGAGTAGGTGGGTTGTGCTTACGTTATTGTTGGTGCAAATTCCAAGATCTCTTTGCCTGAGGCCTGTAGTGTGTTTACTGCGGAGCTCGTTGCCATCTATGAAGCTCTGCAGTTTGCACTACAGGATGCACGAATCCACTTTCTCGTGTGTACCGACTCTTTGAGTTCGTTGTAGTCAATTGCTACATGTTTCCCGCAACACCCCCTAGTGCAGCGAATCCACGACCTACTAGCCGGGCTGTGCCACACTGACACTCGAATCACCTTTCTGTGGCTTCCAAGCCACATGGGAATTGCGGGAAATGAGTTAGCAGATCAAGCTGCAAAAGAGGCGGTATCACTACCACCTCGACCAATGGAGGTACCCGCTAGAGATATTCGCTCTCAGTTACGCCTACAAGTTCTGGCTTTTTGGGAGAGTCAGTGGCTAGCTGACCCACTGCCCAGTAAACTGAGAGCGATCAAGGGAACTACTCGCGTGTGGCGGAGCTCCTTCCGGGCCCGGAGAGAGTCCGTCATTTTGTGTAGGCTAAGGATAGGTCATACAAGATCCACCCACTCGTACCTAATGAGAAGGGAAGACCCCCCACTTTGTACCTGTGGAGCCGTATTTACCGTGGCCCACATTTTCACCGAGTGTGTGGATCTTGCTGACTTACGAAGAAACCTTGGTTTGCAGACGACACTCAAACTTATATTAGCCGATGACGCGGTGGCTGCTGATCGCGTTATCCGCTTTATAAGTGAGAGTGGGTTAGGGCCAGCAATCTAAATTTTCCAGTGAACTTTGACTAAACGACTTGTTCGTTTTTTGAATGATAATGTTTTGTTTTTTCCGTAATTTTTGTTTATTTTTATAATTTTTATTTTTTATTTAATTGTTTGTTTTTGTTTTATTAATATTTGGTCTTTTTAAATTTAGATGTCCACCTCAAAATTTTAAATTCAATTCAAATTTTGTATTCTTTAATCTGTGTTAAGAGGGGCAGATGACCTCGTAGTTCCGCCCCTTAAAACAACAATAACTAACTAACTAACTAACAAAATGAGCGGGATTAGGGGAACCCAAATTCGAAAACAACTTTAAAACAAGGACACATAAATGACCACATATATATTCATCAAACATTTGAATTCTTTCGGCGTTATAAAATAGGTTGCTAGCTCCCACATAATTTACTAGTTTTTCAGGAACATCTCCACCAAATGAGTCAAAGACGAATTTTTGATTACCCTTTTTAAAGTAACAAATCCAATGAATACCTGCATGATCCGACGTATCCAAGTTTACAATTCCTGATTCACAATCATTAGGTTTTGTAGGCAGTTCATCAATCATAAAAACATTTCGAAAATGCTTTATGTTCATTTCGTGTATTATTTTAAGTATATCGAAATTACTTAAAGGGTGCTTATAGTTGGAAAGTATATCACTCAATATCGATGAAATTTCTCTTTAAGAAAAAAAATGTTAGTTATTCCCAAAAAACCTTGTCCAGTCTTTTTTTCGATCACCAGATTATGTCTAATTTGTTCAGCCAATTCCGCATCTTCTTTTTGCTTTTTATGAACAGCGCTTGTAATGGCTGCAGCGCCACCTGCCAGCGAACCAATGGCACCCAATGCAGCTAATATTAATGGCAAAATTCCTCCTTGGTGTTCATTAATTCCAGAACCTTCTTTCCTTCTACTGAGATATTCAAATATTTTCTTTACAATTGGAATGGACAAACTTATAAGTAAGCAACCACCTTTTTGAATTTTTCTTGCTTTCTGCTTTTTTTGTGTATCTGTCAAGTACTCATCTAGATAGCCATGCTTTTTCAGATCTTCGTTGGAGAGTTTTATTTTAATAGCTTTGGGTTTTAGTTTCCCTTTTTGGGAAACGTTGTAATCAATACTAAATCCTTTCATTTATTTAATGAAAAAAATTATAAACAAAAATTTTACAAATTTATACTCAGTCGCCCCAACCATTTTCGTCTAACCCCATTCCCACTTTTCTTTTTCCATACATTATTCCAGTAACGGCAGTAGCTGCTAGTCTCTCACTCAAGTTAGCATCTTTACTGAATATTCTCTCTTTTGCAGCCTTTTGTAATTCTTTATCTGCTTGATGTCTGTGCTCTAATTTTGTATGGTCGCGGTATGCTATATCATGTAATTTACATGCTTCGTCTAATGGGTTAGAACCCTGAACACCTTCGGCTAGTTGCTTGTCTAATGGATTACCAGGATCACAAAATTTTTATCCCGGGAGTGCTAAGTCAATATTATTTTCACCTATTTTATTAATCATCCAATTAACTAATCCTTTTCCATGTTTTTCAGATTTCCAGAATGTATGGGGAATGTTATTTAAAAACCTAATTAGATATGGAATACCTTTAGGATTATTAACAATGAAGTCATTAAACTTACTCGTAAGCATCTTCGTTATTCCAACCTTTTCATTGTGATAGACGTTGTTTCCAGCATTTTCTTCGCCATGAATTACCATTAATCTGTCTATTAATTCCCTTACATCATCCATCCACACATATTCAATCGGTGCTTTTGAATATTTTTTTACAAAACCAAATCCTGATTTAGGAGGAGTGGTTAGAGATGCAGCTCTTTCTTTTCTACTAACTTTTTCTGAAAGCCATATATCCTTTATCAACGTATTATATTTTTTGCCAACACTACTTTTAGGTTTAGTGTTATTTGGGTCATTGTTTTGATACATAGCATTTGTAATTTTTAAAATAGTCTTATATGTGCTGCGGTCTTCGTCTGTATACTCATCATCGTTAGGTATATCATTTAAGGTTAAAAATAGCATTAAACCCTTTGTAGCTTTAAAATTCTTACCCTTAATTATAATATCGTCATTACTGAATTCAACTTTTGAGTCACCTATATAATAACCCTGATAGTTCTGATCATACCTTATTCCAAATTTAGGGTCACTAATTCTAGGTAAATATTTTGAAATTATTACCCCTAAGTGGACCGTAGAATAATCAGTTATGCCTTTCCTCTTAACATTTTCTTCACTTTTATCATACTCTTCATCGGCCTCTTGAAATAAACACCTCCCCTTTTCTTTCTGAAGTTGCGACTCTAAATTCTTTCTGACCTTTCTTGCCGATTTTAAAGCTTCTTTTTGCTCATCAGTGACATCATATTCATCCAAGAAATAGGAACCTTCGGAATCTGAAGGAAAGTCTTCTTTATAGTCAATTCTGTAAGGAATTAATTGCTTCTCCACTTCTCTATTTTCTTCTATAGCTTTAATAACATGTTCACCGATGTCATTTAACTTGTTGCCTAAAACATTAACAGCATCGATAACAGGTTGATCTTCTTTTTTATACTTCTCGTATTCCGTTATAGGCTGCTTCTTCCATATTCGAAATTCGTCTTTTAATTCTTCAAATTTCTTCCTATTCCTTCTTGCTTGTTGAACTACCTTTTGATCGTATTTCGCAAACAACTTTATTATAGGTGAAATTTTAAAAAAATGACGTTTGATGCTAACATTGACGTTTGATATTTGACGCTGACATTGATGCTGTACGTTGTACGCTGTACGTTGACGCTGACATTGACGCGGTACGTTGTACGCTGACGTTAACGCTGAACGTTAACGCTGACCGTTAACGTTGTACGTTGACGCTGACGTTGTACGCTAACGATGTTGGTGTTAGAATACTCAACCCAAAACCTGCCAATACCCCTGGAGTAGTTACCCAACATTTAGAAACGTTTTAATTGTATTCCTATATTTACCATCGTTAGCTTTGCGATTCATATCAATAGTAATAAAACCAAACTCCTCATTCCAACATTTGCTGCAAATATTCTTAAAGTCTTCAAATTTCATATCGCCACCAACAAATTCTTGATAAATATGATTTAAATTGGTATTATCTTGCCTAAATATGTTTAAGAAATTTAAGTTATCACGAACTAATTGTTTTGGTATTTTTGAATACGTTTGAGCTAAGTAAAACAGTCAATCCCTTTATGTCTTCCTCGTGTAAAATATTCTCGAACTATGTCTTGGTTTTCCAGTATGAAATCGTCGAAAATTACAACTGACCTATCTTCACATTTATCCAGGGGCATTATGCTTTCATCGTCATGAATAAATTGTGCAATGGACTTTCCTAACTTCTCTTCGATTTTATTACATTTTTCCATAAACTGTTGATACTTAGATTGATCTAAACTTTTAGAGAAGATGTAAAGGTTGTTTATTTTTTCCCAGTTTAACCATCCAGGTGCCAAAATATAATTGTCAATCATTAAGGTTGTTTTACCACAATTACTGGGGCCTATTATAGCACAACGAATGGAATTCGGTAATAATTTGCCATGTTTGTTCTTTACTTGCTTTTCTACAAGTCTTACTTGTGGGTCCCAATCTACAACATTTCGTTTACTCATTTTCGTTTATTTTATTAATTAATTAATGAATTAATAAATGAAGAGAATTTTTGAACTAAGTGGTAAAACTTCGGTTTTAGAGAAAAGGTTAAATGTTCCATTGCGAGATGAATTTAGAAAAGTTGGATTAATAGGGTTTTACTCAACCTTCCTAACACCAAATATTACAACAAAAAACAATAAAGTACACTATGAAAAAGTATCAGGTACGATAACTGAAATGTTTATTCCACCAGGTCAATATAATGTAGAAAATTTACAAAAAGCTATTCAAAGTCAAGAACCTAAGATTAGTATTGAACAAAATAAAATTCTAAACAGATTGGAAATAATTAGTGATTATAAAATATATTTTGACCAAGAAGAAAGTATTGGTTCAGTTTTAGGTTTTAATAATCAAATTGTAGAACCAAAAAACCAAAACACTTGCTCGGAACTTACCTAAAATAATTCCGTTCGAAAATATCCGCGTTCATTTCAATTTTAGCGGATGGAATGTTTGTAAAAGACTTGGAGCATTTTCACCGTGAAACGAATATTATTGCATCATTTAAACCAGCCCTAGAATTTAGTGCTCCAATAATTTATGAGCCGAATTATCCTGTATTTTGCCCAGTTTTCGATAATATTCAGAATTTAAAAATTACTGTGACCGATGAGAATGACGAAGTAATAGATTTCAACGGCGCAACAGTTACTGTAATTTTAGAGATGAGTTAATTATTTCCTCTTCATTTAATTTTCTATTATTTTTCTTATAATAAATGAACAAAGTAGAAAGTTACCAGTGGCAGTCTTTTCCTGTAAATGAAAAGACTAAAAACAATTTAAATTTGCCAAACAAGGACGTGGAAATAGATATTAAAGTTGGTGATGGTTGGATTGATAATAATGCGCACCTGTATATTACTTTCGATGTAACTCATGCTGATGGAACTGATTACACTAACTATGAAGGAAAGTCAAATGTAAAGCTAATCGACAATTACCCCCACTCAATTTTGGAGCACTGTAACCGTGAAAAAACGAGGACACACTATCTATCGAATTGACCATCCAAATATATCTTCAACGGTTCTGTTTAATTTAACAGCCTCTTATAGTGATAACATGATATATTCAGGTAATTTTCTTAATAATGGTAAATTGCAGAAAAAATCAAATGAGTTAAGGTACCCTTTAAGTCTTCTTGGTGGCTTTTTTAAGGATTTTAAGGGACACTAGGGCTGAGTTTTTCAACTTCCACATTTATTATCAGAATGGGTTGAAATTTAAACTGCATACTTATAATAGTAACACTAAGTCACATACCAAATTTGAAAACAATTGGATGAAATGTAATTGATTTTTTACTAATTATATTATTAAAATATACGGTGTGATGAAAATGCTCCATGCGCATTAGCAATTGTGTAAAACGCTTCATATTTTTATTACATATACATAAAACTATTCTAAATATTATAACATTAAGACATTTCAGAAAAGTGACACATGTATGCTGTCAGATAATTTTTTTCTTTATGTGCCATCATGTCTTATAGATTTTGATAATTTTTCATAGTTTTTTAATTTTTTGGTCTGTAATTTACAAAAAGGCTGGAGATATTGCAATGTTATCTTGCAACACATGTGTTTCTGAATATCCAGTGATTTTTTTAGTAAAATTGGTGAATACCTCATTCACATGGAGCATTTTGATTACCTAAAAACGATGTTTGGAGATAAAAGCATTTATATAAAATCGCATACTATATTAACCAGTTTGGCTCACCCAATGAAACTTTTGTGGAAAAAATGTGAAAAATACAATGTTTTGCTGTAGAGATAAAGAGCACGGAGACCTTTCGTTTGAGTTAACCTACGACTTTCTAGGATTTCTAGTTTAAAAAGTATAGCCTACTTTCTATGATTTGCATTCCGTCTTCTTTTTAGGCAGAGGAGATTCCAAATGTCGCTGAGCGTTTAAAAATGTCGGTGCATGAAAATTGTTTTACTGAAATGATACACAGGTGTCTATAAGATATATATATATGGGAAAAACAAAAAAACAGTTATTTTGTAATTTTTGCATAAAAACTCAGCCCTAGTGTCCCTTAAAGAGATTATGTGGGAAGGAGATTTAACTGTTACATTTACATGGAGTCAAAATGCAAACGATGCTTTGTATAGATGGTGGACTAAGAATCCAGATGGGGGCAATATGGCTCGAACTCTCCCGCAGGAAGGAAAAGTTATCGTAAAATCAATGGAGATAAAAATTCCTGTTGTTAAATACGAACCGAATTATGAGCTTGAACTGAGAGAAAAAATACTAAAAGAACCACGAATACCTATATCATTATTTGATCTTCAAACTCAAGAAATTTCAGGCCTAAGTGGTAAAAAGCATTTTGAGATAGATATTACTAATTACTACAATTCAATGGAGTTTGATCTGCCATATTTTATATTTGTTGTGTTTCAAACCAATAGAAAAGGTAGCCAAGATATGAATAGTTCCAAATTTGATCATGTTCAGCTTCAAAATATTTACATGAAAAACGGAAGAAACGAAATATTTCCAGAAGAAATGTGGAATATCAATCCTCCTAATACTTATCTAAATGCCTATTATGCTTTTAGGGACTTAAAGCGTATAACTGAGCTGAAATATGATGTTATTACCCCCACAGAGTTCATTACATCTTATCCTATTTATGTTATCAATATAAGTCGGCGTAGAAATGTGGTGACACCTCAGAAAACCAGTATGAAATTGGCCGCAACATTTAATACCAATATACCTGAAAATACGCTTGCTTATATAATTATGTATGGTAAAAATAATTTAACCTATGACGCTAAACATGGCATAGTTACTGAAAACTTTTAAATAACTTTAAATAAGAGTAATTAATTTGAGTAATTAATTAACTTGTGTAATTAATTAGTAAGAGTTTAGTTTTTAAGTTCCATTGAACTTAAAAACTAAGAATAAAAATAGTTAGTTTAGGTAAAAGAGCAATTTAAGTTTGCAGAATTTTCTTATTTAAAGATTTAAAAAACAGTTAATAATGGAACCTGAATATAATATAATACCTTGCAGCCTGACAAATATTTTAAAAGGGGGTTGTGTTTCAAATACACCCACCAAAGTAAATAAGGAGCCTGAGTGTATTAAAAAGATAGTCTTCCATTACTACCGCAAGCTGCAAAATTTGCAACTGACAATCTTAAAACGCGTTAGTGATGACAGTGATTTCATGGAAATTGGTAATGCCTTAGAGGAATTAGAAGAACAAGTGGAGAAACTAATAGTTTCGGCTGAGCACAGTGCGGAAGAAGAAGGAAGAAGCTAAAAATAAGTTATCAGTGAACTTGACCAGGAAACTCCGTTAGCCTTGATACACTCTTAGTCGATAAGATAACCATGCTCTCAGTACCGTCCGCTCGCTCGCATAGAAGTGATGTGCTAAATTAAATATTACTTAGAACCCAGCTGTTAGTCTTGTTACACCGGAAGTACTAGTAGCAAAGCAAGAAACTACGTAGTATGTATGTGTAGCGCAATCTATTAGCAAACAATAAAAGCTCTTCCCACTGTACTTGTCGTAAGCAATTGCACCACATCAGTGCAGATTGTAGCTCATAATGCCGCAAACGCGCTTATTATTCGCTTTCCTCGTAGCTCAGGAGGTTAAAGTGTCTGGTTTGTTGAGACTTGTTCACTTAGAAGCGGAGGCGCCCTGCTTCTATGGTTCGAATCCCACTCAATCCTTTCCAAAAAATAACTGAGTCATTAATGGAGAGAGGAGAGGACTAAAGAGCAAATGCTCTCCAGGCACATAAGGGAGTCTGAGAGATGCAAAGTAAAAAAGAGTGGCCACTCAAGGAGCGAGAGAAGGAGAACAAAGAAAAAATCCCCAGGGGTAACAACGAGGAGAAATTAAAAACCAGCGCTGGCTTCGAAACACCCCTGGAGGTTTCTCCGAAATGTCGGAGTTTTGCAAAAATTTGGTAACTGTAATTTTATCCATAATTCTTTAAAAGGTCACTCGTTCTTCTGCCCCAAGAAGAGATATGTCACTAGAATTTATAGCCTTGTCTTAACCATTATTTTTCCCTAATTTCTAAAAAGTTATTGGTAATTTTAGTCATTATTTTAACCATTATTCTATCCCTAATTTCTAAAAATGTTACTGATAATTTTAGCCTTGTTTTAACCATTATGCTATCCATAATTCTTTAAAAAGTTATTGGTAATTTTAACCATTATTCTATCCTTAAAAGTTACTGGTAATTTTAGCCATTATTTTAGGTGTCTGTAGGATAAATTTGTGTTACGTTTTATAGGTGGAGGTAAGCATAACTTTGTCATTTACATTTTAGAGTCATTTTTATGGTTACTTTTAACCCTATTTTATGAATCTCCTCAATTTGCATTACAGCGTCATGTAGACGATGAGGATAAAACATCGTTACAAGAAATGAAAAAGGTGGGTGCAGCAGCTGCACCCACCTTTTTCATTGGTAAAAGGTATGAAAATTTAAGTTATAATGACGGGAGTGGATACGTTAACCATAACTTTTCATAGTTAATTTTTATAGATAGATTAACCATAACTTTTGATTGTGTTTCATGGTTACCTTTAACCATAATTATCTTGGTTAATTTTTTGTTAAGTTTAATGGTTACTTTTAACCAGAATTTAGAAAAAAATCTGGCAATTTAAAGGTTATTTTTAACCATAATTTTTTTAAATAGTGATGATGATAATTGTTGTTTTAAGGGGCCTAACATCTAGGTTATCGGCCCCTGATGGTTTGGGTGATCGTGAAGATGAAAATGAAAAACGAACTTAAAACTAACTAATAACCTACATACTAGAAGAAGAAATGGAAAACTAAAGGAGAATAAGGCATATAAAAGGACAGAAGGAAAAGAAATGCCCTCAACCCTCGGAGAAGGCGGATTGAGGGACTTGGAAGGAAGGAGAGCCATGAAAGGCATATAGGAAAGTGAAATAGGAGAGGGTCCGCCCCAAAGGTAAGGGACAAAAGGGGAAAACGGACCCAGCTCAGGAATCCCTCGGGGTCGCCAACTCCCGAACTCACCAGCCGTGAGCCCCTGAGGGTATTTTTTTTTTTAATGGTTACGTTCTGCCATAACGTAATACGAAATATTATGGTTACAAGTAACCATAATTGTTTGGAAGATTTATAATGGTTAAGATAACCATATGTTCGATCAATAATTTTTAAATGATGTTTAAGGTCACTTTGTCCATTATTTTTAATAGAATTTTAATGGTCACTTTATCCATTATTTTTAATAGAATTTTAATGGTCACTTTATCCATTGTTTTTAATAGAATTTTTAATGGTCACTTTATCCATTATTTTTTAAATAGAATTTTAATGGTCACTTTATCCATTATTTTTTTTATAGAATTTTAATGGTCACTTTTGGACCACACTTAATTGTCTGTCCCATACCTACGGCTATACTACTAGTACCATACCACGATTTCTCCTTCTCCAACGATTGATTATAGCGTTATAATCCCAAATTTGGTACCGGCTACCTCATCTTTTGTCTCAGCTGTGAAACCTTCAAATGTACCACTGCCGTCTACATCTACATCTACACCCCAGAATCGGAACAAGAGCCCGAAGGTGCCTTCTTCGGCCACAAAGAAGGCTGTGCGAGTGAAGGCTGCTTCGCCCGCACAGCAGGGGAGGAAGTTGATGACTTTTTCGAATCCGATTGGTAGTTCCAGAGATTAGCGTGTTTAAACACACAAAGAAAAATCTCTTCAGCTTTATTATATTAGTATAGATTGTTTGTAAATGCAAGTTTCCTCTTCGAAGCACTGGATCGAGTTGCACACTGAGAGTCACTTTCTTCTTCAACATTTACAGTTTGAGGTTCTGGTAATACAGAAATGCTTCTGTAAAACCTTTTACCTGTATTATGCCGTTTCTTGAACACTACCTTCTACATACAATACTTTCTGAGACAAGCTTTAGAGGAAAGTGTTGCAGTATGGTGTGCCTCACAGATAAAAATTAAACAAAGTAAGCCATATTTCAATATTATTTTAATCATACTTAGAACCATCGTAATTTAACAAATGATGCACCACAATGAGCAGAAAAGTCCCTTCTACAACTTCAGGAAAAAAGTCTTATTTTTACAAAAAGGGATTTTAATCCCCCCTTCAAACACACTAAACACAGATTTTACACTTCTTTTTACACACGTAACTTTCACATCCACAAGATGCTTCACTCCTATCCCTGCTAAATTTCCTTCTGCACAAGTCAGTCTCTCGAGCGTTTTGACATCGCATATTATCTGACGAGATTGAAGGTCAGTCCTCTCGTAAACTGGCTGCATCTCGCTTCCACTATAAGAGTCGAATACTGGAGAATCTCCTAGCATGAAATTTCCTACGTGCGAGTCCCTTAAGTGTCTCATAAATACCTGTGGATACTGTTCAACCTGACAGAAATGTATAAAATCAATAACGAACGTTTTTCACAAGTATTTACAGAATATCAGGCCCTTAATCTGCTCGGGTGCTGACTGCACGTCCCCGTATGTGAATTTGTAGCATAATTTCACTATACGCACCATGTAGCCCTTATCTGGCGTCATAATAATCATATGACCCGTTATTGTAAGACTGCTGCTGAACCATGTTCAGGCAAGTTGGATATTACTCTGTTTACACCACAAGTAAACAATATCCCTGCTTGCGTTCTCTTCACAATATAATTGTTCCTTCACTATGAACTTACGACTTAGTAATGCCCCTTGATTACTGATAAGTTATAATGCACTTTTATACTTAATCACCGGCGCACTTGTAACACTTATGATGCTGGCCCATCTTTGGATAGCACAGAGTGACACAGCCTCCACCTCTGGAGGTCTCAAAACTTATCATGGCTTCTCATGTGAGACAGCTATATAAAGCCCCGAAGTGAAATAGATCCTGACGCTTTCCTCCTACGAGCTTATCTTCTGATCCAGGACTCCGAGATCCTTGGTTCTTGGATCATTCTTCTCAGCATTCACTATTGAGTTTCATGATGTCTTGCGGAGTCCGATCATATCGTCCGTTATTTAATAAAGCTTTTCGCGCTATGATATCGTGGGTACGCTTCCTTTCATCTGGCCTAGCGTCCTTACTATTTTCATACGCGCCGAGCCTTCTGAACAGCCTTCACTCTAGTGCCCCGCTCACATCTAGTGGGACGTGGGTTGGCGACCACGGGGCCCCAGCTGAGTTCGGCATTGCTTCCACTTACTTGTGTCGGGCTCCTCTCCGTCTTCTTTCCTGTCGACCTCACTTGGTCAACTCTTGTTCTCTTCCGACCCCGACGGTATTAGGGTATCCGACGCCTAGGCAGTCTCTTTCCTTCCCGCCTTAAGTGGCCCTTGTCTCATCTTTTCTAACACCCTCCTTGAGCGAGGAGTCAGCCTTCTTTTTCTTTTCGTGTTATCTCCTGCCTTCTGCTCTAGGCCCTCAAGGAGGCAGGGTGTGTGTAGCCCCACCACTTCTGCTACACCCTCAGGGGCTCACGGCTTGTGAGTTCGGGAGTTGGTGACCCTGAGGGATTCCTGAGCTGGGTCCAGTTTTCCCCCTTTTGTCCATTACCTGTGGGGCGGACCCTCTCCTCTTTCACTTTCCTATCTGCCATTCATGGCTCTCCTTCCTTCCAAGTCCCTCAATCCGCATTCTTCGAGGGTTGAGGGCATTTCTTTTCCTCCTGTCCTTTATTTGCGTTGTTCTCCTTTTGTTTTCCATTTCTTCTTCTAGTATATAAGTTTGTAGTTAGTTTTAGTTATAGTTTACATTTCATTATCATCTTCACTATCACCCAAACCATTAGGGGCCGATAATCTAGCTGTTAGGCCCCTTAAAACAACAATTATCATCATCATCACCGTCAAAATGTCAGAATTGAAGAGAATAAAATTAATTTTTATTGTTCTTATGCATATAGTGATACCTCACTTCAATGTGCTTTGACTCTCCTCTCATTTGTCCTGATTTCACCAACTTTAAGGTACTTTGATTGTCTATGTTTATAACAATAGGAACAGACTTTCCAGTTAGTTCTTGTATCAGGTATTTCCTTGCAGCAATGTATTCAGCTGCTGTGGATGACAGTGGCACCGGTCCATCTGCCAGCGTTATGGCATAGCCGGCAGCAGTGACGAAGTTGGAGGGGAATCTTTGAGCCTTAATATACCCATTCCATTCTCAAGGAATATGCACATTTACATTGTCCTATTTTTCATTGGCAAGGGCAAATTAAATCTCTAGTTTTCCATATTATTCTCTGTAACCACGGTGGGATTGACGCCAGCTTCTCAGCGCGGGACTGAGCAGCCAGGGAGTCTCCTTGGAAATTGTCTCAAGTCTGCAATTGCATGTGCGCCAAGCGGAAGGTCGATACGTAATTGCGTCAGCAGGGAGCCTAGGCTCCAAGCAGTGCATTCGTGAGGCGGGCGGTATCTCAGCGCTTGCATGTTCATTTGTGAGTTTTAAAACATGGATCACTCTAGTGATTTAATAGTGTATTGAAAATCAAGCCCATTTTCTTCGATGTCCTATGAAGAGAATATTTTTTCAACAACGGCCTAAAAGAAATATATCAAGAAACAGTGCGCCTCATAAGACTGATTCTTACCTTTCCTGTTTCTACGGCTTCGAGTGAACGATGTACGAGTGCATTGAGGACAGTTAAGACATTTTTTTAAAGGTAAGGTTACGTGCCCGATATCCGTCCCCGCGCGAAATTTTCCTCGCATGTTTCGAGCCCATTGAGTGCTGCAGTCTGGTGGGAGACAGTGGAACATGTGACAAAGCATACAGTAGTGAGCTTCCCACGCTGAGGTGCATCTCCTGTGATTGTGTTCCGAGTATTCTGAGTTGAAAGTTATTGGTTTGCCACGCTTGTAGTACATCCCTACTTGTCGGAGCTGTACGTGTAAGTTTGACTAACATTTGTTTCCACTTATGTGCAACTTAAATTTGTTTAGCAGCAATATATAGTCTATGGGTTGTAGCGATTAGTTTTCCATTTCTTCTTCTTCTAGTATGTAGGTTAGTAGTTAGTTTTAGTTTTAAGTCCGCTTTTCATTTTCATCTTCACGATCACCCAAACCATCAGGGGCCGATAACCTAGATGTTAGGCCCCTTAAAACAACAATTATCATCATCATCATCGATCGCTGTACAAAGGGAGCACTGAATGACGTAGCCATGTAGGTTGGCATCGTTGTTCCGATATTCGTCCCGGGGACGAAATTCGGAATGCTGTTTTCCAATCTGGTATCTTGAGGTTAAACGTTGGATGAACAATTATAACATGTTTTTCAGATGGCAAAGCGGAGAAAATGGGCGAAAGAAGAAATGGTGGAGGCCATTAATGCTGTGAGGAACAAGAAAATGGGCTATAGAGCAGCATCTTGACTTTTTAACGTACCAAGGGCAACGCTTAAAGACTATGTCAAATCAGAGTTATTACCTGAAGCGTGCGTTGCACAGACATATGGACGTAAGCCAACTCTGTCACCAGCAATTGAAAAATTGCTTGTCCAATACTGCTTAGAGATGGAAAGAAGTTATTATGGCTTGACACTCTCTGATTCGCGTCGGATGGCGTATAAACTGGCTATGAAAAATAATCTATCTCACCCCTTCAGTACTGCCTCAGGGAAGGCTGGTCGTAAATGGAAGCGTTTGTTTTTTTAAGAGACACCCAGAGCTTAGTTTGAGAAAACCACAAAATCTCTCTATGGCTAGGATTCAAGGGTTTACGAAAGAAGGTGTTGATAAGTTCTTTTCTATTCTAAAACCTGAGCTGGAGAGGGTTAACTTTGATAGTACTAGAGTCTATAATGTGGACGAGACTGGCATGTCGGTTGTTTAGCACAAGGCAACCAAGATTGTGACTGGTAAAGGAAACAAGAGGGTTCATAAACTTTCGACTGCAGAGCGAGGAGCCGCAATAACTGTTGTTACTTGTATGTCTGCAGCTGGCCAGTACATACCTCCTTTTGGGCTCCTCTCTGTCTTCTTTCCTGTCGACCTCACTTGGTCAACTCTTGTTCTCTTCCGACCCCGATGGTATTAGGGCATCCGAGGCCTAGGGAGTCACTTCCATTCCCGCCTTAATTGGCCCTTGTCTTATCTTTTCTGATTCCCTCCTTCTGCGAGGGGTCAGCCTTCTTTTTCTTTTCATGTTATCTCCTGCCTTCTGCTTAAGGCCCTCAAGGAGGCCGGGTGTATGTAGCCCCACCACTTTTGGTGCACCCTAGATAATGCTACACCCTCAGGGGCTCACGGCTGGTGAGTTCGGGAGTTGGCGACCCCGAGGGATTCCTGAGCTGGGTCCGTTTTCCCTTTTTGTCCCTTACCTTTGGGGCGGACCCTCTCCTCTTTCACTTTCCTATCTGCCTTTCATGGCTCTCCTTCCTTCCAACTCCCTCAATCCGCCTTCTTCGAGGGTTGAGGGCATTTCTTTTCCTCCTGTCCTTTATTTGCCTTATTCCCCTTTAGTTTTCCATTTCTTCTTCTAGTATGTAGGTTAGTAGTTAGTTTTAGTTTTAAGTTCGCTTTTCATTTTCATCTTCACGATCACCCAAACCATCAGGGGCCGATAACCTAGATGTTAGGCCCCTTAAAACAACAATTATCATCATCACACATACCTCCTTTGCTGATTTTCCCTCAAAAGAGGTGGGAACCGGAGCTACTTGATGGTGCTCCTCCTGGTTCTATTGGTGGCGTGAGTAATTCTGGGTGGATTACAGGCCCCCCCTGTTTTGTAGATGGCTAGAACACTTCATCTCCATAGTAAGGCCATCAAAGAAAAGACCTGTGGTGCTTATTCTCGACGGGCATTTCTCTCATACGCGGAATATCGAGGTGATTGAAAGAGCTCCACACTCCACAGACAGAATGCAGCCCTTGGATGTAGCCTTCATGTTCCCTTGATTATTATCTATGCCAATGCCATTGATGGCTGGTTGGCGAATCACCCAGGTCGAATTGTGAGAAAACGACAGGTATCTTCATTGTTTTCAGAGGCATATTTGAAAGCAGCGACTATGGAAACAGCTGTCAATGGTTTTAAGAAGACCGGTATAGTTCCTTTCAACCCCAATATTTTTCCTGATGAGGATTTTATTTCCTACAGGCAGATGACTAACGATCAAGATGACATCGAAAGCGGATCTACCACTGTTGTAAGCCCTAAGGACATTCGGGAAGTTCCAGTTATTGAGTCTAGATTTTCAAACAGGCGAGTTTCAGCATCGTTGGTCACTGGGACTCCCCACAAATTCAAAGTAATGGAAGTGTCACAGAAGAGAACACAGGCGAATGAGGCAAAGGTACAAAAAATGCTTCAGTTTGATAATCCATCGTTCCCTCCCAAACGTAAGAAAGCTGCCTCTTCAAGATGCTCCTCACCTCATTCTAAAGCTGGACTATCAACTTCTGTTAATTTCACCTCTTCGTCTGAGCAATGTCATGGCAGGAAACGCCTATCAGCTAAAAAAAAAAAAAAAAAAGGAAGACAATGCCTTCCCTGCAAGATCTTTCTAGTCATGGTTCGAGTTTTGAAATTTCAGACGAAATTCCTTACGTCTCGACAATCAGGATAGTGAAAATGATGACGCCATATGCACTATGTGTGGAAAACCCTACTCAGCTGATAAGATGGGAGAAAAGTGGATTAAGTGTACAAAATGTTTCCAATGGTGTCATGAAACGTGTTCGTCAGAAAAAGACAAGTGTATGTTCATATGTGACATTTGTTTGGAAGGATAAACTTTATTGGTTTTTATTGCCTACAAAGTTAGGCATTGTAACTTGCCATTGAAAATAATAACTATCACATTTTTTCTGAAGAAGATACATGAGGACGAATTTAGGAACGCCCTTCATTAAACGTGGGAAGGTGCAACTTTGTATTCTATTTTGAATAAATTATTTTGTGTGCTATATTTCCTGAAGTTAAATATATTCATTTTAAGACAACTGTTCAGTCGTCCTATCTGAATGATTCCAGACATTTTTCTCCATTTTTTTAAAATAATATATGCAAAAAAATTAAGGGGGACGGATATTGGGCACCTTACCTTACTCCATGTCAGATTCTAGACTGAGCAATTTGAGTACTCTCGCTATTGAGAGGAGTTTCCAGCGATGACATCTTCAGAGAACGCATCATTGATCTGAGCGAAAAACAAGACGGCTGGAGTTTTTCTATCAAAATATATAAGGTATGCCCCCCAAGGGCTCACATCTAGTGAGACGTGGGTTGGTGACCACGGGGCCACAGCTGAGGCCGGCATTGCTTCCACTTACTTGTGCCGGGCTCCTCTTCGTCTTCTTTCCTGTCGACCTCACTTGGAACTCTTGTTCTCTTCCGACCCCGACGGTATTAGGGTATCGAGGCCTAGGGTGTCTCTTCATTTCCCGCCTTAATTGGCGCTTGTATCATCTTTCCTGACACCCTCCTTCTGTGAGGGGTCAGCGTTCTTTTTATTTTCCTTTTACCTCCTGCCTTGTGCTCAAGGCCCTTAAGGAGGCAGGGTGTATGTAGCCCCACCACTTCTGGTGCACCCTAGATAAAGCTACACCCTCAGGGGCTCACGGCTGGTGAGTTCGGGAGTTGGTGACCCCGAGGGATTCCTGAGCATTTTGTAAGTATTTTCAACCAAAACAGCATTTCGCACGAATTTTGAATCTAAATTGCATTTTCCCCTTTGGTCCTTTACCTTTGGGGCGGACACTCTCCTCTCCTCTCCTCTTTTCCTATATTTCCTTTTCTCTTTAAGATTCCCTCACTGTTTCTGTTACTTGGTTCACCACCGTGTATCTAAATTCCCTTTTAGCGATTTTTAAGGCATTTTTAATCTACGTTGCATTTTGTTTGTTTTTTCGATCTAAATTACATCTCGCGATTGTTTTCAACCTCAATTGCATTTTGTAAAGATTGACAATCTGAATTCCTTTTTATTAAGTCTTTCAATGCAGGTAGCCGGGCCGTTAAGTGAGTATTTTGAATTTCAATTGCATTTTGTATGTATTTTCAACCAAAACAACATTCCGCACGAATTTTGAATCTAAATTGCATTTTGTTTGGTGGTCATTCTGCACATATTTTGATTCTTAATTGCACTTTGTGGGTATTTTGAATCTAAATTACATTTTGTCAAGTATTTTCAATCTAAATTGCATTTTGTAAGTATTGTCAATCCACATGAGTCGTATGAATCTAACGTACATTTTGTAAGCATTTTCAATTTCAATTGCATTTTGTACGTATTTTGAATCTAGCCTACGTTTTGTGGGTCTTTTTCAATTTAATCTTTTTGTGACTCTTTTCGTTCTAAATTCCCTTTTGTAAGACCATATTGTGAGTTGTTTCCATCTGAGTTTCTCTTTGTACGTATTTTCCGTCTCACATAATTTTCGTTCTGGTTTCCATTTCATTCTCATTTTCGCTATCACCCAGATCATTAGGGGCCGATAATCTAGATATTAGGCCCCTTAAAACAACAATTATCATCATCATCCTCCTACCGACCCTTGCACGGAAGAGTCGGACGGACATGAAATTCGCAATGAAAGTCTGTAGATTACCACGGAGTCCCCACTCTTGAAGGGTGGAAAGGATCCCGTAGCGCCATGTGGTGTCGTAGGCTTTCTCGAGGTCAAAGAAAACCGTGACTCCTGTATGGCGCTCTCAAGTCGCACCAGATGGTCAGTGGTGGACCTATGAGAGCGAAATCCACATTGGTACTCACACAGGAGACCTTTCTCCTCCAAGAACCACACCAGTCGACGGTTCACCATCTTCTCCAGCAGCTTACATAGGCCATTTGTCAGACAAATGGGCCTATAGCTGCTTACAAACTTGGGATCCTTTCCAGTCTTAGGAATCGGTATTACGATCTCCTCTCGCCATTGAGATGGAAACTCCCCTTCAATTCATATACGATTGAAGAGGATCAACAGTTGTTTTATACTGACTTCGCACAGATGTTTTAACATTTGATTATGTATGTTATCCGGTCCAGGAGCCGTATCCCTGCACTGTGCAAGCGCACTGCGCAGTTCCCATTCAGAGAATGGTACATTGCAGGACTCCGAAGCAGCAGTGGCAAAGGACAAGCGGTGAGCCTCTGCCTCCCGCTTCAGAGTCAGAAATGTAGGATCGTAACTCCCAGAGCAGGATAAATCGGAGAAGTGTGAGCCAATACTGTTAGCAATGCCGAGATTGTCCGTGATGATGTCTCCATTGGTGGATAATCCGGGTATCGACAGTGATGTCGGGAGTCCGGAGATCCGACGAAGCTTAGTCCACACTTGAGATGAAGGAGTATGCGCCGTCATAGACGACACATACTTTTCCCACGTCGTTTTCTTACTCTCCCGAATCAGATATCGGGCTCTAGCACGCATCCTTCTGAAGGTGGTAAGGTTGGCCATAGTGTTTTGCCTCCGATAGCATTCGAAAGCACGTCGACGATCTTCAATGGCTGCTGCAATCTCGGCTGTCCACCAAGGGACAAGCTTCCGGCGTGAGTTGCCGGATGAGGAAGGTATTGTTTCCTCAGCAGCAGCCAAAATACCATTCGTTATGTGAATGGTATGATCGTCGACACTCTCAAAGGTATATTCGGCAAACACCGCACGTGCCGTGAATGTTGGCCAATCAGCCTGACGGAGAAGCCATCGACTTGGTAACTCGATGGCTCTCTGGTTCGGAAGAGGAACGATAATTGGAAAATGGTCACTATTACAAAGGTCGTCGTGTACACCCCACTGTAGCAGGGGAACCAGCGCACGACTGCACAAGGTAATATCGACACTTGATTAAGTGCCGTGTGCAATAGAGAAGTGCGTAGGTTCCCCTGTGTTCAACAAACACAGGTCCAGCCGCCTGATCAGCCTCTCAAAATCTCTCCCTTTACCGCTAGTGGTAGCGGAGCCCCAGATAGTGTTGTGGGCATTAACATCTCCCAGAAGGAGAAAAGGAGGGGGGAGCTGAGAGACTAGATCCACCAGCTGGCCGTAATCCGGTTGAGAATCAGGCGGGATGTACACGTTACATACTGTTGCCATTACTGGCAACGAAGTACGAACTGCAACTGCTTTTAGCTGAGTACGCAACGGCACCTCTTCACTAAAGAGGCTAGAGTGAACGAGAGTGCAGACGCCACCGGCGGCCACAGCTCCGTCCACCCGGTCTTTAGAGAAGAGTTTGAAGTGTCGCATTGTTGTCTCATGTCCAGGACGAAACCTGGATTCCTGAAGAAAGACAATGGTTGCCGTAAATTGAGAAATCAATTGGCGTACTTCAGCGAGATGTCTAAAATAGCTATTACAGTTCCATTGAAATAGTGCCATAGTGTGGACTTAAGTAGAGGATAGTCGTCTACTTATGCTTAACGGTTTTCCAACCATCCCTATCCTTAGGAGGAGGTCTTAGGGTAGGAGAGCATTCCTCAATCTCCACATCTCCTTCGGAGGACGAAGAAAACGGAGCGAATGCTCTCTTGGTTGGCGAACGGTTATCAGCGGACTTTCCGGGTCTCGCTCTTGGTGAAGAGCGGTGACGAGGGACCTTCTCCCGGTCCGAAGACTGGGAGTCAGTCCCCAGCACGTACCGACTATTTTTCTTTTTGAACCGGCGTTGATGTCTATTTGGGGAAGTAGTTGGTCCCTTCCCCCCCCCCCCCCCCCTGACGTCTCCGTCCTGCCAAACAATGCAGCACTTGCTGGCACTGCTCCTCCGGTGGTCGTGGAAGCAGAATTGCCAGCAGATGTTGGAGCTGCCTTTTCAGCAGGAGGGCAAGAGAGACGGCGATGAACAGTCACTTTGTTACCCGCTGTTCCTGTTCCCTGTTTTATTTGGCTGGATATGGGTCCAGCCGTGGCCGGCGAAGACTTCCTCCTCGAACGAGTCGGAGATGGCTTCTTCACTGGCCTTATCGGAGGAGTTACCTTCTCTGATGGCGCCGGTTTAGATGGAGGCACCTGCGCCTTTTGTTGGATGTAACAAACCTTCTTCTGGCTAACAGGGGTGATAATAGGGCTCTTTGTAGATCCCTTAATAGTGGTAACTCGTTTCGAACTTGTTTCCGTTGTCAAATTTGCCGCTTGACTACTGGATTCTTTTGATACCTTTTGTGCATATGATACTGAGAAAATAGGAGAGGCCATGGAGCGATATTTTCTGCATGCTTCAGTGTAGGAGAGCTCGTCTAATGTCTTAAGGCAGGACATTCCTTCCAGCGAGGGGAGTGCTCTCCCTTGCAATTTGGACATGCGGGAGGTGGTGTACATTCCGCTCCCTCATGAGTGGCCTTGCCACAGAAAAGACAGATAGGCTTTCCCGAGCAACGAGATGAGGTATGTCCAAATCGCTGACACTGAAAACACCGCAATGGAGATGGAATATACGGTCACACATCGAGAGTATACATTGACACTTTGATCCTCTTGGGCAGGCTATCCGACTCAAAACGATAAGATGAACGCCCCGGTGTCAACTAGTACACCAATCATCTTACGTTTGATTCGTCTCACCTCGACAACGCCATGCTTTCCAGTTCCTTCCAGGATACGCTCGTCGGTAGTGTTCACCAGATCCCTACGAAATACTAAACCTTTCTTCAGGTTTAGGGACTGGTGTTTCACTACCTCGAATGGAATTTCAATTGCATTATGTAAGTCTTTTCGATCTAGATTGCATTTTGTGACTATTTTTCAATCTCAATTGCATTTTGTAAGGATTTACAATCTGAATTGCTTTTTAGTAAGTCTTTTAATATTCAGGCCGGGACTTTTGTGAGTTTTTTGAATTTCAATTGCATTTTGTATTTTCACCCTACCCCGCTTTGTTCAAGTAGTTAAGTCTCAATTGCAATTTTGTGGGTATTTTGAATCTAAATTACATTTTGTGCGTATTTTCAATCTCATTTGCATTTTGTAAGTATTTTGATTTCACTTGCATTTTGTACGTATTTTGGACTTAACCTACATTTTGTGCATATTTTTCAATCTATTCCTTTTGTGAGTATTTTCGTTCGAAATTCCCTTATGTACGTATTACCGCTCTCCATTCGTTGAGTAGTTTCAATCTGAGTTCATTTTTGTAAGTATTTTCCCTGCTACATAAGGCATAGTTGTTGGGGCTCACTGTCTATTTTATCTAAACCATTTTCGTTTCATCCATAGCAGTGAGCTGTTTTTTTTTTATCTTCTTCCTTTCATTTCACGCCATTTCATCAGGGGCCGATAACCTCGATGTTAGGCCCCTTAAAACAACAATTATCATCATCATCATCACCTGTAGCCATCATGGGTGGGTGGATCTAGAGGTCCACAAACATCTGTGGGTATTATTTCTAACAGTCTTGTTGTCCTAGCCCTTTCTGTATTAAATGGTAACCTGATCTGGTTTGCTTTTACACATTTCTCACACACTTCATCTATCTATTTATTTATTTATTTATTTGCGCACAACAGGATTTTCATCCCAATTACAGTGGCATTAAGATTACACAGTATTTTTTATTTATTTTATTTTCATAGAGAGGATGTCCTAGAGGGCAAGGACCTATAGTAGGACTATACATTGTTATATAATAAGGAATATTAAATATTATTTAACATACAAAATCAAAGTTACAATGTATTTTACAATGACAGAAAGTTACTACGGTATTCAAAGTTTTATTAAGTTTATAAATTAGGAAGTATCAGTGTGTAAGTTCGTTGTGAAGAATTGTTTGCAGGCTTTTTTTAAATTTTAAGACAGGATTTATTGACTATATGTGCTGGGAGAGTATTATAATCCTTTATAGCCTGGGTAAATATGCTTTTGGTGCCATATTTAGAGTTGTAGACCCTGGGAATTAAAAGGTTCTTGGAATTTCTGGTGTTATACTCATAGTTTTGTCCTTGTAGAGGAAACTTTATTGTGCCTTTATACGAACGTTCTCCACTTTTATGGTGGGTTGGCGACCACGGGGCCCCAGCTGAGTCCGGCATTGCTTCCACTTACTTGTGCCGGGCTCCTCTCCGTCTTCTTTCCTGTCGACCTCACTTGGTCAACACTTGTTCTCTTCTGACCCCGACGGTATTAGGGTATCCGAGGCCTAGGGAGTCTCTTCCTTTCCCGCCTAATTGGCCCTTGTCTCATCTTTTCTGATACCCTCTTTCTGCGAGGGGTCAGCCTTCTTTTTCTCTTCCTTTTACCTCCTGCCTTGTGCTCTAGGCCCTTAAGGAGGCAGGGTGTATGTAGCCCCACCTCTTCTGGTGCACCCTAGATAATGCTACACCCTCAGGGGCTCACGGCTGGTGAGTTCGGGAGTTGGCGACCCCGAGGGATTCCTGAGCTGGGTCCGTTTTCCCCCTTTTGTCCCTTACCTTTGGGGCGGACCCTCTCCTCTTTCACTTTCCTACATGCCTTTCATGGCTCTCCTTCCTTCCAAGTCCCTCAATCCGCCTTCTCCGAGGGTTGAGGGCATTTCTTTTCCTTCTGTCCTTTTATTTGCCTTATTCTCCTTTAGTTTTCCATTTCTTCTTCTAGTATGTAGGTTAGTAGTTAGTTTTAGTTTTAAGTTCGCATTTCCTTTTCATCTTCACGATCACCCAATCCATCAGGGGCCGATAACCTAGATGTTAGGCCCCTTAAAACAACAATTATCATCATCATCCACTTTTATGTATGAACAGAGAAGCAGATACTTTTATACATGTTTCTAGAAGGGGGATTCCTGAGATTTGAACTATGATGATGATAATTGTTGTTTTAAGGGGCCTAACATCCAGGTTATCGGCCCCTGATGGTTTGGGTGATCGTGAAGATGAAAATGAAAAGCGAACTTAAAACTAAAACTAACTACTAACCTACATACTAGAAGAAGAAATGGAAAACTAAAGGAGAATAAGGAAAATAAAAGGACACAAGGAAAAAAAAATGCCCTCAACCCTCGGAGAAGGCGGATTGAGGGACTTGGAAGGAAGGAGAGCCATGAAAGGCATATAGGAAAGTGAAAGAGGAGAGGTCCGCCCAAAGGTAAGGGACAAAAGGGGGAAAACGGACCCAGCTCAGGAATCCCTCGGGGTCGCCAACTCCCGAACTCACCAGCCGTGAGCCCCTGAGGGTGTAGCATTATCTAGGGTGCACCAGAAGTGGTGGGGCTACATACACCCTGCCTCCTTAAGGGCCTAGAGCACAAGGCAGGAGGTAAAAGGAAGAGAAAAAGAAGGCTGACCCCTCGCAGAAGGAGGGTATCAGAAAAGATGAGACAAGGGCCAATTAAGGCGGGAAAGGAAGAGACTCCCTAGGCCTCGGATACCCTAATACCGTCGGGGTCAGAAGAGAACAAGAGTTGACCAAGTGAGGTCGACAGGAAAGAAGACAGAGAGGAGCCCGGCACAAGTAAGTGGAAGCAATGCCGGACTCAGCTGGGGCCCCGTGGTCGCCAACCCACGCCCACAAGATGTGAGCCCCTGGGGGAAGATTTGAACTAAATCTCATGTATGGGTGTGTATGGGAAGGGAATAAATTGGAGAGTACTTACTTGATTTAATAAAGTGGTAGTGCATCTTCCCCAAATACTGCATATATATGTTATATGGTTATGTACTAGACTGTAATACAGCGTTTTTAATATATGAGATGGAAGAACATGTCGTAGTTTGTATATTGCTCTTATTGCAGGAAGAATTTTTTGCTTTACTTAGTATATCTGTTCTTGCCAGCTCAGATGTTCATCAAAATTCAGGCCGAGATATTTTATTGATGCGACCCTTTCAATTACTGTATTATGTAGGGTTACAAGAATCATGGTTTCATTTATATAAATTGAGCTCTTGAAAGGTAATTCTACTTTGATAAGGAAAAGTATGCTCAATCCGAATTCCGTGAAAATGAGGCCGATAGTATTAAGAGAAGCATACAGCTAAACTAAAGAAATGGATATTTCATCAACATGTTCACAAACAGAATTCAGTTACGGTTAGTAGCACGGAAAAGGTGACACAGAAGTAAGGAGACGAATAATTTAATCAAATTTCGAAGTAAACAACGACACAAATAGCACACAATAAGTTAAAAGAAATTAAGTACCGACTGACAAAAGAATGGGGTGACTATGATAAAACAAATGAAGTCGAGTAATATTAATAATGACTTTACTAATTAACTAAGTCATTTTAATGAATTACCTAATTAACTAACCAATTTATCGTGGAAATAATCTATCACTATAAAGTTATACCCTGTACGTAATGATGAGAAATGGTAATGACGCATCAAATTTAACAACAAAAATCTGGAAGAAGATGCATACAAAAAAAGCATTAAGCTATCGAAGTAAACTCATGCTATTGGCCTATATAGTTGGGAGTAGCCATTGTGAATGGGCTGATAACAGTAATGCTATTCAAGGGGAATTGCTTTCTGCTTCTGAGGCCGGAATCAGCAGTATTCTACCTAAGTGCCTCACGGTACACAACATTAGTAGTTGTGTTTTCAGGAGCACACGCGAAAAGTTTGTCGCTACTGCCCACCCTCGAGAAGGCAACATATAACTGCTCGTGTGAAAAAAAAAGTCAGATCAACGCCAGCTATTTTCAACGTCTGCCCTTGTGATTTGTTTATTGTCATAGAAAAGCATACAGTGATCGTAAACTGCAGACGCTTAAACTCAAATGGATAATTAGTCGGTATGAGGGGAATCCTCGGAATGAATACTGATTCGCCCTTGCCACAACCTGTCAGTATGGTTGCCTCGATGACATTTTTATGTAGTGACTTCACTCGTAATCTAGTTCCATTGCGGAGCTTAGGGGCATATAGATTACGGAGAAGCATAATCGGTGCTCCAACTTTCAAAATGATTTGGTGCTCAGGAAGACCAGGTGCAGTAACGTTGTTTAGAAACTCAGTCGGATAATGCACAGCATCATCCTGGTTTAAAACAGTGTTTATAGATCTATACACCACTTCATGAGCACGAAATTCTTTAAGGATAGCACAGTTGATACCGGCGGCTAGGTCATTCTTAGGGGTCAAAATGGCTCGTTCGCAAAGCCAAGAGTTGTCTCTGGACGAAATATCATCGATACCTGGATACACACAGCAAATAAGCTCCTGGATCGTTTGTACAAAAGTACAAAGGGAGGGGAGAAGGGTTATAGAACCTCCTTCCTCCAGTAAGGTCCCTTCACCTATCCTCAATAGTAAATCCGAGAACTCTTGGCCCCGAAGATCACCTTCCAGATGAACCCTCATATTTACTGATAATGATTGCTTCTTACCAGTGTCCAAAGTGCAGAACTCTTGAGGGAGGCATTGACTTCGTCAGCTCTGGTGCCATTCGGTACGACTGGCAGAGTCTGACGGAAGTCACCTGAGATGAGGACCGTGATGCCTCCCATCACTCGATCATCTTCTCTGACATCTCTCAATGTCCTGTCTAAAGCTTCTACTGCTTGTTTGTGGGACATAGTGCATTCATCCCAAATGATCAATGCACATTGGGCAATTACTTGAGCAATATTGCTCGTTCTGGTTATGTTACACGATGGTGTCTCTATCTTATCCTTATGTAATGGAATTTTTAAGGTGGAATGGGCAGTCCTGCCACCTGGAGAAAAGTTGCAGCAATGCCAGATGACGCAACAGCAACCGCAATTTTTCTATCACATCTCAGTTTGGACAAAAGGAGTTTTACTAAAATAATATGTTTTTCCCGTCCCTCCGGGGGAGTCAAGGAAGAACATATTTCCCTCTCCTTTGCTTACGCTGTCCAATATTGTGCGGTAAATGACGGCTTGTTCCTGTGTTAGCCTTGGTTCATTTTCACGAACAAAGTTTCCCATCCCCACAGGATCATAATTGGTTTCTCGCAGAAATTCTTCGTTGAGGTCCGTTTCATGCAGTATCTAAGGCGACGGCAGACCATAATGTGCAAGTTTTTGTCCTCCAACTGAAACGACTGCAGCCTGTAGAGATATGATGATGATGATAATTGTTGTTTTAAGGGGCCTAACATCTAGGTTATCGGCCCCTGATGGTTTGGGTGATGGTGAAGAAAGCCTGTAGAGACGAAAGACCTTTGTTGTAGATGTGCTCATTGTACATGATGTTAACATCATTGCATGTTCTTTGTAATTGCCGAAATATGTCTTCGCATAGGCCATTTTCATACTTGTTCCATAAGGAAAGGGGATCACTAAGGTTGCAAAAGGCCAACATAATTGCAAACAACTCCCTCAATTTGGACGGGCAATCTGAAATGCTGGCTTCGCTCAATGTGTCGTCCCAATGACTTTCATCCTGTAACAGACCTAGCACTCTGCAAGCTGTCTGGTATGTTGGATGTACAATACCATCAACAGTTCTTAGGTGTTCAAAAGATGTTGGTCCTTTCACAGTATGCAACAACATTCTCAGATAGTAGCATTCCGCATTATTGGGGTGGACTGTGTATATTCTCCCAATAATATGATCCTTCCTCATTTGAGGGTGTCCGTCTACGGGTGTTCCCTGCTTCCTGGGAGAGAACATACCCCTCTGTGCATTGAAAGTGTAATAGCTCGGTACATCTTCGTAGAAGAGCCCCCTCGCAAAAACATCACTTCTGCATAGTTCAAAAAAATGCCTTGAGTGTGGTATTTTTAGCGGTTGCTATTTGCTCTCGAACATTTTCTGGTTGAAAATAAACCCTTTGTCCATTTTCCAGATGGACGGCCAAATGTATTACAGGAGGATATGTTTCGTGAATTGGGAAAGAAAGAATTCTCCATACTGCCTCTGAAGTACTGATATATCTTCAGCTCTGATATATCAGTACTTCATAAGCTTGATTCCCTATGCCAAAACAGGCCTGGTCACTACGCTTATTAACGTATTTGCATTAACTGTCCGAGGAAAAGAGAACGGAGAAGAAATCTGTCATAAAGCTATCTAGAGAAATAGACGCCACAAGTTTAAGAGACAGGGATATTGATACAGTATTAGATGTGATAGCATCCGACCTGGACAACGCAACGGTGAATTTGGAAAAACTTATCTTGCAGGCAGTACTTCCCAGTGTACAATCAACGAGGAAGTCACAGGTGTGGTTTAACAGAGGTTGTTACTTCGCACGTAGAGAAGCTCTAGTAGCCCTTCATCGGGTGCGAATTACACCTTTAGAAAGCAATCTGAGGAGTTACCATGACATAAGGAGACGGTACAAATTCATCCTTAAAGAAGCAAAGGAATTGTTCCAAAACGTACAAGGAAAGAAACTCATACACGAAGCAGAAACTCACCCTTATAAGGCTTATAAACTCCAGCGAAATATATATATATCGACCAGTGTATCAGCAACCGCGTGAAGTAAAGAGAGTGCAGGCCAAGTCAATATTAACAAACAGTGCACAATAAGCAACGAATTTTAATAAGAGTGTGAAGAAATACAACACAATAACAATGCACAATCACAAACTCCCAAGCCAGGCCAACGCTAATAAACAAATATCTCCTAGCAACATGAAACGTCACTCGGCACCAAAGACTATAAACGGAGAGAACGAAACACGACTGCAGCGCTCCATCCAAAGTAGCGTCATATAAGAAACAGCAGGAAGAGCAAGCGAGACTGGATTAGCCTGCGTTGAATTAGTACATTATCTTTACGGACAGATAGAGTCACTGTTCCGCCCCTTGAAGCAACAGTAACTAACTAACTGGCACTTCGCGTAGTGTTTAGTGAATGTGATGGTTTCCACAAAACGTCAGCTATCAAAAACAAACGAAAAGCGCGGTATTTACATGAATTCACCGGTGCTAGTAGAACTACACGCACATCGAACGATCTTAGGTAACTTGCAAATATTAATGCCTGGGCTGATTTGTATTGTCAAAGAATACCGGTAGATTGATCAAGAAGTATGAAGGTCGACCTGAAATCTATGGTAGAGTTATGCCTAGGTCAATCCTCATACCGATTTCTAGCTTTTCATAATATGGCGTTGCTGGGGATCACAATTGGAAGTTAGGGATCTTTTCTCGCTATGTTGTATTGTTTGTACCCACGAGGAAGTCGACTGTCATAATGAGAAATAGTAATCTGTAGGTCCTTGTTGGCGCTAACTTTTTGATGTAAATTTATGTTGACATTGTTATTAAGGTAGGTATGACAGAGGCTTCGGCGTAGTTGGTAGCATGCTGTTTCTATGCCCAAGATTGCGGGTTCAAACCCATCCGAAGTCGTCGGATTTTTTAAGAGCGTTAAAAATCCCTCAGTATGCTTTCCTTCGGGGGTGGGAGGTTGGGGGTGGGGGAAGTAAAACCGGCGGGCCCATGTCATAGATTTATGGCATGTAAAACAACCTTCCACTAACTACATTTCTGTGAAGCTAAATTTGTAGGTTAGATTTGATTAGTGCTCTATTAAGTGCCAACGTTCGCCTCCAGGTGCTGGTTGCGGTAGCATATAGTAGCAAAGTTTGGAGCTAGGTACCGTTGACGGTAGAATTTGGTAGCAAAAGTAGAACTACTTGAAAATTGATCGTCTGCAGTCCTTACCTGAATTACAGATAACACACACTAATACAGCCATCACAATGAACACCGGTTATCAGGGACAGATTCTACACACGCCCAAAGTACACGGGGCTACATGACCGCGTTGTCGCAGCCCCTAAACTGAGGAACTTATCGCTTATGCGAACAATGTGAAAGTTTCGTTAATGTAACTGAATATGTTAAGGTTCCACAAATGCGTGCTCAATTAAATCTTGTTAACCTAACTATTACATTTTTTGAATTGCAAAGAACATTTTTAATAATCAAGTAAAGTATTCATTCGTGTTAAGGTGAACACCAACATTTCAAGAGGATAATGGAATACCGGACATGGAGAGTTAGAATCGCAACGCTGACAGTGGCTATACACTTTTATTGTTTATTTACCGCCACATTTATGCGCACTTGTTGGGCTTTGGCTAAATACATCTCCGAGAGTGTAAATTTTATTTTAGGATCTTAAAATGAGGTTTTCGAGTTTTGTTTCTCACATTGAAGGGCTGTAAATGAGCTTTGTCTCGTCCTTCTACGCCTATTTCAGCATGTATTTTAAGGGGGTAGGCCCCATTTTTTTGTTGCAGTTTGGAGATATAATAGACCCTCCGTGCGACATATTGTACCCCTTGACCCCCTTAAGTACACTATACGTATTGATGAATTGTGCAGCATAAGTTTGTTCCGTGATAACCTTATAGCCATTTGCAAACTTTCAGCATAAGTGTGCAGCATACGTTTGTTCCGTGATAACCTTATAGCCATTTGCAAACTTTCACAGAAATGTAATAAATGGACTGGCATTGCCTTTTACAGAAAAACTTGAAATACTGTTCCCATGGTAACGGGTTTGCTTTCCTTCGTTAGTTTATTACATGAAATTAGTTTTCTGGGAATATCTCAAACACTGTTGGTTTTAGGGTCTTAAAATGTGGTTTTCGGGGGTTGCTGAGTGTCATATCCAGGTACTGTACAGTATAATAATCTGTTTTGTTGAGTATATTGAAGTTAAAGTCACCAAACAAAATGACTTAGTTAGAGTTACATTTAGAAAGGGCAAGCTCCAGATCAGGGAGGAAGTTTGGTGCATTGGTGGTATGTGGATTATAACCTAAGACAAAGTTTATGTGCATATTTTTTACTTTAAGACTTCAGACAAGAACACTGTGTGTACTGTTCATGGTATGTATTAGTTTGGCACTATAATTTTTATGAGTGTAGAGGCATATACCACCTCCCCTAACTTCATTCCTGGATATATGTAGTAGGTCATAATTGTTTAGCAAGTAGTACTTTACCTCTTCATTTGAAAACCAGCTTTCTGTAACTCCTATAACATCAGGGAAACACAATTGACTGATAATTAACTTACAATAATCAAATTTTCCTTCACTTCTGAAGCTGCGGGCATTCAGATATATGATCCTGAACTGATCATTATTAGCATCATTATGAAGGTTATAGTCTGAATATGGTGTTATAACCCATTTCCATAAATTGAATGGAAAAAACAAAAACCTACAGCTGATTATTAGTCATAATGATTAGGATGAGGAGCACTGAACGACAATTGCACTAATGTCCTTCTCATCTTCAATTTTGGAAGTACGGTGATTTTCACTGATTTTCACGAAGATGTTTCCGTTTCGAATCCAGATGAATTTGACTCCCAAGGGTTTCAGCTGATCACGCGTTATTTTGTGGAGTACCTTCTTCTTGGGGGTTAAGTTTTCATTGACGTAGTGTACCCATATTGTATGGAAATGCTTAATCACGACCTGGCTTGCTGCTGCGGTTCGGGGCATGTTACGTCCAACCCACAACGTGATCTTACATTTGATATGATAGCACTTTTCAGGATCTACAAGACTAAATTGAAGACAAACATGTTACCAATGACATGAGTTTATTTATAAAAAACTCCCAGGAATAATACAAAACAATCTACAAAACATCAATATTTTGGAAAATCCAAATATAAAAATCATCAAAAATACATAATCTTTCTCATAAACTCACATAATCTGACACTATCGCTTCATCTTGCTTAGGTATCATTTATATTTAAGTATCAATCTACATTTCCTTTTCGCAACATATTATTTATTTAGGCATAGAGCATGCCTATCATTTCATACAATCTTACTCTAAGGCTTTACGGACATTTAACCGTACTATCAACATCCCTTCTGGGTTTTATTTATTCTTATTTTTCTTTAAATCTTTTTATTATCATTCATTTTCAACTATATTACCTCTACCGGTAAGCCTTAGTTTTCACAACAAATCAACACTTTAAAACAAATGCATGCCACATCCTCGATCTCACGTCCCCTCACAATTCATTTCCATGCAGTAGAGTGGTTTATAAATGATGTACCATATGCTATCACTATACAATTATACTTGCAAACTCAATTATGAGTTAACCCGTTTGTATTTAATATATTTCTTTTAGGCAGGAATCGAATATTTAGTGATCAACTTATTCTTTGACTACTATGGTCAACTATTATCATATTTCTACAAATTTAATGTGGGGATGATTTTCAAAAACCCACCAATTCAATTATTTATTTCACAACATCATAGCACCTTTAATGTACGAATTTGCATATTCCGCTACAACGCATTAATATCTATTCGGCAACCACAACCTTTGTATACAAACGTCCATTGTATTTCTCCCCTCACGTTTAGAGACTGTCTGCTGGGCGGCTAGACCTCCCTCACACCCTCGCTTAACTGTGATTTACGACCTTGTCCTCGCTCCATTCATTCCCTTTAAAACTTTCAAATGTTTATTTCTTCTAAAACAGAAGGCGCATGAGAATCCAAGTTACTACATTATTTCATTGACTTTATCCCTCATTGACTCATTATTCATTTCACTTTCCTTGTAACCAGTGCCATAATTGGAGATCACAACGCATTACTTTACCCCCCAGGGGCTCACTTCTAGTGGGCGTGGGTTGGCGACCACGGGGCCCCAGCTGAGTCTGGCATTGCTTCCACTTACTTGTGCCGGGCTCCTCTCTGTCTTCTTTCCTGTCGACCTCACTTGGTCAACTCTTGTTCTCTTCTGACCCCGACGGTATTAGGGTATCCGAGGCCTAGGGAGTCTCTTCCTTTCCCGCCTTAATTGGCCCTTGTCTGATCTTTTCTGATACCCTCCTTCTGCGAGGGGTCAGCCTTCTTTTTCTCTTCCTTTTACCTCCTGCCTTGTGCTCTAGGCCCTTAAGGAGGCAGGGTGTATGTAGCCCCACTACTTCTGGTGCACCCTAGATAATGCTACACCCTCAGGGGCTCACGGCTGGTGAGTTCGGGAGTTGGCGACCCCGAGGGATTCCTGAGCTGGGTCCGTTTTCCCCTTTTGTCCCTTACCTTCGGGGCGGACCCTCTCCTCTTTCACTTTCCTATCTGCCTTTCATGGCTCTCCTTCCTTCCAAGTCCCTCAATCCGCCTTCTTCGAGGGTTGAGGGCATTTCTTTTCCTCCTGTCCTTTATTTGCCTTATTCTCCTTTGGTTTTCCATTTCTTCTTCTAGTATGTAGGTTGGTAGTTAGTTTTAGTTTTAAGTTTACATTTCATTTTCATCTTCTTGATCACCCAATCCATCAGGGGCCGATAGCCTAGATGTTAGGCCCCTTAAAACAACAATTATCATCATCATCAGCATTACTTTATTTGGTCGGATATAACATAACGATGCTGGCAAATTATGGGCTATATGATTCTAGACTCAGAGACGTATTTTACGCCTGTCCAGTTGTAATCATATCTCTTATAAGCACTGATACTTTCCAGATTAACATATTCATACTTAGCAATTGCCCAACGGGACTTAGATTGCAACACTTACCTCTGACTCGAATCCCCTGTTCGATCACGTGGGTCACACCCTCATAACAACAATAATACCGACGACTTCCAACTATAATACCTCTGACTCGAATCCCTGTTCGATCACGTGGGTCACACCCTCGTAACAACACAATACCGACGACTTTCCGACAAATTATCCTTTTTGATCTCTCAACTTATGCACGTTACAGGACATATTTATTTCATTTGCTAGCATAACTTTATTTTATTCATTCTTTACAGGTCTATTTCGGCAACACAACTTTTATAAAACTTGGATCGTCATCGCATTTCCAACAACTTTGCTCGCGTTAGCATTTACTCAACATAGCCTATAGCTTATAACTTCCTACTTGATTTTCACGGTGTTCGATTTTTCACCTATTACTTTTATCATTTGATGAATAGCGTTATCATATCATTATTTTAAGGTATCCCCAACGATCCTTCAATTACTTTAATTATTCCACGTACTTCAATTATTTCAATTATTTGATTATTTCAACTCGAGTTTATTATTATCATTCTTATTAATATTCATTACTTCATTATTAACTTGAAAAATGCAATTATTTACTTTAACACTTATTATTTCGGAGTATAAAACTCAATATTTATTATTATTATTCTAACGGTGCTTAATTCATTTACGTTACTTTCATTTATCTGGCATATATTTTACTTGCCATTTACATTATTATATTCGATTCCTCCTTTCAGATTTCATTATCATTTAACCTATTATACGGGTTTTCATTATTATTATTATTACTATTACCTTTTGCACTTTTATAATTATTCTTCACATTTTTGCAAACCGTCTTGGCGGTTGCCCTTTGACATCTTAACATTATTTGATTATTCATTGTGCATACATTTCATACATAAATCCACTGAATAGCATATGATACACTCACTTTTATATTATAGACATTTTCGACTCACCCTTTTTCCAGCTCATGACATGATCTTTGGATGGGATCACCCAATATGGTTTCTTCAACACTCCATCACTACACTCAAATAGACCTTCTTCAATTTCTGGCCTCTGACTTTACACACGAATACATTTTGATACATTTTACACTTCTTTACAATATTTATGACACTAAAAGAAAAATCACTTAATTATTATTTACACTTTTCACACGGACCAAATCTCAGCGTACGATGAAGGTAACCTCACGTTGCTGATGATCCTAGTAAGTCTCTTTCCGTACTGGTTTGGACGTGTGACTACTCCTATCCTTCCTATGTTTTCGGTAAGTCTCTTTCTCTACAGCTTTGTACGTGTGATTGCTCCTATTTCTCCTCCTTTAGGTAAGTCTCTTTCCTTCCTATTTTTACTAGTATCGTGCATATCTTCCGCTCGAGTTCTGTTTTATAGAGCTTCTTCACTTATTGCTTTTATTTGTCCATTTACTATAACTCTATACTTTGCTTTTCTGTGCTCCTTGCGCAATCTTACAGTTGGTTCTTCTTCTATTTTTGTCTTCCGTGAGGACTGTATACTATAGGATTTTGGTTCCCTTTAAATGTTCTACTTCCTCGAGCCGACGTCCTCTGACGTTTACAGTTTCTAGCGTGCCTTTGAATCTTATAATCCGACGATCTGAACGTTACCTGATCTCGAACTAACATGAATTTGCTACGCTTCACTTAAAACATACTGATTTGCCTATCGTAACTTTTCTTGTATTTTTGCCCTTCTGAGGTTCGAACTTTGATGTCTTTTATTACGGTTTCTAGCGAAACTTTTCACCGAGGCTTGATCTGATATGATCATACTGAGTAAACTTTCCCTACATGCCTACAGTAAGGCTTTGCCTAAACTGACGGACTTTGACTATAGCGTGCCTCTACTGAGTATCTGACAGACTGACTAACTCCGACGTGATGTGCCTTCCTGCACGGCTCTCGTAGACTGATCGACTTGATGTGCCTTCTGCCAAGTCTTCTCGCAAACTGATGAGACTTCATGCTTTTGCTCTGGCTTTAAGCCTATTTATTCATTTTGGGTAAGAAATTAGTCCCTGACGAGCTTCGGGAGTTCAAATCCTGAATCCTAGCTCCAATCTTCTTTAAATTTTAATCACAAGTGTAATTGGTCATAATATTACAATTGCCGGCTGGCGGAACGAAAATGGTTCGCTGGTTTATTTTTAATTAATTAAAATATTTATTATCCCCTCGACGGGGCCGACCTCATTCTCCGTGTCCTCCGCAGATATTAGTCCGCTCACATTCCGATGACATTTTCCTGAGTTAGCATTATTTGAAGTGTCTAATTTCAGGCCTGCCAAGTTTTCGAATTCTGTTGTCCCTGATTCTTCCCTAACTTCAGATTTAATAACTTTCAGAGCTTATTTTGTTATGTTTTATCTCGGGAGTTTCCTCCTTTCTTTACTTGATTTTTTGCTGATTTCATACTTTGGAGGGCCTTCTCTCAAGTGGCTCTCGAGTAAATAGTTCTTACATAAAAGTCATACTTGAAAAGCAATAATTTCCCTGAAGTTGCTGTTTCATTAGAATTTCGAGTGTTACTTATGGCCTCTTGACTATGCATTCCCCTAGCTCTTTTATGGTTTCCCTAATGGCCTTTTCCTTTTAAGCTGTCAAACTAATAGGAGTTTATGTGTTTGGACTGACCACCTGCACCCTCTAGCAATGTCTCTGTTTCTGTTTCTTAGTGAAATCTCTTCGTTACTTCTCGTGGTCTTTATACAATTCTAAAATATCTTCTTATAAACGGTCCGGGGTTCAATTTGTGCCAATCCCAAAAGGGCACAGTAGATACGTCGGGGGTTGGAGATTTGGCCTAGCAGTCCTGTAGAGAGGTTAATATGTCCTCTTGCAGCTTTAATAAATTCATCTTTCTTTGTGCGAAAGGTGAATCGCACAATGATGGGGCTTGGTTGTTCCCTTTTGTACATAGGGATTCCGTGTGTAGCATCAATGCGATGATCTGGTAGATCTACTCCGATGGCAGTTACTAGTTTTGATACAATGTTGAGAGGTGTTCCGAAGTCGTTGTTAGGGATACCGTGAAGCTCTATGTTGTTCAGTCTGGAGTATTGATGTAGGTTTTCCACTTCCATTTCTAGTTTCTGGAGTTGGGTTACCTTGGCTTCAAGTTGGTCAATTTTCCTCAGGGCTTTTTCGTAGTCGCCGAATTTGGCTGAACAATAGTCCACCGACTTGATTAGGTCATTTTGTTTCTTGCTCAATTTGTCTAATCTGTTGGTTAACACGATAATTGTGGAGTCATGTTCGTGGAGACGTTGGTTCAGTTCGTTCATTGACGTATCTTAAAACTTATACTAACTTAAACTAAACAGTAACTAAATAAAACTTAATTAAAATAACTAGGTGTACAATTAAAACAGTATAGTACAAATAATACATGTATAATACAAGGTTGGCTAGTAGAATGACTTCAGTGGTAAGAATTCATGATTTACAATTTGCAAGGTTTGAGACATTATTTCTGGAGAGTGGTAGGAAATTCCATCAAAATACTATCAAGGAAGTACTAAAATCTATGGCATTATTTCTTTGAGCAACATTGTTAAAAATATTACGCGTACATAGTCTGTTCAGCGGTGAATTTTTGTGGGCAGATGTTCTGGTTCTTTTAATTTCAAATATGATATTGATCCTAGAATTGATGCGTGGTACGTGGAAATTTAAGAGAGAAAGGAATTCGGAATCATCAATTGAATTGTTTATAATTTTGAAAAGGAATTTCGTAGCATCTATTTTTCTTCTTATTTCTAAACTGTCTACATCAACATTTATTAGCAGTTACTGGTGTGGTATCAAGCGAGGATAGTTTGGCTGTTCTTTTAAAATGTAGATATTTTAGGAATTTCTTTTGTGTGTTTTCAATCATTGAGGTATACAGTATGTCTTGCATCTAGGACTCCATATAATGCTAGCATATTCTAGTTTCGGTCTGACTGATGTGTTGTACAGGTGGATGCACGTGCTTATGTTTTTGAATGGTTTTGTATTCCTGATAACAAATCCAAGTGCCTTGTTTGAGTCAACTATCATTTTCTGTATATGGGGGGTAAACGTTAGTTCTCTATCTAGCAACACACTGAGATCTTCGTTTTCATGGTTTGTCTTTTTATATTACACTTTTTTACTGTAATAAGCATCATCTCATCAACTTTCTGGTGGAGTTTGTTCAGTTAGAAGGAGATGGTTTGGATATCACTAACGTTGCTCATCATGTCCTTCTTCGCATCAAATTGTAAGATGTAAAAGTCTCGTAGCAGCAAACATTTTTGTTGGCTCGAGTGTCTCTGGTATATGTATCGAAGAGTATCAAACATTTGTTTAGAAATTGTGCTGGTTAGGCTATGAGGCCTAACTTGCTTGTCAATGGATGTGACAATATAGTATTGGGCTTTTGCATCTCGAGTCTTCCACTGGTCTATTGAAGCTTGATTTCTGGGTGGATTGGTCACCAACACGTCTGTCCCGTCGGCAATCTATATCAGTTATTTTGCGGCAAGCGGAATTTTTAACTCAAACACCAACATAAGATATGTGTCGACTCCCTTGAGTTTCTCGACATGTGCTACGTCCTCGGGTCTTGTGGCCATCTTTTGGACTTCACTGGGTTTACTTTAAATATTTTTACTGTCATGTGTTTTCAATTTTACTTGTATTTTAGAGTCACCTGGGCCCATAACCTGTTAAAATGTTATGTTCGTATAGTTCAGGTGATATGAGACAATCAGCTGGGACACCATATTGCATTTTTTGAATTTATTGATAAACAAATTACAATATGCATTGTTTAGTAATGCCAACATGTGAATTGAGTATTAAAATAAAGATTTTGTTGTTGCCAACATAATTATTTCTTAACGTCTAGTTCGAAATATCATCTGAATTCCCCCTTTAACAATCAATACCGTTCTGGCTCTATGAAAGCAAGGAATAAGTGTCCCGTCTACAGCATTCTTGTGGCGATTATCGCAATTCCATCCTTTATAACTCTCCTAAGAAGTGATCAGGACCAGGGGTAGTATCAGATTGTATCATATTTATTGTGACGGATATTTCTTCCTTACTTACAGTTGTTACGTATGTATCATCTAAAGTAGGGTGACCAGACGTCTTCTTTTTCGCGGACATGCCCTCCAATTTACGTCTCTGTCCTCTGTCCGCGAACAATTCTTAATATTGTCTAAATGTCCTCCTTTTTATTAATTTACTATATTATCGTATGAATGTTTGTTTTAGTTTTTCGCAGTTTATATTGATGATGATGATGATAATTGTTGTTTTAAGGGGCCTAACATCTAGGTTATCGGCCCCTGATGGTTTGGGTGATCGTGAAGATGAAAATCGAACTTAAAAACTAAAACTAACTACTAACCTACATACTAGAAGAAGAAATGGAAAAAACTAAAGGAGAATAAGGCAAATAAAGGACAGGAGGAAAAGAAATGCCCTCAACCCTCGAAGAAGGCAGATTGAGGGACTTGGAAGGAAGGAGAGCCATGAAAGGCAGATAGGAATGTGAAAGAGGAGAGGGTCCGCCCCAAAGGTAAGGGACAACAAGGGAAAACGGACCCAGCTCAGGAATCCCTCGGGGTCGCCAACTCCCGAACTCACCAGCCGTGAGCCCCTGAGGGTGTAGCATTATCTAGGGTGCACCAGAAGAGGTGGGGCTACATACACCCTGCCTCCTTAAGGGCCTAGAACACAAGGCAGGAGGTAAAAGGAAGAGAAAAAGAAGGCTGACCCCTCGCAAAAGGAGGGTATCAGAAAAGATGAGACAAGGGCCAATTAAGGCGGGAAAGGAAAAGACTCCCTAGGCCTCGGATACCCTAATACCGTCGGGGTCAGAAGAGAACAAGAGTTGACCAAGTGAGGTCGACAGGAAAGAAGACAGAGAGGAGCCCGGCACAAGTAAGTGGAAGCAATGCCGGACTCAGCTGGGGCCCCGTGGTCGCCAACCCACGCCCACAAGATGTGAACCCCTGGGGGAGCAGTTTATATTGGCGTCATGGCAATAGTTAAATTGTTTACCGATGTGCAGCGCTACTATTTTTGTTTCCGGCCTACGCTGGGTTTCGGAATGTGTTTTTGTGTTAGTGCTCCGTTGAATGGCAGTCTTGCGGCGTGGTTGTGTGTTTGCCAGTTTAAAATTTGCTCACATTCAAGATGCATAAAAGAAAGTACAAGTTTACAGATGCTTTGAAAACCACATATCCTGCTTTCAAGCTTGGACGTCGTGATTATGAGGCAGAATGTAAAATTTGCCCAACTGCAACTTTCCTCTCTGTAGCAATTCATGGTAGACTAATTTCTATAATTTATTGTTTTAGTTAATAAATTAACCCCCCCCCCCAGGGGCTCACATCTAGTGGGACGTGCGTTGGCGACCACGGGTCCCCAGCTGAGTCTGGCATTGCTTCCACTTACTTGTGCCGGGCTCCTCTCTGTCTTCTTTTCTGTCGACCTCCCTTGGTCGTCTCATGTCCTCTTCCGACCCCGACGGTATTAGGGTATCCGAGGTCTAGGGAGTCTCTTCCTTTCCCGCCTTAATTGGCCCTTGTCTCATCTTTTCTGATACCCTCCTTCTGTGAGGGGTCAGCTTTCTTTTTCTTTTCCTTTTATCTCCTGCCTTCTGCTCAAGGCCCTCAAGGAGGCAGGGTGTATGTAGCCCCACCACTTCTGGTACACCCTGGATATTGCTACACCCTCAGGGGCTAACGGCTGGTGAGTTCGGGAGTTGGCGACCCCGAGGGATTCCTGATCTAGGTCCGGTTTCCCCCTTTTGTCCCTTACCTGTGGGGAGGACCCTCTCCTCTTTCACTTTCCTATCTGCCTTTCATGGCTCTCTTTCCTTCCCATCCCCTCAATCCGCATTCTTCAAGGGCATGAGGGCATTTCCTTTCCTCCTGTCCTTTATTTGCCTTATTCTCCTTTTTTTTCATTTCTTCTTCTATTATATAAGTTCGTAGTTTTTTAGTTATAGTTTGCATTTCATTTTCATTTCATTTTCATCTTCACGATCACTCAAAACATTAAGGGCCGATAACCTAGATGTTAGGCCCCTTAAAACAACAATTATCATCATCATCAATAAATGACAAATATTAAAACAGCGTTATTTATATAAAATTTTCATTTAATTTCGAAGGTTCTCAAGATTTGTATAGCCACATTTCTTCAAATAAACACAAAAAAGTGTACAAGGTTGCGGCAGTTAGCAAACTATAGACAACCTTTTTTTTCACATCAACTACAGCATTAACGAATCGCGTTTTAGCTGCGGAAGGAGCATTAGCATTCCATACAGTTCGTCATCATTCCTTCTACAGATCAATGGACTGCACACCCAAATTGAAGCAGACAATTTATTATGATTCGGATGTGGCCAAAAGAATTTTTTCAGCTAGAACCAAAACTGAAAGTATAATAAACAGAGTAATAGGCCCACATGCTGTTGATGTTACAGTAGAAAGTATGAAAGGCAGGCCCGGATCCAGCAACGGCTAAAGAGGGGGGCGGCACTGTGCATAGAAAGGTCCTGTGGGTTGCTTATATTTTAAAAGTAAACTATAGCCTACTTTTGATATAAGAAGATAAGGGAATTTATTTGGCATTAACTGCACATGCTAACTACTCCTAATTACAGTTTTGTACAATGTTAATTTGAAATAAATAAAAAACACAATTATATCAAAAACAACGAACACAAACCAGTTCCTAGATAATAAACTCCACCCTCCCCTTTTCAGACTTCGCATACCTGTCAATTACTTTATCCACACAGACGTCAATACAGTGCCGGAAAAATTAATAGCAACTCAGTGATTTTCCTCTTTGAATTATGTTATTTCATGTTTCAGTGTGACAGGTGTTTCCTTAGTAATGCAATCCGAATATTTTTGAAAGCTTATTTAATTACCACTCTATTGCAAGGTAATACATTAAATTTATTGTTGTTGACATGGCAGTTTGTACAGCTTTTGTAAATTGAAGGCCCAAGAGCAAAATATTGTATTTTACGTTTTGGTGTGTATTGTGCCAGCAGATGGCAGTAAATGCTCCTGGAATTTTATTCATTGTCTACAGATGTCTCTGTTGTGCAGACAGTTCCTAGTTACTACTTCCTGTTGTGCATTCCTACTTCTTGTCTATTAAAATTCCCTTTGAATGATCATAAGTATTTTTCGTGTTTACCAGTTGTGTTTTTGTAATGAGGGAGTTTGATTGACAGATTCTAATTCAGAAATGGGTAGAAAATGTGATATAACACCAAGAAAGGCTACACAGATTGTGACTTTAAGTGAATGTGGTAAAACTAATACTGAAATAGCTGAAATTGTGGGTGTGCATAAAAGTACAATTGGGAGACAGTTAGGTAAGTTTCGAGATAGGGGTGATGTTATGGTTGGTAGAGGGTGGAAATTTGGCAGAAAACCGGTAACTTCACCCAGTTGTGACAATGTTTTACGTCGTTTATGTTTGGAAGACAGATTTGCTACCTCAGAAGAACTTGCAGATAAATGGAGGGAAACTTCTGGTGTTAAGGTTTGTTCTAGAACTGTAAGGAACAGATTGCGAAAATTTGATTTAATGTCTAAGAAGCCTGTCAAGAAACCAATGCTCACCAAACGACAACGTATGACGCGTATACAGTGGGCTAAAGAACATCAGCCCTGGCCAGATGAACAGTGGCCTACAGTTCTCTTTAGTGATAAATCAAAAATCAACATTGGTGGAAGTGATGGGGGTTGTAGCGTGTTTAGGAAAGCAAGTGAAGCACTGAATCCCGCCTGTACTATAAAAAAAGGTTAAGTTCCCAACTAGTGTTATGCTTTGGGGGTGTTTCTCATACAACGGTGTTGGGCGTATCCATGTCATAGAATCTACTGTTAATGGAGCCATGTACAAGACAATTTTGGAGAAGAAGATGTCGTCAGGACGGGATTTATTTCCAGGACAACCATTCATTTTTCAGGATGATACAGCACCCTGCCATCCTGCAAAAGTGGTCAAAGACTTCCTACGTATGCAGGAAAACATCACAGCATCGTCTTGGCCTGGCAATTCACCAGATCTAAATCCAATAGAAAATTTGTGGAAGACATTGAAGAAGAAAATCAGAGACAAGAAGCCCAGAACAAAACTGCAATTGATCGAGACAATTGTAAACATCTGGTATCATGGAATACCCGTTGAAACTCTCCAAATTATAGTAGATTCCATGCCAAGAAGGTGTCAAGAAGTTGTGAGGTCAAAAGGCTATCCCACAAAGTACTAGTGCAAAGATAAGGAACTATTCTATGAGGAGTAAAATTTTGCTCTTGTGCCTTCTTTTAACAAATGCTACACAAATTACCATGTAAACAGCAATACATTTAAGTTATTGTCTGGATTAGAGTTGATATAAAACAAGCTTTCATAAAATGTATGGATTGTAGTACTTTCTGTTAACCTGTCTGAATGAAGCATGAAATAGCTTAATACAGAGAGAAAAATCACTGAGTTGCTATTCATTTTTCCGGCACTGTATCTTTATGAATGTTTAGCAAGGCTAAACCAACTAGACGAGATTCTCCCATCGAAGACCGAAACCACGATTTTATTCTGCGCAAGGTAGAAAAACTCCTACGTTAGCGTTGCTTACAGGCAAAGTGGCTAGGAGTTTGAGCAGGGTAGATGCAAGGGGGTATACTTCCGGTAAGCAGGCATCCAGAGCGGCCTTGACTCCAGTTGGCTGATCCTTTTTCATGTTGTTTTTGGACCAGATCAGGCAAGTTGCTTTCCAGACCGTGTTTTCACTTTCGAGGGCACGTTGTCCAATGGAAGATTCCATTGGCAGAATTCGGTGGAAACTCTCCCATAAGGCTTCTGACAGCTCAGCCATGTCTTCGTCTTCAGTAGTACCTTTGACGATCTTTTCAGGCAACCGAGAAAACCGCCAAACTTTCAGGAGGAAAGCGACTGTGGCAGATCTGAAATAACATTAACCAAGATCGGAATATAAATAGACTGCTGGTAGAAGTCTTTCGGCGTACTAGTTGGATGGTTTGAACGGTATAGCTACTGCTTTCTACATTGTCGAGGAACGGTAAGTTCAAGCGTAGGATCCATATCGATTTTCTTGGCGAGGTCTGAAGCTCTCTTCCAGATGAAATCGAAATTCTTGTCTGCTTCTTCTCTTTGATTTGTCAATATGCTGATAGCGCTCGTGACCAAGTCAGCTCCTTGACTTAGGTCTAAATCTTCGCTCTGTAACGCCTGGCTCAGCTGCTTCGTATACGATACAACTCTACTAAGGCAACAGGTCGCAATGAGAAACTGTGGCTCACACAAGGCTAAAATCAGGCAGTGAGCTTTGATTGCCGTCTGGGCGTCTTTCCATGAGGCTATCTCAGAGAGAGCTTGTGTGATACCAGACAAGTCCGCTTCAAACTGGAGAACACCGTCGTGCCGTTCCACCCATCTGGTTTCGCAAATGGTTTTCAGGGAGCATCCTTGAGTATTCATCAACACATGCCTTCTTTTTGGATGTGGAAATAAGGACGTCACTTGATTCATTGTTGACATGGCCTTTTTCACTTCTGGCACATTACTTGATTTGGACAGGGCGTTATTAAGTTTGTGGTTGTAGCATTAGGTCTTAAGGCGTTTTCAGGCTCCTTTAGTATTTCTGCAACTGCCCCGCGAACCATGACCATTCAACTGACACTGCCTATACCTACGCACTTATGACATCGAGGTAGTAATGATTTTTAACTCGATTCAGTAGGATGATGATGATAATTGTTGTTTTAAGGGGCCTAACATCGAGGTTATCGGCCCCTAATAAAATGAAATGGCGTGAAATAAAAGGATGAAGATAAAGACAGCTCACTGTCCTGGATGAAACGAAAATGGTGTTTATAAAACAGACAGTGAGCACCAACAATTATGCCATATTTGAATAGAAAATAGTAAAAGGGGGTGGTAAAAACAATAAAACAAATAAGGCATAGTAACCAATAAAATAGATGAACGTAATAAAAACATAAAACAGACTTAGCCGGAATTAAAAGACATAACTGACATTAAAACTTGAAAATATAACCACTCTCCCTCATGACCCGGATGACGAGGTCTACTGACGGCCCGTCATCACGGAGAATAAGGTACAGGGTGTTAGGCAGTTTAAGAGTCCTTCGCAGATCGGCCAGATCCACACTCCAAGAGAATGTGTGCCACAGTTAGATGGGCACCGCAAATACACACAGGGGGATCTTCTCTCTTTAGCAAGTGGGAGTGCGTAGCAATCCCATGGCCGATCCGGAGTCGACAGAGAACCACAGCTTCCTTCCGGAGAGATCGGAAGATTTCCACACCTTCGTTGTCTCCTTGATGACCCTCAGTTTGTTGGGTGGAGGCGTGGCACGCCACGCTTCTTCCCAAAGCGACAGGATCGAATGCCGCAACTGAGAGCGCACATCACTAGCAGGCACCTTATACCGTAGCGAAAACAGTGCGACTGCCTCTCTCGCCGCCTGATCAGCAAGCTCGCTTCCCGCAAAACCCATGTGGCTAGGAAGCCACACAAAAATCACCCCGGTTTCAGCGTTACACGCACTGACGAGCAGGTCGTGCACAACGGGTGCTTCGGGAAACACACATCGATCGATTGCAGCGGACGAAGAGAGTCAGTACACACAAGAAAGTGCTGGTGATAGTCTGATAACGTGTACCGCAGAGCTTCTAAGATGGCATAGAGCTCCGCTGTGTACACGCCACCGGCCTCAGGAAGTGAAAAGAGAAACCGACGATCCTCAACCACAAATGCACAGCCTACTTTCTCGTTTACCCTCGAACCGTCCGTGAATAGAAGCCCTGATCCTGGATACCTGCTCACCACGGACTGGAACAGCCTCCGATGGACGGAGGAGTCCGTGTCCGACTTGGGGCCGGTATGCAGATCCAGGATGATATCAGGTCGAGAGACTATCCACGGAGGGGCCTTGCTAGGTACTCGGACGATACAGGAGACCGAGGGAAATCTGATGGTGATGATGATGATAATTGTTGTTTTAAGGGGCCTAACATCTAGGCTATCGGCCCCTGATGGTTTGGGTGATCGTGAAGATGAAAAGGAAATGTAAACTTAAAACTAAAACTAACTACCAACCTACATACTAGAAGAAGAAATGGAAAACTAAAGGAGAATAAGGCAAATAAAGGATAGGAGGAAAAGAAATGCCCTCAACCCTCGGAGAAGGCGGATTGAGGGACTTGGAAGGAAGGAGAGCCATGAAAGGCATATAGGAAAGTGAAAGAGGAGAGGGTCCGCCCCAAAGGTAAGGGACAAAACGGGAAAACGGACCCAGCTCAGGAATCCCTCGGGGTCGCCAACTCCCGAACTCACCAGCCGTGAGCCCCTGAGGGTGTAGCATTATCTAGGGTGCACCAGAAGTGGTGGGGCTACATACACCCTGCCTCCTTAAGGGCCTAGAGCACATGGCAGGAGGTAAAAGGAAGAGAAAAAGAAGGCTGACCCCTCGCAGAAGGAGGGTATCAGAAAAGATGAGACAAGGGCCAATTAAGGCGGGAAAGGAAGAGACTCCCTAGGCCTCGGATACCCTAATACCATCGGGGTCAGAAGAGAACAAGAGTTGACCAAGTGAGGTCGACAGGAAAGAAGACAGAGAGGAGCCCGGCACAAGTAAGTGGAAGCAATGCCGGACTCAGCTGGGGCCCCGTGGTCGCCAACCCACGCCCACAAGATGTGAGCCCCTGGGGGGGGGGGGAATCTGAACTGACGGTATAAGTCATCCAAGCGAAACCCCGCCGGCCGAGTGGCTCGGGTAAGCGCATCATACAGCCGGCGATTCGGATTGGAAAACAAACGTGGATAGCTTGGATGAAGTGGCATCTGTCGAATAAATGCAGCAAGGTCAGCAGTACTTGTTGACGCCTTAGGTGTAAAGGAGGTACGCCAGCCTCGGCGAGCAAGCTGACGACTGGGCTCGTCCGAAAGGCACCCGTCGCCAGCCTCACACCGCCGTGGTGGACACTGTCCAGTTTAACAAGCACTGACTTACAGGCCGAACCATATGCTATACTGCCATAATCTAATCTAGATAAAATCAGTGCCTTATAAAAACGTAGGAGCACCGCCCCCCCCCCCCCCCCCCCAAGGCATGTTGAATTTCTTAGCACAGGCAGTTTTCAAACACCCCACGTGTGGTTCCCACGTCAATTTCTGATCGAAAAGGAGCCCAAGGAACCGGTACGCAGCAACAACAGGCAAAGCTACATCGCCCAGATAAAGCTCTGGATCAGGATGGAGAGTGCGCTTTCGGCACAAATGGACAACCGAGGTCTTAGCGGTTGAGAACCGAAAGCCATGCTCTAGTGTCCAGCGTTCCACTCTCCGAATAGCTTGTTGTAGCTGTCGTTCAGCGACCGCCATATTTTGCGCACTATAATGTAGAGCGAAGTCGTCTACATATAGCGACGGTACCACTGCTGGACCAGCAGCAGCGACTATACCGTTTATGGCAATCGCAAATAATGTTACGCTCAGCACCGATCCCTGTGGGACTCCATCTTCCTGTATATGATAATGGGAAAATGTCCCCCCTATTCGGACACGGAATAGGCGAAAGGACAGAAAATTATCAATAAAAACCGGCAAGTTACCTCAGAATTTCCATTGATGCAGGATAGAGAGGATGCTGTAACGCCAAGTGGTGTCATAGGCCTTCTCGGCGTCAAAGAAAACAGCGACTAGGTGCTGTCTCCGGAGAAAAGCGTCCTGTATGGCGGTCTCCAGGCGTACCAGATGGTCGTTGGTACACCCAGACGCCCTGAAACCACACTGGTATTCAGACAGGAGTCCCCGTTTCTCCAGGACCCACACCAGGCGCCGATTGACCATCCTCTCAAAGAGCTTGCACAGACCGTTTGTGAGACAAATAGGTCTGTAACTCCCTGTCAAATTGGGATCCTTATCGGGCTTCAGGATAGGTATAATGATATCTTCCTGCCATTGCGCTGGAAACACACCTTCAAACCAGATACGATTAAACACCCTGAGCAAATTACGAATGCTCTCATCGTTAAGGTGTTTAAGCATTTGGTTGTGAACATTATCCGGGCCGGGAGACGTGTCCCATTCCCACTCCGTAAAGGGCACGTTGTACCCCTCCGAAGCGCGGGAAGCAAAACTGAGCTGGAAACGTTCTGCCTCGCGCTTCAGGGCCACGAAGGCAGGATCATAGTTATCGGAACCGGATATATCCGCAAAATAAGATGCGAGATGGTTTGCAACGCGGTAAGGATCTGTAACCAATTCATTATCAATGGAAATTCCCGGTAAATTAGAAGGGAATTTAGAACGAAAAGATTCACAAAAGGAATAGATTGAAAAAAAAAAAACACACAAAATGAAGGCTAGGTTCAAAATACGTACAAAATGCAATGTAGCGTCGAAATACCTACAAAATGCAATTGAAATTCAAAGTACTTACAAAATGCAAATGAGATCGAAAATACGTACAAAATGCAATTGAGGTTCAAAATACTTGCAATTGAAATTGATAATACACAATGCGAGTTGGATTGAAAAAGCCGGTTCCAATCCAAATTACTCACAAAGTGCAAAATGTACGGTAGATTCAAACGACTCATGGGGATTGACAATGCTTACAAAATGCAATTTAGATTGAAAATACTTGACAAAATGTAATTTAGATTCAAAATACCCACAAAATGCAATTGAGAATCAAAATATGTGCAAAATGCCCACCAAACAAAATGCAATTTAGATTCAAAATTCGTGCGAAATGCGGCGTTGGTTGAAAATTCTTACAAAATGCAATTGAAATTCAAAATGCTCACTAAAAGGCCCGGGCACATGCATTGAAAGACTTACTAAAAAGCAATTTAGATTGTCAAACTTTACAAAATGGATTTGAGGTTGAAAACAATCGCGACATGTAATTTAGATCGAAAAAACATACAAAAAGCAACGTAGATTAAAAATGCCTTAAAAATCGCTAGAAGGGAATTTAGATACACGGTAAACCAAGGAACAAAAACAGTGCGGGAATCTTAAAGAGAAAAGTAAATATAATGAAAAGAGGAGAGGAGTGGAGAGAGGAGAAGGTCCGTCCCAAAGGTCGGGGACAAAAGGGGAAAACGGACCCAGCTCAGGAATCCCTCGGGGTCGCCAACTCCCGAACTCACCAGCCGCGAGCCCCTGAGGGTGTAGCACTATCGATGGTGCACCAGAAGCGGTGGGGCTACATACACCCTGCCTCCTTAAGGATGATGATGATGATAATTGTTTTAAGGGGCCTAACATCTAGGTTATCGGCCCCTGAGGGTGTGGCCTCCTTAAGGGCCTTGAGCACAAGGCAGGAGGTAAAAGGAAAATAAAAAGAAGGCTGACCCCTCACAGAAGGAGGGCATCAGGAAAGATGAGAGCAGGGCCAATTAAGGCGGGAAAGTGAAAGACTCCCTGGGCCTAGGATAACCTAATACTGTCGGGGTCGGTAGAGAACAAGAGTTGACCAAGGGAGGTCGACAGGAAAAAGAAAGAGAGGAGCCCGGCACAAGTAAGTGGAAGCAATGCCGGACTCAGCTGGGGCCCCGTGGTCGCCAACCCACGCCCACTAGAAGTGAGCCCCTGGGGGGTCTCCAATTTGAATTGAAGAAGGCTTACGTCCCTTGTTATATCTATTTTCCAACTTCTCGTGTGTGACTTTCATGTTGTCTCTGGCCTTCCTCCATATCGTTTTGATATCATTAAAAGAGTATTGCTCTGGAAGCAACTGATTAATTGTCCAAAGATTGCCTAAGGGAGAATTCGGAACGAACGAAAACATCAGGTTGAAGGGAGTAGTCTTGTGCGACTCGTGGACAGCTGTATTAAAAGAGTACATTAACCAAGGAAGACATGTATCCTGATGATGATGATAATTGTTGTTTTAAGGGGCCTAACATCTAGGTTATCGGCCCCTGATGGTTTGGGTGATCGTGAAGATGAAAATGAAAAGCGAACTTAAAATAAAAACTAACTACTAACCTACATACTAGAAGAAGAAATGGAAAACTAAAGGAGAATAAGGCAAATAAAAGGACAGAAGGAAAAGAAATGCCCTCAACCCTCGGAGAAGGCGGATTGAGGGACTTGGAAGGAAGGAGAGCCATGAAAGGCATATAGGAAAGTGAAAGAGGAGAGGGTCCGCCCCAAAGGTAAGGGACAAAAGGGGAAAACGGCCCAGCTCAGGAATCCCTCGGGGACGCCAACACCCGAACTCACCAGCCGTGAGCCCCTGAGGGGGTAGCATTATCTAGGGTGCACCAAAAGTGGTGGGGCTACATACACCCTGCCTCCTTAAGGGCCTAGAGCACGAGGCAGGAGGTAAAAGGAAGAGAAAAAGAAGGCTGACCCCTCGCAGAAGGAGGGTATCAGAAAAGATGTGACAAGGGCCAATTAAGGCGGGAAAGGAAGAGACTCCCTAGGCCTCGGATACCCTAATACCGTCGGGGTCAGAAGAGAACAAGAGTTGACCAAGTGAGGTCGACAGGAAAGAAGACAGAGAGGAGCCCGGCACAAGTAAGTGGAAGCAATGCCGGACTCAGCTGGGGCCCCGTGGTCGCCAACCCACGCCCACAAGATGTGAGCCCCTGGGGGAAGACATGTATCCCACAAGCTGTGGTCTTTATGGTGATATGCTATTAATGCTGCCCTCAAGTTGCGGTTCACCCTTTCAGCGTAAAGAACCTTTCGGATAATAAGGAGTCGAAGTTATGTGAGTTATTGCTAATTCAAAGAGAAATTTCCTGAAGATAGTTGAAGCAAAACATTTTGCATTGTCAGTGACCAAAAACTGACAAGGCCCAAACGCTGCAAAAATGTTTTCTAGACATTTGATTACAGTCTGCGCTGTCGCAGATCTGGTTGGGAAGATCCAGTTATATCTCGTAAACCCGTCTGTGCAGACAAGGGCAAACCGGTTTCCTGACCGAGACCTTGGAAATGGTAGAAACAATTTTTCCATAGGATTCTTAGCAAGATCATAGGATAATAAACCCACTTTGGTATTTACTTGAGGTTTCGCTAACTTACACACATTACAATTATTTACCAACTTTCTGATATCATTATCCATATTTTTCCAGATAAAGTTTTCTCTTACTCTACGCCTTGTCTTAAAAGAAACCTAAATGTGCCCCTATAGGTGACTCATGAAAATAGCGAAATAATTCAGATACCAGAACAGTAGGTAGTACAATCTTAGCAAGTTTTTCATGCCGCGCCGTACAACACAAAATATTTCCCTTGATAGAGTATGGTTTTACTATCTCTCCACCTTCTATCCTCTTAATTATTTCCCCAAGCAAAGGATCTTCCCTCTGATATCCTGAGACATCTCTAAATAATAGAGGACAGTTGGATAAAATAATATTACAAGAATTGTCTACCGAACAGGCACCATCCTGTCTAGCCACCATGTCACAAGACTCAGAAGCGTCACCAAACATTCTACTCAAACAGTCAGCTATTACGTTATCACTCCCCTTGATATGTTTTACATTAAATTTAAACGATGATATCCTCGTTGCCCAGCGCGCTATGCGTCCGGTCTTCCGGGGCCTTCCTAGAACCCAACTTAGCGCCTGGTTATCAGTTTCCAACTGAAACTCAAGGTGTTCAGGATATAATTTAAACTTCTCAAGCGCAAACATAACTGCCAACCCTTCAAGCTCGTAGACTGAATATTTGGACTCTGCCTCAGACAATGTTCTTGATGCGTAGGCAACCTGTCACCGTCATATTGCTGCAAAATCACTGCTCCAATTGCTCGATTTGAAGCATCAGTTTTTACTATAAACCGTTTACTAAAATCGGGAATCGCTAATATCGGAGCATTTATCAACGCCATCTTTAGATCTTCGAAAGCAGATTCCTGTGACGGACCCCAAATAAACTCGGTGCCTTTCTTACGTAAACCATTGAGTGGGGCAGCACGATTGGCAAAATTAGGAATGAACTTTCTAAAGTAATTCAACATGCCAATGAAGCGGGCAATTTCTTTCACATTTTTGGGAGGTTTAAAATCACGAATGGTCTGGGTTCTTGAGTGATCGACTGATACTCCAGAAGAAGAAACTATGTGCCCTAAAAATGAAATTTGTGGCTTTGCGAAAGATACCTTGGATGGTTTTACAGTTAACCCAGCCTTTTTTAGACGACCCAATACTTCCGTGACATGCTCCACGTGTCCTTCAAAAGTTCTACTAAAGATGACCACATCATCAAGATAATGGTAGACAGATTTGAATTTAATACCATCAAAAATGTTGTCTAACAGGCGACTAAGAACAGCAGCACCTGTAGATAGGCCAAAAGGAAGACGTTGGAATTCGTAAAGATTCCAATCCGTAGTAAATGCAGTTACATGTTTTGACTTCTCAGCTAAAGGAATTTGCATGTACGCCTTGTTTAGATCTAATACGGTAAATAGATTCGCTCCCTGGAACCAGCCAAAGCATGACTGTAAATCTGGAAGAGGGATTTGTTGTAAGATAACCTTCTTATTTAAGGCACGGTAGTCAACCACAGGTCTAAATTCTCCATTAGGTTTGGGCACTAAGAAAATGGGGGATGAATAGGAAGAAGTAGATTTCCTAATTACTCCCTCATCAATCATCTCATCGATGATACCTTTCAAAACCTTCATCTTTGGTGGGGCCAGACGGTAAGGAGAAGACCTAACAGGCACTGAATCGGATAACTCAATCTCATATTCCAAAATATTCGTTACACCTAACCTGTTGGTTAAAACATCAGTAAACTCAGAGCATAGTTTTCGAATACTATTAGCTTGATCCTCCCTTAGATGTCCCAGCTCCAAATCATCAAGATCATTAGGTTTGTCACCACTCTGAGCAGCATTAATACCAACACCACAAGTAGAATTATTAAATTTTAACCTTAAACGGGGCTTAAACTTAAATTGACATGATTGATCCCTCAGATCAATCAGTAACCCAACATGTGCCAAAAAATCAGCACCAAGGATGACATCGCAAGACAGACGATGTACGACCCATAACCTAAATTTCCACGTGAAACTTAATATCCTGATCTTAACTGTCATGTACTCTTTAATATCCAGAGAAGAAGAATTTGCGGATCTCACATCATTATTTTCGGCAATCAGTTTTCAAAATTTACATACAGATTCCATATTATTAAACCATTCTAAGCTTAAAAATGAGCTCACACTCCCAGAGTCAATAAGTGCAGAAACCGGCTCGTTATTAATGTCAATGACAATAAATGGAGAAATTCCATGAGCAACATCAGTGATGCGGTTACAAATATTTTTACTTTTGACCAGACCTCGGCAAAAATTACTGTCACGTGAACGTTTACATTTCTTTTTTGACACATTAGAATACCAAATTTTATCATCTGATGACGTCTTGTTAACATACGATAAAGATTTATTGTTATAGTTAACATCACACCAACGACTAATATGGGCATATGACCCACAACGATCACATCTCCTACCTTTGTTGCTACCCCTATCGGGTCTCTTGAAGTTACGCCACTGAGGAGTATCCGCACCCACACGAACTGGTACTAGTTCTCTGCTACTATGCTGAAAATCATTACTAAGAAAAATATTTCTACTCTGGTCAGGCTGGTTATATCTGTCAGCATGCTGCATCTCTTCACGCTTCTGAAAATAATTAGTATCAACAATAGCTCCAGAAGGAGGGAAACCAATAGAACATAACCTCCCTGGACCATCCATGCGCCTTAAATTAGCTTTATTAACTTTCTCTGCTTCGAAGATAATATCGTTGCACTCTTTATAGCTTTTGGGTTTGGTATTCATAGCTAACGATAATCTATAATTAGGATTAATTCCCTCCACCATTTAAGTAACGATTTGTTGTTCAGACAACCCAACAGCAAATAACCTAGCATACCATCTGATGTCCATAAAATAATTACTTAACGTTTCGTCCATGCGTTGTACTCGAAACAAATAATCCCTTTGTAAATCAGACAACAGACGAGGGGAAATAAAATAATTTAAAACTTCAGATTGAAAATACTCCAAAGAATAATTAGCAGACATGCACTCGAGTAACTTGTCTCGAAGCAAATCATTCGTACATGGGTATACGATCCTAAAAATTTGCAACTCGGATAACCCATACATGACCGCAGCATCTCTTAATTCTATTACCTTCCTTAAAAATTTTACCAATAGGTCACTATCAGTGCCATCGCACACATGGAAGTCTTTTAGAATTAAATTCACAGGGTTGGGAATATTTTGGAACCTAACACAGTTATCGGGCATGGCATGCATCGGTACGTTACTCTGAGACCAAGCACAATTTCTCAATAGAGGATTGAAAATATCACAATCAATCGCTTCACTTTTATCTAATAGACTCCTCCCAGTCTGCACAGACTTGTTAACACCAGAACAGCTATAATTCAGATTAAGTGGAGTCCTAATCGCAGAAACATTTGGTACAGAAGTATTTACCGAGATACATTTTTCTATGAAATTGCTTTGCTTGTTCACATCAGGCCTAATTGTACACGACCTACCCCTGGATAAACTGATTGACGACCCTACCAGACTATTAATATCAGAAGTATTCCTATTTTCAAAATTATCTACCATGTTTTCATTTTTAACTCAATGACACACGTTCTAAATTCTCGATAATATTAAGACCATCACTATTCTCACACGCTTCATCACAATTATTAATACCACTATTCGCACACACAATAGAATCATTACTCTCACCTTCAGAAACCTCAACAAAGATTTGGTCATAATACTCAACAAGTTTAGCTCGCAATCTAGATAACTCTTCAGAAAATATCTTATCACTTCGTGACCAAACTTCAATCAAGTCGTGCAATCTATTAATCCAATGAATGGATCTATACTTAATACGATTCAATTGCGAAGCAGACTGATTTCCAACACAATTCAAACCACCTAACGAATCCAATAAGCAAGAAACAAAGGATACAATGTCAGACTTACCTACATCCCAACAGATATTGTCATGAGAGGGAATGACAACAGGCACACCTTTTAGTTTCCTTAAAGCAATGACATCTAATTCTCGATGATAGGATGGAGATCCATTTCTAATCAATATCTCATAGGCCACCTCACTTTTATTCAAGTATGAAATGGCAGGCATAGCTCGAATATCCATTTGGTTTTGGTGTAAAATAACATGAAACAAAAAATACAATAATTAGAGATTATATTAAAATATCATAAACACCTTACGTAATTTCATTTAATATCTAATCACTTCCATGTCTATAACCAGCAAGTTAACCTCAATTAAATATTGTTACGGCTGTGAGTTTGAGTCATCGCTCGCCGCTTGAGTCACAACTGCCCCAGGGGCTGGGCTGTGGCTTGCCTCCTGTATTGCGCGCGCCTTATGCAACAGGGCTACTACAGACAAAGGGATAGTCCGGAAGATTCGTGACTGCACCAGCGGTGGAAACCTCGAGAAGCCGTGGACTCTGGATGGATCTAGAACCATTTATTGAGTCACCGGCCTGCTATATAAGAGTGACCCGTGAAGCAGTTGTTGTTGTGTTTTACGAGCTAGTGTGAGCGTTTAATCTGAGCGACAGAAGTGTGGTGACTTGCGAAACCCCTAGTGTAGCGGCGAAGTGAGGAACATACAGGGGACTGCCGTGTTCTGAGTAAGTGTGCTTTCACTGAGTGTCAGATATTGTGGTGTCGAGGTCCAGTGACATTGTTTCTCCCAGCTTGTGGACAGCGAAATAGCCTGCAGCAAGTGAACGTAAGTAATTGTGGTCGGTGAACATAAAGGAGAGGAGCAGGTAGTTTCTGTCAAGGCCACCGTACTCATTAGGACGGATTAACTTCTGTGATCTGTTGACAAGTAGTGGAAGGGCCAAGAGCGCTCAAGGAAGAGACATAAAGGAAACTGGAGTAAGGCTCCTAATTGCTTGTATTTGCTGATTAGTGTAATTTTCTGGCCACAATAAAGTTAATTATTTCTTTAAGCAGTAATTGGTGTTGTGCTTTGTACTCCCACCGTAATCGAGTTAACAAAAGTGCCACTAGGGGGTGGCACGTAACAACTGGTGTCAGAAGCCGGATTACGAACTCAAGCACAACACCTGACGGTCCTGGTTTCAAAACCCGAGCAGGTCATTTTCTCTAATTTTCCTGTGAGTGCATGCCCTTTACAAGGCAAACAACTAAAATGGAGGCGCAATTGGCAGCATTGCTAGAAAATTTAAATGGCATAGAAGACGGCCAGAAGAATTTAACCAAGGACCTAACTGCCAAAATGGAAGACGGCCAGAAGAAGATGGAGGATGGCCAGAAGAAGTTAGCGGAGGACCTGAAGAAGATGGAGGACGGCCAGAAGAAGATGGAGGACGGCCAGAAGAAGTTAGCCGAGGACCTAACTGCCAAATTAGAAGACGGCCAGAAGAAGATGGAAGACGGCCAGAATAAGTTAGCAGAGGACCTAACCGCCTAATTTCTGGATGGCCAGAAAAATCTGGAAGAGTGTCTGCTGACGAAATTAGAGGAGAGCCAAAGGAAATTAGAACAGGGCCTACGTGAGGAAGTCACGGCAGTGGAAAAGAAGTTCGACGCCTTACAAGTGGAAGTTGCCGAGCTGCGCCAACGCCCGCTGATGGGGGTGGAGGAGAAATTCAACGCCTTACAAGTGGAAGTTGCCGAGCTGTGCCAACGCCCGCTGATGGGGGTGGAGGAGAAATTCAACGCCTTACAAAAGGAAGTTGCCGAGCTGCGCCAACGCCCACTGACGGGGGTGAAAGAGGAATTCAACGCTCTACGAGAGGAAGTTGCCGAGCTGCGCCAACGCCCGCCCACCGTTACACCGGGAATATCAGGAACGGGACATAGCAGAGTGACGCCCCCAACCTTCGACGGAAAGGTCCCGTGGAGCACCTACTTACGTCAGTTCGAGGCAGCCTGTTCCATAAATAACTGGAACAACACAGAAAAGGCTACAGCTCTCATTGTAGCGCTGAGAGGCGACGCCCTTAACGTCCTTCAGGCCATCCCGACTGGATCCCAGGACTACGCCGCACTGATCGCCCATATGGAGTCCCGATATGGAGATAGCCATCTTCAGCAGGCCTACCAGATGCAGCTCCGGACCCGGGTACAGAAGAACGCGGAAACCCCGCAGGAGTTCGAGATGGACATCGCACGCCTCGTAAGGCTCGCCTACCCAACAGCGCCGGCCGACTTTTTGGAGCAGATAGCGACGCAGACTTTCACCGACGGACTACGGGACTCGGACACTCAACAATCGCTGCGTCTCGCGCGCAATAAGACCCTGGCAGATGCGTTGAGCCACGCACTTGAGTTCGAGACGGCAAAGCAGGTATCTAGAATGTGCGCGCGGGTGCGTCAGGTGGACGTCGACGAACCAGCCAAAGCCAACAAGACCAAGCCCCTGGCCGATGAACTGATGGAGGTGCTAGGCCGGTTCTTCAAGAGTCGCAGTACCACCAACAAAAACTTAGCCGAAGGACATCCGGAGAGGCGGTCTGGAAGAGGACTACCAACCTGCTGGACCTGCCGTAAGAGAGGCCACCTGAGCAAGGACTGCGGTGATCGCCGCCGCCAAGGGTTTCCGTCGGGACAGTCAGTCGTAGAGAAACTGCGCGGCCCAGGAAAGCAAGTATCAGCCAGCCTAGGGGGGCAAAGGTTGGCTTGTGACAGTCGTCAAGCCCCGGCAGTCCAAGTTCGTGTGACGAAGTTACGGAGGGACAATAGCAGCCTGATGGTCGACGGAGTCGTCAACGGAGTGAGCTGGCCCCTGCTGATCGACACGGGAGCGTCGAGGACCATCGTCAATCCCACCGTGATCCCGAAGTGGAGAGTGCAACCCACACAAAGGAACCTCCAGCTAATAACCGCGACCGGAGAGACCGCACCAGTACATGGCGAAGCATCACTGGAGTTCGTCATTGGTCGACGGGCGATAAAGCATCCAGTGCTTGTGGCTGACGTATCAAATGAAGTGATCATCGGACTGGACTTCCTGGACCAGAACAACATCATCTTGGACCTGAGTACCAACACTCTGCACTTCGGAGGTGAGGAACTTGCTTTGCAACCAGCACACGAGTCCATCACCGCACGGCGAGTAAGGCTGAGAGAAGACGTCATCGTTCCCGCCAGGACGGAGGTCAGCGCTGCCGTAATTGTCGACGGAGCTGCTGAGGGAGTGGCGGCTGTCATCGAGCCAAAATATGAGGACATCCAGACAAAAGGATTGCTAGTTGCCAAGACTCTCATCAACACGACGTCTCGGCCGTACGTCCGCCTGTCCAACCAGAACGACTACGACATTACGGTTCATCGGGACACCAACCTAGGAGTCTGCGAGCCCGTTACCTGGATTGCCCGCATCACAGATACGACAGACGGACACCTGCAGATGGACAACCGAAGAAGACGCACACTGCCAGAAGAACTACAGAAGCTGTACCAAGGATCCCAGGACCATTTAGACGAGGAACAATCACGCAAACTTCGGGACCTGCTACACGAATTCCAGGATGTCTTCTCCGTGGGAAGCAAAGACTTCGGCAGGACAAGCTTGGTCCAGCACAGAATCGACGTTGGGGACAGCGCACCGATTAGGGCCCCATTCCGACGTGTCCCGCTCGCCAAGCAAGCCGAAGTCGACCGGATGGTTGAAGAGATGAAGGATCAAGGGGTGATCGAGCCATCACATAGTCCTTGGAGTTCTCCGGTCGTGCTTGTGAAGAAGAAGGACGGTTCCACCAGGTTCTGCGTGGACTACAGGCGGGTGAACGACGTCACGAAGAAGGACAGCTACCCTCTACCCCGGATCGACGACACGCTGGACACCATATCAGGATCAAGCTGGTTCTCCACCTTGGATTTGAAGAGTGGCTACTGGCAGGTGGAGGTCCACCCTAAGGACCGCGAGAAAACGGCGTTCTCTGTGGGCAGCGGGCTCTGGCAGTTCACCGTCATGCCATTCGGTCTGTGCAACGCCCCTGCGACCTTCGAAAGGCTAATGGAGTCCATTCTGAGGGGGCTACACTGGAAGACCTGCCTGGTCTACCTAGACGACGTCATCGTTCTGGGGAAAAGCTTCGAGGAGCACTACTGCAACCTGAAGGAGATCTTGATGAAGCTACGGGCTGCCCAGCTGAAGTTGAGCCCCAAGAAGTGTCAGCTCTTCCAGAAGCAGGTCCAGTACCTTGGGCATATCGTCTCCGAAGAAGGGGTGCGCACCGACCCTGAGAAGACCGCAGCTGTGAGGGGGTGGCCAGTTCCGAAGGACAAGTCCCAACTACGAAGCTTCCTGGGACTCTGCACTTATTACCGTCGCTTCGTGAGGGGATTCGCCGACATCCCCAAACCTTTACATCGCCTGACTGAGAAGAACCAACTCTTCACGTGGACAGCAGAATGCCACAGTGCCTTCGAACAACTCAAGCAGGTTCTGTGCATCGCGCCTATTCTGGCCTACCCCAAACCTGGAACAAGGTTCATCGTCGATACCGATGCCAGCGACTTTGGCATAGGGGGAGTCCTGTCGCAGGTAGTGGACGGCGAGGAGAGAGTGGTGGCCTACTTCAGCAAGGCCTTGTCAAAGCCAGAAAGGAACTACTGCGTCACCAGGAAGGAGCTGCTCGCCATCGTGAAGACCATTGAACACTTCCACAAGTACCTGTACGGGCAAGAATTCCTCATCAGGACCGACCATGCATCCCTGCGGTGGCTCCTGAACTTCAAGCAGCCCGAGGGTCAACTCGCGCGGTGGTTAGAGAGGCTTCAACAGTATTACTTTGAGATTCAGCACAGGAAAGGCCAACTGCATTCTAACGCCGACGCCCTGTCACGAAGACCGTGCCCCGAAGACTGCACCTTCTGCGCCCGAAGGGAGGAGAACACCGGGATACAGTGCCGAAGGACTACCGTGGAACTTCAAGGGAGCTGGAGCCGCGAATCTTTCACGCGGGCGCAAGCGGAAGATGATGACCTGGGACTGATAGCCGAATGGAAGAGGGCCTGTGTCCCCAGACCCGGGTGGAACATAATGATGATGATAATTGTTGTTTTAAGGGGCCTAACATCTAGGTTATCGGCCCCTGATGGTTTGGGTGAACGTGAAGATGAAAATGAAAAGCGATCTTAAAACTAAAACTAACTACTAACCTACATACTAGAAGAAGAAATAGAAAACTAAAGGAGAATAAGGCAAATAAAGGACAGCAGGAAAAGAAATGCCCTCAACCCTCGAAGAAGGCGGATTGAGGGACTTGGAAGGAAGGAAAGCCATGAAAGGCAGATAGGAAAGTGAAAGAGGAGAGGGTCCGCTCCAAAGGTAAGGGACAAAAGCGGAAAACGGACCCAGCTCAGGAATCCCTCGGGGTCGCCAACTCCCGAACTCACCAGCCGTGAGCCCCTGAGGGTGTAGCATTATCTACGGTGCACCAGAAGTGGTGGGGCTACATACACTCTGCCTCCTTAAGGGCCTTGAGAACAAGGCAGGAGGTAAAAGGAAAAGAAAAAGAAGGCTGACCCCTCACAGAAGGAGGGTATCAGGAAAGATGAGACAAGGGCCAATTAAGGCGGGAAAGTGAAAGACTCCCTAGGCCTCGGATAACCTAATACCGTCGGGGTCGGAAGAGAACAAGAGTTGACCAAGGGAGGTCGACAGGAAAGAAGACGGAGAGGAGCCCGGCACAAGTAAGTGGAAGCAATGCCGGACTCAGCTGGGGTCCCGTGGTCGCCAACCCACGCCCACCAGATGTGAGCCCCTGGGGGCCGGGTGGAACATTGTGAGTGACTGCAGCCCAAAGTTTAAGTCCTACTGGGCACAGTGGGACTCGCTGATTGTAAGGGATGGCCTCATCTGCCGTACCTGGGAGAGCACCGACGGGAAGACATCTCGGGAACAAGTCGTCGTTCCAAAGGCTATGACGGAGGAAGTCCTGAAGGAAGTTCATGGAGGATCATCTGGTGGACACCTAGGGATAAAGAAGACCCTGGAGAAGCTGAGAGAGCGGTTCTACTGGATCGGATGCCGAACAGACGTGGAGAACCACTGCGCGAGGTGCCACGATTGCGCAGCCAGCAAGGGCCCAGGACGAAGACGACGGGGTCCACTGAAGACCTACAACGTGGGCGGCCCCATGGAGAGAGTGGCCATCGATGTTGCTGGGCCATTCCCGTTAAGCGAGGCAGGGAACCGCTACATATTAGTCGACAGGGACTACTTTACCAAATGGCCGGAGACGTATGCGCTCCCTAACCAAGAAGCCGCGACGATCGCAGAGACCCTGGTGAAGGAATTCGTCAGCCGGTACGGAGTACCCCTGGAGCTGCACTCCGACCAAGGGAGGAACTTCGAGTCGCAGGTGTTCCAGAACCTATGCCAGCTGCTGGGAATCCGGAAGACAAGGACAACGCCACTACACCCTCAGTCCGACGGGATGGTAGAGCGATTCAATCGCACCATCGAGAACCATCTTCGAATAGTCGTCAGCGAGCACCAGAGGGATTGGGACAAACATCTTCCACTATTTCTCCTGGCCTACCGCGCCGCCGTGCATGATGCCACCGGGTGCACACCAGCCCGGGCCATGTTTGGGAGGGAGCTCCGTCTACCTGTCGATCTTGCCTTTGGCCGACCTGGGAATGATCCGATCCCGGTAAGCCAGTATTGTCAAGAACTGGTCTAGCAACTGGAGGACGTGCACGCGTTCGCGAGGAGGAAACTGCGGATCGAGACCGACAGAATGAAGACCCGATACGACCAGCAGACGGATGCCGGCGGATTCCACGAGGACGACCTGGTCTGGCTCTTCAACCCATTACGGAAGAAAGGCCTGTCACCCAAACTGCAGAAGTCCTGGGAGGGCCCGTACCGAGTCGTGAAACGGATCAACGATGTCGTCTACAGGATCCAGCGGAGCCCGAGGGCGAAGATGAAGATCGTGCATCGAGATCGCCTGGCAGCCTACGGAGGGACACAGATGGACCAATGATTGATCGGGACGATCAGCCTTTTTAGGAAGGGGGTGGTGTTACGGCTGTGAGTTTGAGTCATCGCTCGCCGCTTGAGTCACAACTGCCCCAGGGGCTGGGCTGTGGCTTGCCTCCTGTATTGCGCGCGCCTTATGCAACAGGGCTACTACAGACAAAGGGATAGTCCGGAAGATTCGTGACTGGACCAGCGGTGGAAACCTCGAGAAGCCGTGGACTCTGGATGGATCTAGAACCATTTATTGAGTCACCGGCCTGCTATATAAGAGTGACCCGTGAAGCAGTTGTTGTTGTGTTTTACGAGCTAGTGTGAGCGTTTAATCTGAGCGACAGAAGTGTGGTGACTTGCGAAACCCCTAGTGTAGCGGCGAAGTGAGGAACATACAGGGGACTGCCGTGTTCTGAGTAAGTGTGCTTTCACTGAGTGTCAGATATTGTGGTGTCGAGGTCCAGTGACATTGTTTCTCCCAGCTTGTGGACAGCGAAATAGCCTGCAGCAAGTGAACGTAAGTAATTGTGGTCGGTGAACATAAAGGAGAGGAGCAGGTAGTTTCTGTCAGGGCCACCGTACTCATTAGGACGGATTAACTTCTGTGATCTGTTGACAAGTAGTGGAAGGGCCAAGAGCGCTCAAGGAAGAGACATAAAGGTTGATGATGATGATAATTGTTGTTTTAAGGGGCATAACATCTAGGTTATCGGCCCCTAATGATCTGGGTGATAGCGAAGATGATAATGAAACGGAAACCAGAACGAAAATTAAGTGAGACGGAAAATACTTACAAAAAGGAACTCGGATTGAAACGACTCACAAAATGTTCTTACAAAAAGGAATTTAGAACGAAAAGATTCACAAAAGATGATGATGATGATGATAATTGTTGTTTTAAGGGGCCTAACATCTAGGCTATCGGCCCCTGATGGTTTGGGTGATCGTGAAGATGAAAATGAAATGTAAACTTAAAACTAAAACTAACTACCAACTTACATACTAGAAGAAGAAAGGGAAAACTAAAAGAGAATAAGGCAAATAAAGGACAGGAGGAAAAGAAATGCCCTCAACCCTCGGAGAAGGCGGATTGAGGGACTTGGAAGGAAGGAGAGCCATGAAAGGCAGATAGGAAAGTGAAAGAGGAGAGGGTCCGCCCCAAAGGTAAGGGACAAAAGGGGAAAACGGACCCAGCTCAGGAATCCCTCGGGGTCGCCAACTCCCGAACTCACCAGCCGTGAGCCCCTGAGGGTGTAGCATTATCTAGGGTGCACCAGAAGTGGTGGGGCTACATACACCCGGCCTCCTTAAGGGCCTAGAGCACAAGGCAGGAGGTAAAAGGAAGAGAAAAAGAAGGCTGACCCCTCGCAGAAGGAGGGTATCAGAAAAGATGAGACAAGGGCCAATTAAGGCGGGAAAGGAACAGACTCCCTAGGCCTCGGATACCCTAATACCGTCGGGGTCAGAAGAGAACAAGAGTTGACCAAGGGAGGTCGACAGGAAAGAAGACAGAGAGGAGCCCGGCACAAGTAAGTGGAAGCAATGTCGGACTCAGCTGGGGCCCCGTGGTCGCCAACCCACGCCCACAAGATGTGAGCCCCTGGGGGGGATTCACAAAAGGAATAGATTGAAAAATACCCACAAAATGAAGGCTAGGTTCAAAATACGTACAAAATGCAATGTAGCGTCGAAATACTTACAAAATGCAAATGAGATCGAAAATACGTACAAAATGCAATTGAGGTTCAAAATACTTACAAAATGCAATTGAAATTGAAAATACACAATGCAATTCAGATGGAAATAGGCCTTATCCCAGTTCCAATCCAAATTATTCACAAAGTGCAATCGAAATTCAAAATACTTACAAAATGCAATTGAAATTGAAAATGCTTACAAAATGTACGGTGATTCTAACGACTCATGTGGATTGACAATACTTACAAAAAGCAATTTAGATTGAAAATACTTGACAAAATGTAATTTAGATTCAAAATACCCACAAAATGCAATTGAGAATCAAAATATGTGCAAAATGCCCACCAAACAAAATGCAATTTAGATTCAAAATTCGTGCGAAATGCGGTTTTGGTTGAAAATACTTACAAAATGCAATTGAAATTCAAAATACTCACTAAAAGGCCCCGCAACCTGCATTGAAAGACTTACTAAAAAGCAATTTAGATTGTCAATCTTTACAAAATGCAATTGAGGTTGAAAACAATCGCGAGATGTAATTTAGATCGAAAAAACTTACAAAATGCAACATAGATCAAAAATGCCTTAAAAATCGATAAAAGGGAATTTAGATACACGGTGATTCGAGTAACAAAAACAGTGCGGGAATCTTAAAGAGAAAAGGAAATAGAAGGAAAAGAGGAGAGGGGAGGGGAGAGAGGAGAAGGTCCGCCCCAAAGGGAAGGGACAAAAGGGGAAAACGGACCCAGCTCAGGAATCCCTCGGGGTCGCCAACGCCCGAACTCACCAGCCGTGAGCCCCTGAGGGTGTAGCATTATCGACGGTGCGCCAGAAGTGGTGGGGCTACATACACCCTGCCTCCTTAAGGGCCTTGAGTACAAGGCAGGAGGTAAAAGGAAAAGAACAAGAAGGCTGACCCCTCACAGAAGGAGGGTATCAGGAAAGATGAGACAAGGGCCAGTTAAGGCGGGAAAGGAAGAGACTCCCTAGGCCTCGGATACCCTAATACCGTCGGGGTCGGAAGAGAACAAGAGTTGACCAAGGAAGGTCGACAGGAAAGAAGAAAGAGAGGAGCCCGTCACAAGTAAGTGGAAGCAATGCCGGACTCAGCTGGGGCCCCGTGGTCGCCAACCCACAACCCACTAGATGTGAGCCCCTGGGGGGGGGGGGGGAGAGAGACATAAAGGAAACTGGAGTAAGGCTCCTAATTGCTTGTATTTGCTGATTAGTGTAATTTTCTGGCCACAATAAAGTTAATTATTTCTTTAAGCAGTAATTGGTGTTGTGCTTTGTACTCCCACCGTAATCGAGTTAACAAAAGTGCCACTAGGGGGTGGCACGTAACAATATAGATGTGGTAAATAATCTTAACCACGCTCATGGTACAAGTTGACACGCAGGAGAATTCCCCTTAATTGGAATGACCAGGCCCAAAAGAAACAACATACCCAGAATAGTAATCCGAGACTATAGTACTAAGCCTAGATCTAGAAATGATACACTTGCGTTCCTTAAATGAACAACTTCTATTGACATTTTTGAACATTACATTTACAATAACATTAACAACAAGATTAGATTTAACAAAACTAGAAGATGTGGAAATAGTTCACGTTCCCAGTACTTGCCTTCGCACGGAGAAAAACTTATGTAGTCCAGCATACATGTCACGACAGTTACCCAACTATCAATCATATAGGCCTCATTATCATCGAAGGAATAGCCTACAATTTCAATCTTAGAAGTTTTCATCAGCTGCATGAAGTAAGGTACTTTCAAACACTTTAAGAACTTCACGTCTTATTTTCAAAAGCTCACACACGTTGTCATACATATAAAACTTATGGCCAAACCAACCCACCATTAAAATCTTTTAATTTTCAGAAGAACTTCATAAGAAGACAGAACTTCAGCAATGGCTCCCTCGATCCTTCTCTGTTCACATCCCAGCTGACTGTCATGCATAGTTAAGAAACCCAACCAACAGACGATCCGAAAAAAACAAAACAAATACTACATTGCCAGAGGGGCACTTACAGAACTAAACTCACTCCCATACTCCCAAAGAAAAATAGAACCGAAACCTAACTGAAGCCTACAATATCAAAATTTACATACAAAATATATCAGCAGTAGTTTCGAAAGTCGAAGGGTACTGTCACTCCTCTAGTGCAATACAAATACATGCAGGGTTAAGCAGCCCATAGGCTATTTAGTTCCGTGTGGGAACTCGCAGTAAATAACTACTCACTTCTTTCCCGTCCAAAGATCTTCACAGATCTTTTCATAATCATCATCAAAAACAAACAGCGATTGTCTTCAAAATATCAGGATGACTGGTCATGCGCATAAGATACATATAGCAGACCCAAGGCTACTATCAACTTCTTACCGTGGTGCAGCTCTCTAGCAGCAAAACAGAGAACTTATATCTCCACTGCAGGCAGAGCCCTAGAGACCATCGACTTAACAGAGCAGTAAGGGTAAGAAGTGACGTATTAACGGCACATTACATATATACAATTTACAACTTTACATTGCTATATACACATAATCTGCTGAACACAACGTCTATATCATACAATTAATAAATAAAATGGAAGATACAGGCACGCACACACTCCCACTTACTCACAAAGTTACATTATATAAATTCAATTTACATGGGGTTTTAGTCCCTTTAGAGCCTTCACTTTGCGGCAAAATTGTCGTGGAGGAAGCTCTTTTTTGCATGAGGCAGGTCATTCCAAAGTCGGGCAGAGCGATTGTAGAACCCAGATTGATAATCTGTTGTCCTAGCGAATGGAGGAACGAGGGTGACACCCTGTGCTCTACGGACTGAGCGATATGACAGTTGAAGGCGGTGAAATGGGGACAGTTTAATGGTGCCAGCTAGAGATTTTCGGAGAAAGATGAGATCTATTTGGCTACATATGTCATTGATTGATGTTAGTGGTTTTGTCAAAACTTTGTTTCCCTGTTTGTAAATGAATCGCTCTGCTCGACGTTGGACTGCACTTAACATACTCATGTTTTCCTCGGTAGTGGGATGCCAGGGAGGAAGTCCATACAGAAGAATGGGCCGTATAGTGGAGAGATACACCGCTCGGAGTGCACGGCTTCTGAATCCCAGAAGATTGCGTCTTGCAAATCCTAGAATTCTAAATGCCTTACACCTAGATTCCTCAACGTGTACATTCCACCTCAAATTGCTGGAAATGTGTATTCCCAGCATTCGCAGTGAATTGCACATGGGAAGAATTTTGCCGCTCAGTGAAAGGCTATGTTCAACAGGCTGTCTGGCCCTACTTAGCCGAATATATGTACACTTGTTTACATTCAAGGTCATCTTATTTACATCACACCACAGTGCCACACTGTCCAGATCTTCCTGTAGTGCTTTGACGTCATCATTATTCTTTATGGCTCTGTAAATTATAGAATCGTCTGCATACTGCGCCATCGTAGACGTCACACAGCTTGGAAGGTCGAGTGTAAAAGCCATGTACAACAAAGGCCCGATCACCGACCCCTGTGATACTCCCGAAGTTACCACTATGTTCGGCGACTTGGCCCCGCCATACACGACACACTGCGTTTGACCTACCAGGAATGACGTCAACCATGTAATCAGTTTGCCGCCGATGCCATATTTGCTAAGCTTTAACAAGAGTCTCTGATGAGGCACCTGATCAAAAGCTTTGCTTAAGTCCAGGGCCACACAGTGTACTTGGGAGACGTTAGTCTGATCCAAGGAGTTCTGCCAGTCATCAATCACTTTTGTCAAAAGAGTTGTACAATATTTCCCCGGAATGAAGCCATGTTGGCCTGGATTTAACAGGCCTCGTTCGCTCAGGAATTCTAGTATGTTCCTAGCAACCAGGCGCTCCATACATTTACATATACCAGACGTTAGAGAAATAGGGCGGTAGTTCTCCATGTCTTCCTTGTCACCATCTTTGAACACAGGGACCACGTTGGCAGGTTTCCACTCTTGTGGTAGAGTCCCGGTGTTAATGGACTGGTTGAAGAGAGCGCACAATGAAGGCACCAGGGCACCTGCAGAGTAATGAAGGATCCGAGCAGGGATTAAGTCTGGACCTGTCGCAGCATGGGGGCGAGTTCTCCGTAGGCTGTCTCGAACTTCCTGTTGTGAGAAATATAGACTGGCTAGGGGAAAGAGAGGGGATGATGTCCTTGGTAGGAACATTCCTTCACTGGTGTCAGGTGGAGAGAAGTTATTTTTGAATTTACAGTTGAACGAGTTGGCTATGTCTAGCGGGTTGGAAATTGAAAGTCCGTTATGTTTCAAGCTCTGTGGAGCGGTGTTGCCACTTTTGCTCCGAATGAATGTCCACATTGCCTTGGGATTAAAGCTTAATTTGGCCATAGACGCACTGTAGGCTTCACGAATTGCAGATTTGGTACTATTTCTAGCCAGCCTATACTTTTCCCACCTGCTGTCACTTGGGCACTGCTTCCACTTGTTATAGAGCTGATTTCTCTTTCTTATTTTGGTTATTATGTCCTTTGAGATCCGAGGTGTTTTTTTTTCTCTTATTTTTAATTGTAATCTTAGGGATCACTTCATCAACGCACTGAAAAAAGATTTCCTTCCAAGTATTCCAGGTACCATCTATATGTACACTGTTGGCGAGTTCAGGTGTAATGACCGGTAATCTGTCCAGTAAGAAGTTTCCAGTTGGTACGGGAGTAATTGTAAACTGTTCTGGTTTGTAATTTTGGACTGTTTTTTTTTTTTTGTGGGTAAATATAGCTAGGAGGGCTTGGTGATCACAGAACCCATGGATGACTTGTAAAGACTGAATTGAGGACGGAGAGTTTGTTAGAAAGAGATCGAGGGTCGAACGGGAGGTCTCAGTGATACGTGTAGCTTCAAATATGAGTTGATGGAGGAAAAGATCATAGAATGCTGTAAGGAAGTTGTTAGATATAGGATTATTTGGGATAGGAGCGGCGTTTATATTCCATGTGATTTGTAGGTTGAAATCACCAACAATGTAGACAGCGTCATAGTTTTGTTGAACGTTTTGCACCCGTTTGAGGGAGAGAATCAGCTCATCATTCATCAGCTGGGACGATTTCGGAGAGCGATAGACTGAACCGATCAGATATTTGCCGTTACTGCATTGAATCTCCACCCACACGGCTTCTGCTTCAGTTTCAAGCTGATGGATGCGAGTTGCATTGTACTCAGGCTTCACAGCAATGAGAACCCCGCCCCCTGAAGTCCGTGGTCGATCTTTCCGGAACAGCTGGTATGTAACGCCTCCCGATCTCTTACCACCCCAGAGAGCCACGTTTCACTGCAACACACGATACTTGGATCTAGGGCGGTCACTGTAGCATGAATGTTTTTTGTTTCCGTTCCGGCCGCGTGATGCTACGGGCATTGAAGGCGAATAGTGATTGATAAGTGTTTATTTTCAAGTGAACTATTCATGTTATTTATACTATTTACAGAGTCACTGGGAATATCACTGGTATTGTTGGACAATGAGTCGGTAAACGGTGGCATAGCACATTGCCAACATGTCCACGTTCGCGTGCCTTTTTTTAATGCACCGGAACTCAGAGGTACTGATTTTAGCACACGTTCTGTGACTCCACGTGTTACAATTACTGCACTGAATATATAGCTGATTTTTGTCGGCCGTTTTTTTTTTTTTCACATATTGTGCATTGCAAAGATCCAGGGTTGAGTTCTATGTCGCCGCTTAGAGTTAGCGCTAGGCAGCAGAGTGAGAACCCGGCAGCAGGTAGTCTTGCGACACCTACCTCGCCCGCTCGGCGTGGCCGGCTAATGGTGGCCAGCCCCAGACCTTCGCTGCCGCACCATGTCCAGGAATGTATTGTACATTTATCACTCACCAGAAGCTTTTCCAGAAGGGGTTGATTCTTCAGATCCTGCTCACCATTAACGGCCACAGAATGAACACATCTTGCCACAGTCACTGCACATTTAACCAATAAAAAATACTAAAATTACAGAGAGCACACTTCCCTTCATGCAGGCACGCGCCGCCATCTTGGACCTTGATTTGTCATGCCTAACTAATGAAAGAACAAATTAGTTTTACATGATCAAGTTTGCTTTTGGAACTACCACAACGAAAGTTCAAATATTTGAAGGAAATTCTCTATGTTTATAAGTTCAAACGCAAATAAATATAAATTTCACGTTTATTTGCCAAACAGTTAAATTAATCTACAACTTTGAAAGAATAATACAATTTCCGCCTTTCAATACTATTTATTGCTAATTACTTACAGGGACATGTTTCGAGGGCGGCAAACACTCCCCCTTCATCAGCCTGTCGAACAAAACTTCAAAGGAAAACTTTCCTTGCATAAGCACATACAAATCACATGAAGAATGATGAAAATGTTCTCCAATCCATTATTTACAATTCCCGCTCGACGCTCCAAAGAAGATCCTCTTAATGATTTACTAAGGTCTATGCGCACCAAAACTTCAGAATTGGGCCGGTGCCCCCACTGCGTCATCGTGGGACCACTCTAGTCCCCATGTTGCTCCTGGCAAACATCAAGGCGGAGAAACACAAGAGAATCCTTGTGGCCGCGTCACGCGCCGCCGAACTGCAGTGCGTCTTGCAAGGCGCATTCGGTTTGCTTTTGTTCACGCCCGAGCGCACTGCAATTCGGCGGCGCGTGACACGGCCACAAGGATTCTCTTGTTTTTCTCCGCCTTGATGGGGACTAGAGTGGGCCCACGATGACGCAGTGGCGGCAGCGGCCCGCAGCACCGGCCCAATTCAGAAGTTTTGGTGCACATAGGCGTTAGTAATCCATTAAGGGCCGATTGTATAAAGCATTTGATCTCAGTTTACCAGGTTCAGCTGACCTTTGCGCGTGATAAACTCAGAATTTCTGTTGTATAAACGTTAATCTAAGATCACCGCGTCTTGATCTGAGTTTATATTTAACCGGCGACAGTTCTCGGTTCAACGTTGTTGATCTTAGTTCACAGCTGTTGTCCGTGAAACATTTTAACGCTTAAATTCCAGTTCTAGACTGCATTTAAAAGAGAAATATGTTAGAAAGCTTGTACATTAGCAGGTTATACGAAGGTACTATTTCTTTCTGGACTAGGCCTAATTTGTGCGTGCTCGCTCTCAACGATGGTGCATTTTAGTCAGTGACTTCGGATTTTGAGGAGGAAAAATGCTGTTCTCCTAAAAATCGTGTCTTATTGAGACACATAAGCGATATATTTCTTCCATTTTAAATACATGTCAAAACTCGGCCGGTTTTTTAACATTTCGTTGCATTAGGTCACCTATAAACCATGTTGTTCTTGCCTGTACAAGTCGAGGGTTACTAGGCCTAAAGACTATAACGACGTAATACGTGTTCACATTTGATAACAATTTATGTTTGCACTCCAAACTGTGTTTTTAATCAGTGTTGGTATTGTAACCTTTCTTTATATCGTTGACATATGCACCAATACCGTAATTAACCCTACGAATGCGATGCACAATTTTGAGGTTAAAAGCATTGCGAGAGGTGCTTCAAACCACCAGTGAATATAGTATTAATACCGGTACCACACACATACGGTAGGCTAATAGTAGTATTAAATGACTATTTTATCCACGGTACCGTACTTTTTGTTTTTGAAAGTGGAGGACCACTGGTAATTAATCTTACATTTGCTAATAGGGTAGCCTATTAGATACCCTGTAGAAGAACTATCATAGGCCTAGTATTCATGTGACACACACTTCACATTATTTAGCCCATAGGGCAGTAAACTGCACCACAATTGTAAGGCCATAGCTGGGTGCCATAAGCTACGGTACTTCTAAATAGTTGCCCCACCACTTCTGGTGCACCCTAGATAATGCTACACCCTCAGGGGCTCACGGCTGGTGAGTTCGGGAGTTGGCGACCCCGAGGGATTCCTGAGCTGGGTCCGTCTTCCACTTTTGTCCCTTACCTTTGGGGCGGACCCTCTCCTCTCCTCTTTTCCTTATATTTCCTTTTCTCTTTAAGATTCCCGCACTGTTTTTGTTACTTGGTTCACCGTGCATCTAAATTCCCTTTTAGCGATTTTTAAGGCATTTTTACTCTACGTTGCATTCTGTAAGTTTTTTCGATCTAAATTACATCTCCAGATAGTTTTCAACCTCAATTGCATTTTGTAAAGATTGACAATCTAAATTGCTTTTTAGTAAGTCTTTCAATGTAGGCGCAGGCCATTTTAGTGAGATTATTGAATTTCAAGAGCATTTTGTATTTTCAACCTAAACCGCATTTCGCAAGAATTTTGAATCTAAATTGCATTTTGTTTGGCGGGCATTTTGCAAATATTTTGATTCTCGTTTGCATTTTGTGGATATTTTGAATCTAAATTACATTTTGTCACGTATTTTCAATCTAAATTGCATTTTGTAAGTATTGTCAATTCACATGAGTCGTTTGAATCTACCGTACATTTTGTAAGCATTTTCAATTTCAATTGCATTTTGTCAGTATTTTGAATTTCAATTGCACTTTGTGAATAATTTGGATTGGAACTGGGATAGGGCCTATTTCAATCTGAATTGCATTGTGTATTTTCAATTTCAATTGCATTTTGTAAGTATTTTCAACCTCAATTGCAATTTGTACGTATTTTCGATCTCAGTTGCATTTTGTAAGTATTTTGAATTTCAGTTGCATTTTGTACGTATTTCCACGCTACATTGCATTTTGTACGTATTTTGAATCTAGCGTACGTCGTGTGGGTCTTTTTCAATCTATTCTTTTTGTGCAACTTTTCGTTCTAAATTCACTTTTGTAAGACCATATTGACTTGTTTCCATCCGAGTTCCTTTTTGTACGTTTTTTCCGTCTCAGATAATTTTGTTCTGGTTTCCATTTCATTATCATTTTCGCTATCACCCAGATCATTAGGGGCCGATAACCTTGATGTTAGGCCCCTTAAAACAACAATTATCATCATCGTCATCATTTTCCGTCTCACATCATTTTTCTCATTTTCTCTATCACCCAGATCATTAGAGGCCGATAACCTAGATGCTAGGCCCCTTAAAACAACAATTATCATCATCATCATCACTTCTAAATAGTCCCTCGTGTAAATTTGGATAGGCTACATGCACATTTCAATGGCTTACATTTATGCAAAATGTTTGATCAAGAAATCTTTGCTAGGTATATGAATTTATTTGTACTGAGAAAATGTTTTTTAACATTTCCATCTATCCTAATTTGCTTCCGTTCATCTCCACTCCCCACTTTTTACTGTGCTCATGTGTTTTATTTCCAAATAACAGTAGTGTTAATGGACCCAAGACATCCAACCATCCCCTGGACTGTGTCCCCGAGCATTTGAGGAGAACCCCATGTTGTACAACTGCATCACATTAACAGGAAAATGCTAAAACAATACTGCAATAGATCACCAGCTGGAGCATATAGGGTGTATATTCACAATTTCCTTTCTTTTCTTTGTGGAAAGCATTTTGCTTTGATTAGGGATAGATGTTATCTCAGGCAGGGATATAAAATGTGTTTAATTGAGGTGTAATGTTTTAAGGGGTGGAGATAGTACAAATCCCCCAGATCCCCCAGGGGCTCACATCTTGTGGGCGTGGGTTGGCGACCACGGGGCCCCAGCTGAGTCCGGCATTGCTTCCACTTACTTGTGCCGGGCTCCTCTCTGTCTACTTTCCTGTCGACCTCACTTGGTCAACTCTTGTTCTCTTCCGACCCCGACGGTATTAGGGTATCCGAGGCCTAGGGAGTCTCTTCCTTTCCCGCCTTAATTGGCCCTTGTCTCATCTTTTCTGATACCCTCCTTCTGCGAGGGGTCAGCCTTCTTTTTCTCTTCCTTTTACCTCCTGCCTTGTGCTCTAGGCCCTTAAGGAGGCAGGGAGTTTGTAGCCCCACCACTTCTGGTGCACCCTAGATAATGCTACACTCTCAGGGGCTCACGGCTGGTGAGTTCGGGAGTTGGCGACCCCGAGGGATTCCTGAGCTGGGTCCGTTTTCCCTTTTTGTCCCTTATCTTTGGGGCGGACCCTCTCCTCTTTCACTTTCCTATCTGCCATTCATGGCTCTCCTTCCTTCCAAGTCCCTCAATCCGCCTTCTTCGAGGGTTGAGGGCATTTCATTTCCTCCTGTCCTTTCTTTGCCTTATTCTCCTTTAGTTTTCCATTTCTTCTTCTAGTATGTAAGTTAGTAGTTAGTTTTAGTTTTAAGTTTGCATTTTCATCTTCACGATCACCCAAACCATTAGGGGCCGATAACCTAGATGTTAGGCCCCTTAAAACAACAATTATCATCATCATCATCAAATCCCCCAGAGAAGGAATACCCCGTTCAATAACTCGCACCCTACATGAGTCGATGCAGGACAATATTGTGGTAACAATTTCAGGAACTCTCAGGGCCTAAAATTGCTTTAGCACATTTCATTTCCTTCAGTTTCTACCTGCTCAACATTTCATTTATCCACCCACCCAAACTATCTGCGTGTAATCATATGTCAACCCAGCAGCTTAGCTGAGTATATCGGGCCATGGTCCAAGACTGTATTGAGGAAATGCAACAAGTCCAGATATTGTAATCCCAGTGATGACATTGATCATCCTAAGTGTGGCTCTTCAGGGGTATGCACACTATACCAAGGCAAATGCTAGAATGCTACTTACGGGTACCTTTAAGTCCTGGGTCACTTACCTCAAACTTGTTCCAGGTTTTCCTTAAATATCATCCATAGAAAACTTACTAAATCCACTGTTTTTATTACAGTTACATACTGGCACACTACTACAGCCACATCAAGTTATCAGACAAAATCAACACACACCCAAGTACACAGGGCTGTTGGCCAAGATGTTCCAACAACCATTTGATAACATATTCTAACATTAAAATTTTTAAAGTGATAAAAACCCATATTTAAAAACTACTTTTTGAAAGAGAAGTGAACCTGAAAGCTCCAATAAAACAGTGGTCTGCTTCATAGTAAGTTCTCCCAAACCTACCCAATTCAAATGTTATTATGTTAACCAAATTTCAAGAAATTCAATATGCAAGCAATTAACAGCTTGGCTTCGACTGTACCATACATGGCAACTGTAATAAAATGGCAAACAGCAGATTTCGGATTAAAGTTGTTAGTGCATTACAAATGATAACTGTTGTACTGGATATTAACTTGTATCAATAACGTTGAATGCCCCTCGACCATTTTTTTAGCATAGCCTATCTGCATGCTATGCACATTTAACAGAAACATTTTTTTATATGCACATAACAAAATTTTATAAGTATAAATCATCCATGCTCAGTTGTATAGAGAGCACAAATGAGTGTTAGGGACATTGTACTCCTATCACTATGTAACCTTGTTAAGTCAATGGAGGACAATATTGTGGCAACAATTTCAGGAACAAACAGGGCCTGAAGAATTAACAACTAGTTCAGAATAACATTACATACTTTTATTTTATTTTTATTAAATAATGCATTAGTACATTTCATTTCCTTCAGTTCCTGCCTGCTCAATATTTCATATTCTAATTATTCTTTCATTTTTAATTTTGCCCATTGTCCTCTCCAAACAGTGGCTTCTGCTTAATCTGTGTTGTTGCTAGAGGCACCTCCAAAGCTACCTTCAACAAAAACACATGTTAGAAAATAACAAGTGAAGTGTGGAGTGTACTTTACAACAACTGAATTCTCACTATGGATAAGCATTCATTTAGCCTTAGGGCATAAAGTGCACGTATAAATAAATAGCATAATGAGAATGGAAGAGAAGATTCCCAAGAGGATACATGAGATGCAGATGGAGAAGAAACGACCAAGGGGAAGGCCAAGAGATAGATGGCTGAAAGGAGTGGAGGAATGTGTCAAGAACAGAGGCGAGGAATGGACTAGAGTGACAGCGGGGAGGTGGTGGGAAGAAAGGACTAAGTGGCGAGGCTTAAGTTCCAAACAGACCCAGCCTGGGGCTGGAAACTGTACAAGATGATGATGATGAAAGTGCACGTATAAATAAATAAATAAATAATAAGTAAAAGTCCAGGGAAAAAATCATGTTAAATAATTTGTTTTATTTAATACGGTAGGGAACGTTTTAAGTTTATTTGCCTACTCCTTGGGAATTAGTAGCTTCCTCCGATGTTTGATGCTGACATACTGTAACCGAATTTATTCAGTTACAGTAGCTCACCCTCGGGTTTTGCTTCGTGCATTTAGTTTGGGGTATTTTATTCGTATCTTATTATATTGGGTTAACATGGGGTTGCAGAGGTGATTTTTATTGTGTCTGTGTGTTTTTGTGTGGACGGATTCATTTTTGGATTGTCCGGACAACCAAGGATCACTGTTTATTAATTATCGGTTTTTGGATATTTGATATTATAAAATACGGGGTTTATTGAGATTTATTACGTTTTGGGAACAGGGATATAAAAGACTGTATTATTACCTGAAGTAGAAGCATTATTTCATTTTGGTTTGGGGTTAATGTGTTTATTTTAACTAGAAATTTTAAAAGTTTCAATTGCTGGCTGTACTATAGGTACACGAGTCACAATTTTCGAAGGCTGGAAGTTGGGGCATATAAGAAAGTTAATACGGTAATTTGACTTATTTGTGTCAAGCCAGGAAATGCCTGGGCTAAGAATAGCCTTAACTCTGATGACCCGGCGCAGGAAAAGTACTCAGTGAAGTTAGTGTGCGCTCAGCAGAATTACGATCGTCAAATGTTCCGATGTTGCCACGAACATCCGCTTGGAGTGGGCGCGCGCCAATGAGTTCCGGCAGGTCAAAAGGACAGTACTGTGTGGAAGGATATTCATGCGTGAGTGTTTAAAATGGCGTGTTTGATGCTCTTACGGGGTCTTCTTGCGAATCAGAGTCGTTCTATGTCATAGTGCGGTAACCAACAGCGAAGGCAGTTATAGTTCTCCTCTGAGCTTCGGCTATTGTACCATGGGTTGTTGGTGCAAATCACGCCCGAAGGACGATTATAACACATGACTATACATCTGGGCCTAACAAGCTATTTGTGGTCCACATGTTGGAAAGTGGTGGCGAGCGACTTATCGTGGATCGAGCAAAAAGACTGTGGAACAACGCTATAATCGCCGACTGTTGGAACTTGTGTACACTTTCCGTACAAACTACACAAGTGTAAATATGATAGGAGGCTGAATGCCTGGGGTCAAATTGACCAGAAGTGTTGTTGCTCTAAGAGCGTAGAAGCAGTGAACAAAAGGTACTGTACAAAGTTTTATTACAAGTGTATTTTGTGTTGTATATTTGTGTACATATGTGTTAGAACAGCCAATAGATTATTTTTAAAATTCATGTGTGTTTATATTCCTGTCTTGCATGAAACTGGTACATCAGCAAACGCATGCCAAATGCCCTACGCCTGGGAGAAAGGGTTTTTCATAGTCGGGGCAACAGCTATGTATTTATTTCTATTTTATTCAGGAAGACCCATATGGTCAACCTTGGCGCCCATTCAAAGTCGGGAAGTAACGTTAAAATCACTTGTGGCCTGTATTTAAAGGCAGTAAATTCTGTAGGTTTGTGGAAAATGAGGGTAGTTCAAGTTAAATCAACTCCAGCGAGGAGGTAAGAGAGTTTCAATACTAAAACTAACCAGATGCCATCAGAAGATTTCATTCCTCCCCCTTTCAATTAAATGTAGTCTGGTGTAACAAATTCCACAGAGGCTTACTTATCTTTATATCAAAATGTAACCATCATTTAAGTTAATTTGAGACTGTGGTAAACCATGCTACTTAACCATTGTACTTATGTTGTCCATAAATAGCAATCTCAACATAGTTCCTGTAAACAGGTGAGTTTGCCTACTGCAGCATGCTAAGGAGACCTAGCATTGGGCAGTACCTGTAAAGGTTTTCTTAAATTTAGAATACAGTAACATGACCTACTTAATCAACACAGAACACTTTATACATTTTGATGTAAATTATTGAAACTTTTCAGTTTGTATGGCCAAATAGTGTGTATCTCAAATAAAGTCAACACTTCCACATATATTCCAGTGCAAGAAGTTGATTACCATGTCCTAAAAACGAAGCAGAAACAAAGATGATGATGATAATTGTTGTTTTAAGGGGCCTAACATCTAGGTTATCGGCCCCTGATGGTTTGGGTGATCGTGAAGATGAAAATGAAAAGCGAACTTAAAACTAAAACTAACCACTAACCTACATACTAGAAGAAGAAATGGAAAAAACTAAAGGAGAATAAGGCAAATAAAGGACAGGAGGAAAAGAAATGCCCGCAACCCTCGAAGAAGGCGGATTGAGGGACCTGGAAGGAAGGAGAGCCATGAAAGGCAGATAGGAAAGTGAAAGAGGAGAGGGTCCGCCCCAAAGGTAAGGGACAAAAGGGAAAACGGACCCAGCTCAGGAATCCCTCGGGGTCGCCAACTCCCGAACTCACCAGCCGTGAGCCCCTGAGGGTGTAGCATTATGTAGGGTGCACCAAAAGTGGTGAGGCTGCATACACCCTGCCTCCTTGAGGGCCTTGAGCAGAAGGCAGGAGATAACATGAAAAGAAAAAGAAGGCTGACCCCTCGCAGAAGGAGGGAATCAGAAAAGATGAGGCAAGGGCCAATTAAGGCGGGAAAGGAAGTGACTCCCTAGGCCTCGGATACCCTAATACCGTCGGGGTCGGAAGAGAACAAGAGTTGACCAAGCAGAAACAAAGAAAAGACTGCTTAAAAACCCTATCAGAGATTGGTATTAAGTTGCTTTAACATGACCTGTTCATCAGTAAGCTATTGTAGCCATTGCCAGCAAAGCCTGCAAAAAACTTCAGGCTCTTGGTTACTCATGAGCTGGCTCCCCAACACTGAAGTGGAGAGCTGGGCGGTGGCTACAGTGTAATTGAACAGAAATGCCTGAGTACACTGAATTGTGAGCAAGAATCCAGCCCTGGCATACATGATAAAGAATTCACTGTAATTCACTGCCCCCTGCAAATGGAGTAGTTACGACCAGAGGAAAAAAATAATTATACAAGACGGTAAGATGATCATTTATTTTCATGTTAAGCTGTGTTAGAAAATAGGCATAACAGATCAATGCAAAGGGTGCAAAAGAATGATAAGAGGTAGCCTACAGTAGGCTATATTTCAGTTGGATTTTCATGACTGCATATATGACCAAGGAGTCCTTCAGCTGTTGGGTCATGTGTTGTAAAATAGTTGCCTGAACTAATTGCACTACACCATGACCTAATAATTGGAAGCCTCCTTGTTTATGATACAGTATATTTATTTACATACCAGTACTTCTTTTTTCTAAGTAATATAGGCTACTGCACATTTTTCTACCCACTTACATTTAAGATGTTTCATACCAACAATGTTGCAAACGTTATAGTAATCAATTGCAGCTTACGAGAAAGAAAAGCAATAAGTTTCCAAACATGATGTACCGTATGATATTGCCATTGGGGTAGGCCTAACAATACTAATATGGCATTAATTTGCAAAATTAAATTAAAGTTTTGATTTAAATAAACCTTTGGATACCATACTGTTCAGAACCTATACCAATACCTAGCAATGCATGCTAGTATATTATTTCTTGATGGATTATTTTAAGATTTAGGGTCCTTGGTTGCCAATAAAAAGGGTAGCCTGTTGTCCTTTGTGATACAATGACAAGAGTTTCAAGCAAGGCTACACAAATAAACTAAGCAATCGATAGTTTACAATATCTAGGCTACTGATTCAGTGTTCACTACCAGTAGCCTACTTACCTTGAGGAATGAGCTAGCCTACTTGTGTTAGCATGTGTTATATAACAGTGTAATTGATGCAAAACTATACTTATGGAGACTTTCAGGGTCGTAATATCAGGTATCAACATGATCTTCCCCTCTCTACATCTTGAAATTCACTTCATTAATGCATAAAACTATGGTACACGGACCAAATTCAGCTATTGTAATTATTTTCAGGTTAGGTAGATAGGTGGGGTGGAGAAATGCCTTACTACACAACATAACTGAAAGATGTGCAAGGAACTTACCTTCATGGATTTCATGCAGAAGGAAGCGTAGTGATTTGTATGAATATCAAAAGTTGTACGAGACCACAATTCACATGTGATCCCACTTTCAGCTCAGGCAGGACCAGATTGGATCAGCTAGCTATAATCAAATTTGAACCTGAAAGAAATTTAAAAAATGGTTTGAAACCGTGTTATATATCTTTCAGCAACGTAATCGCATCTAGGGTACATTTAAAAGCTGTAAATAATTATATCAATTGACTTCACCTACCTTTATGGATTCGGTTGCAAGTCCTTTGCGAAATTTCGGCCGCGAGTTTGAAGTCCATGGAATATTCTTTTTCCGGTTACCGGTACTGAAATGGTCTTTTATGTTACATTTTTTGTCTTAACATTCGCGCTCAAACATGGTGTGCACTTAGGTTATGCTCTAGGTGTTCATCCCCAACACATGTCAATACGCTTTCTTTTGAGGTTAACATACACAAAAATAAACAAACAAAAAGTTGAAGATCGCTCGGCGAGATGAGTTTAGTGCACTCTATACGTGCATATCCTTACTATTTTGCGCTGTTGCCATATTGAAATCCTTTAACTTGAGATCAAATTGAACTAGGATCTCGGAATCCGCGAATAGTTTTATACAACATGGACGACGACTGAACTTGGTTCAGATTTTGAACTCCAGTTAATTTGATCCCCAGTCAAGCAATCTTTATACAATCGGCCCTAAGAGGATCTTCTTTGGAGCATCGAGCGGGAATTGTAAATAATGGATTGGAGAACATTTTCATTATTCTTCATATGATTTGTATGTGCTTATGCAAGGAAAGTTTTCCTTTGAAGTTTTGTTGGACAGGCTGATGAAGGGAGAGTGTTAGCCCTCGAAACATGTCCCTGTAAGTAATTAGCAATAAATAGAATTGAAAGGCGGAAATTTTATTATTCTTTCAAAGTTATAGTTACGTCAATACGGACCTGAATAATCGACATTATTAATCTACAAATAAAAAAAACAATGTTATCATCTAGGCCTACAGGATGGAGCCGCATCGTGTATCAGTGTTTCCCCCGACGTTTCGGCTCATACCCATGATTAAGGCCGATGCAATGACAGCCGAAACGATCGCCGATATACAACGCGGCTCCATTCTGTAAGCCTAGATAATAAACTATAGACACCGGTCGCAAAAGCCTACGATCTAAATACAAACAAGCTTAACATATGAATATTTTTGGTACTTCTTTTGTGTTGATACGAACGTTCTCGTGTTAGCCTCCAAATGTAATCATCCATCATGTTCTCATTATATTGTCCTTGATAACGTTGCTCAAAGTCCATCACGTCTTGGTGAAAACGTTCCTCTTGCTCTTCTGAATATGCCCCCAAGTTATCTTTAAATTGGTCCAAGTGAGCATGTAGCATGTGTACTTTAAGGGACATTCTGCAACCCGAGAGTTGTGTAGTTCTCATGCATAATGGAAATAAGCCCTTTGTAATCTTAGCTTTATTTCCAAGGAAGCTTTAAGTCTCTCCCATGCTTGTTTTTCGTGGGTGTCGAGTAATTGTGGAAATTCTTCACTGGTCATTAGTTTCTTTATTTGTGGACCGACTAAAATACCAGATTTAATTTTAGCTTCTGTCAATTTAGGAAAAAAGTATCTAAATATTGAAAAGTTTCAGAATCTTGACGAAGAGCCTTCATGAGGCCTAATTTTATATGTAACGTTATTTATCATTGCATAAAATACAAAAGCAAACTTTATTAATTATGGTGTTTTTGATTACTGTTCGATGTCGATAGAATATATGCATTAAATAATAGACTCAACACAAACTGTTTTGTTTGTTGACTTTTGTAATTATTTAGCCTTTTCTGTTGTACGATTGTAACTTTACTTGTAAGATAAAATAAAACTATATGTAGAGAAGTACAAAGTAATAATTGTCTATCCGATTTTGCCAAACGTTTTAGTCTACATACTAGGGGTCATACGAGGTGTATACGCTAGCATAGTTCGCTGACACCATAGCGGCATGGGTTAGATTCCACAAATCAGAATAGGTGTAATGGGACATCAAGAAATGTGATGACAGGAGCAGAGCAAACCATGATGCTATGAAGTAAACTTCGTAAGGCTGTGCGATCTCCACCGCCGTCAATCGCATGGCAAGAGATGGCAGCACTACTGTATCACCGATAGCAGCCGCTGCATTTGTGTTAGTGACGTGTCTACCCTTCAATTATCACCTCCTTCCGCCCCTACTCCCCCCGCTTCTCCTCGTCACTCATCGTCTTCTCTCTCTCTCTCTCACTGATAGCGTTGCTTTGCATCTGAAAAAGAAACCAGACTTGCTTTCCGAGCCGTATTGCCAATTTGTGGACTACTGTCGACCAAAGTATTATGTGTACTCGAGTTTGAAGGTTGTTTGTGACGTAACCTATAGACATACATAAAATCCAATAACATCATTATTTTCGTCGTTCTATTTTACGTGAGTCCATGTAGGTTTGGAATTTTTAGTTTATATTTTAATATTTTTTATCGCAGTTGGAACACAAAAAAAGGCCGTTTTTAAGCGTGTTTCAACCATGCGTCACATTTAAGAATTATTATCTAACAAACCCTTCATTGTATCGAATCCAAATGTTAACACAATATACATTGGAATGTTGTATAACTGGTTTATTAATTTCAAAATTTTTCGTGTCCAAGAAACAATGTTGTTATCTATTGTCTAAGGTAACGTTTTCTCGGCTTGGGGTGGTTGGAATATGTAGTTCTTGGTCGCGTTATATTCCTTATACATCAAAAAGTTATGTTGAACGACTTTAAAATACGTAAATTAATTCACTTATTTTATATCGGTTTATATTTGAACGGGGAAATACGACCTCGCCTCGCTCGGCAGTGATGGGCTCCATCTCAGCAACGCTGTACAGCCTACCCCGGAGCGGCTGGCAGGTGAATCACGAACAAATACAAACCGATATAAAATAAGTGAATTAATTTACGTATTTCACAGTCATACAGCATAACTTCTTGATGTATAAGGATTACAACGCGACCAAGAGCGATATTTTCCAACCACCCCGAACCGAGAAAAAGTTACCTTACAAAAATGATAACAACTTTGTTTCTTGGACACACAAAATTTTGAAATTAATAAACCAGTTATACAACATTCCAATGTATATTGTGTTAAAATTTGCATTTGATCTGATGACGGGTTTTTGAGATAATAATTCTTAAATGTGACGCATGGTTGAAACACGCTTAAAAATGGGCACATTTTGTGTTCCAACTGCGATAAAAAATATTAAAATATAAATTAAAAATTCCAAACCTACATGAACTAACGTAAAATAGAACGGCAAAAATGATGATGGTATTGGATTTTATGTAGGTCTATTGGTTACTTCACAAACACCCTTCAAACTCGAGTGCACATAATACTTTGGTCGACAGTAGGTATTCTCCCTCCGTCCAGCCCAATAAAAAAGAATATATTATGATATAGGCCTATTATGATTATATTTTGATATAGTATGATATGATTCACGGAGTGAGGTTGTGGTGAGGGTTGTGCAGCTGTGAGCTTTCATTCCGGAAATAGTGGGTTCGAACACCCCCCCCCCCCCTGTCGGTAGCCCTGGAGATGGTTGTCCCTGGTTTCTCATTTTCACACCAGGCAAATGGGCGCTGTACCTTAATAAAGGCCACAGCCGCTTCCTTCCCACTGCTAGTCTTTCCTATCCCATCGTCGCCATAAGACCTACAGTATCTGTGTCGGTGCGACGTAAGGCAAATTGTAATATATATATTATTTTGATATATATTGAAGATTGCAACTCGCATAATAGGCCTGGCGACAGGTAGTTCAATAAGGAAATAATTAGTGGAAAGCTGGAAATTGCTTTAATCGCTTTATTTGGACCCAGATATTACTCTCCCAAGTTTCTCCCTCGAGCGAAGTCGGCGTTGGCCCTTCTGGCCCTAAGAAGGTACCATTTTTCAATTTTTTGCAAATATCTCCCAAATCTTCAACTTTATCAACAAAATACCTCTTATAAAAAATAATCTAGAGTAAATTTCCTACAAAAATGTTCCCTACCGTTTGTCTCTAATGTGAACCGTTACGATGCTACGACCATTCAAAGATGAGCCCTTTTTGATTCATGCGGAAAAGCTATGGAAATGATAAGCCATATCAACGTTTCTACATGTTTTAATATTTGTCAGCATTCCAGATGCACAAGCTGTTAACTTGTTACAAGTATAACAGATTTTCAATGTAAACAGCTGTGGAAAAATACCTACCATTAGTATCATTTTGCAATATTGAGTTTTCGACTACAGAACAGCATGTGGATGCACGGTGTGCGCGGATCTCGCGGGATGATGCGGACTTGAGAAAATTTGTTGGATGGTTATCAACTCAAGAGCCCTTTCCTCGTGGACAACACGTTGTTTCGTTAAGCACAGGAGTTGTCGGGGATGGACAAATCACTTGTCATATGACCTATGAAATTGGAATAGCAGCACAAAAAGGCATAACCGGCAACAATTTTCACGATGTGAAGTTCCTTAGAAAAAATGGCGTGATGCCTCTCCGCGCGGTAAATTCGAAAATAACAAGTAGTTCCGTGAAGAACTATACAGCCTATTTTCATACATCCTGCTCATGTTAATTGCCTCTATCAACATACAAAATTTCAGTTTAATTGCTGTAACAGATTCATAGATATTGAGAACCGTCTAAATATTTCAGATGGTCGCCAGGTTGGATTTTTATTTTTGTACTATTACATTAAGATTATTGTGGTCGTGTGGTATTCAAACTTCAATCGCATGATTAGAACTCAAGAAGTAAAAACGAGATTTTAAAATTACGCACAGCAGCCATCTTGTGATTATGCAAACAATTGAAATAAATTAGATGCGATGATGATGATGATAATTGTTGTTTTAAGGGGCCTAACATCTAGGTTATCGGCCCCTGATGGTTTGGGTGATCGTGAAGATGAAAATGAAAAGCGAACTTAAAACTAAAACTAACTACTAACCTACATACTAGAAGAAGAAATGGAAAATTAAAGGAGAATAAGGCAAATAAAAGGACAGAAGGAAAAGAAATGCCCTCAACCCTCGGAGAAGGCGGATTGAGGGACTTGGAAGGAAGGAGAGCCATGAAAGGCAGATAGGAAAGTGAAAGAGGAGAGGGTCCGCCCCAAAGGTAAGGGAAAAAGGGGAAAACGGACCCAGCTCAGGAATCCCTCGGGGTCGCCAACTCCCGAACTCACCAGCCGTGAGCCCCTGAGGGTGTAGCATTATCTAGGGTGCACCAGAAGTGGTGGGGCTACATACACCCTGCCTCCTTAAGGGCCTAGAGCACAAGGCAGGAGGTAAAAGGAAAAGAAAAAGAAGGCTGACCCCTCGCAGAAGGAGGGTATCAGAAAAGATGAGACAAGGGCCAATTAAGGCGGGAAAGGAAGAGACTCCCTAGGCCTCGGATACCCTAATACCGTCGGGGTCAGAAGAGAACAAGAGTTGACCAAGTGAGGTCGACAGGAAAGAAGACAGAGAGGAGCCCGGCACAAGTAAGTGGAAGCAATGCCGGACTCAGCTGGGGCCCCGTGGTCGCCAACCCACGCCCACAAGATGTGAGCCCCTGGGGGTTAAATTAGATGCCAGTGGATCTACATTTGAATAAGCATTTAACGTGAAACGTTTCACGGCACTCGGATAGTTAATTCGCGAGAAACGTCCATTTAAATATTTAGACTTCGCGTCGCCGCCATGTTGGATTTGTGCTCACCAGGTTACTCAAAGTCCTATAGGTGAACATATGTTCATAGTCTCTATGAACATAAAAAAAATCTGTTTGTTTGCTGTAAAAGATTCATAGATATTGAGAACCGTCTAAATATTTCGGAAGCTCGCCGTTTAGGATTGTTATATGTATAGGCCATAGAGTTATGTACCATTCAAGGACAATTATTGCCTAGGTTCATTATTCAAACTTTCACTTCAATCGCATGATAACGACACAAGAAATAAAAACATAATTTTAAAATTTCGCACAGCCGCCATCTTGAGGTTATGTAAACAATTGAATTAAATTAGATGGCAGTGCATTACAATCTGCAAAATCATTTACTGTACCACATTTCACTGCGCTCAGAGAGTTAAATCACGAGAAAAGTCTATTAAAATATTTCAAATTCGCTTGTTCGCCATGTTCGTTTTGTACTTTACAGGTTTATGAAATATACATAGGTAAACTTGTATCAGTACCCTTTATCCCCGTACAAGATTGCAGGGTGATATCTGTAATAGTTTCGGAGATATAGAATGCCAGTGAAATATTTCGCACAGCCGCCATTTTGAGGTTATGTAAACAATTGAACTAAATTAGACTCCAGTGCTTTACAATGTGTATAAACAATTGCTGTACCCAGTTTCATTACGTTTGGGTAGTTAAATCGCGAGAAAAGTCTATTTAAAAGTCTCAACTTCGCTTGGCCGCCATGTTGGTTTTGTAGTCACCAGGTTTTTGAAAGTCTCATAGGTGAACTTCTAGTAGTGCCCTTTATCACCGTACACAATTTCAGGGCGATATCGGTAATAGTTTCGGAGATATCGAATGCTAGTGAAATATTTCGCACAGCCGCCATGTTGGATTGGTGAGACGTAACAAAATTTGAAGGGCACGGTCGAGGTCGCCGGGAATAGCGCCATGAACTTACCGAGTTTCATTGAAATCGCTCCAGTCGTTTACACACACACACACACACACACGCACACACACACGGACAAAAGGTGATTTCATAAGCCTATTTTTTCAAAATTGAAAATAGGCTAAAAATCCGCAACACGGATATTCCTGGTGATCCTCTTGTGCTTTTCCAATGCATTTGCCTTGCAAAGAAATCCGATGCAGAATTGAAACAATATTTCCAGTATCCGGTTGCGATCTTTGATAAAGCGGGAATGCGTAGACGCAAAAGTCTGTGTTCTATAAATTATTCAATCCTGTTACCGATGAGCCCATATTTGAGGACCTACATCATGTTCTCGACGGAGGATATCTTCTGCACCGTGTAATTTGGCACCAAACCGATACTTTTGTCGACATTAGTGCCAAATATGCGAGTTACGTTAAAAGATACTTTAAAAACAGTGTCATTATTTTCGTTGGGTATCCTGACGACCCAGCAGCTCGCAGTACCAAGTCCGTTGAACGTCTTCGACGATCGCACAAGCATGAAGCTGCTAATGTTTTTTTTATGAGTCCATGACGGCACCTATGCCACAAGCAAACTTTTTGTCTAATGTCACAAACAAACGAAGATTGATCGACTTGTTGCGCGTCAAATTCGAAAGCGAAGGAATCGAAACCAGACAAGCTCCACATGCCGATGTGCTGATCGTTACCACCCCACTCAAGTTATCTCGGCCCGACAATTCAGTCATTATAGTGGCTGAAGATATAGATATCCTGGTCATCTTGGCGGCTTGTGTGCCACCCTCCACGAAAATGTATTTTATGAAACCCGGCCAAGGTTCAACCAAACAACAACTATTTTGCACAACAAGTTTCAATCTCCCAACATGTGTGCAAGAAAACTTCCTCTTTTTGCATGCGTTTAGTGGGTGCGATATAACGTCTTCGTTTCACAGGCAGTGCAAAATGAAATTCGTAACACTGCTGAAGAGTAATGAGGAACTGCAGACAGCTGTTAGGGTTTTCCGAGACGTGAACGCAAACCCCGATGAAATTGACAAAGCGGGCCAGTTGGTTTTGGCTGGGCTTTATGACAACAAAACCACGGGAAATACCCTGAATGAGCTGCGGTTCATCTGTTTGAAAAATCTCTAAGCAAACATCGATTTAATCTCGCAAGCTTACCTCCCACCGAATCAGCGGCACGTGAGCACTCTTTAAGAACATATCATCAAATCCAAACATGGTATGGAAATGATACAAATCCACTGGATTGGGGCTGGAAAAATTCTCAATGTGGTTTGGCTCCCATACCTACGAGGGATCCGGTGCCACAAACGCTTCTAAACACAGTGTCCAGCAAATGTTCGGAAGGATGTAACGCAGCTTGTGGTTGCAGGAAAACGGGCCTCCGATGCTCCAGAATCTGCATGAATTGTATGGGACGGTCATGTACAAATGCTGCCGAGGAAGATGATATGGATGATTGTGACGGAGACATCGATGTTAATCTTGAGCGCCCTGTGACGTCGGACAAAAGTACCGATACAGACGATGAAAGCGATGACGGAGAAATTGAGGCCACAGCTGTTTACATTGAAAATCTGTTATACTTGTAACAAGTTAACAGCTTGTGCACCTGGAATGCTGACAAATATTTTATAACATGTAGAAACTTTGATATGGCATATCATTTCCATAGCTTTTCCGCAAGAATCTAAAAGGGCTCCAATTTGAATGGTCGTAGCATCGTAACAGTTCACATTAGAGACAAAAGGTAGAGAGCATTTTTGTAGAAAATGTACTCTAGATTATTTTCATAATAGGCATTTTGTTGATAAAGTTGATGGTTTGGGAGATATTGGCAAAAAAAAAAAAAGGAAAAATGGTACCTTCTTAGGGCCAGAAGGGCCAACGCCGACTTCGCTTGAGGGGGAAAACTTGGGAGAGTAATATCTGGGTCAAAATAAAGCGATTAAAGCAATTTCCAGCTTTCCACTAATTATTTCCTTATTGAGGCTTTTGTTTTTCGACCTGTCGCCTGGCCTATAAAGTTCTATTGATCTTAAACATGATTTATTCTGCGAATATAACTTACAGAATTTTATAAAGTAACTCATAAATAATTTTTAACATTCTGTAAACGAAACACACACATATTTTATTATGAGCAAATATTCCCATGAAAATAAATTTTATTATTTCAGATTTTGAAAAATCATTTACATATCATATTGTTCTATATTCATTGCTTCCACTTACTTGTGCCGGGCTCCTCTCTGTCTTCTTTCCTGTCGACCTCACTTGGTCAACTCTTGTTCTCTTCTGACCCCGACGGTATTAGGGTATCCGAGGCCTAGGGAGTCCCTTCCTTTCCCGCCTTAATTGGCCCTCGTCTCATCTTTTCTGATACCCTCCTTCTGCGAGGGGTCAGCCTTCTTTTTCTCTTCCTTTTACCTCCTGCCTTGTGCTCTAGGCCCTCAAGGAGGCAGGGTGTATGTAGCCCCACCACTTCTGGTGCACCCTAGATAATGCTACACCCTCAGGGGCTCACGGCTGGTGAGTTCGGGAGTTGGCGACCCCGAGGGATTCCTGAGCTGGGTCCGTTTTCCCCCTTTTGTCCCTTACCTTTGGGGCGGACCCTCTCCTCTTTCACTTTCCTATATGCCTTTCATGGCTCTCCTTCCTTCCAAGTCCCTCAATCCGCCTTCTCCGAGGGTTGAGGGCATTTCTTTTCCTTCTGTCCTTTTATTTGCCTTATTCTCCTTTAATTTTCCATTTCTTCTTCTAGTATGTAGGTTAGTAGTTAGTTTTAGTTTTAATGATGATGATGATGATGATGATAATTGTTGTTTTAAGGGGCCTAACATCTTGGTTATCGGCCCCTGATGGTTTGGGTGATCGTGAAGATGAAAATGATAAGCGAACTTAAAACTAAAACTAACTACTAACCTATATACTAGAAGAAGAAATGGAAAACTAAAGGAGAATAAGGCAAATAAAAGGACAGAAGGAAAAGAAATGCCCTCAACCCTCGGAGAAGGCGGATTGAGGGACTTGGAAGGAAGGAGAGCCATGAAAGGCATATAGGAAAGTGAAAGAGGAGAGGGTCTGCCCCAAAGGTAAGGGACAAAAGGGGAAGACGGACCCAGCTCAGGAATCCCTCGGGGTCGCCAACTCCCGAACTCACCAGCCGTGAGCCCCTGAGGGTGTAGCATTATCGAGGGTGCACCAGAAGTGGTGGGGCTACATACACCCTGCCTCCTTAAGGGCCTTGAGCACAAGGCAGGAGGTAAAAGGAAGAGAAAAAGAAGGCTGACCCCTCGCAGAAGGAGGGTATCAGAAAAGATGAGACAAGGGCCAATTAAGGCGGGAAAGGAAGAGACTCCCTAGGCCTCGGATACCCTAATACCGTCGGGGTCAGAAGAGAACAAGAGTTGACCAAGTGAGGTCGACAGGAAAGAAGACAGAGAGGAGCCCGGCACAAGTAAGTGGAAGCAATGCCGGACTCAGCTGGGGCCCCGTGGTCGCCAACCCACGCCCACAAGATGTGAGCCCCTGGGGGAAGTTTTAGTTTTAAGTTCGCTTTTCATTTTCATCTTCACGATCACCCAAACCATCAGGGGCCGATAACCTAGATGTTAGGCCCCTTAAAACAACAATTATCATCATCATCATTGTTCTATATTGAAACATCTTTTTTAGTAATAATCTGATACAGGTACGAAGTACACCATTTTATACTGACTGTATAACAATATAAAGTATTGACAGTAAGAAAACAAAGAATAAAATTTAACAAAAAAAAGGGACTTAATAATAACAAATTCATTGGAAATTAAATAACAAATAAAATAAATAACAGAGGTTATAAAGATATGTATGTGAGTCGTCCAATTCCAGAACTACCTAAGTCAATTTCATGAAATTTGTGAGAAAGGGCAAAAAACTGTCTTGAGTTATCCGTGCGCGTTTAAGGGACACTGGGACTGAAATTTTCAAATTCTATATAAACTGAGGTACAGCTTTGAAATTTTATATGGTTATGAATAGTCATATTATAAACCACTTTGGGAAATGTGAGCATTGTAAGTTGATTAGTTCTCTAGATATTAATTATTTTGTACATTTATTGTGCTAATTATTCAAGTTTTATAAAGGTCAGCCGCGTTAAAAAAAACAAGATAGTGTAACTTTTAGGTAATATTCTATTGCACTATAACAATTGGAAGAAACCTACGGATCCGATTTTGAATTGCATTAATGAGTGTCAAGAAATTAATTTTTTTCCATCTCCAAGTTTTTTTCTACAAAAAAATCGTATTTTTTCCAGTTTGAATTTTTTTTGCAGCCAAACCAAAAGTGCAATCTAAAAAACGATCCGCAGGTTTATAGTCATTGCAATGAAGATAATAAATTCCCATTTTGAAAGCAATATCATAAGATTTATGACGCGAGTAACATTTTGAATGCCTGAAAAAGTGAATCCGAGAAAACAGCAATTTTCTAAAATGATGCACAATTTACAAGGTTTCAGCATACCAATGACATTAGGACTGTCCTACAGCATAGGTGACACCCTCCTTCTTCTGTTTTGCAGCCTCCTCCTTCATTTCTGTCAGTTTCACCTTCCGTCGACATGCTTTCGCTTCTCCAATTATGACCGCGGACTTACATACTTCCTGCGACTGTCACATCTTTCAAGTGTTTGTGCTGTGACATGAGATACTGAAGTTAGTCGTATTCCTGATTTCAACTCTGTTGTTGCACTACACCCCATGTTGAATTCTGTTACAGAATTCCAAACAGCAATTTCAAGTATCTTCCGTGAAATAAAAATCTCTTTTCGGCACTTCCTCCAGATAACAGAATGCAGAGACTCATTCTGATTTTCAGTAGCACCACGGATGCATCTGGATAGTAGCTCATCTGATGCCAGCCTTTGATAAACAGCATAATCTTGACAACTAAGGGTTCTTAAAGTTCTACAGCCATTTTGTCATGACTCTGTGGTGTTTTACCAGCTGCGATACTTGGATTGTAGAAACACCAAGACTCAGAACCTTCAGGACACTTACTGTGCTGGGGCGTTTAAAGGACACACCGTGCATTTTAAAGCTACGCCAGGGCTTTAAAAATGGCGGAATTCGGATAAAACACTGCTATATGATCCGCAGGGGATAGGGGTGTATTAATATGGAAAAAAACGAAAATCGACATTTTCCACAAATTTCACTAAAATTTCAGTCCCAGTGTCCCTTAAATAGAAACAGTTTGTATAATAGTTACAAAATACGATTAGTTTTCATTTTATGTATGTTTTAAAAATACAGTAAAAGCAGTTTTTACGTAATAATAGAAAATATATTGCACTTAAGCAGTTTTGATACAGGATCTAGGACTTAAGTAGTTTTGGATTAGTTTCATTAAGTCAGTAATTATGGTTTCTATGTGAAAGTGAAATTATTGCTATATTTTAAAGTTCTCTAAGAAACTACCCAGTATACAATAAAAGTAACCTTTCAACCTTAAATTTCCATTCACAATATGCTCACAGCTTTTCAAACTAGGCGAAATAGAGTCCATTGGACTGCACAGCAACGTCATTCCATGGGGTCTTCTTCTTCTTCTTCTACTTCAGATACATTTTGTCGAGCTATGTCTTCGCCACATAGTAGCAAGTCTCGGTAGAAGCCTAGATCCTCTCTGTTGTGCCACTCAGGGCCGAAATGCTTTGACAAAAGCTGTTTCACATCAGTCACTTACATATATATAAATATATAAAAGTGTACCCGTTCTTACGCCACTTTAACATGTTTTCTTGGCGTTGATTAGCAGTGTTTAGCTATGGACAAGTTCATTGTTAAACGTAAACGCCTGGACAGTGAAAGTGAACAGTCGGATCCTACTCCCGAAACGTTGAATTCAACATAAAGAAGACAAACGAAAGAAAAGAACATATCAGGACAGTTACGTAGTGTATGGATTTACGTGGAATAAGAACGAGGAAAACCCTATCCCTGTGTGTTTAGTTTGTGGCGAAACACGAGGCCATGGTACCTAGCAAACTGAAGTGGCATCTCACAATTAAGCATCCTAGTGGGTCTGGGAAGAGTGTGATGTATTTTTCGCGTGTACTAGAAGGGGAGAAGAAAAAACAGCTGTGCGAATGGTAAAGAGAATGACCATAAGTGATACTGCTCTTGAAGCCTCGTTTAAAGTAGCAGAACTGATAGGGAAAAAAATCACACACACACCTCATACTCTTGGAGAGGAAATCATAGGTCCTGCATGGAAAATTATAGTTTCAACAATACTTGGTGAAGGAGCAGTAATCTAATTTCGAAATTTCCTCTTTCCAACAACACAATCAGTCGCAGGATATCTGAAATGTTTGCAATATCAACGAACAGGTCGTGGGGAAAATAAAAACTGATAGAGCATTTGCTTTGTAAGTAGATGAGAGTATCGATAGTGGTGACAAACTGCAACTCCTTGATTTTACCAGATATATTGATGATAAAGATATTAATGAGGCGTTTCTGTTCTGTAGACCGCTGGAGACTACAACCTCAGGACATGATATTTTTGTTTCTATTAATTCCTTTCTCAATGACCAAGATCTTTCATGGAAAGACTGGTTGGTTAGTTCTTAAGTTTAGGGACTGCGACAACGCGGTCATGTAGCCCCGTGTACTTTGGTGTGTGTAGAATCTGTCTGATAACCGGTGTTAATTGTGATGACTGTATTAGTGCGTGTTATCTGTTTTTAATTCAAGTAAGGACTGCAGTCTTTTGAATTTTTCAAATAGTTCCGACTTTTGCTGCCAAACGCCACCGTCAATGACTACTAGTTCAGAACTTAGCTACCAGACGCCACCGCAGTCGGCTCTTGACGACGAACGTAGGAACCTAAGAACGCTAGTCAAATGTTTAACCTATATATAATTTAGCTTCACACAGGTGTAATTAGTGGAAGGTTCTTTAACATGCCATAAATCTATGACATGGGACCGCTGGATCTACTTCCCCTCCGAAGGAAGGCATACTAAGGGATTTTTAACTCTCTTAAAAATCCGACGACTTCGGCCGGCATGGAAAGACTGTTGTGGTATATGTACAGATGGTGCACAATCTATGTCTGGGAAATTTAAAGGTTTTTACTGCAAGAGCTCAAGATTTTGCTGCAGTGTTTAACGAAGTTGTGAAAATGGTGAACTACATCAAGTCTCGACCTTTAATGTGCAGGATTTTTAAACAGTTATGTCTCGCAACGGATGCACCTCATACCTCTTTGTTACTTCATACAGAGTAAGGTAGTTGTCGCGGGGTCGTGTATTGAAGCAGTTTCTTGAACTTAGAGAACAGGTGAAAACTCTTTTTAAAGATGAAAATCAAGATACATTTTATGAGCTGTTACTAACTGATTCTTGGTGCTTGGAACTGTCGTATCTGGCAGATATTTTTCATAAACTGAATTAACTGAATGTTTCAATGCAGGGTAGACAGGAAACAATAATTTCCTCAACCAATAAAATGAAAGATTTTATAAGAAAACTTAGTTCTTGGACGTCTGCAGTTCAGAAAGGAGATCTTTCAAACTTTCTTCATCTGGCAGTAGATAACGATCTGGGTAAGCTGAAAGACCGCATTTGTGATCACTTATCAAGATTGCAAGAAGCAATAGATACATACTTTCCATCTATTTCCACTATGAATGTCAACTGGGTTGTCTCACCATTTGATTTCATAGATAGTGCGAGGAAATAGATTTCACTGGTTGCGAACGAGATGAATTTATTCATCTTTGTGCCGATTCCACACTCAAAAGTAAGTCCACCAAGAGTGAGGCGTCGGTGGCTACTTTTGGGCTTCAGCGGAGAGAGTAGTATCCTAACCTAATGAAGAAAGCAATTAACACACTTTCGCCCTTTCCAAAATCCTATCTATGCGAGCAAGCCTTCTCTGCTCTGGTGACAATAAAATCCAAAGCAAGAAATAGACTGAATAACCTTGAGGATGATTTGCGTGTTTCATTGTCAACTGCAAGGCCCGATATCACGTACCTGTGCTCTAAGCATCAATCACAAGTTTCATATTAACGATTTATCGAACAAAATTTTGATGTATTTTTACTCACTGACTGTAGTAAAGTAGACTGTATTATGTTATGGTGTACGTTACTTATTATAAAATATTTCAATAAATTTACATATGAAACATATTTTTTTTTATATTCGAGGAAGGGTGCCCCTAGTGTTTAATGTTATTCCCAAGGGTGCCGTGAACTTCAAAAGGTTGGTAAACTCGGCTCTAGTCTGTGGTCGTGTGGACTGGCATGATGAGTCAGGGCGGGAGGGAGGCGGAAGCTGCGATAGCAAAGGTGTTGAAGGAGAGGATAAGGCAGGTGCCCGAGCGCGCTCTTGCCCAAGACCTTGTCTTACCGCTGTGTGTGTGCGTGTGTGACTGATTCAACCTGCGTTTTGTAGAGTCTGAAAGGTACAATCACCACGGGTATATCGCTGAACCAAATTTCTTTATCAAACTTTTCTACTGCACAGAATAAGAGCCACATCAAATTAATAAAACTTTGAAGTTAATATAACAATTTTTTCTCACTAAAAATGGTATTCAAATCTGAAGAGGTTAATACAAAATTTGAATTTCGTAATAAGAATTGTTCCTATTGCAGGTACTACTACAGGGGTTGTTGTACATACATTTCGGTGTCTTCCGATTATTAGTTTCGTCGTGGAGATTGTACCTTTAACGCCACTTTGAAGCCATGTCCTCAGCAAACGAGCCGTCGTTATTTTCTTCAAAACGCATATAATATCTCACAAAGACCTACATTAGAGTAAAAATAAAAATTAAAATAAAATTTCAATTTTTGACCGCACAGCCTTAATACTGTAGATCAGCTGCTTGTCAATCCCACAAAACATATTTCTCAGTTCTAATTTCGAATAAGGTTAACATGATCTATTAGGCTAACAAAGTACTGATGATGATAATTGTTGTTTTAAGGGGCCTAACATCTAGGTTATCGGCCCCTAATGGTTTGGGTGATCGGGAAGATGATAATGAAATGTAAACTATAACTAAAAATATGATAATTGTTGTTTTAAGGGGCCTAACATCGAGGTTATCGGCCCCTAATGATCTGGGTGATAGCGAAAATGATAATGAAATGGAAAACAGAACAAAATTATCTGAGACGGAAAATACGTACAAAAAGGAACTCAGATGGAAAAAAACAACTCACAATATGGTCTTACAAAAGGGAATTTAGAACGAAAAGTTGCACAAAAAGAATAGATTGAAAAAGACCCACAAAACGGAGGCTAGATTCAAAATACGTACAAAATGCAATGTAGCGTCGAAATACTTACAAAATTCAACTGAAATTCAAAATACTTACAAAATGCAAATGAGATCGAAAATACGTACAAAATGCAATTGAGGTTCAAAATACTTACAAAATGCAATTGAAATTGAAATTGCTTACAAAATGTACGGTAGATTCAAACGACTCATGTGGTTTGGGTGATCGTGAAGATGAAAATGAAAAGCGAACTTAAAACTAAAACTAACTAATAACCTACATACTAGAAGAAGAAATGGAAAACTAAAGGAGAATAAGGCAAATAAAAGGACAGAAGGAAAAGAAATGCCCTCAACCCTCGGAAAAGGCGGATTGAGGAACTTGGAAGGAAGGAGAGCCATGAAAGGCGTATAGGAAAGTGAAAGAGGAGAGGGTCCGCCCCAAAGGTAAGGGACAAAAGTGGAAAACGGACCCAGCTCAGGAATCCCTCGGGGTCGCCAACTCCCGAACTCACCAGCCGTGAGCCCCTGAGGGTGTAGCATTATCGACGGTGCACCAGAATTGGTGGGGCTACATACACCCTGCCTCCTTAAGGGCCTTGAGCACTAGGCAGGAGATAAAAGGAATATAAAAATAAGGCTGACCCCTCACAGAAGGAGAGGATCAGGAAAGATGTGGTAATGTGAAGAACAGCCCAAATTCATACACATAAACGGGAGAACAGCATCAGGCTTAAGGCCTGGACAAAATAACTTCCTTAAGAGAAGCTTAGACTGAAAGGATTGGGCTGAGGAAATGCGGCCTGGTTCTTTCAATACCTTACTGAATATTGAGAGTAAATACAATATTTTTATTTATATGGTGAAACTCGCAAACACATTAATAAATAAGATTTAATTAAAAAATTAATTATTAATTGTTAATTATGTTGGCCCGCCTGGGGCAATTTCAAATGTTCATTAATTTTAATTAGGTTGGCACAGCCATGTGCTATTACACAAAAGTTCATTCTGCTTGATGCACACACAAATTTAATATATTCTTGCACTTGCTAGCAAAAACACTTAAAACGAAGATTATTAAAACAATAATAAAAGGCACAAACTTATCTTTAGTGGCGATGACTAGAAAGCATACTGACGGAGACTGCCGTGGCCAACACTTGATTTTTGGCAGTAAAATTTGAGATGTCCAGCATCAGGAAAATAACCTCGCCAGGGCGATCTTCTTCTTCACCAGCGTTGTACATTGTTTAACATCGTTAGGTTTGATGTTATTTCTTGAATGCCAAATAACATGGCATTTATAACTGCGATTTGGCGCAGCTTCTTGCGGTTTGGAGTAAAGTGTAGAATGCACTTTCTCAGTGCAGAAGTTCTAGTGGTAGTTTCAACTGAAGTTTAGAATGCCCCGGAGAAGGGCGGAAGGCACGAATGCCTATCGCAGGTTGAAGAAGGCCGTAGAAAGTTGAAGAAGGAATGCGGATGGGGAGCAAAACGCCGCCACTTAAATAATAGCATCATAGAAGCGTCTGGAAGCCTACAGGCTGGCGGGCGATGATTGGCCAGGGCAAGCTGTGACGTCCTTCAGGCAGGAAGGCAGCAAGCAAGGTGACACCCCTTTCAGTATGCGAGCGTATGCTGGAGGCGCATGACCTTAAACATGCTGAGGTAAGAGTCTTAGATGTATATAGAGAGTGAACACTAGTAATAGACAATATAATATTGACAGAAATGAATAAATACATATTGCTCGTTCGGTGGTCTCAAAAGCATTTGACCGACAAATGCAGCACGAAAGAAAAACACACTATAAACATCACGAAAGTGATCATGCTCCGAGACCCCCGAAAGAAAACAATCAAAGAATCAGTTGGAAAAAATATGAACAACAAGGAAAGAAGATGACACTAAGCCTCAACAGACAAGATAGCAACCATAGAAATTGGTCTAGTATAGACACCTTTACATCTACACCTCTCACATGCTTATCACGACCCAGATGGCAGTGAATTACCCTACCAATATTCCATACGAGAGGGGGAGTTGGATCTCGCAAAAGAACCATATCTCCCACTCGCACATCAGGCTGGGAAAGCCTCCACTTCTCTCTTCTGTTAAGTGAGCTGAGATACTCCAGCTTCCAACGGTGCCAAAAAGAGTTTCGCAAAGATTCTAACTTTCTCCAGAAAATAGGTAACCCGAGATCACAGCGTCGACTCAGCAAAGGAGGCGTAGAAGCTAAAGAATAGCCTATTAAAAATGGCTAGGTGTTAACGGAAGAAGATCTTTAGGATCGTTAGACAAAGGCGTGAGCGGCCTAGAATTTACGATACCCTCAACCTGAATAATTAAAGAATTGAATTCCTCATAGGAAAGGATGGCTGAACCAAGGGTTTTCTTCAGCTGTCTCTTCGTGAGCTTTATGCAAGATTCCCAACGGCCACCATGATGGGGGGCGTAAGGGGGAGTGAAATGCCATTTGAATCCCTTAGCATGAGAAAAATTAGAAAACTGTTCCTTAGCAGAAGGAGAGGTAAGTGCAGTTTTCCAAAGATCAAAAGTACTAACAAAAATTTTTGCGTTATCTGAGAAAACCTCAGAGGGAACACCCCTTCTAGCGGCAAATCTAGAAAAGGCTGCTATAAAATAAGGAGTAGAAGCACTTGTAACCAACTCAAGGTGAATGGCTCCTGTCACCATGCACACAAATAAAGAAATATAAAGTTTACCTAACAACTTTCGCTTAGATGAAGGGGAATTAACTTGATAGGCATAAGGACCAGCATAAGCGAAAGGCTTACTAGGTTCGGAACGAAAATATGGTAAGTTTCCCATAATTTGCGTGATTGGCTGGGGCTTGGACTTGAAACAAGGTATACATTTCCGAATAAAAGAAGAAACTTCACGAACACCGCTAATGAGCCAATATTGCTCGCGAATTAAGCAAAGCAAGGTGCGGGTGCCAGCGTGCAAATTCTGATAATGAAATTTCTTTACGATGAGAGTAGTAATAGGATGTCTAGAAGGGAGAATAATGGGATGTTTTTTCTCATCTGAGTAACTAGAATTTTCTAGCCTGCCCCCCACCCTTATTAATCCATCTTGGTCCAAAAAAGGGGTGAGAGGTAACAGCCTACTAGACTTTGGCAGAGCTTTTTTGCTTAAAAGCGTCTGATACTCAAGATTCTACGAGTAGCAAATTCCAATTCCATTTTAGTGAGAAAGGGTTGCGGTTTCACAGGCTGATCAAGAACAAGAAATTTCCATCGAAATAAATATGCTACCACAGGAATTAATTTATTAAATGAAGAGTAGCGCTGAAAAAGACTAGTAGCAATAGAAGTTAGAAAAAGGGAAGCGGTAACAATGCGAGCATCAGGAACATCTTCTGCGAGCGGATTAGATGAACGATGCCAACAAGAAAAATCCTGACTGAGCCACGCCCGACCATTCCAGTATAGTTTGAGAGAAATTAATTTCTTGGGCAAGCAGCCACGTGAAATTATATCAGCGGAGTTCTCTTTCCCCGGAACATGATTCCATTGGTCAAAATGAGACAACTCTTGTATTTTAGAAACGCGATTAGCCACAAAAGTGGTCCAATGCGAAGAAGGTTTTGAAAGCCAAGCTAACACGATGGAAGAATCACTCCAAAACCATGTGCTCGAAAATTTCAAATTTAAACTGATGTTTAATTTACTGGCTAATTCCACAGCCATTACAGCAGAACATAATTCCAATCTAGGCAAAGATATGGATTTGAGTGGGGCTATCTTTGATTTTGCACAAATGAAATTGGTGATGATGATGATGATAATTGTAGTTTTAAGGGGCCTAACATCTAGGTTATCGGCCCCTGATGGTTTGGGTGATCGTGAAGATGAAAATGAAAAGCGAACTTAAAACTAAAACTAACTACTAACCTACATACTGGAAGAAGAAATGGAAAACTAAAGGAGAATAACGCAAATAAAGGACAGGAGGAAAAGAAATGCCCTCAACCCTCGAAGAAGGCGGATTGAGGGACTTGGAAGGAAGGAGGGCCATGAAAGGCATATAGGAAAGTGAAAGAGGAGAGGGTCCGCCCCAAAGGTAAGGGACAAAAGAGGAAAACGGACCCAGCTCAGGAATCCCTCGGGGTCGCCAACTCCCGAACTCACCAGCCGTGAGCCCCTGAGGGTGTAGCATTATCTAGTGTGCACCAGAAGGGGTGGGGCTACATACACCCTGCCTCCTTAAGGGCCTAGAGCACAAGGCAGGAGGTAAAAGGAAGAGAAAAAGAAGGCTGACCCCTTGCAGAAGGAGGGTATCAGAAAAGATGAGACAAGGGCCAATTAAGGCGGGAAAGGAAGAGACTCCCTAGGCCTCGGATACCCTAATACCGTCGGGGTCAGAAGAGAACAAGAGTTGACCAAGTGAGGTCGACAGGAAAGAAGACAGAGAGGAGCCCGGCACAAGTAAGTGGAAGCAATGCCGGACTCAGCTGGGGCCCCGTGGTCGCCAACCCACGCCCACAAGATGTGAGCCCCTGGGGGGAGAAAATGAAATTGGAAAATCCGGGTAAAGTATTGGAAGGGCGGCCTACTAAGTAGGCGCAGCAACCGTATGCCTTTTCAGAACTATCTGCAAATACGTGCAAATCGAAATACTGACATGAAAGGTCGGAAATTAAAGTGCGGGGAACAGAAATTTGAGGAAGATCTAACAAACTCTTGCGGTATTTCAACCACTCATCTAAAAGGGGGGAGGGTACCTTTTCATCCCAACCAATTTTCAATAACCAAAGTTTTTGTAAGAAAATTTTTGCAGTAATAACCACCGGAGCAATGTACTGCAAGGGATCAAAAACTCTTGCTATTTCCGATAATAATTGCCTTTTCGTTTGAGGGTGAAACTCAGATAAGTGTACCTGATATGAAAAGGTATCTGAAGCAGGAGACCAAAAACACCCAAGGTTTTAATAGCTGATTCCTCAGTAGGAAGCGCAACACATTTGTCAACAGGAGTTACTTGTGAGAAGTTAGATAAAAATTCGGTTGAATTCGAGTTCCACTTATGAAGGGTAAACCCACCACCAGAAAGAAGAGAATTTAAATCTTCACAAACAAGAAGTGCTTCAGAGATACTAGGAAAAGTATACAGAAAATCATCTACATAGAATGCAGTTTTCAATACTTCAGAAGCAAGAGGATGGAAAAGATGACCATCTTGTTCGGCCAACATATGAAGAGATCGTATTGCAAGAAAAGCAGACGGCTCAAGACCGTATGTCACTGTTCTTAAACGAAATATTTTTATAGGTTTTGCATTGTCGTCTCGCCACAAAATTCTTTGCAAATCACGTTGTTCTGAATTTACTAGAATTTGCCTATACATTTGCTTAATGTCACAAAGACAGCAATGGGGAATAGACGAAAGTTAAGTAAAACTGAAGTAAGATCTGTCTGAATAGCGGGTCCAGAATGCAGAGTGTCATTGAGAGAAACACCATTAGCATCTGGAGATGACCCATTAAAAACCACTCTTATCTGTTCTCGGGTGGAAGAATTTTTCCAAACCGGATGATGATTAAGATATACTATTTCTTTAGGAGGATTACTAATTTCTTCAGATTTTGGAACTACTTCCATGTGATTTGCTGATTCGTATTCTCCCATGAAGGAAGTATACTGAGTTTTTTAAGAGAGCATCTTTTTTAAAGCGATTTTCAATTGCGAATAAAGCTTTGAGAGCTCTGGAATGTGATTCTGTAATAATAGGGGGGTTAGAAATGCGAGGAAGAGTAACCACGAATCTACCTTCAGTAGTGCGAACAGTGGTTTCTACGTAGAATGTTTCACAGATCTCATTATTGCAAGAATGAGGTGAGGTGACTTGAATGTCCTCAGTGTCCCAGAACTTAATTAATTCTTGATTTAAATTAGCACCAACAAAATAACAATGAGATTTCTGTTGAACGGGGTTGCGGTATATTTGCCCACTGGTAATCCAACCAAAATCGGTTCTACGAAAGAAAACATCACGAGCAACTTTAACCTTTTCCGGATGTAAACATTGCCAAAAAATGCTGGCACTTAAAAGAATTTCTACAGATGAAGCTCTGTTGAAATTCGGATCTGCAAGTTGCAAATGATCCGGAATATTCCAACTCTGGACTTGAAACGAAGTAATGGGAGTGTCATTACCTATGGAATTGATAATTAAAAAATCTAAATTTAAATGAATGCCGAGATTATTGGAATCTTTTACATCCACTTTAGCATAACTCAGAGATTGCGATTTAGAACCATTAATTCCTGTAACTTCTATAGAAGTAGGGCATATTTGTAGACCTAAGTTGCGAACTAGCGATTCACTGATAAAATTGTTAGTTGCAGCATTATCCAACAATCCTCTTACAGAAACCCATTTTCCGTGAACATGCTTCACTAGAATTTGGACAGTGGACAATAAACCTTGAGTTTTACTGAACGAAACAGAGCTTTGAGTAAAAGACTGAGCGTTATACGGCAAAGTCTCAGAATTAGATTTAGCGGATGAACTATTGGTTGCTAAAGACCGCGATCTTTCATGTCTATGCAGGAGAGTATGATGCTTTGCTTTACAGTGAAAACATAACCGTTCAGAACGACAATTGCTTATCATATGTGTCCCTAATAGACAATTAAAGCAGTGCTTGTGGGTCGTAATTAATTTGCGTCTTTCATCCACAGATAAAGATTTAAATTGAGCGCATTGGCACAAGTTATGTGGTTGTTGACACACAACACAAGCTTGTACTTGATTGGGAGACAGAATATTGGTAGAAAAGGCATGTGACCTTAGTACTCTCTGAGTGGGGCTGATGACCTTACTATTAGAAGGAGGTTTAAAGGTGGCTGGCTACAGCAGAGAGAATTTGGCATTTCGCCTTTAAGAATTAAATAATAGCTTCGTAGGTACATAATGAATGTTGCGACAGATCTGCTTCCCAATCTTTTAAAGTTTTAGTGTCTAATTTAGCAGAAATAAAATGAATCAAAAATAGAGCCCAATAGTCAACTGGTTGGGCCAAATTTGCAAGCGCACGAATATGAAGTTCTGCAGCATCGATCATATTACGAAGCGAGGCAAGATTATCAGCTTGAACAATAGGTAAATTGAATAAACCCTGTATGTGACGTTGAGTTTTTAAACGAGTGTTCCCAAACCGATCTCTGAGAAGAGCCAAAGCTACTTCATAATTTTCATTTGTCAACGTAAGCTCTTGGATGAGTTTAAGTGCGTCGAATTGCAAGGACAAACGCAAATAATGAAACTTCTGTATTGAAGGAAGAGAATCGTTTTCGTGAATCAATGAATTGAATAATTCAAAACATGGTTCCCATGTAGTTTCATCTCCGGTAAATTTAGGTAATTCTATTTTCGGCAATATAACACGGGAAGGAAAAGAAGAAGATTCTGAAGGAGTTTTCTCTTGCTTTTCCTGCAATGTTAAACTTCTTAAAAGTTGCTTTGCGTCTGCGAACCCTTTATAATATAAATTTTCAACCTCACAGCGGTCACTTTGCTGGTCGGGATACTGTGTCTCAATATTACTTTGGATCTCATCATATTTCTCAAAGGCCTGTTCATAACCTTTCAGCCTTTGAGAAATTATGTCACTATTACGTTCTTTTTCCGTGAGCTCATATAGAAAAGTGCGAAAACACGTTGACTTGCCTTTAACAGAAGCTCTGGCATTAATGAGTTTCTCGTCAATCGGCATTATGAAAGTTTGTTGTGTACTCACGACTATACTGTGAGCTGGTACACCTTGCTTCGGAAGAAGTTGACAGTCTGCCAGAAAAGAGAGTGCGGCTTCCCCTGCGGTGAAATGCGGGCCTGCTGTTTGTCTCCCTTCTCAGTGCCAACCATATACACTCAAGCTGAAACTTTCGAAGTAGATTAGAAAACACAATTTTTAAAATATTAACACACTCAATGTTCAGTATGGCATTTACATTTTGAATTAGTTCCAACATTAATTAATTTGAAGATTTTGTTAAACAGAATGTTTACAAGCATTCCCGGTTATCGGCATCAAATGGTTATGTGAAGAACAGCCCAAATTCATACACATAAACGGGAGAAAAGCATCAGGCTTAAGGCCTGGACAAAATAACTTCCTTAAGAGAAGCTTAGACTGAAAGGATTGGGCTGAGGAAATGCGGCCTGGTTCTTTCAATACCTTACTGAACATTGAGAGTAAATACAATATTTTTATTTATATGGTGAAACTCGCAAACACATTAATAAATAAGATTTAATCAAAAAATTAATTATGTTGGCCCGCCTGGGGCAATTTCAAATGTTCATTAATTTTAAATAGTTTGGCACAGCCATGTGCTATTAGACAAAAGTTCATTCTGATTGATGCACACACAAATTTAATGTATTCTTGCACTTGCTAGCAAAAACACTTAAAACGAAGATTATTAAAACAATAATAAAAGGCACAAACTTATCTTTAGTGGCGATGACTAGAAAGCATACTGACGGAGACTGCCGTGGCCAACACTTGATTTTTGGCAGTAAAATTTGAGATGTCCAGCATCAGGAAAATAACCTCGCCAGGGCGATCTTCTTCTTCACCAGCGTTGTACATTGTTTAACATCGTTAGGTTTGATGTTATTTCTTGAATGCCAAATAACATGGCATTTATAACTGCGATTTGGCGCAGCTTCTTGCGGTTTGGAGTAAAGTGTAGAATGCACTTTCTCAGTGCAGAAGTTCTCTGCTGTTGCGGTGCATGGTAGTTTCAACCATGAAATGTAGCTTAGGCCTGAAGTTTAGAATGCCCCGGAGAAGGGCGGAAGGCACGAATGCCTATCGCAGGTTGAAGAAGGCCGTAGAAAGTTGAAGAAGGAATGCGGATGGGGAGCAAAACGCCGCCACTTAAATAATAGCATCATAGAAGCGTCTGGAAGCCTACAGGCTGGCGGGCGATGATTGGCCAGGGCAAGCTGTGACGTCCATCAGGCAGGAAGGCAGCAAGCAAGGTGACACCCCTTTCAGTATGCGAGCGTATGCTGGAGGCGCATGACCTTAAACATGCTGAGGTAAGAGTCTTAGATGTAAATCGGGAGTGAACACTAGTAATAGACAATATAATATTGACAGAAATGATGATGATAATTGTTGTTTTAAGGGGCCTAACATCTAGGTTATCGGCCCCTGATGGTTTGGGTGATCGTGAAGATGAAAAATGAAAAGCGAACTTAAAACTAAAACTAACTACTAACCTACATACTAGAAGAAGAAATGGAAAACTAAAGGAAAATAAGGCAAATAAAAGGACAGAAGGAAAAGAAATGCCCTCAACCCTCGGAGAAGGCGGATTGAGGGACTTGGAAGGAAGGAGAGCCATGAAAGGCATATAGGAAAGTGAAAGAGGAGAGGGTCCGCCCCAAAGGTAAGGGACAAAAGGGGAAAACGGACCCAGCTCAGGAATCCCTCGGGGTCGCCAACTCCCGAACTCACCAGCCGTGAGCCCCTGAGGGTGTAGCATTATCGACGGTGCACCAGAAGTGGTGGGGCTACATACACCCTGCCTCCTTAAGGGCCTTGAGCACAAGGCAGGAGGTAAAAGGAAAAGAACAAGAAGGCTGACCCCTCACAGAAGGAGGGTGTCAGGAAAGATGAGACAAGGGCCAATTAAGGCGGGAAAGGAAGAGACTCCCTAGGCCTCGGATACCCTAATACCGTCGGGGTCAGAAGAGAACAAGAGTTGACCAAGTGAGGTCGACAGGAAAGAAGGCAGAGAGGAGCCCGACACAAGTAAGTGGAAGCAATGCCAGACTCAGCTGGAGCCCCGTGGTCGCCAACCCACGCCCACAAGATGTGAGCCCCTGGGGGATGACAGAAATGAATAAATACATATTGCTCGTTCGGTGGTCTCAAAAGCATTTGACCGACAAATGCAGCACGAAAGAAAAACACACTATAAACATCACGAAAGTGATCAAGATGAGACAAGGGACAATTAAGGCGGGAAAGTGAAAGACTCCATAGGCCTCGGATAACCCAATACCGTCGGGGTCGGAAGAGAACAAGAGTTGACCAAGGGAGGTCGACAGGAAAGAAGACGGAGAGGAGCCCGGCACAAGTAAGTGGAAGCAATGCCGGACGCAGCTGGGGTCCCGTGGTCGCCAACCCACGCCCCACTAGATGTGAGCCCCTGGAGGGAATGGTAATGGAAGACCAGCCGAGATAACACATATAAATTCGAAAACTGATTTTGTAGTGGATGCTGTTAATGCGTCATACTCAGCCTTAACTACATTTTATCGAAGATGGTCTAGTCGCTGCAAGTACATTTAGAACTGCTGAGTTTAGGAATAATAACTTTCCCCTGAATCCCTGGTGTACACCTGAACTTGTAGCATTGTGTAAGAGAAAAGCACATAGTTAAGGCAAATTAAGAAAGTTCCCCGATAATGCCGTAGTAAAAGAAGAGTACAGGGTTGACTGTAATAGAATAACATACGAAGAAAACTGGCTCTTGTAAGAGAATGGCAGAAGTGTCGTAGCAAACCTCAGCTGCCCTTACATCAGGACTGCAACCCTCAGAAACCGAAGAGATTGAAGTCCAGAAACCCATCATGGAAGCTAGGCGAGAAGCTCCTGGAAACACATTTTGATGCTGATGAGGAATGGGCCTCTTCAAACCTGACCGCCTGGGTTTAATCCATCATCCTTGTAGCTCCTCCTGGTATCAACTTACCGAGCTAGGAATTGACACTTCTAAACAGAATCAGGACAAATCATGGTAGGTGTATATTCTGGCTTCACAAGTGGGGAAGATCTGAAGACCCATTCTGCGACAGTGATATGGGCCCCAGACCATCCGGCACGTTGTTATGGACTGCCCAAAAAGAAGATACAATGGATTTGTTCAAGAACTACATAGTGCCCCTACAGAGGCAGTCCCCCCAGGGGCTCACATCTTGTGGGCGTGGGTTGGCGACCACGGGGCCCCAGCTGAGTCCGGCATTGCTTCCACTTACTTGTGCCGGGCTCCTCTCTGTCTTCTTTCCTGTCGACCTCACTGGGTCAACTCTTGTTCTCTTCTCACCCCGACGGTATTAGGGTATCCGAGGCCTAGGGAGTCTCTTCCTTTCCCGCCTTAATTGGCCCTTGTCTCATCTTTTCTGATACCCTCCTTCTGCGAGGGGTCAGCCTTCTTTTTCTCTTTCCCCCAGGGGCTCACATCTTGTGGGCGTGGGTTGGCGACCACGGGGCCCCAGCTGAGTCCGGCATTGCTTCCACTTACTTGTGCCGGGCTCCTCTCTGTCTTCTTTCCTATCGACCTCACTTGGTCAACTCTTGTTCTCTTCTGACCCCGACGGTATTAGGGTATCCGAGGCCTAGGGAGTCTCTTCCTTTCCCGCCTTAATTGGCCCTTGTCTCATCTTTTCTGATACCCTCCTTCTGCGAGGGGTCAGCCTTCTCTTTCTCTTCCTTTTACCTCCTGCCTTGTGCTCTAGGCCCTTAAGGAGGCAGGGTGTATGTAGCCCCACCACTTCTGGTGCACCCTAGATAATGCTACACCCTCAGGGGCTCACGGCTGGTGAGTTCGGGAGTTGGCGACCCCGAGGGATGCCTGAGCTGGGTCCGTTTTCCCCTTTTCTCCCTTACCTTTGGGGCGAACCCTCTCCTCTTTCACTTTCCTATATGCCTTTCATGGCTCTCCTTCCTTCCAAGTCCCTCAATCCGCCTTCTCCGAGGGTTGAGGGCATTTCTTTTCCTTCTGTCCTTTTATTTGCCTTATTCTCCTTTAGTTTTCCATTTCTTCTTCTAGTATGTAGGTTAGTAGTTAGTTTTAGTTTTAAGTTCGCTTTTCATTTTCATCTTCACGATCACCCAAACCATCATGGGCCGATAACCTAGATGTTAGGCCCCTTAAAACAACAATTATCATCATCATCATACAGAGGCAGTGGACTGCCTGAAGAGACTGGACATTAAGTTTTGAATGTTGACCTGTAAATAATTGTATATATAATTGTAAGATATATGTATTTAGATGATGATGATGATAATTGTTGTTTTAAGGGGCCTAACATCGAGGTTATCGGCCCCTAATGATCTGGGTGATAGCGAAAATGATAATGAAATGGAAACCAGAATAAAATTACCGAAGACTGAAAATACGTACAAAAAGGAACTCACATGGAAACAATCACAATATGGTCCTACAAAAGGGAATTTAGAACGAAAAGTTGCACAAAAAGAATAGATTGAAAAAGACCCACAAAACGTAGGCTAGATTCAAAATACGTACAAAATGCAAAGTAGCGCCGAAATACTTACAAAATGCAACTGAAATTCAAAATACTTACAAAATGCAAATGAGATCGAAAGTACGTACAAAATGCAATTGAGGTTCAAAATACTTACAAAATGCAATTGAAATTGAAAATACACAATGCAATTCAGATTGAAATATCCCAGTTCCAATCCAAATTATTCACAAAGTGCAATTGAAATTCAAAATACTTACAAAATGCAATTGAAATTGAAAATGCTTACAAAATGTACGGTAGATTCAAACGACTCATGTGGATTGACAATACTTACAAAAAGCAATTTAGATTGAAAATACTTGACAAATGTAATTTAGATTCAAAATACCCACAAAATGCAATTGAGAATCAAAATATGTGCAAAATGCCCACCAAACAAAATGCAATGTAGATTCAAAATTCGTGCGAAATGCGGTTTTGGTTGAAAATACTTACAAAATGCAATTGAAATTCAAAATACTCACTAAAATGCCCTGACGCCTGCATTGAAAGACTTACTAAAAAGCAATTTAGATTGTCAATCTTTACAAAATGCAATTGAGGTTGAAAACAATCGCGAGATGTAATTTAGATCGAAGAGACTTACAAAATGCAACATAGATCAAAAATGCCTTTAAAAAAAATGGTAAAAGGGAATTTAGATACACGGTGATTCGAGTAACAAAAACAGTGCGGGAATCTTAAAGAGAAAAGGAAATAGAAGGAAAAGAGGAGAGGAGAGGGGAGAGAGGAGAAGGTCCGCCCCAAAGGGAAGGGACAAAAAGGGGAAAACGGACCCAGCTCAGGAATCCCTCGGGGTCGCCAACGCCCGAACTCACCAGCCGTGAGCCCCTGAGGGTGTAGCATTATCGACGGTGCACCAGAAGTGGTGGGGCTACACACACCCTGCCTCCTTAAGGGCCTTGAGCACAAGGCAGGAGGTAAAAGGAAAAGAAAAAGAAGGCTGACCCCTCGCAGAAGGAGGGAATCAGAAAAGATGAGACAAGGGCCAATGAAGGCGGGAAAGGAAGAGACTCCCTAGGCCTCGGATACCCTAATACCGTCGGGGTCGGAAGAGAACAAGAGTTGACCAAGGGAGGTCGACAGGAAAGAAGAAAGAGAGGAGCCGGCACAAGTAAGTGGAAGCAATGCCGGACTCAGCTGGGGCCCCGTGGTCGCCAACCCACAACCCACTAGATGTGAGCCCCTGGGGGGTATGTATTTAGAATGTATCCTTGTTTTGCCATACCGAAAGATAATCAAACTGCTCTACACTTGGCGTCATAGGAGGGACACATTGCATTAGTGGAAATATTAGTCCAGACAGGAGAAGTCATCAACCAGCTAGTTAAATATTATCAAACTGTTCTACACTTAGCGTCAAGGGAGGGAGGGACACACTGCATTAGTGGAAATATTAGTCCAGACAGGAGAAGTCATCAACCAGCTAGTTAAATATTATCAAACTGCTCTATACTTAGCGTCAAGGCAGGGACACGCTGTATTCGTGGAAATATTAGTCCAGACAGGAGCAGTCATCAACCAGCTAGTTAAATATTATCAAACTGCTCTACACTTAGCGTCAAGGCAGGGACACGCTCCATTAGTGGAAATATTAGTCCAGACAGGAGCAGTCATCAACCAGCTAGTTAAATATTATCAAAATGCTCTACACTTAGCGTCAAGGGAGGGACACACTGCATTAGTGGAAATATTTGTCCAGACAGGAGCAGTCATCAACCAGCTAGTTAAATATTATCCAACTGCTCTACACTTAGCGTCAAGGCAGGCACACGCGGCATTAGTGGAAATATTAGTCCAGACAGGAGCAGTCATCAACCAGGTAGTTAAATATTATCAAACTGCTCTACACTTAGCGTCAAGGCAGGGAGGGACACACTACATTAGTAGAAATATTAGTCCAGACAGGAACAGTCATCAACCAGGTAGTTAAATATTATCCAACTGCTCTACACTTAGCGTCAAGGCAGGCACACGCGGCATTAGTGGAAATATTAGTCCAGACAGGAGCAGTCATCAACCAGATAGTTAAATATTATCAAACTGCTCTACACTTAGCGTCAAGACAGGGACACACTGCATTAGTGGAAATATTACTCCAGACAGGAGCAGTCATCAACCAGCTAGTTAAATATTATCCAACTGCTCTACACTTAGCGTCGAGGCAGGGATACGCGGCATTAGTGGAAATATTAGTCCAGACAGGAGCAGTCATCAACCAGCTAGTTAAATATTATCAAACGGCTCTACACTTAGCGTCAAGGGAGGGAGGAACACACTACATCAGTGGAAATATTGGTCCAGACAGGAGCAGTCATCAACCAGCTAGTTAAATATTATCCAACTGCTCTACACATGGCGTTTACTGAATTTTGTAGCCCAGGAGGATTATTGTTTCAAGCCGGGTATGTCGAAATTTGTTAGAAATTTTGGCGCGAGCTTTACTGAAAGCCCTTCTTGAATGTTGGCAGGTATGCGATAGGATATAAAATAAAACATAAAGAACAGCACTGAAAAAGACATATTATGATAATAAATTTCAAAGTAACATACTCAATACAAAACGTACCTGGCCAAAATATACCCTCAATTACAACATCTGATATTAAAAGTATAAATGTAGGTAATAAGTGCATAGAAGACAAAACTGAGATCTGCAATGTTCTGAATGAATGCTCTAAGTAAGTTCCTGCCACATTATCTTCTAAAATTATTCCACTACCCGAGGGAACAGCATAAATCAATGAAAGTTTCATTTTTCTTAGAACCTTGCTCCCCACGAGAAGTATTTTGTATCATTATGATGGTATAACTTGTAAACTACTTGAAACATGAAACCGTGCACTCTCCGGTCCCATCTCAAAATTTGTCAACTTCTCACTAGTCAACGGTATAGTCCCTGCTCCCCTTATATGGGCACAATGGGAACAACAGGTCAGATCCTGGTAATTGTAGGCCCATTTCAGTACTATCTGAACTAAATCTGAGAAACGGTTACGAAAACAAGGATCTTGAGGTATCTGGAGAAATGCCATTATTTTTCTAAATTTCAGTATGGATTTCGTGAGAAGGCTGGGGTTAATTCTGCTATTGCTGATATCATAATCGAACTACAAAACAATATAGATAAATGGAATGTCTGCCTTTGATTCAGTTAGTCATCCACTGCCTGTATATAAACTGGGGAAGGCTGGTGTGGAAGGAGTGGCATTGTTGTGGTTTACACATTATTTGTCAAACAGGCAAAAATATGTAAAACTTGGAACTAATAGAAGTAACTTACAAAAGGTGTCGTACGGTGTACCCCAGGGTTCTATTCCAGGGCCGATTCTCTTCCTCATATATACACTGCCGGGGGGGAGGGGGGGTGAAGGTCACCCTTTTAGAGGTTACCAATTCACTCAAGATTTGATGATGATGATAATAATTGTTTTTTTAAGGAGCCTAACTTCTAGGTTATCGGCCCCTAATGGTTTGGGTGATCGTGAAGATGATAATGATATGTAAACTATAACTAAAACTAACTACTAACTTATATACTAGAAGAAGAAATGGAAAACAAAAGGAGAATAAGGCAAATAGAGGACAGGAGGAAAAGAAATGCCCTCAACCCTCGAAAAATGCGGACTGAGAGACCTGGAAGGAAGGAGAGCCATAAAAGGCAGATACGAAAGGGAAATGCCCTCAACCCTCGGAGAAGGCGGATTGAGGGACTTGGAAGGAAGGAGGGCCATGAAAGGCATATAGGAAAGTGAAAGAGGAGAGGGTCCGCCCCAAAGGTAAGGGACAAAAGGGGATAACCGGACCCAGCTCAGGAATCCCTCGGGGTCGCCAACTCCCGAACTCACCAGCCGTGAGCCCCTGAGGGTGTAGCATTATCTAGGGTGCACCAAAAGTGGTGGGGCTACATACACCCGGCCTCCTTGAGGGCCTTAAGCAGACGGCAGGAGATAACATGAAAAGAAAAAGAAGGCTGACCCCTCGCAGAAGGAGGGAATCAGAAAAGATGAGACAAGGGCCAATTAAGGCGGGAAAGGAAGAGACTCCCTAGGCCTCGGATACCCTAATACCGTCGGGGTCGGAAGAGAACAAGAGTTGACCAAGTGAGGTCGACAGGAAAGAAGACGGAGAGGAGCCCGGCACAAGTAAGTGGAAGCAATGCCGGACTCAGCTGGGGTCCCGTAGTCGCCAACCCACGTCCCACTAGATGTGAGCCCCTGGGGGGAATTCGCAAGACAAGCCGCAAACCTAAAAGAATAGCCAGGGTCGCCCCTTTTAGTCTCCTCGTACGACAGGCAGGGGATACCGTGGGTGTATTCTAAACCCCCCACCCAGAAGGGGGGGGGGGGATAAAAAGAACGCGGCATATAATGTACTAGTTTCTAAATTGAAATAAGTCGAACTTAATGCGGACTGTGAAATGGTTGTAAAGAAAATTAGCAACCTTCGGAGTGCGTTCAGAAGGGAATTAAAGAAAGTTCATGAGTCAAAGCGCTCAGGATCTGGAAGTGATGAAGCACTGCCATCGTAATGTACAGGCCGTAAGGCTCCTACTGTGACGCCCCCCAGGGGCTCACATCTTGTGGGCGTGGGTTGGCGACCACGGGGCCCCAGCTGAGTCCGGCATTGCTTCCACTTACTTGTGCCGGGCTCCTCTCTGTCTTCTTTCCTGTCGACCTCACTTGGTCAACTCTTGTTCTCTTCTGACCCCGACGGTATTAGGGTATCCGAGGCCTAGGGAGTCTCTTCCTTTCCCGCCTTAATTGGCCCTTGTCTCATCTTTTCTGATACCCTCCTTCTGCGAGGGGTCAGCCTTCTTTTTGTCTTCCTTTTACCTCCTGCCTTGTGCTCTAGGCCCTTAAGGAGGCAGGGTGTATGTAGCCCCACCACTTCTGGTGCACCCTAGATAATGCTACACCCTCAGGGGCTCACGGCTGGTGAGTTCGGGAGTTAGCGACCCCGAGGGATTCCTGAGCTGGGTCCGTTTTCCCCTTTTGTCCCTTACCTTTGGGGCGGACCCTCTCCTCTTTCACTTTCCTATATGCCTTTTCATGGCTCTCCTTCCTTCCAAGTCCCTCAATCCGCCTTCTCCGAGGGTTGAGGGCATTTCTTTTCCTTCTGTCCTTTTATTTGCCTTATTCTCCTTTAATTTTCCATTTCTTCTTCTAGTATGTAGGTTAGTTTTAGTTTTAAGTTCGCTTTTCATTTTCATCTTCACGATCACCCAAACCATCAGGGGTCGATAACCTAGATGTTAGGCCCCTTAAAACAACAATTATCATCATCATCATCATCATCATCATCATCCTACTGTGACGTCACGCCTAGGGTCGTTATAGTCGCAGCAGCAGTCGGATAGCTCCCTTCACACGCAGTCTCTTCAAACCTAATATAAATTACGCCGCTCCCGCTTCAAGACGTAGAAAAATAGCAATGCTATTTAGGGCTAATTGGTACTTCCATCCGTTACCACTACATACGCCTAATTATCGCTCCGCTTGTTCGAATCCAGCCGATGTAGCTGGCATTTTGAGAGTGGACAAAATGGCACATTGCCGGTACATTTACTAGGACGTTGTAAGACACAAACAGGGCTAAATTGCAGTATTTTGACCTCGAGAATAAGATCTATTCTTGGCCATTTTCTCGTTGTTCACCACTATGAAAAGGTTTATGGTAGATGCCTGAGAAAACCCCACATTACTCTTGGCTATTCAACAGATCACGTCCTAAACTGCTCGTGTCCCCCAGGGGCTCACATCTTGTGGGCGTGGGTTGGCGACCACGGGGCCCCAGCTGAGTCCGGCATTGCTTCCACTTACTTGTGCCGGGCTCCTCTCTGTCTTCTTTTCTGTCGACCTCACTTGGTCAACTCTTGTTCTATTCTGACCCCGACGGTATTAGGGTATCCGAGGCCTAGGGAGTCTCTTCCTTTCCCGCCTTAATTGGCCCTTGTCTCATCTTTTCTGATGCCCTCCTTCTGCGAGGGGTCAGCCTTCTTTTTCTTTTCCTTTTACCTCCTGCCTTGTGCTCTAGGCCCTTAAAGAGGCAGGGTGTATGTAGCCCCACCACTTCTGGTGCACCCTAGATAATGCTACACCCTCAGGGGCTCCCGGCTGGTGAGTTCGGGAGTTGGCGACCCCGAGGGATTCCTGAGCTGGGTCCGTTTTCCCCTTTTGTCCCTTACCTTTGGGGCGGACCCTCTCCTCTTTCACTTTCCTATATGCCTTTCATGGCTCTCCTTCCTTCCAAGTCCCTCAATCCGCCTTCTCCGAGGGTTGAGGGCATTTCTTTTCCTTCTGTCCTTTTATTTGCCTTATTCACCTTTAGTTTTCCAATTCTTCTTCTAGTATGTGGGTTAGTAGTTAGTTTTAGTTTTAAGTTCACTTTTCATTTTCATCTTCACGATCACCCAAACCATCAGGGGCCGATAACCTGGATGTTAGGCCCCTTAAAACAACAATTATCATCATCATCATCAAACTGCTCGTGGATGACAAAGCACAATGTAACCTATCTCTAACTGTAATCAATGCACAGGCGACCCTCAAGGTGACATAAACAGGGCCTATCCTAACAGCACTTATTTTCTATGACTCAATCTAACTTTTTTCTTTCATCAAGAATTTACAATGGGTTGTAATTTAGAAATCAGGTATCAAAAACCTACAGTACATACACCAGGTGCTAACAATCCCATTAATGTAAATACAGTAGCCTACACAAATGCTGCCACGAAAACATTACCATATTCACTTGAGCTTGATCGAGGAACCATTCTCACAAATAATGTAACTTGGACTGGCTCCAGTAGATACTGAATACTGGATATCGCTTCCCTGATTTACATATGGTAAGTAACTTAACCTCAGCATTATCATATTAGAAATGTTTCCAGTCCTAGCATAGGCTGAAGTTTGGGAACTTCATACAATAATTGAAACCATATTAACTAACAACCTACCATCAAGGCGATTAGCTCTTCTCTCCCGAAGAATGGTATCTTACTTTCAGGGAAATGTTAACACACACACTTGTATTCCCCTTAATGTACCTACCAATAATTTCTAGGAATGTTGTGTATGCATTGCTTTCTTAAATTGTCGTGGTGGGGAAGGAGAAGCAAGCCACATCATCATTTCTTTCATAATACCGGTAGTTACTATAAACACACTTTTGACATACCTGCGACCTGGGAAGGAGGTTTCCTAAACTAACAACATTTTATTACCATCCAAAAAACCTTGTATGAGTCGAAATAATACGTGATATAGAGGTCCTAACTAAAACATAACCTTCTGTGTGATGGCAAACATGCAACGCAAAATTTGCGTAGATACAATAACCTACCTACAAAATGAACATTTGTTTCAGAAAATAAATAATCCTCATTCCAGATGACGTAAGTAGAAGCGTTCTCAAGTATCACTTTTCACGCGGATACTCATTCATAAAAGATAAAAACAACACAGCACAAAGCAAAATGGTCGCCATCTCTACCCCCTACCGATCAGCTGATCAATCGTTAAGAGTCGCTGCATGATGGCCTGTACATTACGATGGCAGTGGATGAAGTATACAGTCCGTCATTGTGGTACTATGATTTGATGATGATGATGATGATGATAATTGTTGTTTTAAGGGGCCTAACATCGAGGTTATCGGCCCCTAATGAAATGAAATGGCGTGAAATGAAAGGATGTAGATAAAAACAACTCACTGCCATGGATGAAACGAAAATGGTGTTTATAAAACAGTGAGCCCCAAAAATTATGCCTTATTTGAATAAAAAGGAAAACAAGGCGAATGGTAAAAAAGGATAAAACAAATAAGGCATAGTGAACAATAAAATACATGAACACAATAAAAAAACATAAAACAGATTTAACCAGAATTAAAAGTCGTAACTACACATTAAAACTTAAAAAAGTAACCACTCTCCCTCATGAACCGGATGACGAGGTCAGCTGACGGCCCGTCATCACGGAGAATAAGGGAGAGGGTATTAGGCAGTTAAAGAGTCCCTCGCTGATCGGCCAGATCCACACACTCAAAGAGAAGGTGTGCCACGGTTAGCTGGGCGCCGCAAGTACACACAGGACGATCTTCTCACTTTAGCAAGTGGGAGTGCGTAGCAATCCCATGTCCGATCCAGAGTCGACAGAGTACCACAGCTTCCTTCCGGAGAGGTCGGAAGGAAGATTTCCACACCTTCGTTGTCCCCTTGATGCCTCTCAGTTTGTTGGTTGGAGGCGTGGCACGCCATGCTTCCTCCCAATGCGACAGGATCGAATGCCGCAAATGAGAGCGCACATCACTAGCAGGCACCTTATACGGTAGCGAGGGCAGTGCGACTGCCTCTCTCGCCGCCTGATTAGCAAGCTCGTTTCCCGCAATACCCATGTGGCCAGGAAGCCACACAAAGGACACCCCGGTTCCGGCGTTAAGCGAACTGACGAGCAGGTCGTGCACACGCTGGACCAACGGGTGCTTCGGGAAACACACATCGATCGCTTGCAGCGCACTCAGAGAGTCAGTACACACAAGAAAGTGCTGGTGATCTTCTGATAACGTGTACCGCAGAGCCTCTAAGATGGCATAGAGCTCCGCAGTGTACACGCCACAGGCCTCGGGAAGTGAAAAGAGAAACCGACAATCCTCAACCACAAATGCACAGCCTACTTTCACGTTTACCCTCGAACCATCCGTGAACAGAAACTCTGATCCCGGATACCGGCTCACCACGGACTGGAACAGCCTCCGATGGACGGAAGAGTCCGTGTCCGACTTGGGGCCGGTGTGCAGATCCAGGATGATATCAGGGCGAGAGACCATCCACGGAGGGGCCTTGCTAGGTACTCGGACGAGACAGGAGACAGAAGGAAATCGGAACTGACGGTATAAGTCATCCAAGCGAATCCCCGCCGGTCGAGTGGCTCGGGCGAGCGCATCATACAGCCGGCGATTCGGATTGGAAAACAAACATGGATAGCTTGGATGAAGTGGCATCTGTCGAATAGTTGCAGCATAGGTCAGCAGTACTTGTTGGCGCCTCAGGTGTAAAGGAGGTACGCCAGGCTCGGCGAGCAAGCTGACGACTGGGCTTGTCCGAAAGGCACCCGTCGCCAGCCTCACACCGCCGTGGTGGACACTGTCCAGTTTAACATGCACTGACTTACGGGCCGAACCATATGCTACACTGCCATAATCTAATCGAGATAAAATCAGTGCCTTATAAAAACGTAGGAGCACCGCGCGGTCCGCCCCTCATGATGTGCCGCTAAGAAACCGCAACATGTTGAATTTCTTAGCACAGGCAGTTTTGAAACACCGCACGTGTGGCTCCCACGTCAATTTCTGATCGAAAAGGAGCCCAAGGAACCGGAACGCAGCAACAGGCAAAGCTACATTGCCAAGATAAAGCTCAGGATCTGGAGGGAGGGTGCGCTTTCGGCAGAAATGGACAACCAAGGACTTAGCGGTTGAGAATCGAAAGCCATGCTCCAGTGTCCAGCGTCCCACTCTCCGAATAGCTTGTTGTAGCTGTCGTTCAGCGACGGCCATATTTTGCGCACTATAATGTAGAGCGAAGTCGTCTACATATAGCGACGGTACCACTGCTGGACCAGCAGCAGCGACTATACCGTTTATGGCAATCGCAAATAATGTTACACTAAGCACCGATCCCTGTGGGACTTCGTTTTCCTGTATATGATATTGCGAATATGTCCGCCCTATTCGGACACGGAACAGGCGAAGGGACAGAAAATTCGCAATAAAAACCGGCAAGTTACCTTGGAATTTCCATTGATGCAGGGTAGAGAGGATGTCGTAACGCCAAGTGGTGTCATAGGCCTTCTCGAGGTCAAAGAAAACAGCGACTAGGTGCTGTCTCCGGAGAAAAGCGTCCTGTATGGCGGTCTCCAGGCGTACCAGATGGTCGTTGGTACACCGAGACGCCCTGAAACCACACTGGTATTCATACAGGAGTCCCCGTTTCTCCAGGACCCACACCAGGCGCCGATTGACCATCCTCTCAAAGAGCTTGCACAGACCGTTAGTGAGACAAATAGGTCTGTAACTCCCTGTCAATTTGGGATCCCTATCGGGCTTCAGGATAGGTATAATGATACCTTCCTGCCATTGCGCTGGAAACACACCTTCCAACCAGATACGATTAAACACCCTGAGCAAATAACGAATGCTCTCATCGATAAGGTGTTTAAGCATCTGGTTGTGAATATTATCCGGGCCGGGAGACGAGTCCCTGCAGAGCGCCAGCGCTCCGCGGAGTTCCCACTCCGTAAAGGGCACGTTGTACTCCTCCGAAGCGCGGGAAGCAAAACTGAGCTGGAAACGTTCTGCCTCGCGCTTCATGGCCACGAAGGCAGGATCATAGGTGTCGGAACCGGATATATCCGCAAAATAAGTGCGAGATGGTTTGCAACGCAGTACGTATCTGTAACCAATTCAATATCGATGGAAATTCCCGGTACAGTAGAAGATGTCTGAAAACCCGAGATGCGTCGTAGTTGAGTCCACACTTGCGAGGAGGGGGTATGTGCCGTAATAGAAGACACATACCGTTCCCAGGATCGTTTCTTACTCTGGCGAATAAGAATCCGTGCCTTGGCACGAAATTTCTTAAACGCCACCAAATTGGCCATGGTTGGACGCCGACGGTAGTGCTTGTGAGCTTGACGACGATCTCGTATTGCCGCTGAAATATCCTCTGTCCACCAAGGGACGAGTTTGCGACGAGGAGTCCTAGAAAAGGATGGAATGGACTCTTCGGCGGCAGCAAGAAGCGCATCGGTGATGTGCTGTACCTCGTCATCGACGCTCCGGCTACCAAGATCAAAGAACACAGCTCGTTCTTGAAACGAGGGCCAATTTGCCCGCTTAAGCACCCAACGACTGGGGAACTCCACGGGCTTCTGGTTCAAAACTGTAAGAACGATCGGGAAATGGTCACTGTCACAGAGGTCGTCGTGTACATACCAACCAAATAGGGGGACCAGCGCACGGCTACACACACTCAAGTCAATGTGTGAGTACGTGCCGTGCGCTAAGCTAAAATGTGTAGCTTCCCCTGTATTTAATAGAGATAAATCCAACCCTTGAATTAAGCCCTCCACGTCCCTTTCTCTGGGGTAGGAAGATGGTGATCCCCATTGGGGGTGATGAGAGTTGAAATCACCCACGATTAGGAAAGGGACTGGATGTTGATCAACAAGATCAAAGACGTCATTAATATCAAGGGGCTGGTTCGGTGGAAGGTACACGTTAAAACAGTTGTCATAGCAAGCAAGGACACGCGAACTGCAATAGTTTCCAGAGGAGTGGCGAGTGGAAACACCTCACTATAGCAGTCAGAGCGAACGAAGCTACAAACGTCCCCGGAAGCCCAGGCGGCGTCTTGTCGCTTTTTAGAGTATAGTCGGAAACCTCTAAGAATAGTCTCGTGATCAGTTCTGAGGTTTGTTTCCTGTAGGCAGACTATACTCGCTGCATATTGTGCAATAAGCTGACGGAGCTCTGTCAATTGTCTGTCATAACTGTTACAATTCCACTGTAACAGTGCCATTGTGTGAACTTATAAACGAGGGATAAGTTGGAGCAGCAAGCTACAACTTAACTTCTGGAGGATCATCAGCCACTACGTCGACTATAATCTCCATGTCCTCAGGCGAGGTCGTGGAGTGAACCGACTCGGGGGAAGATTTCCTAGACGCAGTTCGGCGGCGGGGAGATCTCCGTGGGGAGCGCGCAGATCTGGGGACCGAAAAGTCCCCAGGCGCAGAAGCATCCGCAGGTGGTGGGGCGGATGGCTTCCCCTTTTTAGGAGAAAGGGAATGCGTAGTGCGGGGTCCCTTCTTCCCCGCCTCTTTAAGATATATAGACGGGTCAGGAGCCGAATTCCTAACCCTGGTCGACGATGCCGCCTCCGTCGGCTTCGGCGCGGCTTTCGCCAACCGTTTGGGTGCGGAGTAAGTCTTCAACTTCCTCCCATGCTGTGCTGGCGGAGCAGCCTTCACTCGCACAGCCTTCGTGGTGGCCGAAGGTGGAGTTGAAGTCACCTTCGTGCTTTTCGTCAAAACCATAGGTGCTGGTTTCGGAACAGGTAACTCAGTTGCAGGTTTCACAGCTGGTACAAAAGATGAGGTAGATGGAACCAAATTAGGTATTATAACTCGATAATCAATCGTAGGCGAAGGAGCAATCGCGGTATTGTACTTCTTGCGGGTTTCCTGGTAGGTGAGACCATCCAGGGTTTTGATCTCCTGGATTTTCTTCTCACTCAGGAAGACGGGGCATTTCCTGTCCCGAGGAGAATGGAGTCCAGGGCAATTAGTGCACTGATACGGTGTTGTGCACTCTTCCGCTTCGTGTTGTACCCTACCTCATGTTACGCAGATTTCTGGGCTCGAGCATCGGATAATATGTGCCCGAACTTCTGGCACTTATAACACCTCATTGGTGGAGGGATATAAGGCCGTATGTCACAACGGTAACTTGTAACCTTCACTTTCTCCGGTAGCACCGAAAGCTCAAAGGAAATAACGAAAGCACCAGTATCCACGATTTGAACATTGACCTTGCGCGTAATGCGCCGGACATCAGTCACGTGACGGTGCTGCATATCCTCCTTGACCTCCTCGTCAGTGTTCAGAATCAGGTCCCGGTGGAAAATAACTCCTCGGACCAGATTCAGAGACGTGTGGTTTTCCACTTTGACGAGTATTTCGCCGAAGTGGTCACATTGCAAAAGTTGTTCAACTTGCTCACCAGTCCTAGTCTTGAGCAACAAGCTACCGTTCCTCATCTTTTGTACTTTCTCAAGCTCACCATAGACACCTATGTGGCGAGAAAACAAAATAATCTTTACCAGCTTGAAATCACCCCCATCTGTTCTGGTAGCTACCAGAAACTTGTGGGTGTTAGCACCCAGAATTTCACGCACAGATTGTTCCCAGGGGGTTGATCCCAGTAGCGAATCAAGTGTTAAAGACTTGGGTATAGGACCACCCTGTTTGGGGATTTTTCTTTTTGAACCCAAGGCCAGATCATCCCCGAATGCCACCGACATCCGATCACGGGCCGTCACAGTAGGCGCTACCCAGCCAGGGCAAGGCCCGCCTAGCTTGGAAGGCATTGCCCGGGGGTCCGATGTTTTACAATGCCGTATCGGCATGTACCCCTTGGCATATACTGGATTTTACAGCTCAGACATTCGGCTGTGCGGGGACCTGCGTAGTCAGGCGGATACTACTGCACGGGTACATGGCACACCCACCTGTCGGCGCGGCCAAGACCGGAACAGGCTTTCGAGCGTAGTCGCAAGCGTAAGTGGCCCATCCCCTAACAGCACGCACATTGAGAAATTTTGGTTGCCAGACCCAGAAAGCAGTAACGGAAGAAGTGCGATATAAACTAATGAGAGTTATACCGCACGGGTGTATGTCTTATAGAGCTGACTGTCAATTCTCGAAAGTGGACCGATCCGAGAAAACCTTTTTGTCGCCTTTTACGACTGGCAGGGATTACCGTGTATGTATTCGCTTCCTCCCACCCACTGGGGGTCCAATTCACAAACCAATGATGATGATGATGATCATTGTTGTTTTAAGGGGCCTAACATCGAGGTTATCGGCCCCTGATGAAATGAAATGGCGTGAAATGAAAGGATGAATATAAAAAAACAGCTCACTGCTATGGATGAAACGAAAATGGTTAGTAAAAATAGACAGTGAGCCCCAACAACTATGCCTTATGTAGCAGGGAAAATACTTATAAAAGGTTGATGATGATGATGATGATAATTGTTGTTTTAAGGGGCCTAACATCTAGGTTATCGGCCCCTGATAGTTTGGGTGATCGTGAAGATGAAAATGAAAAGCGAACTTAAAACTAAAACTAACTACTAACCTACATACTAGAAGAAGAAATGGGAAACTAAAGGAGAATAAGGCAAATAAAAGGACAGAAGGAAAAGAAATGCCCTCAACCCTCGGAGAAGGCGGATTGAGGGACTTGGAAGGAAGGAGAGCCATGAAAGGCATATAGGAAAGTGAAAGAGGAGAGGGCCCGCCCCAAAGGTAAGGGACAAAAGGGGAAAACGGACCCAGCTCAGGAATCCCTCGGGGTCGCCAACTCCCGTACTCACCAGCCGTGAGCCCCTGAGGGTGTAGCATTATCGACGGTGCACCAGAAGTGGTGGGGCTACATACACCCTGCCTCCTTAAGGGCCTAGAGCACAAGGCAGGAGGTAAAAGGAAGAGAAAAAGAAGGCTGACCCCTCGCAGAAGGAGGGTATCAGAAAAGATGAGACAAGGGCCAATTAAGGCGGGAAAGGAAGAGACTCCCTAGGCCTCGGATACCCTAATACCGTCGGGGTCAGAAGAGAACAAGAGTTGACCAAGTGAGGTCGACAGGAAAGAAGACAGAGAGGAGCCCGGCACAAGTAAGTGGAAGCAATGCCGGACTCAGCTGGGGCCCCGTGGTCGCCAACCCACGCCCACAAGATGTGAGCCCCTGGGGGAGAAGCGAAAAGAGAAACCGACGATCCTCAACCACAAATGCACGGCCTACTTTCTCGTTTACCCTCGAACCATCCGTGAATAGCAGCCCTGATGATGATGATGATGATAATTGTTGTTTTAAGGGGCCTAACATCGAGGTTATCGGCCCCTAATGAAATGAAATGGCGTGAAATGAAAGGATGTAGATAAAAACAACTCACTGCCATGGATGAAGCGAAAATGGTGTTTATAAAACAGACAGTGAGCCCCAAAAATTATGCCTCATTTGAACAAAAAGAAGAAAAGGCGGATGGTAAAAAAAAGATAAAACTAATAAGGCATAGTGAACAATACAAGACATAACACAATAAAAAACATAAAACAGATTTAACCAGAATTAAAAGTCGTAACTACACATTAAAACTTAAAAAAGTAACCACTCTCCTTCATGAACCGGATGACGAGGTCAGCTGACGGCCCGTCATCACGGAGAATAAGGGAGAGGGTATTAGGCAGTTTAGGAGTCCCTCGCAGATCGGCCAGATCCACACACTCCAAGAGAAGGTGTGCCACGGTTAGGTTGGCGCCGCAAGTACACACAGGAGGATCTTCTCTCTTTAGCAAGTGGGAGTGCGTAGCAATCCCATGGCCGATCCGGAGTCGACAGAGTACCACAGCTTCCTCCGGAGAGATCGGAAGGAAGATTTCCACACCTTCGTTGTCTCCTTGATGCCTCTCAGTTTGTTGGGTGGAGGCTTGGCACGCCATGCTTCCTCCCAATGCGACAGGATCGAATGCCGCAACTTAGAGCGCACATCACTAGCAGGCACCTGATATGGTAGCGAAGGCAGTGCGACTGCCTCTCTCGCCGCCTGATCAGCAAGCTCGTTTCCCGCAATACCCATGTGGCTAGGAAGCCACACAAAGGACACCCCGGCCCCAGCGGAACGCGAACTGACGAGCAGGTCGTGCACACGCTGGACCAACGGGTGCTTCGGGAAACACACATCGATCGCTTGCAGCGCACTCAGAGAGTCAGTACACACAAGAAAGTGCTGGTGATCGTCTGATATCGTGTACCGCAGAGCCTCAAAGATGGCATAGAGCTCCGCTGTGTACACGCCACAGGCATCGGGAAGTGAAAAGAGAAACCGACGGTCTTCAACCACAAATGCACAGCCTACTTTCACGTTTACCCTCGAACCATCCGTGAACAGAAGCTCTGATCCCGGATACCGGCTCACCACGGACTGGAACAGCCTCCGATGGACGGAAGAGTCCGTGTCCGACTTGGGGCCGGTGTGCAGATCCAGGATGATATCAGGGCGAGAGACCATCCACGGAGGGGCCTTGCTAGGTACTCGGACGAGACAGGAGACAGAAGGAAATCGGAACTGACGGTATAAGTCATCCAAGCGAATCCCCGCCGGCCGAGTGGCTCGGGCGAGCGCATCATACAGCCGGCGATTCGGATTGGAAAACAAACATGGATAGCTTGGATGAAGGGGCATCTGTCGAATAGTTGCAGCATAGGTCAGCAGTACTTGTTGGCGCCTCAGGTGTAAAGGAGGTACGCCAGGCTCGGCGAGCAAGCTGACGACTGGGCTCGTCCGAAAGGCACCCGTCGCCAGCCTCACACCGCCGTGGTGGACACTGTCCAGTTTAACAAGCACTGACTTACGGGCCGAACCATATGCTACACTGCCATAATCCAATCGAGATAAAATCAGAGCCTTATAAAAGCGTAGGAGCACCGCGCGGTCCGCCCCCCATGATGTGCCGCTAAGAAACCGCAACATGTTGAGTTTCTTAGCACAGGTAGTTTTCAAACACCGCACGTGTGGCTCCCACGTCAATTTCTGATCGATAAGGAGCCCAAGGAACCGGTACGCAGCAACGACCGGCAAAGCTACATCGCCCAGATATAGCTCAGGATCAGGATGGAGAGTGCGCTTTCGGCAGAAATGGACAACCGAGGACTTAGCGGTAGAGAATCGAAAGCCATGCTCTACTGTCCAGCGTTCCACTCTCCGAATAGCTTGTTGTAGCTGTCGTTCAGCGACCGCCATATTTTGCACACTATAATGTAGAGCGAAGTCGTCTACATATAGCGACGGTACCACTGCTGGACCAGCAGCAGCGACTATACCGTTTATGGCAATCGCAAATAATGTTACGCTAAGCACCGATCCCTGTGGGACTCCGTTTTCCTGTATATGGTGTTGCGAATATGTCCCCCCTATTCGGACACGGAACAGGCGAAGGGACAGAAAATTCGCAATAAAAACCGGCAAGTTACCTCGGAATTTCCATTGATGCAGGGTAGAGAGGATGCCGTAACGCCAAGTGGTGTCATAGGCCTTCTCGAGATCAAAGAAAACAGCGACTAGGTGCTGTCTCCGGAGAAAAGCGTCCTGTATGGCGGTCTCCAGGCGTACCAGATGGTCGTTGGTACACCGAGACGCCCTGAAACCACACTGGTATTCAGACAGAAGTCCCCGTTTCTCCAGGACCCACACTAGGCGCCGATTAACCATCCTCTCAAAGATATGATGATGATAATTGTTGTTTTAAGGGGCCTAACATCTAGGTTATCGGCCCCTGATGGTTTGGGTGATCGTGAAGATGAAAACGAAAAGCGAACTTAAAACTAAAACTAACTACTAACCTACATACTAGAAGAAGAAATGGAAAACTAAAGGAGAACAAGGCAAATAAAAGGACAGAAGGAAAAGATGATGATGATGATGATAATTGTTGTTTTAAGGGGCCTAACATCTAGGTTATCGGCCCCTGATGGTTTGGGTGATCGTGAAGATGAAAACGAAAAGCGAACTTAAAACTAAAACTAACTACTAACCTACATACTAGAAGAAGAAATGGAAAACTAAAGGAGAACAAGGCAAATAAAAGGACAGAAGGAAAAGAAATGCCCTCAACCCTCGCAGAAGGCGGATTGAGGGACTTGGAAGGAAGGAGAGCCATGAAAGGCATATAGGAAAGTGAAAGAGGAGAGGGTCCGCCCCAAAGGTAAGGGACAAAAGGGGAAAACGGACCCAGCTCAGGAATCCCTCGGGGTCGCCAACTCCCGAACTCACCAGCCGTGAGCCCCTGAGGGTGTAGCATTATCTAGGGTGCACCAGAAGTGGTGGGGCTACATACACCCTGCCTCCTTAAGGGCCTAGAGCACAAGGCAGGAGGTAAAAGGAAGAGAAAAAGAAGGCTGACCCCTCGCAGAAGGAGGGTATCAGAAAAGATGAGACAAGGGCCAATTAAGGCGGGAAAGGAAGAGACTCCCTAGGCCTCGGATACCCTAATACCGTCGGGGTCGGAAGAGAACAAGAGTTGACCAAGGGAGGTCGACAGGAAAGAAGAAAGAGAGGAGCCGGCACAAGTAAGTGGAAGCAATGCCGGACTCAGCTGGGGCCCCGTGGTCGCCAACCCACAACCCACTAGATGTGAGCCCCTGGGGGGTCCTCTCAAAGAGCTTGCACAGACCGTTAGTGAGACAAATAGGTCTGTAACTCCCTGTCCATTTGGGAGCCTTATCGGGCTTCAGGATAGGTAACATGATACCGTCCTGCCATTGCGCTTGAAACACACTATCCAACCAGATACGATTAAACACCCTGAGCAAATAACGAATGCTCTCATCGTTAAGGTGTTTAAGCATCTGGTTGTGAATATTATCCGGGCCAGGAGACGTGTCCCTGCAGAGCGCCAGCGCTCCGCGGAGTTCCCACTCCGTAAAGGACACGTTGTACTCCTCCGAAGCGCGGGAAGCAAAACTAAGCTGGAAACGTTCCGCTTCGCGCTTCAGGGCCACGAATGCAGGGTCATAGTTATCGGAACCGGATATATCCGCAAAATACGAAACAAGAAATGGAACGTCAGGAAAGAGAAGCTCGGAAGATTAAAGTTAAGGACGGTAAAAGAAGGCTCTTTTCGAATGGCAAGGTTACGAAGAAACAGACTGGCAACAAGAGTAAAAAGGGTGTTGTCTCTACCACACAAAAGCACTACAGTTCAAGCAGTGAAGATAAAGATTGTTTGTGTCTTGTGTGCCTGAAAGCGTGGTCACATTCTAAGTCAGGTGAAAAATGGTACCAGTGTAGAGAAATGGGCACACGCTGCATGTGCCTCTAATGATCCCTTCTTTATATGTATTCATTGCAACTCGGACTTGGATTTGGACGAGAGTGGATAGTAAATTCAGAATTGTGAAATGTGGTAAATGTATTTCAAGGTTGACTGTTATATTATTTCGAGTTAAAAATACAAGAATGTAGGTACAACTATGTCGCATTGTATTATTAATTTGAGTAACAACTTACCCATGGCATATAACAACTAGCCCCGTTGTGGGGCATGTTGTTACAATTTACCACATTAACAAGAAAAATTATTTATACCGAAAATATTTTTACGCCAGTCTTCACATTTTTCATATATAAAGCCAAATACTGATTCTTCATTATCACTGTCATAACAGGCTAATAGCTCCCAGGAGAACAGTTTTAAAAAATAAAATTTGAAAATTGTAACAACATTCCCCCTTCTCCCCTACCTACCAGAAGTTCGAGAAAGAGGCCCATGAAGGAGGATCCACTATCTGTAATGGTTGCTAAACTACAGCAACTGGAAAAAGAAGATGCTACTGATGCTACTGGTAAGGTATTTGCTGACAAACTGAAGTGCTTACATCCAATGCAAAGAATCTATGCAGAAAAGCTCATAAGTTTCAAAATCTCAGTAGATACACGAGACTAACCGCATTAGAAGATCAAATTAATTCTGGCCAGTCTAGGCCTCATATGTAACAATCTCATGGGACTACTCTGTTAGGAGATCAAACTATGTACCGAGATTTATCGACTAGCGCACCTGGAAACAACAACTTGGCGGGCCAATTTTTACAAACTTTTAATCCGAATGAACACTGTAACTTACATTTTAATCAGTTAGAATGCGATGTTGCCTTCTGTTTTATGTTGTTATTATTATCATTATATTATACTTCATTATCATGTTGGTCCTCCTATGAAGTATTAAGAAATGAATAAATCCGAAAATCCCACTGATTATTTTCATTACACAAGAATTCAGAACTTAATCCTACTGGAGATGGTATAATGAGTAGCCAAATAGGCTAAGGGAAAGCAATACACTTAAAAGGCCCACCTTTAAATATTCCTGTCTTAGTACTTCATATATATCACGGCATGTTTCCGGAATACTGTGGGTTAGTGATGATGATGATGATGATGATGATAATTGTTGTTTTAAGGGGCCTAACATCTAGGTTATCGGCCCCTGATGGTTTGGGTGATCGTGAAGATGAAAATGAAAAGCGAACTTAAAACTAAAACCAACCACTAACCTACATACTAGAAGAAGAAATGGAAAACTAAATGGGAATAAGGCAAATAAAAGGACAGAAGGAAAAGAAATGCCCTCAACCCTCGGAGAAGGCGGATTGAGGGACTTGGAAGGAAGGAGGGCCATGAAAGGCATGTAGGAAAGTGAAAGAGGAGAGGGTCCGCCCCAAAGGTAAGGGACAAAAAGGGAAAACGGACCCAACTCAGGAATCCCTCGGGGTCGCCAACTCCCGAACTCACCAGCCGTGAGCCCCTGAGGGATTGCATTATCTAGGGTGCACCAGAAGTGGTGGGGCTACATACACCCTGCCTCCTTAAGGGCCTAGAATACAAGGCAGGAGGTAAAAGGAAGAGAAAAAGAAGGCTGACCCCTCGCAGAAGGAGGGTATCAGAAAAGATGAGACAAGAGCCAATTAAGGCGGGAAAGGAAGAGACTCCCTAGGCCTCAGATACCCTAATACCGTCGGGGTCAGAAGAGAACAAGAGTTGACCAAGTGAGGTCGACGAAAGAAGACAGAGAGGAGCCCGGCACAAGTAAGGGTTAGTGATGACGCAGATATTACAGCAGAACATTTAAGATCCGCATAGCTTCTTCCCGTCGCCAGAAACCTCAATGTTACTACTAGTCTTTCAAAAGCACTTATCGATTTTCTCATTACACTATCTTGTCTCCTTATATACGGTGTGACATACTGCAACAGCAGTAAGAATGTATCTTCGTCCATTCTCAAGTAGTTAAACCAGTCATCTTTTTCAAATTTCAACTCCTTCAAGAGATTAACATACGAAAGCGAAACACGCTTTAGAAGCCAGTCCTTTGTCCACCTTCTACGTTGTGATTTCTCCCTCTTTTTAACTTCCGAAATAATAACACTAGACAGAAGAAGCACTTTATGAGCAAATTTACTTAATTTCGCCATGATCAGGAAATACAGTCCGTGTTCTCGGATTACGACTTGAAGACTATGCGAAAGCTGTTCTTATGGTCGGAATGTGTAAACGCAGCGTGAAAAGTGCAGACCAGATGTGCGGACGGTCGTTGCGAATGTGGTCTGTGCAGACAAATCTGAGCGTGTAAAGGGGCCTTTGAATGTCAACGTGAAGAAATTCAAGCAAGCGCGGGTAAACGACGGGAGTAACTATGAAAAGAATCCTCGGATGGGGGAGGAAACCCAAGATAGTGGCTCCCCTGACTCAAGGAGTATCTGGTGGAAGTAGAAACAATCCTTCCACCAGCCAGCTAACATCACCACCAGCTCAAAAGTGAGTGACACAGCAGGATCCGACCAGAGAGGCTCCACCTTCATCGACATCTATCAGCGACGACGATCTTCCAGTACCTGTCCTAAGTCAGGAACTGACTTGACAAGTCGATCTGTTCCTCAGCAAAAAACAGCATGTGAGGATATGTCAACATTCCGCACCGGTACCAAAAGAAGACTCCACGTGCGCAATCTGCGCCAGAGTGTTTAAATCTTATCCAGGGATGAGGCAACATCTACGAAAAGCCCATCCCGATCATTACAACATGATGATGATAATTGTTGTTTTAAGGGGCCTAACATCTAGGCTATCGGCCCCTGATGGTTTGATGATGATGATGATAATTGTTGTTTTAAGGGGCCTAACATCTAGGTTATCGGCCCCTGATGGTTTGGGTGATCGTGAAGATGAAAATGAAAAGCGAACGTAAAACAAAAACTAACTACCAACCTACATACTAGAAGAAGAAATGGAAAAATAAAGGAGAATAAGGCAAATAAAGGACAGGAGGAAAAGAAATGCCCTCAACCCTCGGAGAAGGCGGATTGAGGGACTTGGAAGGAAGGAGGGCCATGAAAGGCATATAGGAAAGTGAAAGAGGAGAGGGTCCGCCCCAAAGGTAAGGGACAAAAGGGGAAAACGGACCCAGCTCAGGAATCCCTCGGGGTCGCCAACTCCCGAACTCAACTGCCATGAGCCCCTGAGGTTGTAGCATTATCTAGGGTGCACCAAAAGTGGTGGGGCTACATACACCCTGCCTCCTTAAGGGCCTTGAGCACAAGGCAGGAGGTAAAAGGAAAAGAAAAAGAAGGCTGACCCCTCACAGAAGGAGGATGTCAGGAAAGATGAGTCAAGGGCCAATTATGGCGGGAAAGGAAGAGACTCCCTAGGCCTCGGATACCCTAATACCGTCGGGGTCGGAAGAGAACAAGAGTTGACCAAGTGAGGTCGACAGGAAAGAAGACGGAGAGGAGCCCGGCACAAGTAAGTGGAAGCAATGCCGGACTCAGCTGGGGCCCCATGGTCGCCAACCCACGCCCACTAGAAGTGAGCCCCTGAGGGTGTAGCAATATCCAGGGTACACCAGAAGTGGTGGGACTATTAACACCCTACCTCCCTAAGGGCATTGAGCAGAAGGCAAGAGATAACAGGAAAAGAAAAAGAAGGCTGACCTCTCGCAGAAGGAGGGTATCAGAAAAGATGAGACAAGGGCCAATTATGGCGGGAAAGGAAGAGACTCCCTAGGCCTCGGATGCTCTAATACTGTCGAGGTCGGAAGAGAACAAGAGATGACCAAGTGAGGTCGACAGGAAAGAAGACCGGGAGGAGCACGGCACAAGTAAGTGGAAGCAATGCCGGACTCAGCTGAGGCCCCGTGGTCGCCAACCCACGTCCCATTAGATTGAGCCCCTGGGGGAGATCATTACAACAAGAGCGGCAATGAGATAAGAGAAGAGCGACTGCCAAACACTCGCTCTCAATACTCAGACGAAGAGTTGCGCGAACTCTGCGAGTTGGAGCTAAACCTTCAAGGTGGGCTCAGTAAGGCTGAGATAGCCAGGCGACTCGCAAGAGTGAGTGGACGGCCATCTGAGGGACTCAAGAAGATCATGATGATGATAATTGTTGTTTTAAGGGGCCTAACATCTAGGTTATCGGCCCCTAAGAAGAAGAAGATCAGAGGAACTGGTAGATATAAGGCCATAATGAAGGAACTTCTGAACATCCAGAGGCCGCAACAACAAGAGCAGCTACAGAACGAGGATAACAACGATGACGAACCAGGCGATCCCAAGGACAACGTAAAGGGGGACAACAGGGACAGAGCAACTTCTCCTAATGCGGAACCAGAACATAGGAACATACTAAAACCCCGTATAAGTATTGAACCCTTGCAAAGAAGCTTATGAGACTCAGTTTCGGGGGTGTAACAGTCCATATCGTAAGTTGTTGTTAGAGCGCTTCATTAACATGCAGGGTAACATAACAAAATAACATGCAGGAAAAAGTGAAGCCAGGGTTAAAACAAATGAATTTAATAACAAATCACCTAACTATACAAAAGAATTAACAAAACAAACACCCAAAAATTACTCCCACTGAATAATATAAAATATGCCAAAACTAGGCCAAATCTCTGGAGAGATTAATACACGGACAAAGTGTCCTTAAGAAAAATCAACAAAAGTAACAATGTATGCGCGCGTGTCGTTCTGCATGCTTCACGATGTGTACAATCGAATGCATGATTCGTCATCATCCAGAATAAACATTCAGACAACGAATCCACATTGCCTAGAGCTAGACAGACGCGGGGAACAACTATACAACACGTAAAACTAAACCGACACTTCCTATACTGAAAATATACAACACAATAATTTCCGTGTGAAATTGGAATCAAACTGCCGTAGCAAAAACATTACTGCTTAAAAACTTAGGACTTCTCACACAAATCAACACAAGTAAGTTAACACGTGACCAATAAAAGAAATACACAAATGACCGCCGTCAAATTTACAAGTACACTACCACTACACCACACAGGTGTGACATACTAAATTACATGAATTGAGTCATAAACAAGATCAATAGGCTCAAAGCCAACATTTACATTATTAACACAATAATATATCCATACAACATGCAACAATCCGTCACACACATGGCGAACTCTCCAATTAATTATGGTTCCAAAAATGACCATCACAGTGAACAGATTTGCTACTTGAAAGCTTAAAGGGCCCAGTCGGAACAACAGGACTGCCTATCAAAATAAGTCACCAGGCGAGGCGGGCGATTTGTGGAAATCTGCATATCTGTCAACCCACGTGTGTATCGAAGAAGCGTGCCCCAAAGCACAATAATACGTGTGTGTCTGTCAGAACAAAATATCCCGGCATTTCCACTAGGAAATCCAAGAAAACAGCATAATGGACAAGGAACAGCGGTCTCCCTAGAGCACCCTGCCTTTCCATCAAAATACAACAACAAAATATACGAGGGCGGTAGGACCTCTACCCCTCTTCACGTAGAATCAACACACACACCTGACGCAGTAACACACTGAATCACACGTATGGGTTTGACAGACCCTGAAATAAAAAGATATACATATTTTCCACTTGCAGGCGCCACCGTTCCACGCCGTGACTAATTAACCTGAAATTGACTAAAAAAAATCTATCAAATTAGAACGAAGGTGTTCTACAATTACATCTTAAATTGTTTCGCTTGGCAACCCTAATATGAATAATAACCTGTTCAGCAAACGTCTTACAGTAATTACCTCCCTTTTCCTATCACAAATATGAACTTTAATAAAGCACCACTCATCGAATGTAACGGGCTTCGCATTTGCATGGATAAACATCACGTACACGCGCCGTGCACATTAAATATGACTCCAAGAAAAACAAGTATACAACAAACACTTTGGCCACGCGCCAACGTACATTTAAAACATTTAGTGCCGGTACAAAGAAAAACACTCTAGAACAAGAAAAGACAAATAAACTATTTACAAAAGTTCCCCGGCCAATCTAACTACATAATTGAATACTCAATTGTTGTACGTCACCGTCTCAGCTTGCAGAACTTATGACATCCATCTCAGCCCATTTCCCCTATGGAAAAGTTAGCACTCCATATTCGTCTTCGTTGAAGCGTCGGACGTCATCCCAACTCCTGACCACACGTTAGACATCTTGATGTAGTCTCCTTGGAAGAAAAGTGCAATGATTATATTTCGACCTGGCTATAATCGCTTGTGGGTTACTAAATTCGCCCACAATTAGTCCTATGCGATTAATTACGAAGACTTTCCCTAAATATCGCTCACACACGCGCAATACACACATGAAAAATACACTTAAAAATATACATGAAATACACACTTCGAGTCCAACGCCACTGGCTCGATAAACAAGTTACAAAGACTGCCTGACTCACAGTCGCTATCTCGCTCGGTAATCTACTGCTCTGCTCTGCTTTGACCTTCGTTCGGGTGAGCGCTAATTAGAATGTTACAAGTCTTGCCCCTAAGAGCTGAAATAGTTGTCTTTAGGATAATATTACAAGTTTCAAATCATCACGCACACTGGCGTGAATTTAGCTCACAAAGTAATTGACTTCAAAATAATTAAGAGCGTTAAAAATTGCTACGCACTTTAGCGTGAGTTGAGCTCATCAGAGCTCACAAATAAAATAACTTCAAATATATCAGAGCGTTAAAATCGTTATGCAAACGGGCGTGAAGTTAGCTCACAGAGCTCACGAACAGAAAGACATCGAACAGCTTCTCGTCGGCCAATTTATTAGAAACTGACAGGGTACGGAAGAGTGGGGTGGATTTAGAAAAAAATTCCAGAGTTTTCATCTCACACAGATGGGACTAGTATCAATCTTCTTCAAATAAATCAAACGTCTCATCGCACTCGTGCGGAGATAATTCCGTTCGGCGGTTCTTTACATAATCAATTCCGCGCGCTTTTTTTTACCACTGACGCCTTCCATCGCGTGATATTGGCGTGGTCTCTCCCGATTGGTTGATTCAATCTCAGGTCGGTTGTAAGTAACTCGTGACCATTCCTTTAAGATTCCAATTCTGGTGCAAGTTGTTACACAATTTGGCCTTGAACTCAGCTTACCAGGCCGTTCTTCAAGAATAGCTACAAGCTCTACCTCTGTGGCAATCATTGCTACACGCTACCTTGCCTTTATTCTCGTCAACTTCTTCATGTACTGCCTGGGCTGCAGTGATAATAATAATAAATTATGAATGCTTATTTATCGTAGATCAATAAGGGTTCAGTATGTTCCTGCAGACCATCAGCTATCAATGTTCTCCCCATGTTGCCGAAATCATTCAGGGCGTCCTCGACGGTCATCCCAACGAGACGACTGCTCTGATGATTGAGCAATACATACGCCGTATTGTTCAAAGCGGCAATGAGGAGAATAAATGGAACAACATGAGGAAGAAGAATAAGACCAAACTCAGAAAGGGAAGAAGAGCCATCGAGAGAGCCGCTGAATACGACAGTGTCCAGAGACTCTATAACAAGAACCCTGCCGGCGTCGCCCAGGAAAGTTTAGCATGGCGGAGGACCATCCCACCAAACAGCAAATCGAACTGGAATTTGTCCAGAGGTTTGCTGCAAGACCGGTGAACTGGTCCCCAAGACCACCAGCAAAGGAGCCGCAACACCAGCTGTCAGATCCGATAGGGTTTGCCGTGGTTAAAGACCAAACTTGCCAACTTTTACGGTTTATCCGTAAAATTTACGGAAATTGCAGCATTTTACGGTTTTACGGATGAACGGTGTCATTTTACGATTTCGCGGACAAAAATTTGAAACGATAATTAACATTCGATAATCCCTCCCACTTCCGTACAATCGATTGTTTGCGTGGGTCGAAGGCAAGTCCGCGATAGTCGATAACTCGTTCTTTGAGTTGATTTGTACTTTTGACCGTGTCATGTTTGTGTCGTCATTGTAATTGAATTTGAAGCCGGGATAACCGTTCTTCCATGTGAATCTTAGGTGTCAACACGCTCTGCTTCGCAAATTCTTTGTTCCCCTACGTTCGCTCGTTGCGATTTAAACGATATTCTTTGACCACGTGAGTTGAGTTGTTTATTGTTCGCGAAGTTGGCGTTCTTTGAATGTTTTCGTATTTTAAGGTTATGGCATATATTAATGAAGTGTTCGAGTTTTTGTGCTATATCTTCGTGCTTCGCAGTTTCCTGTATTCCTTGGACTAATTACATTCGTTCCACGTGTGTGTTTTTTTCTCTCTACCATGTGCATATTCTTTCTTTACGAGGTTGGCGTCGTGTTCATTTGACTTGTGTGCTTTGACTTGTTTTAATGAAGTGTGGGCTGTGTTTTATGCGATTTATGTTATAATTTTATGTGACGTTTAGTGATCCAGGTTCCTTTCGATGTTTTAGTAGATATCGAGAATGAACAAATACAACAAGAAACAGTACTTCCAGACATTTAAAGAATCATACTCGGTTGATTTTCCGTGCATACTAAAATCAAGAAAGGGAGAAAAATTTGCCTTTTGCACGGTATGTGCGTGTGATATTAATATTGCTCATGGTGGAAAAAACGATTTAAGTAATCATGTGAAGTGCGGTAAACACATAAGTTATGTTAAATCGAAGGAAGATAGCAAGAAAATCAACACCTTTTTTGCCAAGGCTGGTAACGTTGACAGTGACGTAATTAGGGCCGAGTGTCTGTTTACTTCCTTTTTGGTGGAACACAATGTGCCCTTAAGTGCGGCTGATCATGCTGGCGCTTTATTTAAGAAGATGTTTCCCACATCAGAAGTTGCAAAGAAATATAGTTGTGGTCGCACGAAAACGACGTGCATTGTAAATAAAATGGCAAAAAATGCATCATCTGAAGTTGTTAAGTGCCTTCAGAACGGACCATTTTCTTTGGCAACGGATGGAAGCAATGATACGAATGCCAAGTTGTATCCTATTGTTGTTACATTCTATGATGTTCGGCAGGAAAAAGTAGTGAGCACTGTGCTATCCATACCAGCGTTGGACGGGGACTCAACAGGGCGAAACATAGGTAACCTGATGTTATCACAGCTGAGTTCTCATAATATACCAATTGAAAACTGTGTGGCTTTCTGCTCCGACAATGCTCCTGTTATGATAGGACACAAAAATGGGGTTTCAGCAGTTCTGAAGGAAGTTCAACCAGGTATTGCCATCATAGGGTGCATTTGCCACCTGATTAATCTAGCAGCTGAAAAAGGTGCTGGAAGATTACCAGTTAAAGTGGATGAGATCCTTGTAGATATATTTTATTTCTTAGAGAAGAGTGTAAAGAGAAAAGAACGCCTTCAGAAATTTCAGAACTTGCACAATAAGGAAGCAAAGAAAATTCTGAAGCATGTATGTACTAGGTGGTTATCTTTAGGCAGATGTTTGGATAGACTACTGGACCAGTGGGATCCTCTTCTTTCTTTCTTCAAGGAGGAAGTAATATTATGTACCCACAACATTTCCACAAGCTTGACATCTTTCAGAATACCTAAAGTTGAACAAAGTGGATCCAAAGAGTATCAGAAGAAGAGAATTCTTGATTCTGCTACTACACATGCCCCTAAAAGAATAGCATATTCTTCCAAATGTGACAAACCCATCCTAAAAAATAAGACTTCTGCTACAACTCGTGAGGAAAAATTGTTTATGTTCCTGTCCTCAAACTTGAACAAGGCCTTTTGCACTTTTCTTCATGTGACTATTCCTGTATTTGACAAATTGAATGTTGCCCTTCAGACTTCTTCCCCACAAGTTCACTTGTTATTAGAACTTCTAATGGATTTGCTAAAGCAGCTGTTCACCAAGTTTGTTAAGCCCAAAATTGTCAAAAGCTCCTCATTGCTTGAAGTTGAGTACAACTTGATTCAAAATCAAAGAAGTGATGATGAGTTAGTTATTGGCATTCAAACTTCGAACATAGTGAATGATCTCCAGGATACAGATAAATCCCTTTTCTTTTCATCAGTGAGAAACTACTTTTGTACTGCCTGTGACTACATCATCAACAAGTTTCCACTCAAGGATGACGTGCTAAAGAATGCTCAAGTTGCTAGGTTAGACAAAATTGAAGATGCACAGTTTTCTTCCGTTCGTTTTTTCTTGGAAAAGTTTCCTATCATGTTATGCAAGGAAGAGAATGAAACTACCGATGAGGTGGTGAATGAGCTTCAGAGGCAGTTTACAGCTCTTCAGGTAGATGACACTTTGGCTGCACATCAAGATGCTGCAAGTGATTCCAGTTGGGCACAAATATCAAGAATTCGTGGAGCCGATGGACTTCTTAAGTATAACCGAATTTCTAGAGTAATGCTCTCTATTCTCACCATACCCCATAGCAATGCAGAATGTGAACGTGTTTTCAGCCTTGTGAAGAAAAATAGAACACAGTTCAGGTCATCCATGTCCAATGAATCTCTGGAGTCTATTTCTATTTTGAAGACCAGGAGTTCTGGTCCCTGTTATGACAAAGCATTTTCTCAAGACTTTTTGCTGGAAGCTAAAAAGGCCACAACCATGACTTTAAAGTCGAACTAGCATGTGATTTGCAGTGTGTATTATATTATTTCTTGCCTGTGTTACGTTAAACAAGTTTTATTGTGTAAAACCTTTTTCAAATATCGTATATCGGCTTAATTTATCAAGGAAGTCCTGTTATGTATGCTCCAAACCAATATTCACCACGCCTGCTGCTGATTAACATCGATTTCTTCTTGATTGTTATGTTCATCTACAAATCATGTAAGTAGATATGATTTCATTGAAATATCCTGTTTAAAGCATGAATTATTGTATTTTGTTGCCCAGAAGTATTATTATTTTCGTCAAGCCGGGGTATGTCGAAAATCGTTAAATTTTTTGTCGCGCGTGAGTTTTACTGATAGCCCTTTTCAAAAGTTGGCAGGTATGAAATCAGGACGCTAAAGGAAACTGCGGGACCTGATGGTCTGAAACGGGAATACCTGAAGGCCTCGCACCTACCGGATACAGTAGCGCTGATGAACATCATCTTCGGAACGAAGTATCTCCCGGCGCTGCTTCGAATGAACAGGACGGTATTACTTCCTAAGACCGGCGATCTAAAGAGCCCTAAGAACTGGCGACCCATCACCAATGCTTCATTCCGACCCCGACGGTATTAGGGTATCCGAGGCCTAGGGAGTCTCTTCCTTTTCCGCGCGGAATGAAGAGTGAGAGAAAGCCTCTATCACGTCCTGCAACGCTGTCCGGTCACGCAGTACACCAGGATACAGCGACATAACCATGTAGCTGTATCCCTGAAGAGGGAACTTGAGAAGCAGGGGTATTTGGTCATCGACGCGCCGAGGATCACCGGGAAGGAAGACAGCTATATACCGGACCTCCTGGTATATAGCGAACAACAAGAAGAAGTCTTGATCATCGAAGTCACCGTGTCATGGGAGCACAAAGGGAGCCTGGAATGCGCGTTCGACATCAAGATGTCGAAGTACCAAAAGGAGGATTTCCTCCGGGGAAGTCGACCTTAGGTACAAGGCAACTAATGTCAACGTGTATCCCTTTGCTATAGGAGCCTGTGGCACAGTTCATCTAGCGGACTCAGTAATCCAATACAGGTTCAGTATCCACAAGGATTTTATGAAAACTGCGTGGAGAAGAAACCCCAGAAGATGAAAGGTGTGAGGTTCGTCTCCGGCGGCATCTACAACCCTGAATCTTCGGGAGGGATGAAACCGGAGACTACGAGGAGTGAGGAAACCAGACGGGAGGAACGCCAAGCCAGGAGGCGTTCCAACAACATCCATGGCAACAACCAACAGCTAGAACAGATGCTGGGAACCTACCGCGCAATGACACCTGCTGACCCGGCGACAAGATCGTCCAGACCGTCTGGAACCTCAAGATCACCTAGAACGTCCTTCATCGCCTGAGGAATCATCTGTATCATCACCGTCGACGACATTAGCAACGCCCCTGGACAACGAGGAAGACGCCACATCCCTAGATCCAGAGCCAGAAGACATCTACAAAAAGATTGCGACGCAACACCAGCTGGCGAGACTGGAGGAGACTCCGGTCCTGGATGCCTTGACGCTGGTGACGAGACATCTCCACACCAATGGACAACGGATCAGGTGGCCCGCCCAGACGCCATCACCAGGATGACCCAATGTAGTGCCACCTGAACCGAAGCTGCTCAAGCTTCTGGTGGAGGTGTTCCGGCGTCGCAACTTGTCTCTGGACTGGGACGAGGTGGCGAAGGACTATGGCACCACACATGGTCGTGTCTTCTTCAATCCGACGGTCCCTTCCCGGACTGCTACACCGTCCAGTATATGTAGACACATCACATCAGGACGACGTCGCAGAGCTAGAGCCGGACCGAAAGAGAGATGATGATCAGTACATCAAGAAGACGGAGCCAAATATGGAAAAATCTTTGCAGTGCAAATATGCACCAATTGTATCATTCTATCAGTCCATCAGACGTGTACATTGCCCACTGGGGGACCAACTTTGTAATCTTACGAAAATAAAGTGTCTTTTAGCCAAATGCCTCGTCATCTAATTAGTGACGCGCATGAATGGATTAACGAGATTCCCACTGTCCCTATCTACTATCAAGCGAATTGATGATGATGATAATTGTAGTTTTAAGGGGCCTAACATCGAGGTTATCGGCCCCTAATGAAATGAAATGGCGTGAAATGAAAGGATGTAGATAAAAACAACTCACTGCCATGGATGAAGCGAAAATGGTGTTTATAAAACAGACAGTGAGCCCCAAAAATTATGCCTTATTTGAATAAAAAGGAATAAAAGGCGGATGGTAAAAAAGGATAAAACAAATAAGGCATAGTGAACAATACAATACATGAACACAATAAAAACATACAACAGATTTAACCAGAATTAAAAGTCGTAACTACACATTAAAACTTAAAAAAGTAACCACTCTCCCTCATGAACCGGATGACGAGGTCAGCTGACGGCCCGTCATCACGGAGAATAAGGGAGAGGGTATTAGGCAGTTTAAGAGTCCTGCGCAGATCGGCCAGATCCACACACTCCAAGAGAAGGTGTGCCACGGTTAGGTGGGCGCCGCAAGGACACACAGGAGGATCTTCTCTCTTCAGCAAGTGGGAGTGCGTAGCAATCCCATGGCCGATCCGGAGTCGACAGAGTACCACAGCTTCCTTCCGGAGAGATCGGAAGGAAGATTTCCACACCTTCGTTGTCTCCTTGATGCCTCTCAGTTTGTTGGGTGGAGGCGTGGCACGCCATGCCTCCTCCCAATGCGACAGGATCGAATGCCGCAACTGAGAGCGCAATCACTAGCAGGCACCTTATACGGTAGCGAGGGCAGTGCGACTGCCTCTCTCGCCGCCTGATCAGCAAGCTCGTTTCTCGCAATACCCATGTGGCTAGGAAGCCACTCAAAGGTCACCCCGGTTCCAGCGTTACGCGAACTGACGAGCAGGTCGTGCACACGCTGGACCAACGGGTGCTTCGGGAAACACACATCGATCGCCTGCAGCGCACTCAGAGAGTCAGTACACACAAGAAAGTGCTGGTGATCGTCTGATAACGTGTACCGCAGAGCCTCTAAGATGGCATAGAGCTCCGCAGTGTACACGCCACAGGCCTCGGGAAGTGAAAAGAGAAACCGAAGATCCTCAACCACAAATGCACAGCCTACTTTCTCGTTTAGCCTCGAACCGTCCGTGAATAGAAGCCCTGAACCCGGATACCGGCTCACCACGGACTGGAACAGCCTCCGATGGACGGAGGAGTCAGTGTCCGACTTGGGGCCGGTGTGCAGATCCAGGATGATATCAGGGCGAGAGACCATCCACGGAGGGGCCTTGCTAGGTACTCGGACGATACAGGAGACAGAAGGAAATCGGAACTGACGGTATAAGTCAGCCAAGCGAATTCCCGCCGGCCGAGTGGCTCGGGCGAGCACATCATACAGCCGGCGATTCGGATTGTAAAACAAACATGGATAGCTTGGATGAAGTGGCATCTGTTGAATAGTTGCAGCATAGGTCAGCAGTACTTGTTGGCGCCTCAGGTGTAAAGGAGGTACGCCAGCCTCGACGAGCAAGCTGACGACTGGGCTTGTCCGAAAGGCACCCGTCGCCAGCCTCACACCGCCGTGGTGGACACTGTCCAGTTTAACATGCACTGACTTACGGGCCGAACCATATGCAACACTGCCATAATCTAATCTAGATAAAATCAGTGCCTTATAAAAACGTAGGAGCATCGCGCGGTTCCCCCCCCCCTCCCCCCCCCCCCCCCCATGATGTGCCGCTAAGAAACCGCAACATGTTGAGTTTCTTAGCACAGGCAGTTTTCAAACACCGCACGTGTGCTTCCCACGTCAATTTCTGATCGAAAAGGAGCCCAAGGAACCGGTACGCAGCAACGACCGGCAAAGCTACATCGCCCAGATAAAGCTCAGGATCAGGATGGAGGGTGCGCTTTCGGCAGAAATGGACAACCGAGGACTTAGCGGTTGAGAATCGAAAGCCATGCTCCAGTGTCCACTTTTCATTATCACCCAAACCATAGGGGCCGATAACTTAGATGTTAGGCACTTTAAAATAATTATTATCATCATGATCATCATCTTCGGTCTTGGCGGAAGTCGCTACGCGGATGTTGTGGTGTATTATTGCTGATGAAAGATGTAAACTTCGATTATTTTGATCAAATATATCGTACTATGTAGCATCATAATAAAATGCTTATTTTTATTAAGTCCCTTTCCCAAAATGATGTTTTTTTGCGAAGTTCGCGGCTATAGTACCCCCCCCCCCCTCCATTTCGGAACTAAAAGTGTAGAAAAAAGGGAGTCCTATAGCCGAGTAAATACGGTAATATAGAAGAAGACTTCAGCAGTGTGTATGGAAAGTGTAATAGAATTGCAATTCCTGAGCTGGGTCCGGTTTTTCTTCTTCTTCCATTGCCTTTGGGGCGATCCCTCTCCTCTTTATTTTTCCTGGCTCTCCTTTCGTCCAAGTCCCATTAATTCTCATTCTTCGAGGGTTGAGGGCATTTGCTTTCCTCCTGTCTTTTGTTTCCCTTATTCTTGTTTCTGTTTTGCAATTCCTCTTCTAGTATGCAAGTAGTAAAACACGATTCGTAGTTTCGCGTTAATTTTTATTTTTTCCACTATGATTGTAAACTCCTTGAAAGAATTCCATACGAACGTTGGCAACCATACAGTTGGCCTATTCAACTGTTACAAATGTTTTAAAAATATTCCACTAGGTGACATTACAGGTACATTGTTTGCTAAAATTGTAAACTTCTTGTAATTGTGTACTTCGAAAAAATTTGTACAACAACAGTATCTACAGAAATCGGAAAGATTTAAGATTACTAGGTGTGTATCTCCATTATATATGTGCTAATAAAAAACATACATTAGAATAAGCAGAAATCAAAACTTGAAATATGGTAGAACAAAATTTTAAATATTGTCCAACTCGGGGTGACTTGCTACAAGACTGTGACGTCATAGTTTAAAGTTCATGCTTACTATCCGAGTTGGAATCATCAGATATACATTAAGAATATGCATATCACGTAAGTTAGATGATAACGCACGAATTTTAGTTTATGATAGGGTGTTCTTTTGTACAGGTTACCATACCGATACTGCTGTTCACCACGATGCCGAGGAATTACTGGAAAATTCCTAATGGGCGACCTTACGAGTTGCAAGATGGCATCGGTGAGTGAAGTGCGTGTGTTTCGGTCTCCTGTTTTGTGCTGTTTTCTCATGTTATTCTTCCACGTAACTAGTTCTTTTCTTGTGAGTGGTAGTGATGTGAGGGTATCCATGATTTGTGAAAAGAATTATGAAGCTTCAGTAAACTGGAAGTGCTCCAATCGGAGTTTTAATTTTTGTTGTTTCTCTGCTGCTGGATTGTCGCCTGCCTTGCTGCTAAAAGGAGCCAGCCCTTTAACTAGGAGAGGTACGGTCACATCAACATCAACGGTGACCACAGTCTTCATGCTTCTTCTACTGTCAGGTGATGTAGAAATTAATCCTGGTCCGGGTTCGAACAGTTCTATGTCCATATACTTTCAGAACACACAGAGCGTGGCCAACAAGCTGGACAAAGTAGATTTGAGCAGCAGTGATTTTAATAACATGTCAATAATAGCCTTAAATGAGTCTTGGCTTTTTGACAGTGTTCTTGACTCAGAACTCGTCATTTCTAGGACTCATGACATATTTAGAAGAGACAGGCCTGGGCGTGGGGGTGGTGTTGTCATTGCTACGCAGTCTCAGTTGCGTGCTAGGAGAAGAGCGGACTTAGAAAGTGAATGTGAGATTATTTGGTTGGAAATCCAAGGAAGGTCTAGTGTGTTCGTGGGCTGTGTGTACCTACCCCCGCCTGCCTCGTTAAACCGCCTGGAGGAGCTACATACCTCACTCAGCAGGGTGCACGCCCAGTTGAAGGACACGGATACAGTTATATTGTATGGGGATTTCAACATGCCGGACATCTCATGGGGACAGCAAGAAGGGCCTTCTCTCATACCATTAAAACTAACTGAAAGTGCAGTGAACTCTATCTTCTGCAAGATAATTGAGGAATTCTCTCTGCATCAATTGAATCCACATCTCACGCGCGGACAAAACTACCTCGATCTACTGTTTACTAATATTCCTAAAATCTCTCAGTCTGTACAGTTAGAAAAACCGGGGTGGATTCCGTCCGACCATAGTGCTCTAATATGGAACATTGATTTTCACGACACTAGTTTATTTCAAAAACCACCTCGCAGGGAAATTTTTAACTGGAAGAAAGCAGACATGAACCACCTGAAACATCTGCTGGATTATTGTCCATGGTCCCTCCTTGATATCAGGAACGACATTAATGAGAATTGTGAGATATTTTATGATCTCTTGATGTCCGCAGTTCGAGAAGCAGTTCCTCGTGTGAAGGTTAATCCCTACCGTTATCCACCTTGGTTTGATGCAGACGTAATCAGCGCGCTACACTCGAAAAATAGGGCTCATCGTCAATGGAAACGCTCTTCTTTGGAATGCCATAGAATTGAATTTGTGGTCAGGAGACTCGAATTCAAAGAAATTCAACGCCGAAAGTATGACGCCTACCTGGAAGACATAGACTCCAGTGTTAAAACTAATCCGAACAGACTATGGTCCTTCATTAAGCAGAGATCTAGGAACACCAGATTACCAGTCTCGCTCAAGTACGACGGACGTACCAGTACTGATGCAAACTCTGCCTGTGAGCTGTTTTCTGATTATTTCGAAACCTTATTCCTTCCTGTAAATTCTATACCGCCACCATTACCTGATCTGCCACCCTCCAGTAACGACAGCATTTCTTACTTCCATATTTCCGAAGACTGCATCAAGAATAAATTACATAATCTATCCTCTGGCAAATCTCCCGGTCCTGATGCCATTCCTATAGAAATAATTAAATCATTATGCCACCAGCTATCTCGTCCACTTTACATTCTATTCAACCAAGCCATCAGTGAAGGTGTGTTTCCGGATTACTGGAAATCAGTTCATATCACCCCAGTGTTAAAGAAAGGCTCCAGGCAGAAGGTAGTAAATTACAGGCCAGTATCACTAATGTCTATTTTCGCGCGAGTTTTTGAATCAATTGTTCGGGACGAAGTGTACGCTGCACTTCAGCACGGCTTCCTTCCTAGGCGATCCACTGCTACCAACCTAGCAGTCTTCACTCATGATGTATCCACCTTTATGAATAACCGTGGTAGTGCTGATGTTATCTATACTGATTTCTCTAGGGCTTTCGACAGCGTGCATCACAACCTACTGCTTCATAAACTTTCAAACTTTGGTATAACTGGTAATCTTTTACGTTTCTTCAAAAGCTACCTCTCAAATAGAACCCAATCAGTTGTAATTAATAATAATAAGTCTAAATCTGTTAACGTTACTTCCGGTGTCCCTCAGGGTTCTGTATTGGGCCCTCTGCTCTTTATACTTTTTGTAAATGATATCCCTCGTATAATTCATAATTCTAGGTGCCTGTTGTACGCTGACGATCTTAAACTGTATATGCCCATCAGTACTATAAATGGCTGTGAGTTGTTGCAACAAGACCTACACCAACTCAGTGAATGGTGTGAAACTTGGAAACTGAATACTGAAAAGTGTAAAGTTTTGTCAGTTTCATTGAAACGTAACCTCCTACCCAGGTTTAATTATTGTATTAAAAATGAAACGCTAGGTAGAGTGTCAACCATTAAGGATCTAGGGGTGACAATCACTAATAATTTCTCGTTCGATGAACATATTTCAAAAATATGTCGTGAAAGTTTCCGGATCCTGGGATTTTTAAAAAGAAATTGTTTAAATTATTTTTCGGACATAACTCTATCCAAATTATTTAAGTCACTCATTCGGCCTAAATTAGAATACTGTAGTGTGATCTGGAATCCCTTTCACAGTAATAAAATTGACGCCATCGAACGTGTGCAAAAGAGATTTATTAAATGGCTCTGTTACAGGGGTGGACGACCGTACCATAGAGCTGAGTATGAGAGTTATTGCAACGTGTACGGTCTTCCTCAACTTAGCAGTCGGCGCACAGTGGGTGACGTGAGATTCCTTTGGAAGCTGGTAAATGGCGGAATTGACTCTAATCAGTTGCTAGCTGACTTGGGTTTTCACGTCCCTCAGAGAACAACCAGACGTAATTACACGTTCGATGTAGTCAGGTCGAGAATTAATGTGCACAAAAATTCATGTCTGGTCCGGTTGCAGTCAACATACAGCTTGATGGAGAGTAAAAGTGCTACTGATATTCACTTCGACTCTCTATCAACTGTTTTGGGTAATATCTCAAGTGGCCTGTAAAATAGTGTATGCATATTGTGTTAATTTCTATTTGCGTTGATTGATTGAACATGTGGTTGAATGAATGATTGATTGATTTTTTGATTGAATGTACGAGCGACTGAAGTAATGTATTTTTTGTTTACTGTTATCTAGATCCTTGAATGTCGCTCTTGTATTACTTTCCCCAGTTTCTGAACTTTTTCTTCCTATCTTTTATTTTATGTTTTTGCCTTTTTCCGTTTACTGTTGATAGTTTTTTTTCTGTAATAATTATTGTAATGTTTCTCGTACAAAGGGATTGCATGAATGAATGCTTGAGATAGGATGTTTGAGTGCGTGTCTGTATGGTTGTGGTTGCTGATTTATAATAGATTAGTGTATTTCTATTGTTGTACGTGTTTGCTGTTTTAGTTTTGTTTATAATTGTAAATTTTATTGTTAATTACTATATTGTCACTAGTGGAGTCTATCTGTCTGACAATAAAGAATACATACATACATATATTACGCCACAGGCCGTATGGGAAACTTAGACAAAGCATTGCACGAGATCAGATCTTCAAAGTTAAGTCTTCGTGCTGCGTCTGAGAAGTATGAAATTGATAAAATGAAGCTTTGGCGCTGTCTGCATGGCAAACATACTAGAACAATAGGCGGTCAGACAGCTCTCTCCACAGAAGAAGAGGAAAGACTTCGTAGCTGTTGAGATGGCAGTAAAATCAAAAACGTCCATCGATCCCAAAAAACATTTTGTTGCTGAAGTGATTTGTGTGAGTGAAACTTCATCGAGGATATCAAGGGCTGTAGAGGTGAAGTTCATGAGGCGCAATAAAACAGCCTAGATACATTTGTGTGGCCAGAAGTGGAAGATAAAATTTTTGTTTATCCTCATGAAGTGAAACGCCGTTTGCCTGCCCCTACTGAACTTCGATATGGTAAATTAAAATTTGATGAATATATTACTTTTTAAAATTCAATTACAACCATGCGTTATTGAACAATATTGTGACAATTTAATTTTAATAGTTTGTATGTTAATTATATATTCTCAATGCTATATTGTCTACTTTCCTTTGTATAAAAATATCAAATAATAAATTTTTATACATGTCCAATGTACCCCATTTTCTTCAAAATATGTCAAAATTGGTTAAACACATAAATGTGTGTATCATGACACCCCTTCTTTCCTAGAGCTTGCCACGGTGGGTGTCGGTCTACTAACCCCAAGCTTGCAGGTTCGCTCCTGGCCGTGGTAAGCGATTTTTGAAAGGTGGCAAATATGTGACACGCATGTCATACGATGTTGGCATGTCACCCATTTGAATTCAGTAGGCCGTGTTCATAATGGCAAAATTAATCTTGGAAGTTTCCGCCAACACCAAGTTGCTCATTTCTCAACTAGAAAGCGCTCTAGTGTTCAAGGAGCATAGATATCTAACCTCCTTGACTTTCATAGTGATTCAAGGAACAACGCAATTCGACATGCAAGCTACCCTCTGGGAGTGAAATTACAAAGCTTGCACCCGGCACCCGAGGCCATACCATATTATATTATTATTATTATTATTCTTGCCTAGAACGTGATACGGGAATGGTAATCAACCTGTGTATTAAATCACCCCGACACAAGGGGTGATTTGATACATCATAATATGTTTAAAGTACTCTGTAGTGAATGATGATTTGAAGTTTATGTTACTGTTATGTTGACATTACCCTGAGACATGAATTTTACAACTTAAATTCAGTAAGTAGTAGAATTGGTTACGAAGAGGCAGGCACTTCAAGTCCAAAACCGTATCAAATCACCGCCTTTTTATTTCATGTAGTTTGTTTTAGTTTCACTTCATTTACATTTTCACGATCACCCAAATCATTAGTGGCCCATAACCCAGATGTTAGACCCCTTCAAACAACAATTATCATCATCATCACGAATAGTTGACACATTTGAAAACTGGGTTGGCGACCAAGGGACCCCAGCTGAGTCCGGTATTGTTCCAGTCACTTGTGCCGGGCTCCTGTCGGCCACCCTTGGTCAACACTTGTTCTCTTCCAACCCCGACGGTATTGAGGATATCCGAGTTCTAGGGAGTCTTTTATTTTCCCGCCTTAATTGTCCCCTGTCTCGTCTTTCTTGATACCCTCATTTCAGTAGTGGTAAGTGTATGTCCACAAGACAATGAATTCAGTTAGTAGCGTATCGGGCAAAAGACCACGAAATTAGGCTGATTGTGAAGGATCTTGGCGCACCTAGACCACATCCAACAATCTCTCAAACTCGGAAACAATGTAAATCCTGGAGAGGTTATGTTATAAATTTTAATAGAGCATTGTATGATGCAGCAGATTGGTTGTGTGGTTGTGAGGTAAAAATGCCTTCTTTTGTTTCGCCTGCCTTGTTACCAATTCAAATGATAGTTCATGGACTGAGACAGGTATTGCGGACTTGAAGAAGTTAAAAAACACAACTCCAGTGAAAATCACCTAAATGGCTTTATTGAGTTTGCCATGTTTGGGAAAGTGGACATAAGGTGCCAGTTAGACAGTGCTTACCGCTTGAATGTAAAGAAATACAATGACAATGTATCGAAGAACCGGTATATATTAGGCAAGCTCATAGATTGCATCAAGTTTTGCGGTAAGCTAGAGCTCGCCTTGCGGGGGCATGACGAAACAGACAATTCCAAAAATCCCGGAATTTTTCGCGGGTTAGTTAGTCTAATGTCCGAACTCGACAGTGTTTTATGATGATGATAATTGTTGTTTTAAGGGGCCTAACATCTAGGTTATCGGCCCCTAATGATCTGGGTGATAGCGAAAATGATATGAAATGGAACCCACAACGAAAATTATGTGAGACAGAAAATACGTACAAAAAGGAACTCAGATCGAAACAACTCACAATATGAAGCCATGAATTCCAAAACAGCACAAGTCCACATTTTGACGCTATATGAGTTATGGGTATCACTGGAATCGTCTCGTCGTAAGCTACCACTTGGTAATCAGAACAGCACAAAATATTTGCTTTTTGAACCTGTATTTCAAGTAATGATAATCAAAACATCACAAGAGCATGAACAAATGCTGTTCTGACTCTAAACTCAAATACTTTAAATGAGCGGCCTGACTTCCAGAACAGCACAAGTCCTTATCTCCTCTCGCTCTCACTAGGCAGAGCTGCTTTCGCATCAGCTGTTACGTTGTGTTCCCGCGTGAACTGTGGAGTGTTAATACTGAAAATATTATTGGTTTTTGTGTAGTGTTTTGTGAAAAAGAGTTGGAAAATGGATGACGATGGTTCAGATGGTATACCAGTTCCTAAACGGAAATGTGATCCCCAAAACTGGAAGAAAAACATTCTAAAAAAGAAGAGATTGTCTGGACAGGAAACAGGAAAGGATTGCAAGTAAGTAAAGAGCATGGTTTCAAAACCACAGTAGCAACTGGCGTAATATATTAAAACATATACATTTCCTAATATTTGCTTTATTTGTTCTAGATGTAGAAGACAATGCATGTCGGACCTCTCACAGGCTGCCAAGGACAATATAATAACACAGTTTAATAACATGGAGTCTAAAAATGCACAAGACAGGTATCTGGTTGGACTAGTAAGTGTAACCCAGCCAGGAAGAAAACGGTATCGGCTTCATGAAGCTACAAAGCCTCATTCAGCTGTTTTTTACTAGAGTGAGTGATTTCAATATATTTTAATATAACATATAGCCTACTCAAAGGTTAATAATCAGATATTACCTACAAATGATCATTATCTATATATTCCCCTTTCGGTATTTTAGCAATGTTTTCAAGTAGTAATAAATCTCTCTTCTCTTTAGGTGAAAATAGGCGATTTCCAGAAGATAATGTGCAAGCAAGCCTTCATTTCATTACACGGGATCACTGCATCACGTTTAAGACGGATCACATCCCTGGTGTGTGAAGGAGTACTTTCTCCTGTTGACGAACGTGGAGGACGTCGTGAAACTTGGTGCAAATCTGAAAGTTGCAAAGACCAAATGAAGACACACATTATGTCGTATCCCTTCCGGGTGGCACATTACGGCAAGAGTGGCAAGAAAACTAGGTACTTGGCTTCAGACCTGAATGTTAAAACAATGTGGAAGATGTATCTACAGAAATATGAACCTGAGGCATATATGTGTTTTGATACAAAAGAATTCAAGCCTCTAATAAATTATGAATATTTTTTCCGCTACTATAAAGAGACTTTTAACTATCCTTTCGGACGTCCAAGGACAGACATCTGTGCACAGTGCGAACAGTTAAAACTCAAAATACAGTGTGAAAATATTGCTGCAGTGAGGGATGGTTTAAAGACACAGCTTGAATTACATAAACGTAAAGCTAAAAGTTTTTACACTGAAATGAAACAATGTGAATTCTTAGTCAAAGAGGGAGGAGAGGAATATGGCAAGTCAGAATGTGTGGTGTTTGATTACATGCAGAATATTCCCTTCCCATTCATGCCTATAACTGAGATGTTCTATGCAAGGAAGCTTTGGTTATATGTTATAGGATTCCATCGTATGTCGGACAATCAAGCTTTCATGTTTCCGTACACAGAACTTACAGGAAGAAAAACGCCAAATGAAACTGTTTCTTTTTTGGATCATTTCATCAAACATCACGTTGGCCCGAGTGTGAGGAACCTGTACATTTTCACAGATGCATGTACAGCTCAAAACCGAAACAACACTGTTGTCAAATATCTACATCACTTAGTGAAATGTGGACGTTTTGAATACATAAGACACGTTTATCCGACAAAAGGCCACTCCTATCTGCCCTGCGACAGAGATTTTGCTCGCATAGAGTTGAAGAAGAGGAAGCAGGACACTGTGTACACTCCTCAACAATGGATCAACATAATGGAGAAGAGTGCAAGTAATATACACATTGTTCACGTCAATCAATCCATGATTAAGGATTACAAAACCTTCTTTGCAAAAGTGAAAGAACCTGTGCCTCTATCTAAACATGAAGGAAAGTGGAAAGTCACATCATACAAGATCATTCAGTATCGCATCAATGATGTGACTGCTAGCACATCAGCTAGTGGACTAGTGACACAGACATTTCAATTTAAAGAAAAGCGTGTTTTTGATTTGACAGCTTTAAAGAATGCCTACAACAGTGAAATTAGTTTGAAACCTGCGAAAGCAAGAGACATTTCGAAATATATACTATCCATTGATGTACAGCATCAGCCATACTTTGAGCGTCTACTTGCTTATGGAAACTCAGACAGTGACATTGCTGCCTCAGAAAGTGAAGCCTGGGATTCAGACTGAAAATTTTTAGGGTCATCTATTCACTGATATCTTTGTGAATACGATTTCACCAAAAATTTAAGTTTTGACATGTATTTGAGTGCAATTAAACAAACGTTAATAAAAGTAATATTAAAAAGAATTCCAATGATTTCCAAAACAGCACAAAAACACCATTTTCATATTTTTTTTACTCTGAAACTAGTTAGTTAGTTAGTTATTGTTGTTTTAAGGGGCGGAACTACGAGGTCATCTGCCCCTCTTAACACAGATTAAAGAATACAAATTTTGAATTGAATTTAAAATTTTGAGGTGGACATCTAAATTTAAAAAGACCAAAAATTAATAAAACAAAAACAAACAATTAAATAAAATTTAAAAAAAAATATATAAAAATAAACAAAAATTACGGAAAAAACAAAACATTATCATTCAAAAACGAACAAGTCGTTGAGTCAAAGTTCACTGGAAAATTTAGATTGCTGGCCCTAACCCACTCTCACTTATAAAGCGGATAACGCGATCAGCAGCCACCGCGTCATCGGCTAATATAAGTTTGAGTGTCGTCTGCAAACCAAGGTTTCTTCGTAAGTCAGCAAGATCCACACACTCGGTGAAAATGTGGGCCACGGTGAATACGGCTCCACAGGTACAAAGTGGGGGGTCTTCCCTTCTCATTAGGTACGAGTGGGTGGATCTTGTATGACCTATCCTTAGCCTACACAAAATGACGGACTCTCTCCGGGCCCGGAAGGAGCTCCGCCAAACGCGAGTAGTTCCCTTGATCGCTCTCAGTTTACTGGGCAGTGGGTCAGCTAGCCACTGACTCTCCCAAAAAGCCAGAACTTGTAGGCGTAACTGAGAGCGAATATCTCTAGCGGGTACCTCCATTGGTCGAGGTGGTAGTGATACCGCCTCTTTTGCAGCTTGATCTGCTAACTCATTTCCCGCAATTCCCATGTGGCTTGGAAGCCACAGAAAGGTGATTCGAGTGTCAGCGTGGCACAGCCCGGCTAGTAGGTCGTGGATTCGCTGCACTAGGGGGTGTTGCGGGAAACATGTAGCAATTGACTGCAACGAACTCAAAGAGTCGGTACACACGAGAAAGTGGATTCGAGCATCCCGTAGTGCAAACTGCAGAGCTTCATAGATGGCAACGAGCTCCGCAGTAAACACACTACAGGCCTCAGGCAAAGAGATCTTGGTATTTGCACCATCAATAACGTAAGCACAACCCACCCTCTCGTCCACCTTCGAACCATCCGTGTATAGAATGCCAGCGTCCGGAAATTGGTGAACTATGCTGTGGAACTGCCTCCGGTAAACGGAGGCATCCGTGTTCACCTTAGGACCTCGGTGCAGATCTAACCGAATTTCCGGACGCGGGACTTGCCACGGAGGCACCTCGCTAGATGTCCGGATCATACAGGGACCTACAGCCACTCCTATTTCGGTACACGAGCTATCAAGTCTAATACCAACCGGCCGAGTGGCACGAGGCCGGTTGGCGTACCCCTGGTGGTTTTGGGTACCGAAGAGAGCTTGATAGGTCGGGTGTTGCGGCATTTGACGCACATTGGCAGCATATGCTAACAGCATATGTTGGCGTCTATAATTTAAAGGTGGAACTCCCGATTCGGCGAGTAGGCTGGGTATCGGGCTGGTCCGGAAGGCACCGGTAGCCAGCCTAACGCCACTATGGTGGATACTGTCCAGCATTTTCAAGGTTGCCGGCCTTGCTGAACCGTATGCCGCAGAACCATAGTCTAGCCGGGACAGGACGAGGGCTTGGTAGAACCGTAGCAGCACCGCACGGTCAGCCCCCCACGTAGTGCCACTAAGAAACCTGAGCATGTTCAGTTTCCTGAGACATGTCATTTTCAATTGCCGTATATGGTGCTGCCACGTTAACTTGCTGTCAAAATGGAGCCCCAGGAAGCGATAAGTGTCAACCAACGGCAACGCAGCATCCCTGAGATGTAGTTCAGGGTGTAAATGTAGCCTCCGTAGCCGACAAAAATGGACGACGGAGGTTTTCGCTGCTGAAAAACGAAAACCCCGGTCGTGAGCCCACCTGTCGACCCGGTTGATGGCTAGCTGCAATTGTCGTTCCACGACTGCCATACTTCCAGAGCTGTAATGCAGAGCTAAATCGTCTACATACAGCGATGGAACTACCGCGGACCCGGCGGCGGCAACAATGCCATTAATGGCAATCGCGAACAAGGTGACACTCAGCACTGAACCCTGAGGAACTCCATTTTCTTGGGTATAGTACTGCGATAATGTCCTACCGATCCTTACACGGAAGAGTCGGACGGACATGAAATTCGCAATGAAAGTCGGTAAGTTACCACGGAGTCCCCACTTGTGAAGGGTGGAAAGGATCCCGTAGCGCCATGTGGTGTCGTAGGCTTTCTCGAGGTCAAAGAAAACCGTGACTAGGTGCTGCTTTCGGAAAAAAGCCTCCTGTATGGCGCTCTCAAGTCGCACCAGATGGTCAGTGGTGGACCTATGAGAGCGAAATCCACATTGGTACTCAGACAGGAGACCTTTATCCTCCAAGAACCACACCAGTCGACGGTTCACCATCTTTTCGAGCAGCTTACATAGGCCATTTGTCAAACAAATGGGCCTATAGCTGCTTACAAACTTGGGATCCTTTCCAGCCTTGGGAATCGGTATCACGATCCCCTCTCGCCATTGAGATGGAAACTCCCCTTCAATCCATATACGATTGAAGAGGATCAACAGTTTTTTAATACTGGATTCGCACAGATGTTTTAACATTTGATTATGTATGTTATCCGGTCCAGGAGCCGTATCCCTGCACAGTGCAAGCGCACTGCGCAGTTCCCATTCAGAGAATGGTACATTATAGGACTCCGAAGCAGCAGTGGCAAAGGACAAGGGGTGAGTCTCTGCCTCCCGCTTCAGAGTCAGAAATGTAGGATCGTAACTCCCGGAGGAGGATACATCGGAGAAGTGCGAGCCAATGCTGTTGGCAATGGCGAGATGGTCCGTGATGATGTCTCCATTGATGGACACTCCGGGTATCGATAGTGATGTCGGGTGTCCGGAGATCCGACGAAGCTTAGTCCACACTTGAGATGAAGGAGTATGCGCCGTCATGGACGACACATACTTTTCCCATGTCGATTTCTTACTCTCCCGAATCAGATATCGGGCTCTAGCACGCATCCTTCTGAAGGTGATAAGGTTGGCCATAGTGTTTTGCCTCCGATAGCATTTGAAAGCACGTCGACGATCTTTAATGGCTGCTGCAATCTCGGCTGTCCACCAAGGGACAAGCTTCCGGCGTGAGTTGCCGGATGAGGAAGGTATTGTTTCCTCAGCAGCAGTCAAAATACCATTCGTTATGTGAATGGTATGATCGTCGACACTCTCAAAGATATCTTCGGCAAACACCGCACGTGCCGTGAAAGTTGGCCAATCAGCCCGACTGAGAAGCCATCGACTTGGTAACTCGATGGCTCTCTGGTTCGGAAGAGTAACGATAATTGGAAAATGGTCACTATTACAAAGGTCATCGTGTACACCCCACTGTAGCAGGGGAACCAGCGCACGACTGCACAGGGTAATATCGATACTTGAATAAGTACCGTGTGCAATAGAGAAGTGCGTAGGCTCCCCTGTGTTCAACAGACACAGGTCCAGCCGCCTGATCAGCCTCTCAAAATCTCTCCCTTTACCGCTAGTGGTAGCGGAGCCCCAGATGGTGTTGTGGGCATTAACATCTCCCAGAAGGAGAAAAGGAGGGGGGAGCTGAGAGACTAGATCCACCAGCTGGTCGTAATCCGGCTGAGAATCAGGCGGGATATACACGTTACATACTGTTGCCATTACTGGCAACGAAGTACGAACTGCAACTGCCTCTAGCTGAGTACGCAACGGCACCTCTTCACTAAAGAGGCTAGAGTGGACGAGAGTGCAGACGCCACCAGCGGCCACAGCTCCGTCCATCCGGTCTTTAGAGAAGAGTTTGAAGTGACGCATTGTTGTCTCATGTCCAGGACGAAACCTGGATTCCTGAAGACAGACAATGGTAGCCGAAAACGAAGATATTAATTGTCGTAACTCAGCGAGATGAACAGAATAGCTATTACAGTTCCATTGTAATAGTGCCATGGTGTGGACTTAAGTAGAAGTGGGTCTTCTACTTATGCTTGACCGTTTGCCACCCTTCCCCATCTCTAGTTGGAGATGATGGGGCAGGAGAGCACACCTCAATCTCCACATCTCCGTCCGAAGACGAAGAAAATGGAGCGGGCGCTCTCCTGGGTTGCGCGCGGTCGTCGTCGGACCTCACGAGTCTCGCTCTTGGGGAAGAGCGAGAGCGGTGTCGAGGGACTTTCTCCCGGTCCGAAGACTGGGTGTCTGTCCCCGACACGCCCCGAAGAGATTTCTTCTTGGATCGGCGCCGACGTGTGTTTGGGGAAGTAGATGGTCCCTTCCCCACAGACGCCGGGTCCTTATAAAACAAGGTCGCTCCTGCTGGCACCGCTCCACTGGTAGTGGTGGGAGCGGGATGGCCAGCAGATACGTGAGCAGCCCTGCCTTTAGGAGAGGAAGAGAAACGGCGCTGAACCGTTCCCCTCTCCTCCGCCGATCTATTTTCTTTTCTATAGGGGAGTTCCTCCATACGGACGGGCTTGCCTTCAGCAGGCTTCGCTCCCTTGGTGGTAGTGGGAGCGGATTGGCCAGCAGAGACATTAGCCACCCCGTCAGCAGGAGGGCGAGAGAGACGGCGACGAACCGTCTCCCTCTTCTCCCCTATATTTTTCGTATTAGGTGGGCTGGAAGAAGGACCAGCCCTGGTCGGCAAAGTCTTCTTTCCCCCTTTAGCTGGGGAAGACTTGTTCGCCGACCGTTTCGGAGAAGAAGAGGACTTCTTCTCCGAATTCGCCGGTTTAGGTGTTAAAACCGGCGCCTTCTTAACCGTGGCCGAAGAAGGATTTGGGACCTCCTTCGGGCTGACAGTGCTCGCTGGTACAGCGAGGGGAGATTTCAAGCTCGTGCTAAAAGAGGACATCGAGGGTACTGCACTGGAAACTTTAACGGCAGGGGTGATTGAGGGCGTCGCTGCAGCTGCAAACGATACCCGAAATTCGGGGGCATTCATATCACGGTACCTCTTGCGAGCGTCGTGATGATGATGATGATGATAATTGTTGTTTTAAGGGGCCTAACATCGAGGTTATCGGCCCCTAATGATCTGGGTGATAGCGAAAATGATAATGAAATGGAAACCAGAACAAAATTATCGAAGACTGAATATACGTACAAAAAGGAACTCGCATGGAAACAACTCACAATATGGTCCTACAAAAGGGATTTTAGAACGAAAAGTTGCACAAAAAGAATAGATTGAAAAAGACCCACAAAACGTAGGTTAGATTCAAAATACGTACAAAATGCAAAGTAGCGCCGAAATACTTACAAAATGCAACTGAAATTCAAAATACTTACAAAATGCAAATGAGATCGAAAATACGTACAAAATGCAATTGAGGATCAAAATACTTACAAAATGCAATTGAAATTGAAAATACACAATGCAATTCAGATTGAAATATCCCAGTTCCAATCCAAATTATTCACAAAGTGCAATTGAAATTCAAAATACTTACAAAATGCAATTGAAATTGAAAATGCTTACAAAATGTACGGTAGATTCAAACGACTCATGTGGATTGACAATACTTACAAAAAGCAATTTAGATTGAAAATACTTGACAAATGTAATTTAGATTCAAAATACCCACAAAATGCAATTGAGAATCAAAATATGTGCAAAATGCCCACCAAACAAAATGCAATTTAGATTCAAAATTCGTGCGAAATGCGGTTTTGGTTGAAAATACTTACAAAATGCAATTGAAATTCAAAATACTCACTAAAATGCCCTGACGCCTGCATTGAAAGACTTACTAAAAAGCAATTTAGATTGTCAATCTTTACAAAATGCAATTGAGGTTGAAAACAATCGCGAGATGTAATTTAGATCGAAGAGACTTACAAAATGCAACATAGATCAAAAATGCCTTAAAAAAAATGGTAAAAGGGAATTTAGATACACGGTGATTCGAGTAACAAAAACAGTGCGGGAATCTTAAAGAGAAAAGGAAATAGAAGGAAAAGAGGAGAGGAGAGGGGAGAGAGGAGAAGGTCCGCCCCAAAGGGAAGGGACAAAAAGGGGAAAACGGACCCAGCTCAGGAATCCCTCGGGGTCGCCAACGCCCGAACTCACCAGCCGTGAGCCCCTGAGGGTGTAGCATTATCGACGGTGCACCAGAAGTGGTGGGGCTACATACACCCTGCCTCCTTAAGGGCCTTGAGCACAAGGCAGGAGGTAAAAGGAAAAGAAAAAGAAGGCTGACCCCTCGCAGAAGGAGGGAATCAGAAAAGATGAGACAAGGGCCAATGAAGGCGGGAAAGGAAGAGACTCCCTAGGCCTCGGATACCCTAATACCGTCGGGGTCGGAAGAGAACAAGAGTTGACCAAGGGAGGTCGACAGGAAAGAAGAAAGAGAGGAGCCGGCACAAGTAAGTGGAAGCAATGCCGGACTCAGCTGGGGCCCCGTGGTCGCCAACCCACAACCCACTAGATGTGAGCCCCTGGGGGGGAGCGTCGTGATATGAAAGCCTGTCAAGAGTCCTGATTTCCTGGATCTTGGCTTCCATAATGAATTCAGGGCACTGTTTTGACCGTGGAGAGTGACTTCCTTGGCAGTTGGGACATATCGGGGGAGGCGTACACCTCTCGTCACCCTCATGTGTCCCCTTGCCACACTCTCTACATACGGCCTTCGCAGTACACCTGGCGGAAACATGCCCGAATCTCTGGCACTGGTAGCAGCGCATTGGTGGAGGGATGTACGGTCGCACATCGCAGTTGTATGATGTGACCTTCACCTGCTTAGGTACAACATCACCTTCAAAATGGAGAATAAAAGCGCCGGTATCGACGCTCCTCTCCCCAATCTTTCGGGTGATGCGCCTAATCTTTGTGACGCCTCTCTTCCCCAGATCCCGCAACAGTTCAGCATCGCTATTTAAAATGAGGTCACGATGGAAAATAACTCCACGGACCTCATTCAGCGTTTCGTGCTTTGTGATCTTAACGGGGATTTCGCCGAATTGCGTGCATTCCAGCAACGCTTCGGTTTGCTGCCGGCTAACGGTATGCAGCAAGAGCTGTCCGTTCCGGAGCTTGGAAATCCCGTTAAGATCACCAAATTTCCCCTCGATTTCCTCAGCAAAAATGATCGATTTTACGAGCTTGAAATCATCCCCGTCTGTCCTGGTAGCTACCAGGTAGCGAGGTGATCTGTCTGTCGCAAATCGTTTATTAAAGGCTTCATCCCAAGGCGTATACACCATGGGATTAGCGCGACACTCCAGAGACGGCTTTTTAAGGGTGCCACCCTGAAACTGTTCATAGTTTTAATGTAATATTTTGCAAGACTCAAAAGCCTTGTAATATGTATGTATAGAAAAAAAATCGAAGTAATAGCTTCAGTATGTTTAAAGATACACAAAAAAAATCGTTTATCTCAAAACTTTGCTAAGTGGACTTGTGCTGTTTTGGAATTCATGGCTTCATATGGTCTTACAAAAGGGAATTTAGAACGAAAAGATTCACAAAAAGAATAGATTGAAAAAGACCCACCAAACGTAGGCTAGGTTCAAAATACGTACAAAATGCAATGTAGCGTCGAAATACTTACAAAATGCAACTGAAATTCAAAATACTTACACAATGCAGATGAGATCGAAAATACGTACAAAATGCAATTGAGGTTCAAAATACTTACAAAATGCAATTGAAATTCAAAATACACAATGCAATTCAGATTGAAATATCCCTGTTCCAATCCAAATTATTCACAAAGTGCAATTGAAATTTTAAATACTTACAAAATGCAATTGAAATTGAAAATGCTTACAAAATGCACGGTAGATTAAAACGACTCATGTGGATTGACAATACTTACAAAATGCAACTTAGATTGAAAATACTTGACAAAATGTATGTAGATTCAAAATATCCACTAAATTGCAATTGGGACTTAACTACTTGAACAAAGCGGGGTAGGTTGGAAATACAAAATGCAATTGACATTCAAAATACTCACAAAGGTTCCTCCACCATACTGAAAGACTTACTAAAAAGCAATTTAGATTGTCAATCTTTACAAAATGCAATTGAGGTTGAAAACAATCGCGAGATATTAGATCGAAAAAACTTACAAAATGCAACGTAGATTAAAAATACCTACAAAATACCACTAAAACAGAATTTAGATACACAGTGAACCAAGTAACAAAAACAGTGCGGGAATCTTAAAGAGAAAAGGAAATATAAGGAAAAGTGCAGAGGAGAATAGAGGGGAGGGGAGAGAGGAGAGGGTCCGCCCCAAAGGTAAGGGACAAAAGGGGAAAACTGACCCAGCTCAGGAATCCCTCGGGGTCGCCAACTCCCGAACTCACCAGCCGTGAGCCCCTGAGGGTGCAGCAGGGGAGAGAGGAGAGGGTCCGCCCCAAAGGTAAGGGACAAAAGGGGAAAACTGACCCAGCTCAGGAATCCCTCGGGGTCGCCAACTCCCGAACTCACCAGCCGTGAGCCCCTGAGGGTGCAGCATTATCTAGGGTGCACCAGAAGTGGTGGGGCTACATACGCCCTGCCTCCTCAAGGGCCTTGAGCACAAGGCAGGAGGTAAAAGGAAAAGAAAAAGAAGGCTGACCCCTCACAGAAGGAGGGTGTCAGGAAAGATGAGACAAGGGCCAATTAAGGCGGGAAAGTGAAAGACTCCCTAGGCCTCGGATAACCTAATACCGTCGGGGTCGGAAGAGAACAAGAGTTGACCAAGGGAGGTCGACAGGAAAGAAGACGGAGAGGTGCCCGGCACAAGTAAGTGGAAGCAATGCCGGACTCAGCTGGGGCCCCGTGGTCGCCAACCCACGTCCCACTAGATGGGAGCTCCTGGGGTGGGGGGGGGGGGGGCAGTGTTTTAAAGTAACACATAGAAAAGACCGATAATCGAGTTTTTCTAAGTCTCTCAAAAGCTATTCAAAATGAATTGTTGGAGTCGATTTACGAAGTTTGCCTTCGTTTAGGACTGAACTGTCACAAACTAATTATGTAGCAATCGAAGTTGATGAAACCACAGACTGTGCCTCTCTATCACAGCTGGTCTTGAAAACGCGATACGAGTTAATGGGTAAAATAAACGAATGATTCATCAGTTTCGTTCAGCCGAAAGACCATGGTGCAGAAGGTGTCACTGAAGCTATACTTAGTGAGCTGGTGAAAATGAAATTAAGTGAGACCCTTGAAAACATCATTGCTCAAATTTATGATGGTGCTTCTGTCATGAGTGGTCAAAGGAGTAGGAAGGAAGCTTGTAGTTTAACGTGACCGTTAATCTGTAGATCATGAGCCACGGGACCTCCTTTTTACGTGGAATCCGAACCACAGGACATGGCATTTCACTTCGAAAATCTCACATGCAGTGACTGGGAATCGAACCCGGACCGCCTTGGTGAAAGGCATACAGCTAGACCGCTGAGCCACCACCGCCCCCCCCCCCCCAAAGGAGTAGGGTTCAAGTTAGGGTTAAAGAGAAATATCAGAATGCCCACATCATCCATTGTTACGCACACCAATAAAATTTAATTGATGAACGTTCTGTAACTGGAAATAGGCAAGTGCGACTATTTTTCAGCAACTTGGAAGGAATTTCCACCTTCTTTTAACAGTCTCCTAAACGAACAGCTGTTATTGATGATTGCAAAAAAGCGAATTCCTTAGTCCATCAGATGGAATTTCAAATCCCGTTGCGTGACCACTGTTCACAAATACAAGGATGAAATTGTGCAGTGCCTGGTCAAAATTATTGACGATGATACAAATGACCATAAGACAGTTAATA